>CM061181.1:22580104-23242839 GCA_030763345.1 Mythimna separata
GAATACGGCCGTCACGTCCTAGTCGAGGCGCGGAAGTGCAAACGTGGATCGAGAATTTATTCTGATCCATTTATTTTTGTGTGTATTTTGTAAATATTATTTTGGTAGTTTTAATTAGGTTAAGTTTTTTTATTGTTATATATATTTTTAATGAATAAATGTATAGTTTTATGATAGAAATCTTTGATCTTTTATTTATAAAAAAAAAAAAAAACCTTCCCCAAAGTATATTTGGAAATAAATATACTGTGTTCTTTTAAAACTCTTATTATCAGCAGATGGTAATAGTTTTAATGGAACACAGTATATTTATTTCGCTTTTTTTTTATTATGTTCAAAACTGCCTTCGTTGTAACGAAGTACCTAATAAGTACTTTGTTATAACGAAGATAGTTTGAACACAAGTAAGTCAAGTTCGACTTACTTAATATTATTGTAAAAACAAAATATGTCGGTTTCTATTTTAGAAACCTTCATAATTATTTATTTATGGGAGCTGTGGTAGCTGCCACGACTTACAAGTTGTAGGTCGCGGGTTCAAACCCGCATTACTTGTGTAATTTATTTCATCACCACTGCTCTCAAAACGGTGAAGGAAAACATCGTGAGGAAACCGGCATGTCCTATAAGTAGCCCAAAAATTCGAAGACATGTGACATCTACCAATCCGCACTGGGCACGCGTGGTGGATTATGGCCCATTCCTATCCTAGAGAGGAGGCCTGAGCCCCAGCAGTGGGAACATTAATTTATAAAAGGCCAATAATGCTACATTCATACATAATAATTATACATATTAATAACAAATGGACGTCCGATCCGGTCCGGTTTTGCTTCACCGTATACAACTCCGTGCTCGCTACTCTGTGCACGCTTCAAAATTGACCCTTCGTAGGGAAATTTACACCCGACAGTAAAAAACGTTCGACATTACAAATTGCAAACAGCGTATATCTATATATTTTTTCTTTCCTTTTAAGTAATTTAATATTATCTCACACCTTATTAGACAGCAATTTACAATGACCACCGAGAAGCCTGTGTTCCTACCTGCGCGCTGCGGGCCGGACCTTGCAGGGGGAGGGGATAAAACAGCGCGCGGGGCGCATAGCGGCACCGCTATATAAGGAGGGCGATTATGTTTTTTCACGCAGTCTCCTGTTGACCTTCGAAGTGCTCACAACCTCGGTCGCTGCCGCTCTGCAAACTCAGTGTGTACCTGTACCTACGATTGTCTTGACGATGGCCGCCCTTTCCGAAACGTTTTACCATCGCCATACATTATCGTGGGGAACATCTCAGACGACGAGTACGAGGTCGTCTTCACGCTTGCGTTCACACGCAACGTACCGAAGGCGGACCTCGACAGAGTTCGTCTGAGATACATTCCCCGACTACGTCTGGGACCTAGTAGTCAGAAGAGACTATTGGGAGAAGGCGCACCGGACATACCGAGACCAAGTCACCCTGGACAAGTGGAGGACGCCACGAAGAACTTTTAAAGGAAGAAGTCGACAAACACAAGAGGATCCTCAGGAACTTCGGACATTGTCAGAAGAACGTGCGGACCTACGGACGATGAGAATCATTTCTCTCGGTCGTTGGATCCAGCACGTGTTCGACGATTAGTCGACTATTTAAAAGTGAACCAGGGTGACTGTGAAATATTTCACAAAATCTCGGGGCACTTCCGCGGCAAGAACAGGGAGATGGACAATATTCTGTACCTCATATACGCGATATGGTCGTTATATGGGGAATTCAGAATACGGCCGTCACGTCCTAGTCGAGGCGCGGAAGTGCAAACGTGGATCGAGAATTTATTCTGATCCATTTATTTTTGTGTGTATTTTGTAAATATTATTTTGGTAGTTTTAATTAGGTTAAGTTTTTTTATTGTTATATATATTTTTAATGAATAAATGTATAGTTTTATGATAGAAATCTTGATCTTTTTATTATAAAAAAAAAAAAAAAACCTTCCCCAAAGTATATTTGGAAATAAATATACTGTGTCTTTTAAAACTCTTATTATCAGCAGATGGTAATAGTTTTAATGGAACACAGTATATTTATTTCGCTTTTTTTTTATTATGTTCAAAACTGCCTTCGTTGTAACGAAGTACCTAATAAGTACTTTGTTATAACGAAGATAGGTTTTGATCACAAGTAAGTCAAGTTCGACTTACTTAATATTATTGTAAAAACAAAATATGTCGGTTTCTATTTTTAGAAACCTTCATAATTATTATTTATGGGAGCTGTGGTAGCTGCCACGACTTACAAGTTGTAGGTCGCGGGTTCAAACCCGCATTACTTTGTGTAATTTATTTCATCACCACTGCTCTCAAAACGGTGAAGGAAAACATCGTGAGGAAACCGGCATGTCCTATAAGTAGCCAAAAATTCGAAGACATGTGACATCTACCAATCCGCACTGGGCACGCGTGGTGGATTATGGCCCATTCCCTATCCTAGAGAGGAGGCCTGAGCCCCAGCAGTGGGAACATTAATTTATAAAAGGCCAATAATGCTACATTCATACATAATAATTATACATATTAATAACAAATGGACGTCCGATCCGGTCCGGTTTTGCTTCACCGTATACAACTCCGTGCTCGCTACTCGTGTGCACGCTTCAAAATTGACCCTTCGTAGGGAAATTTTACACCCGACAGTAAAAAACGTTCGACATTACAAATTGCAACAGCGTATATCTATATATTTTTTCTTTCCTTTTAAGTAATTTAATATTATCTCACACCTTATTAGACAGCAATTTACAATGACCACCGAGAAGCCTGTGTTCCTACCTGCGCGCTGCGGCCGGACCTTGCAGGGGGAGGGGATAAAACAGCGCGCGGGGCGCATAGCGGCACCGCTATATAAGGAGGGCGATTATTGTTTTTTCACGCAGTCTCCTGTTGACCTTCGAAGTGCTCACACCTCGTGTCGCTGCCGCTCTGCAAACTCAGTGTGTACCTGTACCTACGAATTGTCTTGACGATGGCCGCCCTTTCCGAAAACGTTTTACCATCGCCATACATTATCGTGGGGAACATCTCAGACGACGAGTACGAGGTCGTCTTCACGCTTGCGTTCACACGCAACGTACCGAAGGCGGACCTCGACAGAGTTCGTCTGAGATACATTCCCGACTACGTCTGGGACCTAGTAGTCAGAAGAGACTATTGGGAGAAGGCGCACCGGACATACCGAGACCAAGTCACCCTGGACAAGTGGAGACGCCACGAAGAACTTTTAAAGGAAGAAGTCGACAAACACAAGAGGATCCTCAGGAACTTCGACATTGTCAGAAGAACGTGCGGACCTACGGACGATGAGAATCATTTCTCTCGGTCGTTGGATCCAGCACGTGTTCGACGATTAGTCGACTATTTAAAAGTGAACCAGGGTGACTGTGAAATATTTCACAAAATCTCGGGGCACTTCCGCGGCAAGAACAGGGAGATGGACAATATTCTGTACCTCATATACGCGATATGGTCGTTATATGGGGAATTCAGAATACGGCCGTCACGTCCTAGTCGAGGCGCGGAAGTGCAAACGTGGATCGAGAATTTATTCTGATCCATTTATTTTTGTGTGTATTTTGTAAATATTATTTTGGTAGTTTTAATTAGGTTAAGTTTTTTTATTGTTATATATATTTTTAATGAATAAATGTATAGTTTTATGATAGAAATCTTTGATCTTTTATTTATAAAAAAAAAAAAAAACCTTCCCCAAAGTATATTTGGAAATAAATATACTGTGTTCTTTTAAAACTCTTATTATCAGCAGATGGTAATAGTTTTAATGGAACACAGTATATTTATTTCGCTTTTTTTTTATTATGTTCAAAACTGCCTTCGTTGTAACGAAGTACCTAATAAGTACTTTGTTATAACGAAGATAGTTTTGAACACAAGTAAGTCAAGTTCGACTTACTTAATATTATTGTAAAAACAAAATATGTCGGTTTCTATTTTTAGAAACCTTCATAATTATTTATTTATGGGAGCTGTGGTAGCTGCCACGACTTACAAGTTGTAGGTCGCGGGTTCAAACCCGCATTACTTTGTGTAATTTATTTCATCACCACTGCTCTCAAAACGGTGAAGGAAAACATCGTGAGGAAACCGGCATGTCCTATAAGTAGCCAAAAATTCGAAGACATGTGACATCTACCAATCCGCACTGGGCACGCGTGGTGGATTATGGCCCATTCCCTATCCTAGAGAGGAGGCCTGAGCCCCAGCAGTGGGAACATTAATTTATAAAAGGCCAATAATGCTACATTCATACATAATAATTATACATATTAATAACAAATGGACGTCCGATCCGGTCCGGTTTTGCTTCACCGTATACAACTCCGTGCTCGCTACTCGTGTGCACGCTTCAAAATTGACCCTTCGTAGGGAAATTTTACACCCGACAGTAAAAAACGTTCGACATTACAAATTGCAACAGCGTATATCTATATATTTTTTCTTTCCTTTTAAGTAATTTAATATTATCTCACACCTTATTAGACAGCAATTTACAATGACCACCGAGAAGCCTGTGTTCCTACCTGCGCGCTGCGGCCGGACCTTGCAGGGGGAGGGGATAAAACAGCGCGCGGGGCGCATAGCGGCACCGCTATATAAGGAGGGCGATTATTGTTTTTTCACGCAGTCTCCTGTTGACCTTCGAAGTGCTCACACCTCGTGTCGCTGCCGCTCTGCAAACTCAGTGTGTACCTGTACCTACGAATTGTCTTGACGATGGCCGCCCTTTCCGAAAACGTTTTACCATCGCCATACATTATCGTGGGGAACATCTCAGACGACGAGTACGAGGTCGTCTTCACGCTTGCGTTCACACGCAACGTACCGAAGGCGGACCTCGACAGAGTTCGTCTGAGATACATTCCCGACTACGTCTGGGACCTAGTAGTCAGAAGAGACTATTGGGAGAAGGCGCACCGGACATACCGAGACCAAGTCACCCTGGACAAGTGGAGACGCCACGAAGAACTTTTAAAGGAAGAAGTCGACAAACACAAGAGGATCCTCAGGAACTTCGACATTGTCAGAAGAACGTGCGGACCTACGGACGATGAGAATCATTTCTCTCGGTCGTTGGATCCAGCACGTGTTCGACGATTAGTCGACTATTTAAAAGTGAACCAGGGTGACTGTGAAATATTTCACAAAATCTCGGGGCACTTCCGCGGCAAGAACAGGGAGATGGACAATATTCTGTACCTCATATACGCGATATGGTCGTTATATGGGGAATTCAGAATACGGCCGTCACGTCCTAGTCGAGGCGCGGAAGTGCAAACGTGGATCGAGAATTTATTCTGATCCATTTATTTTTGTGTGTATTTTGTAAATATTATTTTGGTAGTTTTAATTAGGTTAAGTTTTTTTATTGTTATATATATTTTTAATGAATAAATGTATAGTTTTATGATAGAAATCTTTGATCTTTTATTTATAAAAAAAAAAAAAAACCTTCCCCAAAGTATATTTGGAAATAAATATACTGTGTTCTTTTAAAACTCTTATTATCAGCAGATGGTAATAGTTTTAATGGAACACAGTATATTTATTTCGCTTTTTTTTTATTATGTTCAAAACTGCCTTCGTTGTAACGAAGTACCTAATAAGTACTTTGTTATAACGAAGATAGTTTTGAACACAAGTAAGTCAAGTTCGACTTACTTAATATTATTGTAAAAACAAAATATGTCGGTTTCTATTTTTAGAAACCTTCATAATTATTTATTTATGGGAGCTGTGGTAGCTGCCACGACTTACAAGTTGTAGGTCGCGGGTTCAAACCCGCATTACTTTGTGTAATTTATTTCATCACCACTGCTCTCAAAACGGTGAAGGAAAACATCGTGAGGAAACCGGCATGTCCTATAAGTAGCCAAAAATTCGAAGACATGTGACATCTACCAATCCGCACTGGGCACGCGTGGTGGATTATGGCCCATTCCCTATCCTAGAGAGGAGGCCTGAGCCCCAGCAGTGGGAACATTAATTTATAAAAGGCCAATAATGCTACATTCATACATAATAATTATACATATTAATAACAAATGGACGTCCGATCCGGTCCGGTTTTGCTTCACCGTATACAACTCCGTGCTCGCTACTCGTGTGCACGCTTCAAAATTGACCCTTCGTAGGGAAATTTTACACCCGACAGTAAAAAACGTTCGACATTACAAATTGCAACAGCGTATATCTATATATTTTTTCTTTCCTTTTAAGTAATTTAATATTATCTCACACCTTATTAGACAGCAATTTACAATGACCACCGAGAAGCCTGTGTTCCTACCTGCGCGCTGCGGCCGGACCTTGCAGGGGGAGGGGATAAAACAGCGCGCGGGGCGCATAGCGGCACCGCTATATAAGGAGGGCGATTATTGTTTTTTCACGCAGTCTCCTGTTGACCTTCGAAGTGCTCACACCTCGTGTCGCTGCCGCTCTGCAAACTCAGTGTGTACCTGTACCTACGAATTGTCTTGACGATGGCCGCCCTTTCCGAAAACGTTTTACCATCGCCATACATTATCGTGGGGAACATCTCAGACGACGAGTACGAGGTCGTCTTCACGCTTGCGTTCACACGCAACGTACCGAAGGCGGACCTCGACAGAGTTCGTCTGAGATACATTCCCGACTACGTCTGGGACCTAGTAGTCAGAAGAGACTATTGGGAGAAGGCGCACCGGACATACCGAGACCAAGTCACCCTGGACAAGTGGAGACGCCACGAAGAACTTTTAAAGGAAGAAGTCGACAAACACAAGAGGATCCTCAGGAACTTCGACATTGTCAGAAGAACGTGCGGACCTACGGACGATGAGAATCATTTCTCTCGGTCGTTGGATCCAGCACGTGTTCGACGATTAGTCGACTATTTAAAAGTGAACCAGGGTGACTGTGAAATATTTCACAAAATCTCGGGGCACTTCCGCGGCAAGAACAGGGAGATGGACAATATTCTGTACCTCATATACGCGATATGGTCGTTATATGGGGAATTCAGAATACGGCCGTCACGTCCTAGTCGAGGCGCGGAAGTGCAAACGTGGATCGAGAATTTATTCTGATCCATTTATTTTTGTGTGTATTTTGTAAATATTATTTTGGTAGTTTTAATTAGGTTAAGTTTTTTTATTGTTATATATATTTTTAATGAATAAATGTATAGTTTTATGATAGAAATCTTTGATCTTTTATTTATAAAAAAAAAAAAAAACCTTCCCCAAAGTATATTTGGAAATAAATATACTGTGTTCTTTTAAAACTCTTATTATCAGCAGATGGTAATAGTTTTAATGGAACACAGTATATTTATTTCGCTTTTTTTTTATTATGTTCAAAACTGCCTTCGTTGTAACGAAGTACCTAATAAGTACTTTGTTATAACGAAGATAGTTTTGAACACAAGTAAGTCAAGTTCGACTTACTTAATATTATTGTAAAAACAAAATATGTCGGTTTCTATTTTTAGAAACCTTCATAATTATTTATTTATGGGAGCTGTGGTAGCTGCCACGACTTACAAGTTGTAGGTCGCGGGTTCAAACCCGCATTACTTTGTGTAATTTATTTCATCACCACTGCTCTCAAAACGGTGAAGGAAAACATCGTGAGGAAACCGGCATGTCCTATAAGTAGCCAAAAATTCGAAGACATGTGACATCTACCAATCCGCACTGGGCACGCGTGGTGGATTATGGCCCATTCCCTATCCTAGAGAGGAGGCCTGAGCCCCAGCAGTGGGAACATTAATTTATAAAAGGCCAATAATGCTACATTCATACATAATAATTATACATATTAATAACAAATGGACGTCCGATCCGGTCCGGTTTTGCTTCACCGTATACAACTCCGTGCTCGCTACTCGTGTGCACGCTTCAAAATTGACCCTTCGTAGGGAAATTTTACACCCGACAGTAAAAAACGTTCGACATTACAAATTGCAACAGCGTATATCTATATATTTTTTCTTTCCTTTTAAGTAATTTAATATTATCTCACACCTTATTAGACAGCAATTTACAATGACCACCGAGAAGCCTGTGTTCCTACCTGCGCGCTGCGGCCGGACCTTGCAGGGGGAGGGGATAAAACAGCGCGCGGGGCGCATAGCGGCACCGCTATATAAGGAGGGCGATTATTGTTTTTTCACGCAGTCTCCTGTTGACCTTCGAAGTGCTCACACCTCGTGTCGCTGCCGCTCTGCAAACTCAGTGTGTACCTGTACCTACGAATTGTCTTGACGATGGCCGCCCTTTCCGAAAACGTTTTACCATCGCCATACATTATCGTGGGGAACATCTCAGACGACGAGTACGAGGTCGTCTTCACGCTTGCGTTCACACGCAACGTACCGAAGGCGGACCTCGACAGAGTTCGTCTGAGATACATTCCCGACTACGTCTGGGACCTAGTAGTCAGAAGAGACTATTGGGAGAAGGCGCACCGGACATACCGAGACCAAGTCACCCTGGACAAGTGGAGACGCCACGAAGAACTTTTAAAGGAAGAAGTCGACAAACACAAGAGGATCCTCAGGAACTTCGACATTGTCAGAAGAACGTGCGGACCTACGGACGATGAGAATCATTTCTCTCGGTCGTTGGATCCAGCACGTGTTCGACGATTAGTCGACTATTTAAAAGTGAACCAGGGTGACTGTGAAATATTTCACAAAATCTCGGGGCACTTCCGCGGCAAGAACAGGGAGATGGACAATATTCTGTACCTCATATACGCGATATGGTCGTTATATGGGGAATTCAGAATACGGCCGTCACGTCCTAGTCGAGGCGCGGAAGTGCAAACGTGGATCGAGAATTTATTCTGATCCATTTATTTTTGTGTGTATTTTGTAAATATTATTTTGGTAGTTTTAATTAGGTTAAGTTTTTTTATTGTTATATATATTTTTAATGAATAAATGTATAGTTTTATGATAGAAATCTTTGATCTTTTATTTATAAAAAAAAAAAAAAACCTTCCCCAAAGTATATTTGGAAATAAATATACTGTGTTCTTTTAAAACTCTTATTATCAGCAGATGGTAATAGTTTTAATGGAACACAGTATATTTATTTCGCTTTTTTTTTATTATGTTCAAAACTGCCTTCGTTGTAACGAAGTACCTAATAAGTACTTTGTTATAACGAAGATAGTTTTGAACACAAGTAAGTCAAGTTCGACTTACTTAATATTATTGTAAAAACAAAATATGTCGGTTTCTATTTTTAGAAACCTTCATAATTATTTATTTATGGGAGCTGTGGTAGCTGCCACGACTTACAAGTTGTAGGTCGCGGGTTCAAACCCGCATTACTTTGTGTAATTTATTTCATCACCACTGCTCTCAAAACGGTGAAGGAAAACATCGTGAGGAAACCGGCATGTCCTATAAGTAGCCAAAAATTCGAAGACATGTGACATCTACCAATCCGCACTGGGCACGCGTGGTGGATTATGGCCCATTCCCTATCCTAGAGAGGAGGCCTGAGCCCCAGCAGTGGGAACATTAATTTATAAAAGGCCAATAATGCTACATTCATACATAATAATTATACATATTAATAACAAATGGACGTCCGATCCGGTCCGGTTTTGCTTCACCGTATACAACTCCGTGCTCGCTACTCGTGTGCACGCTTCAAAATTGACCCTTCGTAGGGAAATTTTACACCCGACAGTAAAAAACGTTCGACATTACAAATTGCAACAGCGTATATCTATATATTTTTTCTTTCCTTTTAAGTAATTTAATATTATCTCACACCTTATTAGACAGCAATTTACAATGACCACCGAGAAGCCTGTGTTCCTACCTGCGCGCTGCGGCCGGACCTTGCAGGGGGAGGGGATAAAACAGCGCGCGGGGCGCATAGCGGCACCGCTATATAAGGAGGGCGATTATTGTTTTTTCACGCAGTCTCCTGTTGACCTTCGAAGTGCTCACACCTCGTGTCGCTGCCGCTCTGCAAACTCAGTGTGTACCTGTACCTACGAATTGTCTTGACGATGGCCGCCCTTTCCGAAAACGTTTTACCATCGCCATACATTATCGTGGGGAACATCTCAGACGACGAGTACGAGGTCGTCTTCACGCTTGCGTTCACACGCAACGTACCGAAGGCGGACCTCGACAGAGTTCGTCTGAGATACATTCCCGACTACGTCTGGGACCTAGTAGTCAGAAGAGACTATTGGGAGAAGGCGCACCGGACATACCGAGACCAAGTCACCCTGGACAAGTGGAGACGCCACGAAGAACTTTTAAAGGAAGAAGTCGACAAACACAAGAGGATCCTCAGGAACTTCGACATTGTCAGAAGAACGTGCGGACCTACGGACGATGAGAATCATTTCTCTCGGTCGTTGGATCCAGCACGTGTTCGACGATTAGTCGACTATTTAAAAGTGAACCAGGGTGACTGTGAAATATTTCACAAAATCTCGGGGCACTTCCGCGGCAAGAACAGGGAGATGGACAATATTCTGTACCTCATATACGCGATATGGTCGTTATATGGGGAATTCAGAATACGGCCGTCACGTCCTAGTCGAGGCGCGGAAGTGCAAACGTGGATCGAGAATTTATTCTGATCCATTTATTTTTGTGTGTATTTTGTAAATATTATTTTGGTAGTTTTAATTAGGTTAAGTTTTTTTATTGTTATATATATTTTTAATGAATAAATGTATAGTTTTATGATAGAAATCTTTGATCTTTTATTTATAAAAAAAAAAAAAAACCTTCCCCAAAGTATATTTGGAAATAAATATACTGTGTTCTTTTAAAACTCTTATTATCAGCAGATGGTAATAGTTTTAATGGAACACAGTATATTTATTTCGCTTTTTTTTTATTATGTTCAAAACTGCCTTCGTTGTAACGAAGTACCTAATAAGTACTTTGTTATAACGAAGATAGTTTTGAACACAAGTAAGTCAAGTTCGACTTACTTAATATTATTGTAAAAACAAAATATGTCGGTTTCTATTTTTAGAAACCTTCATAATTATTTATTTATGGGAGCTGTGGTAGCTGCCACGACTTACAAGTTGTAGGTCGCGGGTTCAAACCCGCATTACTTTGTGTAATTTATTTCATCACCACTGCTCTCAAAACGGTGAAGGAAAACATCGTGAGGAAACCGGCATGTCCTATAAGTAGCCAAAAATTCGAAGACATGTGACATCTACCAATCCGCACTGGGCACGCGTGGTGGATTATGGCCCATTCCCTATCCTAGAGAGGAGGCCTGAGCCCCAGCAGTGGGAACATTAATTTATAAAAGGCCAATAATGCTACATTCATACATAATAATTATACATATTAATAACAAATGGACGTCCGATCCGGTCCGGTTTTGCTTCACCGTATACAACTCCGTGCTCGCTACTCGTGTGCACGCTTCAAAATTGACCCTTCGTAGGGAAATTTTACACCCGACAGTAAAAAACGTTCGACATTACAAATTGCAACAGCGTATATCTATATATTTTTTCTTTCCTTTTAAGTAATTTAATATTATCTCACACCTTATTAGACAGCAATTTACAATGACCACCGAGAAGCCTGTGTTCCTACCTGCGCGCTGCGGCCGGACCTTGCAGGGGGAGGGGATAAAACAGCGCGCGGGGCGCATAGCGGCACCGCTATATAAGGAGGGCGATTATTGTTTTTTCACGCAGTCTCCTGTTGACCTTCGAAGTGCTCACACCTCGTGTCGCTGCCGCTCTGCAAACTCAGTGTGTACCTGTACCTACGAATTGTCTTGACGATGGCCGCCCTTTCCGAAAACGTTTTACCATCGCCATACATTATCGTGGGGAACATCTCAGACGACGAGTACGAGGTCGTCTTCACGCTTGCGTTCACACGCAACGTACCGAAGGCGGACCTCGACAGAGTTCGTCTGAGATACATTCCCGACTACGTCTGGGACCTAGTAGTCAGAAGAGACTATTGGGAGAAGGCGCACCGGACATACCGAGACCAAGTCACCCTGGACAAGTGGAGACGCCACGAAGAACTTTTAAAGGAAGAAGTCGACAAACACAAGAGGATCCTCAGGAACTTCGACATTGTCAGAAGAACGTGCGGACCTACGGACGATGAGAATCATTTCTCTCGGTCGTTGGATCCAGCACGTGTTCGACGATTAGTCGACTATTTAAAAGTGAACCAGGGTGACTGTGAAATATTTCACAAAATCTCGGGGCACTTCCGCGGCAAGAACAGGGAGATGGACAATATTCTGTACCTCATATACGCGATATGGTCGTTATATGGGGAATTCAGAATACGGCCGTCACGTCCTAGTCGAGGCGCGGAAGTGCAAACGTGGATCGAGAATTTATTCTGATCCATTTATTTTTGTGTGTATTTTGTAAATATTATTTTGGTAGTTTTAATTAGGTTAAGTTTTTTTATTGTTATATATATTTTTAATGAATAAATGTATAGTTTTATGATAGAAATCTTTGATCTTTTATTTATAAAAAAAAAAAAAAACCTTCCCCAAAGTATATTTGGAAATAAATATACTGTGTTCTTTTAAAACTCTTATTATCAGCAGATGGTAATAGTTTTAATGGAACACAGTATATTTATTTCGCTTTTTTTTTATTATGTTCAAAACTGCCTTCGTTGTAACGAAGTACCTAATAAGTACTTTGTTATAACGAAGATAGTTTTGAACACAAGTAAGTCAAGTTCGACTTACTTAATATTATTGTAAAAACAAAATATGTCGGTTTCTATTTTTAGAAACCTTCATAATTATTTATTTATGGGAGCTGTGGTAGCTGCCACGACTTACAAGTTGTAGGTCGCGGGTTCAAACCCGCATTACTTTGTGTAATTTATTTCATCACCACTGCTCTCAAAACGGTGAAGGAAAACATCGTGAGGAAACCGGCATGTCCTATAAGTAGCCAAAAATTCGAAGACATGTGACATCTACCAATCCGCACTGGGCACGCGTGGTGGATTATGGCCCATTCCCTATCCTAGAGAGGAGGCCTGAGCCCCAGCAGTGGGAACATTAATTTATAAAAGGCCAATAATGCTACATTCATACATAATAATTATACATATTAATAACAAATGGACGTCCGATCCGGTCCGGTTTTGCTTCACCGTATACAACTCCGTGCTCGCTACTCGTGTGCACGCTTCAAAATTGACCCTTCGTAGGGAAATTTTACACCCGACAGTAAAAAACGTTCGACATTACAAATTGCAACAGCGTATATCTATATATTTTTTCTTTCCTTTTAAGTAATTTAATATTATCTCACACCTTATTAGACAGCAATTTACAATGACCACCGAGAAGCCTGTGTTCCTACCTGCGCGCTGCGGCCGGACCTTGCAGGGGGAGGGGATAAAACAGCGCGCGGGGCGCATAGCGGCACCGCTATATAAGGAGGGCGATTATTGTTTTTTCACGCAGTCTCCTGTTGACCTTCGAAGTGCTCACACCTCGTGTCGCTGCCGCTCTGCAAACTCAGTGTGTACCTGTACCTACGAATTGTCTTGACGATGGCCGCCCTTTCCGAAAACGTTTTACCATCGCCATACATTATCGTGGGGAACATCTCAGACGACGAGTACGAGGTCGTCTTCACGCTTGCGTTCACACGCAACGTACCGAAGGCGGACCTCGACAGAGTTCGTCTGAGATACATTCCCGACTACGTCTGGGACCTAGTAGTCAGAAGAGACTATTGGGAGAAGGCGCACCGGACATACCGAGACCAAGTCACCCTGGACAAGTGGAGACGCCACGAAGAACTTTTAAAGGAAGAAGTCGACAAACACAAGAGGATCCTCAGGAACTTCGACATTGTCAGAAGAACGTGCGGACCTACGGACGATGAGAATCATTTCTCTCGGTCGTTGGATCCAGCACGTGTTCGACGATTAGTCGACTATTTAAAAGTGAACCAGGGTGACTGTGAAATATTTCACAAAATCTCGGGGCACTTCCGCGGCAAGAACAGGGAGATGGACAATATTCTGTACCTCATATACGCGATATGGTCGTTATATGGGGAATTCAGAATACGGCCGTCACGTCCTAGTCGAGGCGCGGAAGTGCAAACGTGGATCGAGAATTTATTCTGATCCATTTATTTTTGTGTGTATTTTGTAAATATTATTTTGGTAGTTTTAATTAGGTTAAGTTTTTTTATTGTTATATATATTTTTAATGAATAAATGTATAGTTTTATGATAGAAATCTTTGATCTTTTATTTATAAAAAAAAAAAAAAACCTTCCCCAAAGTATATTTGGAAATAAATATACTGTGTTCTTTTAAAACTCTTATTATCAGCAGATGGTAATAGTTTTAATGGAACACAGTATATTTATTTCGCTTTTTTTTTATTATGTTCAAAACTGCCTTCGTTGTAACGAAGTACCTAATAAGTACTTTGTTATAACGAAGATAGTTTTGAACACAAGTAAGTCAAGTTCGACTTACTTAATATTATTGTAAAAACAAAATATGTCGGTTTCTATTTTTAGAAACCTTCATAATTATTTATTTATGGGAGCTGTGGTAGCTGCCACGACTTACAAGTTGTAGGTCGCGGGTTCAAACCCGCATTACTTTGTGTAATTTATTTCATCACCACTGCTCTCAAAACGGTGAAGGAAAACATCGTGAGGAAACCGGCATGTCCTATAAGTAGCCAAAAATTCGAAGACATGTGACATCTACCAATCCGCACTGGGCACGCGTGGTGGATTATGGCCCATTCCCTATCCTAGAGAGGAGGCCTGAGCCCCAGCAGTGGGAACATTAATTTATAAAAGGCCAATAATGCTACATTCATACATAATAATTATACATATTAATAACAAATGGACGTCCGATCCGGTCCGGTTTTGCTTCACCGTATACAACTCCGTGCTCGCTACTCGTGTGCACGCTTCAAAATTGACCCTTCGTAGGGAAATTTTACACCCGACAGTAAAAAACGTTCGACATTACAAATTGCAACAGCGTATATCTATATATTTTTTCTTTCCTTTTAAGTAATTTAATATTATCTCACACCTTATTAGACAGCAATTTACAATGACCACCGAGAAGCCTGTGTTCCTACCTGCGCGCTGCGGCCGGACCTTGCAGGGGGAGGGGATAAAACAGCGCGCGGGGCGCATAGCGGCACCGCTATATAAGGAGGGCGATTATTGTTTTTTCACGCAGTCTCCTGTTGACCTTCGAAGTGCTCACACCTCGTGTCGCTGCCGCTCTGCAAACTCAGTGTGTACCTGTACCTACGAATTGTCTTGACGATGGCCGCCCTTTCCGAAAACGTTTTACCATCGCCATACATTATCGTGGGGAACATCTCAGACGACGAGTACGAGGTCGTCTTCACGCTTGCGTTCACACGCAACGTACCGAAGGCGGACCTCGACAGAGTTCGTCTGAGATACATTCCCGACTACGTCTGGGACCTAGTAGTCAGAAGAGACTATTGGGAGAAGGCGCACCGGACATACCGAGACCAAGTCACCCTGGACAAGTGGAGACGCCACGAAGAACTTTTAAAGGAAGAAGTCGACAAACACAAGAGGATCCTCAGGAACTTCGACATTGTCAGAAGAACGTGCGGACCTACGGACGATGAGAATCATTTCTCTCGGTCGTTGGATCCAGCACGTGTTCGACGATTAGTCGACTATTTAAAAGTGAACCAGGGTGACTGTGAAATATTTCACAAAATCTCGGGGCACTTCCGCGGCAAGAACAGGGAGATGGACAATATTCTGTACCTCATATACGCGATATGGTCGTTATATGGGGAATTCAGAATACGGCCGTCACGTCCTAGTCGAGGCGCGGAAGTGCAAACGTGGATCGAGAATTTATTCTGATCCATTTATTTTTGTGTGTATTTTGTAAATATTATTTTGGTAGTTTTAATTAGGTTAAGTTTTTTTATTGTTATATATATTTTTAATGAATAAATGTATAGTTTTATGATAGAAATCTTTGATCTTTTATTTATAAAAAAAAAAAAAAACCTTCCCCAAAGTATATTTGGAAATAAATATACTGTGTTCTTTTAAAACTCTTATTATCAGCAGATGGTAATAGTTTTAATGGAACACAGTATATTTATTTCGCTTTTTTTTTATTATGTTCAAAACTGCCTTCGTTGTAACGAAGTACCTAATAAGTACTTTGTTATAACGAAGATAGTTTTGAACACAAGTAAGTCAAGTTCGACTTACTTAATATTATTGTAAAAACAAAATATGTCGGTTTCTATTTTTAGAAACCTTCATAATTATTTATTTATGGGAGCTGTGGTAGCTGCCACGACTTACAAGTTGTAGGTCGCGGGTTCAAACCCGCATTACTTTGTGTAATTTATTTCATCACCACTGCTCTCAAAACGGTGAAGGAAAACATCGTGAGGAAACCGGCATGTCCTATAAGTAGCCAAAAATTCGAAGACATGTGACATCTACCAATCCGCACTGGGCACGCGTGGTGGATTATGGCCCATTCCCTATCCTAGAGAGGAGGCCTGAGCCCCAGCAGTGGGAACATTAATTTATAAAAGGCCAATAATGCTACATTCATACATAATAATTATACATATTAATAACAAATGGACGTCCGATCCGGTCCGGTTTTGCTTCACCGTATACAACTCCGTGCTCGCTACTCGTGTGCACGCTTCAAAATTGACCCTTCGTAGGGAAATTTTACACCCGACAGTAAAAAACGTTCGACATTACAAATTGCAACAGCGTATATCTATATATTTTTTCTTTCCTTTTAAGTAATTTAATATTATCTCACACCTTATTAGACAGCAATTTACAATGACCACCGAGAAGCCTGTGTTCCTACCTGCGCGCTGCGGCCGGACCTTGCAGGGGGAGGGGATAAAACAGCGCGCGGGGCGCATAGCGGCACCGCTATATAAGGAGGGCGATTATTGTTTTTTCACGCAGTCTCCTGTTGACCTTCGAAGTGCTCACACCTCGTGTCGCTGCCGCTCTGCAAACTCAGTGTGTACCTGTACCTACGAATTGTCTTGACGATGGCCGCCCTTTCCGAAAACGTTTTACCATCGCCATACATTATCGTGGGGAACATCTCAGACGACGAGTACGAGGTCGTCTTCACGCTTGCGTTCACACGCAACGTACCGAAGGCGGACCTCGACAGAGTTCGTCTGAGATACATTCCCGACTACGTCTGGGACCTAGTAGTCAGAAGAGACTATTGGGAGAAGGCGCACCGGACATACCGAGACCAAGTCACCCTGGACAAGTGGAGACGCCACGAAGAACTTTTAAAGGAAGAAGTCGACAAACACAAGAGGATCCTCAGGAACTTCGACATTGTCAGAAGAACGTGCGGACCTACGGACGATGAGAATCATTTCTCTCGGTCGTTGGATCCAGCACGTGTTCGACGATTAGTCGACTATTTAAAAGTGAACCAGGGTGACTGTGAAATATTTCACAAAATCTCGGGGCACTTCCGCGGCAAGAACAGGGAGATGGACAATATTCTGTACCTCATATACGCGATATGGTCGTTATATGGGGAATTCAGAATACGGCCGTCACGTCCTAGTCGAGGCGCGGAAGTGCAAACGTGGATCGAGAATTTATTCTGATCCATTTATTTTTGTGTGTATTTTGTAAATATTATTTTGGTAGTTTTAATTAGGTTAAGTTTTTTTATTGTTATATATATTTTTAATGAATAAATGTATAGTTTTATGATAGAAATCTTTGATCTTTTATTTATAAAAAAAAAAAAAAACCTTCCCCAAAGTATATTTGGAAATAAATATACTGTGTTCTTTTAAAACTCTTATTATCAGCAGATGGTAATAGTTTTAATGGAACACAGTATATTTATTTCGCTTTTTTTTTATTATGTTCAAAACTGCCTTCGTTGTAACGAAGTACCTAATAAGTACTTTGTTATAACGAAGATAGTTTTGAACACAAGTAAGTCAAGTTCGACTTACTTAATATTATTGTAAAAACAAAATATGTCGGTTTCTATTTTTAGAAACCTTCATAATTATTTATTTATGGGAGCTGTGGTAGCTGCCACGACTTACAAGTTGTAGGTCGCGGGTTCAAACCCGCATTACTTTGTGTAATTTATTTCATCACCACTGCTCTCAAAACGGTGAAGGAAAACATCGTGAGGAAACCGGCATGTCCTATAAGTAGCCAAAAATTCGAAGACATGTGACATCTACCAATCCGCACTGGGCACGCGTGGTGGATTATGGCCCATTCCCTATCCTAGAGAGGAGGCCTGAGCCCCAGCAGTGGGAACATTAATTTATAAAAGGCCAATAATGCTACATTCATACATAATAATTATACATATTAATAACAAATGGACGTCCGATCCGGTCCGGTTTTGCTTCACCGTATACAACTCCGTGCTCGCTACTCGTGTGCACGCTTCAAAATTGACCCTTCGTAGGGAAATTTTACACCCGACAGTAAAAAACGTTCGACATTACAAATTGCAACAGCGTATATCTATATATTTTTTCTTTCCTTTTAAGTAATTTAATATTATCTCACACCTTATTAGACAGCAATTTACAATGACCACCGAGAAGCCTGTGTTCCTACCTGCGCGCTGCGGCCGGACCTTGCAGGGGGAGGGGATAAAACAGCGCGCGGGGCGCATAGCGGCACCGCTATATAAGGAGGGCGATTATTGTTTTTTCACGCAGTCTCCTGTTGACCTTCGAAGTGCTCACACCTCGTGTCGCTGCCGCTCTGCAAACTCAGTGTGTACCTGTACCTACGAATTGTCTTGACGATGGCCGCCCTTTCCGAAAACGTTTTACCATCGCCATACATTATCGTGGGGAACATCTCAGACGACGAGTACGAGGTCGTCTTCACGCTTGCGTTCACACGCAACGTACCGAAGGCGGACCTCGACAGAGTTCGTCTGAGATACATTCCCGACTACGTCTGGGACCTAGTAGTCAGAAGAGACTATTGGGAGAAGGCGCACCGGACATACCGAGACCAAGTCACCCTGGACAAGTGGAGACGCCACGAAGAACTTTTAAAGGAAGAAGTCGACAAACACAAGAGGATCCTCAGGAACTTCGACATTGTCAGAAGAACGTGCGGACCTACGGACGATGAGAATCATTTCTCTCGGTCGTTGGATCCAGCACGTGTTCGACGATTAGTCGACTATTTAAAAGTGAACCAGGGTGACTGTGAAATATTTCACAAAATCTCGGGGCACTTCCGCGGCAAGAACAGGGAGATGGACAATATTCTGTACCTCATATACGCGATATGGTCGTTATATGGGGAATTCAGAATACGGCCGTCACGTCCTAGTCGAGGCGCGGAAGTGCAAACGTGGATCGAGAATTTATTCTGATCCATTTATTTTTGTGTGTATTTTGTAAATATTATTTTGGTAGTTTTAATTAGGTTAAGTTTTTTTATTGTTATATATATTTTTAATGAATAAATGTATAGTTTTATGATAGAAATCTTTGATCTTTTATTTATAAAAAAAAAAAAAAACCTTCCCCAAAGTATATTTGGAAATAAATATACTGTGTTCTTTTAAAACTCTTATTATCAGCAGATGGTAATAGTTTTAATGGAACACAGTATATTTATTTCGCTTTTTTTTTATTATGTTCAAAACTGCCTTCGTTGTAACGAAGTACCTAATAAGTACTTTGTTATAACGAAGATAGTTTTGAACACAAGTAAGTCAAGTTCGACTTACTTAATATTATTGTAAAAACAAAATATGTCGGTTTCTATTTTTAGAAACCTTCATAATTATTTATTTATGGGAGCTGTGGTAGCTGCCACGACTTACAAGTTGTAGGTCGCGGGTTCAAACCCGCATTACTTTGTGTAATTTATTTCATCACCACTGCTCTCAAAACGGTGAAGGAAAACATCGTGAGGAAACCGGCATGTCCTATAAGTAGCCAAAAATTCGAAGACATGTGACATCTACCAATCCGCACTGGGCACGCGTGGTGGATTATGGCCCATTCCCTATCCTAGAGAGGAGGCCTGAGCCCCAGCAGTGGGAACATTAATTTATAAAAGGCCAATAATGCTACATTCATACATAATAATTATACATATTAATAACAAATGGACGTCCGATCCGGTCCGGTTTTGCTTCACCGTATACAACTCCGTGCTCGCTACTCGTGTGCACGCTTCAAAATTGACCCTTCGTAGGGAAATTTTACACCCGACAGTAAAAAACGTTCGACATTACAAATTTTGCGCCCTCCCACCCGCCCTTAGAGGTAATTATAAGAAATAGTAAAATGTATTTTACTCTTCTATGTGACAGGGGGTAACTAGGCCACCCGTTATATATACATAAGTCTTGAACAGTAGCCTTTTTTGAGGTTCTTTTTAGTATTTACATATTATTAATTATATTTGACGCGTTTATAGAGAATATTCATTTATTTAATATTCATTTTACATCGACGTTTCTATTGAGGTCCAGTTACTAATTTACTAATACCCCTATTGGGTAATTAGTTTAATAATATCATCATTATCTCAGCCGAAAGATGTTCACTTCTGTATATAGGCCTCCCCCAAGCGTCGCCACAACGCTCGGTCCTGTGCGTCTCGCATCCATCGGATCTCTGCAACTCTCGCCAGGTCATCAGTCCACCTTTTGGAAGGCCAGGAGGAATTAGTACATAGTTAAAATTCGTTTTGCAATAATATCCTTCTTCAGCTATCCTCATAAACCCAATTGTTTTTTTATTATCGATAGGCGTTTGACAACTATCTCACCTGATGGTAAGCGATGATGTAATCGACGACGGAACACTCTTGCCTAAAAGTAACCTATTCACTCTTGACTTAAAGACCCCTAGGTTGTAGCTATCAGGCAACACAAAGCGGAAAGGGAATTCAATTCCTTAAGAACCTGATTGACTAGCAAGTAAAACTGTGGTCTTATAATTCGTCGGTAAAGATCGCCGGTGTATCATCGCTGTATCGCGATTTTGTGAGGTGACGAGCCTGGCTTGCGGCTTATCATATAATATGCTTCATTCTCTACGATACGACTGTTTTATTCGCTAATCGATTTTAGTAACGAGCCGCAAGTAAACTCATCATCTACCTAGCGTTTTCCCAACTGTATTGGGGTACACGCGGGGTTGTGACAGTCGTGGAGAGGATCCAGCAACTGGGACTCAAGGTGAAATTGCACAAGTCCGAGGCCATGTGCTTTCATGGCCCTCGGTACGCGCTACCACCGGGTTCCCAAATAACGGTACGGGGGGTCCACATCGGCACGGGTCGGCGATGAACTACCTGGGACTCGTCCTCGACAGCCGTTGGACTTTCGAGGAGCATTTCCGACGTTTGGCCTCCAAACTGGACAGGTCTGGGGCCGCTCTGAAGCGGCTCCTGCCCAACCTAGGGGGTCCAGACGCCCCCTGCCGGAGGCTCTACGCGGGGATCGTTCGGTCCATGGCCCTTTACGGGGCGCCGGTTTGGGCGCCGTCGCTAGGTAAGCGACCGGCGGCCAAGCTGAACGCTTGCCAGAGGGTCATGGCCATCCGGATGGTGCGAGGATACCGCACGATCTCCCGCGAAGCGGCGAGCCTCCTCGCTGGCCTGCCACCGTGGGATCTGGAGGCAACAGTCCTTGCACGCATGCACGATTTGCGCGTGGAGATGCAACGCCGGGGCGAAACTCCGCTGCTGTAACAAGTGCAATGGGAAGGCCTCGCCCTGGGGGAACCGCCTTCTTGATCACGGTATCCCCTATGCCAGGTAAGTATGAAGGAGCCTTTATGAAGGAGCGAGATGTAAGATCATCTTTGCCGAACGGTCAAACGGTTAACATTGTGTACAATTTTGCTCTTTGCTTAAACACGAAAAAAAAAATAGTTATAGATTAGATTTCCAAGTAAAACTACTTTAAGTGATCTAACATTCATCCCATAAGTGTAATTAATCGAAAACAGCATCAAAAAGTGCATAATTGGAACGATATTTGGTGTGAACTGTTCATCAACTGTTAAAAACTTTAAATCACGATTAAACAAACGGTGGGTGAGTGATAAAACTTTTACGCCCCGTGCACGCTACTCTCACGGTTACGCAGCGCACATAAGTAACATATCGGTGTGCGCCTACGCTCGGTGACGTATGCGAGCGCTCACACCAAAGATTAACTAATTAAGACGGAGCATTGGTTTCTACCTAATTTACATTGCATCTCAGAGGACAACATTTGTGATTTTTTTTTTTTTTTTGTCTCTGATTGTTTTTATTTGCAATGGCTAGTAAAGATGAGTCAACACCAAACAATAAGGTATCTAAAAGCAGAGGCAATAAAAGACATGCTAGTGGATCTCCTTCACCGACTTCATCACCTTCACCCTTGGATAAGAAAGAGGATATGCGCTCCATTATCCAGGAGATAATTAAGGCGGAATTCAATGACATGTTGACGCAATTTAATAAAAACCTGATCAGCACGATGAACAATGAATTGGAAACCGTTAATGCAGAAATGAAGGAGATGGTTAAATCAATGCAATTCATCAACAAGCAATTTGAAGACTTTGAGAGGAATCAGAAGATATCTGACGAGACTATACACAAGCTGCAATTGGAAAATTCTGAACTAAAAACTACAGTTGCCAATCTTAGTCAGCGAATTAACAACCTAGAACAGCAATCCCGATCAAATAACATTGAGGTGCAATGTATGCCTGAAACTAAAAACGAAAATATATACACTATCGTCAAGCAACTCGGGAAAGTGGTCAAATGTGATATCCAAGAAAAAGACATATTGAATTGTTCACGTATAGCTAAAACCAATTCATCTAGCACCCGTCCAAAGTCAATAGTCGTTCAATTGGCATCTCCTAGACTACGCGACCAGCTCTTAGCGTCGGTTATTAAATACAACCAAAATAACCAAGACAATAAACTACACTGTGGACATCTCGGATTTGCCGGAAAGAAGTCTCCTGTTTACGTCGTGGAACATCTTTCTCCCACCAACAAAGCTCTTCACGCAGCGACTAGGATCAAGGCTAAGGAAATGAACTACAAATATGTCTGGGTCAGAAACAGTAAAATATTTACAAGAAAAACTGACGGCGCAGAATACATTTTAATCAAGAACATGAGTAGTTTAAGTAAAATGGTATAATTTTTTTTTTATTTATATTTTTTTATAGTCATTTAGAATGCATGCAATGAGTAAAATTTATATATAAAATTCAGCAACTTAACTATTTATTACCAGAATTGTAGAGGTCTGAGAACTAAAACTAACACTTTTTACTGTAACCTTTGTTGTATGGATTATGATATATTTATTTTGACTGAAACCTGGTTAAATAGCAGTGTACTTAGCAGCGAACTTTTTGATGATAGGTATGTTGTCTATCGAAGAGATAGGGAAACAACAGGCTTCCATCCTAATAAAGATGGAGGTGGGGTTCTCATTGCTGTGTCAACTAAAATCAATTCGAAACAGATTGAATCGTGGCAAAGTAAATGTGAAGATCTTTGGGTCACTATTGATTGTTCGACCACACATAAATCACGGCAACTAGCACTCTGCGCAGTTTACCTTCCTCCGCCTGTATGTCTTCCCTCAATCGATCATTTTATCGAACACTGTAACAAAGTGTTTGAGACAACTGATGTTCCCATTTGCATAGTTGGAGATTTCAATTTGGGTAAAATAGTCTGGGACCCAGGTGCCTCTAATAACTCACTTTCCAGTACCTGTTTAAGATTATTGGAATTTCTTAATGTATGTAGGCTTACTCAGCATAACTTGGTTAAAAACTGTTCAGAGCGTATTTTAGATCTAGTCTTATGTACATTATCTTCGTGCACGGTAAGTGAGTCCAGCTGTTCTCTGATCAATGTCGATAAACTGCATCCTCCGCTTGATTTTACGCTATCATTAGCAAATGAATGTAAACTGCCATACAATAAGCATAATAAGAGAAAAAACTTTTATAGGGGTGACTACAATAGTATTAGAACTTATATAAACGAACATGACTGGTTTCAACAACTTACAAATGGTTGTGACGTCGATGGTATGGTAAAAGAGTTTTATGAAGTATTAAATGCAGCAATCGACAAATTCGTCCCTAATTGCAAGTCAGTGAACTGCCGTTACCCCCCCTGGTTCGATAGATCAATTATAAAGATGCTAAAAGAGAAGAATAAGTTAAGGTTGCGCTATAAAAAATATAATAATCCATTGGATAGATTGGAGCTGAATTTGATTACAAAGCGTTGCCAAAGCCTAACCAAAAGCCTGTACAATACTTACATGGAAAAGCTGGAATCGGAGATTAAAGATAACCCCAAACTATTATGGACTCATGTAAAGGCTAAACGTGGTGGAACTAGTGCCTATCCACTTATCATGACTGACGGACGTACTACTACATCAGATGGCGCCGCTATCTGTGATCTTTTTGGGGACTATTTCGCATCAGTTTACACCCCTGATCACGAGTCGGAATTTAAGAGTGACTCAAATATTTTAGACTCTATAGAAATTAATGGCCAGTGTTTAACAATCCCTGAATTAGACAGTGATACCCTGCTCAGAAAACTGCAATTTATCAATATCAGAAAGGGTGCCGGTCCCGACGGAATCCCACCATTGTTTGTTTCTACTTGCGCCACGGTCTTGGTTGCGCCACTGCTTAAAATATACAGGGTGTCATTAGCTACAGGAACCTATCCCACTGAATGGAAAAAGGCTAAAGTTGTGCCTGTACACAAGTCGGACAAAAAGGACACCATATCCAACTATCGGCCTATTGCAATTCTCTCCACCTTTGCTAAGATATTTGAGTCAATAATCTGTCCTCACATCCAACGTCACTTCAGACTTTACCTTAGTGATCACCAGCACGGCTTTGTTGCCGCTAGGTCGACTACCACAAATTTATTGTCCTTCTCCGAGTCTTTAATAGAATCTGTTGACTCAAATAGACAATTTGATGTGTTGTTCACCGATTTCAGCAAGGCCTTCGATAAAATTCCTCATTCCATACTACTTCATAAACTAGCAACGTACGGTATAACTGGACCCTTACTGAAATGGTTAAAATCCTATCTGTCAAAGCGTGAATTTTATGTTGTGGTCAACGGTTTTAGGTCTGCAGGCAATTATTACATGACTTCGGGTGCTCCACAAGGATCGCATCTTGCTCCCGTATTATTTATCATCTTTATCAACGATCTTCCCAGCTGTTTTTACTTCTCTGAATGCTACTTGTATGCTGATGACCTGAAGTTTGCAAGAGTGATCGAATCATCCAGTGATGTGGTGCTTTTACAAAGCGATCTGAACAGGCTTGTTGAATGGTGCAATAAAAACAAAATGGAACTTAACTTAGATAAATGTTACCATGTGTCGTTCTCAAGAAAGGCTCATCCTGTACGTTCAGAGTACCTGATAGACGATACAAAAATACAACAAGTCGAGACTATCAGAGACCTGGGGGTATTGTTTGATAAAAAAGTCACTTTTATACCTCACATTGAGAACATTATAAAAAAGGCATCTAAAATGTTAGGGTTTGTACAAAGAAACACAAAACATTTCAAGTCGGTTGGCACTAAAATAATGCTCTATAATAGTTTTGTACGAAGTGTCTTGGAGTATTGTAGTGTTGTGTGGAGACCACACTACGCCACGCACAAGTTACTTTTAGAAAGAGTCCAAAAGCGGTTCCTATGGCACCTTGCTTTTTCGAAAAGGATAAGCAAACAGATGCCGTCCTACAACACTCGTTTGAAATACTTCAAGATGCACTCGTTGTCAACTCGACGAGATTTAATTGATGCCTTGTTTCTCTTTAAATTAGTAAGAAATAAAATAGACTGCCCTAATCTCCTGAGTCTCCTAAGATTTCGTGCTCCAGCCCGATACCCACGACATCCCATCACTCCACTACACCCACCCTTACGCAGAACGGTGCTAGGTGCTAACTCTTCGATTCCGCGCTTGTGTAGAATGCTTAATAGTCCAGTCAAAATAGACTAAATTATTATTCAAGTTTGCATTAATTCCCAACAAGCTGGATTTTTGTGCAGGCCTTGAAAACGTCATTACGAATGATATGTCAAAAGTCCCCATCGATCCCGCTTGTGCGTTGTTTTTTATTCGAGGTCAAAGGTCACAAATTTGCGTTTTTTGCGTATATCTCTGAAACAACGAGAGCTATCAAAAAATGGTTCAGCCAAAGTTTGCTAACGGTGCTAGGTGCTAACTCTTCGATTCCGCGCTTGTGTAGAATGCTTAACAGTTGCAGTGACCTTATAGTTATACACCACGACACTATAAACAAATTCTGCAAAATAATTATCGAGCATTATGCTTGTTATCAGTAAAATAATATCTGTTATTAGTTTTCATTTTAAAATTTATTTTAACTTAGTTCATTTCAATTGCTAATAAATTATATTTTTATTTTTTATCTCATCTTGATCCATTGAAATTATATATTGTGAATTTATATTAATGGTGACTTAATCATTTTTAATTGTAAATAAAATTATTTTAAATTAATTTATTCATTTTAAATTTTGTAATCATGATGATGATGACTTATCGATGTGCTGTAAATAATTGTAATGAAATGTATTATTGCTATGCCAAAATTTAACTTAATTTATTTTAATGATCAATTAATTCATTTATTGTAACATAATTTTTAATTTTATAATTTAATTTTAAGCTTTTAATTTTAGCAGTTGTGCTGTAATATCCTTTTATTTGTTAATGTCCTAATAACTCCGTTTTTTTTTAAATCTATTGTTATTTGAGATTTAAGAGTAAAATTAATCATTTTATTATTATGTATAACCATAAGATGTGCATGTGGTGTTAGCCTATAATTGATTGCTACACTAATCAATGAAGTTAAAAAAACAATGTTAAATGTGAATGTGTTGTGTAAGCAGTTGTTGGCTAACCAAATAAATAAAAAAAAAAAAAAAAAAAAAAAAAAGATGATGGATGGGATCGGCCGCTCGGAGGCTGGACCGGTCTATTACGGGGATCTCGTGAGCTCACCGGCGAACTTCGAGAGGCTGCGGGATTTCGCGCACGCGTGGCATGCCGTCCGGAGCGGATTGGAGCGAGAGGAGCGGTCACCACTACTCAACCGGCGCAGCGGCGACGAAGTATCATCTGTGGCGTTTACTGCAAGCCCATTAGAGGGGAGAATGCATTCAGGGACACACATGGCTAATTTGTAAGGGATCAAGAAGCGCCTGCGGACACGAAAATAAGATGGCCAAGGGTGCCAAGTCCGCAGCCGCCCCACGATTCGGCCCGTATAACAGTTGTTAGTTGGTCGGGCCATGGGAAGGTGGAGGGAGTGCCGTAACAAGTCGCGGCATGGCGGACAGAGTTCCGGCGGGATCTCAGGGTGGCATGGCGACAGCGACTGTCGCAACCCAGTGCTGGGCACGCCGTCATTGAGGCGGTTAGGCCCCTCTTTGAGGAGTGGTTGGAAAGAGGTCACGGCGTCCTCTCTTTCCGTATGACGCAGGTCCTCACCGGACACGGTAAGTTCGGGAGGTTCCTGCATCGAATCAAGCAGGAGAGGACGCCCGGGTGTCGCCACTGTGTGGACCGCCCGGAGGACACGGTGGAGCACACGGTAGAAGTGTGCCCCACTTGGGCGGAGCACCGCCGTGTCCTTGTGGAGGCTATCGGGAGCGGCGACCTCTCGCGCCGGGCCCTGGTTCAGGCCATGGTCCGGAGCGAGGAGGGTTGGCATGCGGTCGGCTCCTTCTGCGAAGCAGTAGGTAATGCTCGTGAAGGAGGCTGCTGACCGCGAGCGCGTGAGGGAACGGTCCTCACGCCGCCGCCGCCGAGATCCCGATCCCAATTTCCGACCACCGTAGGCGCGGGTTCGCGGATGGCGAGCACTGAGTAGCTCACCGTCCTGCAGTCTGGAAATAATCTAGACCGAGCCCAGTCGTCAACGGCGCGTTCTGTTCCACGCGCGCCTCAAGGAGATGTCAGCAAACTGTAGGGGCCCGGCAGGGCCGAAGCCTCTGGGGGGAACACGTGGTATTCCTAAAGGTTGACACCGAGTCCCCCCCAGAACGAAGGCAACGAAGGAACGGGGTAGGGGTTTAGTCAGTAAGAGTCTGACACGCCCTCCCGCTCCGCCCAAGAGCGGGGGAAGTCATTCTGATGATTCCCCTACCAGAAAAAAATAATAAAACTCTATTGGGGTCGGCTTCCAGTTAAACCGAATTTAGCTGAATACCAGTATTTTATGAGGAGCGGCTGCCTACCAGACCTCCACAACCCATTAACTGGGGTAACATGGTACCTACTTTATGCCGAGCATAAACTGATGTACTTTAAAACTGCGGTTTTGACTCGTATGTAGATCACTAACTTTAGCTTTGCGCACAATGAATTCACTTCCAAAACGTTTTCACGGCATAGATGCAACAGTAACGGTGAAGGAAAACATCGTGAAGAAACCGGCATGTCCTATAACCAAAAATTCGAAGACATGTGACATCTACTAATCCGCACTGGGCACGCGTGTTGAATTATGGCCTATTTCCTCTCCTATAGAGGAGGCCGTGTCCCAACAGTGGGGACATTACATGGCCGATAATGGTAATCGTAAAAGGTATAAGCAATACACGTCACCACCGCTATACTTAATTTAAATTGTCACTTACGGGATATCTTCCGTGATTTATGTTTATTTTGAGTAAACAAAAAAAAAACAAACACAAAAAAACAACACAAATCACGGAAGATATCCCGTAAGTGACAATTTAAATTATAAAACAAACCGTGATAGCCTAAAACAGTGACCGCTATACTTGTTTACTGTTAGCACTGACGACACTAAAGACGCCACTTCCCACCGTCATAATATACAAAATTAGTAGACGCCAAAGATATAGACACCTATTGTCCTCAATAACATTATTATTATTATCCCACTACAAGGTAAAGGCCTCCCGTCTATTGACCCACTCTTTTCTGTCTTAAAAAAAATGGAGTCTAAGTCCTGACGTCCTTCTGGGCCTACCGCGTCGCCGACTTCTGTTCGGAATCTAGTCAGTCACAACATTGGAAATTAATAATTATAATTTGTAAGAGTTTGTGTATGGGTAGTTTTATTTAGTTAAGTGTTTTTATTGTTCATGTTATATCTATCTATACTAACATAATAAAGAGATTTTTTTTTTGTTTGTATGAGGTAATCTGTGGAAGTCCTGGTCCGATTGCAACAATTTTTACACCAATAGAAAGCTGCTGCATTCCTGAGTGACATAGGCTATATTTTATGAACGCAGGCGAAGCTGCGGGCTAAAACTAGTATTTAATAAAAATACAGGATGACTATCAGGCAATCTAAAAAAAATATAAGTTGGTATATTAAACATTAGGTCAATCTTGATACACACACACATACACCGGGAAATAACAAGTTCACTCACCGATATGCTGCTAGCTCCGACCCTCAGGACCAAGAGGTGCAGGAGTGCGCCAACACTGGTCACCACCACACACTATCCCCTCTTTCACCCACATCATGCAACTTCATAACTCATTATTTAGAACCCCAATAACACTTTTGATTTGACCCCGAAATCGAACCCAGAACCCCACACTCAGCATTCGCGCTTGCGAGGCAGTTAATATACCTACACATACAACGTGTAACGTTAAACGCGCTAAACCTGAAAATTGATTGATCAGAATAACGAGCAGAATCAATTAAACCACTTTCGAATATCGGTCCCATTTTTCAAAAAAAGCGTCGTTAAAAATGTTACCCTGTCTTTTTTTTAACCTATCACATACCCGCAAAACAAGACACAATAGTAAAACAATAACAGCGCGGTCTCATAGGACCGGTCGGGGATTCATGAATAGGTCCATTACGTACGCAAACATTCTAAAACAGGTAAATAAACAAACGGATGTCATCGAATTTAAATTTTCCCATACGTGGAATAATAATAGTTCCTATTTCAATACAGACACGAATTTTAAGCGAAATAAAACAGCACATAAAAGCTTTAAATACTTTTTATGATTTTTTTTCTCAGAATTAGGTCAATTGAATTAAAAATCATTAGGGGTTTCTGAGGTTTTGCACGTTTAACGTTACATGATGCATACACTACTTATACTAGAACTAACACAAATAAAAATAATTACACTACGCAACAAACACTTTGTTCTCTGCGCATTTTCGAATAATTCGCAAACATGAAGAATAAAAAGATACTGGTTTTAAAAAACATCGGACACTTTAATTATAATATTTACAGGACATCTAGTTGAGAATATCACCTTTTTAAAACATCAATTACAGTATTCCCAAATTAATAATGTGCATACAAATATTCTCTAACTGTCGTATTCCCGGAAACACCCGAATCAATTCACCCAATTCTACTAAATTATGAATGAAGAAAATGCACTTAACCACTCTATACACATTTCGTTTTCCGACGCTCAGGGAATACGACCGTTGCCGAACAGTGACGAAGATTTCTATGCGCATTATCACTTTGGGAGACCTGTAGATGGCTACTTCAACATAACTAACTTCGTTCACACGAATCACTTTTTTCGAAATGGCTCGTTACACGGTTGACAACTGACTGATAGTTAGAGCCACGAGGGTAGCACAAGCAAGAAAAGATCTTGATACCCTACAGTTTTCTTTACCTATTTATTTATTTATTATGCAGAGAAAAAACATGAAAAATAAAAACACTTATCTAATTAAAACTACGTCACATTTTTGATAGCCAAACAATGCGCTGGTGAATGAAAATGAAATAAAAATGTGACGAGTTTACAACTCTTACTCTAAACTAAAATATGGCGTCAAAAAATTCCTCCGCATCGTTATCGACCGGAAGTGTGCCCAAAAGACTGGCAGCATTGCCACGTTGTATGGCAATGCTTAATCTCTGACCGAGGTAAAAGCCAGCCCTTGGGTCACGCGAAGTGTCAACAAGACGCTTCGAAAGATCTTTAAAAAGCGCATGAGCACTCGGGCCCCACGGTCCAAGAGTTTCAACCCTAAACTGCTCAAAAATATAACTGCCGACGAGGTCGTTATATTTTCGCTGCTTGAAGTTCTCCGCAGCCGCATCGTATTAAAATGTAAATAATTAAGGTTATTACACTAGTTTTGCTTCAATTAAACAAACTTAACTATGAAAACATCTCCATTCTCGAATCGAATCTCGAAGATTTTACGAATCCCAAAATAAATACTTTGACCACGGACTTGTCTTCCTTAAGAATTGACAAGAAGTGTTAGACTTTCACTAACTAAAACCCACCTGTTTCTTCAGTCACCATTTCAATACCACCGATTTCGTTTTTGAAGCGCCCAGCTAAGCCCCTACAGTTTTGAAGGCATCTCTTTGAGACGCTCGCGGAACACTAGGTGCTGTAAACACTAGGCGCCGTCGACGACTGGGGCTTGCCATCACGTTACGTTAAACAGTAAATGACATTCATGAGTAATAGACCTTTCTGCTCGTAAAATGCCATTTGTATAGATCTTTGGCAGTCGCTACGGATAGTCAGAAGCCAGTAAGTCTGACTCCAGTCTTGCCATGAAGTACTATGTTACCCCTGTTAATGGGTTGTGGAGGTCTGGTAGGCAGCCGCTCCTCGTAAAATACTGGTATTCAGCTAAATCCGGCTTGTCTGGAAGCCGACCCCAATATAATTGGGAAAAAGGCTAGGCAGAAAGAAAGAATTTTCTGCTCGTCCAATTAGAACCGAGCCCGAGTCGTGGATAACACGTGGTATTCCATACACACTTCAACGAGATGTCAGCAAACCTTAGGTGCCCAGTAGGGCTTTGAGATTGATTCTGAAAAGGTAGGTTGAATGGTAGAGAATGCCTTGACATACCTTGTCCGTCTTGGTACATTGCGTTGCATGACTACATAAATAAAAAATAGGTATACCTTTTATGGTCTTGAAAGGGAACTGACGGGACATGGTTTAATTTTAGTTAATATAACTCTCTCGCTCCATACAGAACGGGAAAAGGTATAAAATGATTTCCCACTACAAAAAAAGAAAAAGTGTAATGGACTATCAAAGTTATGAAACTAATAGTCATGCTCTGTTGATTTGCTCACTATAATCGAGCAGGCGCTCGGAACGTAAAGATGTTATTGTCAAAGAGTTATTCTGAATTTCGACATTTAATTATGGTTTACTAGCTTCCACCCGCGGCTTCGCCCGCAACAACAAAATCGAAGAATAAATAAGATCACGCTTCTTTTTTTTTCCTATAGCCTATATGTTAATCCAGGGTATAACCTAACTACATACCAAATTTCAACCAAATCGGTCCAGCCGTTTTTGCGTGAAAGAGTAACAAACATACATCCATCCTCACAAACTTTCGCATTTATAATATTAGTAGGATGTTAAAATACCACCAGATTTAGCAAAATAAAAAAGCAAAAAAATATTGTATACATGTACAATTATAATTTTGCTATAAGGGTGGGACACTGGCGTACTTACTACCAAAGTAATAAAAAAAAATCTAATGTTTCTAATTAATATATTTTATTTTATTATATACAAAAACCAGGTACAGGCTAAAGAAAACTCTATCATTATCATGTAAGTGTATGTTACTTCATCAAGCTCGAACAGCAGAACCGATTTCGATGTAACTTGGTGCACCATATCATAAAATAGTACATAGAATTATGCCTATCAGACCTCCATAACCCAGTTTCTGGGTAACACGACAGTCATAAGATAAGCTGATCGTCAGGCTTTCTGGCGTCTGACTACCTGCAACGACTGTCAAAGATTTACAAATGACAATCGGGACCAACAGCTTTATTTATTTTATTTTAAAAACTTCATGCACAACTTATCGTACAAAGACGGACTGAATGCCTTAGGCATTTTCTAAGTAAGTAAGTAAGTCATTTATTTGTAGAAACATGAGTATACATATATGGCATGCAGGTTGTTCATAAACAAAAAAGATCTGTCATGTTCGGCCTTTGCGGCATACAAATATAAAGGTAAGAACAGTTATTCAATGGTATTTAAACAGGGCTAAAAAAATTTATTAAATTTTCACACAAACAAAAAACTTAATTTAAACAATGAATTATACATTTGAATTAAATTATCCCTGTAAATCTAAATTGTCAAAATAATAAAATGTCAAGATTGTAAAATGTCAAAATTATAAAAAGTCAACTTTACAAAATGTCAATCTTACAAAAAATGTCAATCTTAAAAAATGTCAACCTTACAAAATGTCAAAATTATAAAATGTCAGTAAATATTTGTTAAATTCGTAATATTACACTTTTTCATTCATAAATTCTAAAATACTGTAATATGCTTTCCCAACTAGATGTAATTTTAGCCGCTTTTTTAGTATGTGTGCGCTTAATTCCCTCCATCCTTTAGGAAGTTTATTAAATATTAAAGGCGCCATGCAAAATACACTCTTTCGCATTAATGCTGTTTTGGAAACATGTGAGCAAAGCATAGTGTTGTCGCGTCTGACGCGACTCACTTTGTCCGCCATGCGTGGAAATAGGTGCCGATTACATTTAACAAACATGACAACTTCGAATATGTACAGAGACGGCAACGTCAGAATGTTATAATTAATGAAATACGGTTTACAGCTGTCAGTGGAACCCAATTTAAACATCGTCCTAATACACCGTTTTTGGGCTTTGAAAGGTATATCCTTGTCAGTCGAATTACCCCAAAAGATAATTCCGTACCTTAGGTGCGATGACTGATCTGACTGATGATGATTTCTATCAATCGACCTTAGGGTGTATGCGCGTTCATAATATTTAGTAACATTATTATACATCATCATCTTCCTGCCCTTGTCCCGTTTTATTTGGGGTCGGCGCAACACGTCTTTTTCTTCCATTCTGTCCTGTCACTCGTCACGCTATCAATCACTCCCTTTGCTTCCATATCACTTCTCACACAATCCATCCATCTTTTCTTTGGCCTCCCTCTCCCTCTCCATCCATCCACATGTAAACTCATTACTCTTTTAGTAACATTATTATACAATACTTAAAAATAATTAGGGAAAAAATTTAAAGTTTAGCTTAGTAAAGGTAAATAATTATTACTCCACCGTCCGATTACAATTTAAGTATCATCAAGGCTAGAGTGAATAGGCTCTTAATAAACTAGTGCGCCTCACCATCAACGATTGCGTCACTGCTTACCATCAGGTGGAATCGCAGTCAAGCACTAGTTTATGTCAATTTAAAAATTACTTCTAGCACTTTCCCCTTTTCGCTTTTTAGATCTTGGTTTCGTACTCATCAATTTTGTCAGAGAGCAATTGCAGGATATATTGTAAATGCTTCACTTCACCGCGGAGGTCTTCCAGTATTTGCTGCGTCGTGTGGTCATCATCAGTCTGTGTGATAGCGACATCACATCTTTCACCCTCATAATCAGCTGTGCACTCACAAGCTGGCTCGTCCTCCTCATTGAGGGAACAGACACCGTTGTTTAAACAATGCTTATGGCACGCGTTTACTTCGCACCTTTCTCCAGAGTAACCAACTTCGCAACTGAAACAGTGAAGGTAGATTAAAGACCAACAAATATTGTGACAAGTTGTCATCATCTACTTAGCCTTTTTCCCAACTATATTGGGGTCGACTTCCAGTTAAGCTGGATTTAGCCAGTATTCAACCAGTATTTTACGAGGAGCGGTTGCCTACCAGACCTCCACAACCCATTAACTGGGGTAACACGGTACTTCATGGAAAGACTGCAGTCAGATTTACTAGTTTCTGACTATCCGTAACGACTGCCAAAGATCTATAAATTACAGCCGGGACCTACGGCTTAACGTGCTTTCTGAGGCACGGAGGAAACATTGTGACAAGTTGTATCAGAATAAAATTAAAATAATAAATTACTCATTCCACTTATGGCACCTGCTAAAAATATCAGTAGGTGCCATGTGTGGAATACCTCAGGTGCCGATATATAGGCTCTAAAATATCACTCATCAAATATCTCCTTGAGGCACGCATGGAACGCTACGCGCCGTCAAAGGCTTAAGCTCGGTCCGGATGGTTTCCTGGTCAGCCGGATGGCGAGCTACCCAGTGCTCGCCGTCGGCAAGCAAACGAGTGTATTTGTTAGTATGCGACTACGCGTATATTATGTGAATGGCCTGTTTCACCACCTCTGATTAATTAATTAATTTATTTATTTAACATAACACGGCCAAAGGCCAATTACGTTAGTTAAAGACATGTTTAAAAAAAACTAAAATTGCCAATATCTTACTTGGTGGATAATTTCATACAAATTCTGTACCATTTTTGAATTTATTCAGGAAGTAGTAGCTACTCGGACATTGTGAAACAGCCCCTAAATGTTACATATAACGAATTAAAAAAATACTATGCTTTACCTGCAGTTAGGAAGGCCCTCAGTACCAACAGAGCAGTTTCCTTGCAAACAGTAGTCCTTACAGATAGGAACGTCGCACCTTTGACCATCATAATCTGCTGTGCACTGGCAGACAGTAAGTTCCTCCTCATTCAGGGAACAGACACCGCCATTTAAACAGTGCTTAGTACACGCGTTTACTTCGCACCTCTCCCCAGAGTATCCCGCTTTGCAACTGAAATAATGAAGACATGAAACAGTGTTAGGCTTTTTGTTAGTCATATCAAAATTAATGTTAAAGTTTTTATAAAATCTGATAGCCCTGTTGGGCTAGTGGTCAGTGACCCTGACTGCTATGCCGAAGGTCGTGGGATCGATTCCCACTCAGGACAAATATTTGTGTAATGAGCACGAGCACTTGTTCTGTGTCTGAGTGTAATTTATCTATGATAATTATGTATGTATTTAGAAATATGTAAGTCATCATCATCAACCTAGCCTTTTTCCCAACTATATTGGGGTCGGCTTCCAGTCAAGCCGGATTTAGCTGAATACCAGTATTTTACGAGGAGCTGCTGCCTACCAGACCTCCACAACCCATTAACTGGGGTAACACGGTACTTCATGACAAGACTGGAGTCAGATTTACTGGCTTCTGACTATCCGTAACGACTGCCAAAGATCTCCAAATGACAGCCGGGACCAACGGCTTAACGTGCTTTCCGAGGCACGGAGGAAACTCGTTATGTTAAGATGGTCACCCATCTACAGACCAACCTAGGCAAGCGTTGCTTAACCTTGAAGATCGACCTGTGCGGCTGTTATTATCTAGCCACGAGCTCCAAATTTAGAAATATGTAAGTATTTTTATCAATTGTCTTCTTTTAGGAGTGGGAATCATCATAATGACTTTTCCCGCTCTTGGGCAGAGCGGTAAGGCGTGACAGACTTTTACTGACTAAACCCCACCTCTTTCTTTTTTGCCTTCGTTCCAAGGTCCCGGGTTTTCCTTTTGGAAGCCCACCCCCGGAGGCTTCGACCCTACTGCGCCCCTACAGAGGTTTATCAATTGTCTAGTACTCATACCACAAGTTCTGCTTAGTTTGGGACTAGATGGCGTTGTGTGAAAGTTGTGGAATATTTTTATTATTAATCTTCTCTCGAACGAAGTCACTAGCTAGTAGTTGATGATATGAAAAGTTTTACCTGCAATTCGGTAGTCCCTCAGCATTGACACTGCAATTTCCATGCAAACAATAGTTTTGACAGATTTCCACTGTACACTCAGGCTCCGAGTAACCCGGAACTAAATACTGTACCCCTTTACAGCTCTTAATACCTTGGATTTGATCCTTGAGGGTATAGTTGACAGCCATACGATGACAGCCACTACAGTAAGAATCAGATATTAAATGCATCTTTCTTTCCAAATGCTCTGTTGGTTTCTTTTGTAACTTCCAAATTCTCCAGTCCTTTAAATCAGTAGTAATCATGTATAGGAAAAATTTTGATATGGACAATGCAACTGCATTAATTTGCGTTTTATTCCCTTCAGTATATATCGTTCTATTATTCTTTCCATTAAAATCTGCACTTTCAATAGACACCTGAAACATACTATTGTAATACTTTGTCTCACTCCAGTATATTTTCTGTGTTTGTTGATCGATGGCCAAAGACGTTCGGTAAACAGGATTGGATAATAATACTTCTCTCTCGGAGCCATCTAACCGAGCTCTCTCTATCTTAGTCTCTGTGATCCAGTAGATATACCTGTAATTGGAAAATAGTGCTTTTAAAGACTGGCCTGTTTGTTAAGTGGCTAGTGGTTACTGCTATGCCGGAGGTCATTGCAATGTTACGTAGATGGAACGTTGCGCATCTTGATGGAGGATATTTAGTCCCGTAATGTACATAATATCTATGTTGGGAAAAAAACCCCGAAGTGCCACACTAGAGATCACATTCTGCAACGCCATTCACATCGTCGAAGATAGGACAACCAGTCCAGAAACGAGTTTTTCGTCAAGGTCACAACCCTCAGCATTGAGGAGAAACGACGCAAGGGTCTATATTAGTATGAATAAGACCCCCTGTGCCCCCGTGTCTCTGAAAGCACGCAAAGCCGTTGGACCTGCACCTGATCGCTCTCCGATCGTATCGGATTGCTGTCCCATCGGAATGTGAGAGTAAAGAAACAGAAAGTGCACCTGTGTTTGCGCACACACTTGTGCACTATAATATCTGCGTACTTGGCTGATCTCTGTTGAGATTGGCCACCGTGATGGAAATTCGATCAGTGGGGAATATTATAATTACTAGTAACGTACCCTCCACAGCTGTCCACGGCGATATCATAGCAAGGGCAGTCGTGATCCAACGTAACAAAAACATTTCCATCAGTTACTTGGTTGAATGACATATAATCTAATGAATATGAGTATATACTACATCCATCAATCCAAAAGAGTAATTCAGTGACAGGATCATATATGGTCCTAGATATGAGGTATCCATTAGCTTTTTTCGTAAGTATAGTTCGTATATTCCTGGTTGACAAGTCAAAGCTAAATATTGTTACAGTTGATTTTTGTCGATTATAATTTGCCGAGTTATAATCGAAAACCAGCAGCCTATAATGGACTGGATCGTAAGCTATGGCACTAATATCATTAGCTGATGTAATATCTTCTGTGTGCGTTAGTATTCCATTATTATAAAACTCTAGTGTTTTCTCCTTTCCGCCCACGACGACATCTGAAACAAATTTTATTTAAGGTTGATTTTTAAATAAATCCTTACACATAAAAAAATGTTAATTTTTATTTATTATCGGCCTTATATTGTTCCCACTGCTGAGACTCAGGCCTCCTCTCTAGGAAAGGGAATGGGCCAAAATCCACCGCGCGGGCCCAGTGCGGATTGGCGGATGTCACATGTCTTCGAATTTTTGGTTCTAGGACATGCCGGTTTCCTCTTCATCGTTTTGAGAAAAGTGGTTATGAAATAAATTACACAAAGTAATGCGCCTAACTAGGTTTGAAGTCGCGACCTACAACTTGCAAGTCAGGGCAGTTACCACTGGGCCACCACACCTCTTGAAAGAAAAGTAGCTATCAGGAAACAAAGACTCTGGCTGATAATTCAATTCCTTAGCTATACGCACAATAAATGTATTCCTAAAACTCATTTTCGGATGTTCAACATGCCGCAGGCGCAACGCCGTACACCTAGTGGTCCATTAATGGAACGAAATTGGTGGAATCACCTAAATTATGCAATTCCAACGCACACGAAATCGACAGGCCAGCAACTCGGCGTCCATGCCCAAGACTTAGGGGTTTCGACTCAACAAGTGAATAATTACCGATGATCTTCTTGACTCACTTCTCAATCGACTCTAGAGGATCAAGATAGTGTTTGGCAGGTTTCCCAAAAAAATGATCATCATCATCATCAGCCTAGCCTTTTCCCAACTATATTGGGGTCGGCTTCCAGTCAAGCCGTATTTAGCTGAATACCAGTATTTTACGAGGAGCGGCTGCCTACCAGACCTCCACAACCCATTAACTGGGGTAACACGGTACTTCATGGCAAGCCTGGAGTCTGATTTACTAGCTTCTGATTATCCGTAACGACTGCCAAAGATCTACAAATGACAACCGGGACCTACGGCTTAACGTGCTTTCCGAGGCACGGAGGAAACTCGTTATGTCAATATGGTCACCCATCCACAGACCAACCTGGGCAAGCGTTGCTTAACCTTGAAGAACGACCTGTGCGGCTATTATTATCTAGCCACGAGCTTCTCCTCCCAAAGAAATGATGATGGTTATAAAAAGGGATATAACCCTTGTACTTACCCCAAGGAAAAGACTCTGCCAACCCCACGAGCATCGCTAACAGCGCCAACACACGCGTGATACACATCTTGTACTACAATATACTACAGGAGACGCTCGCTGAACATACAAGCTATGTACTGGTTTCGTGTTAACACCAACCTTTATTATTTAGCTACATAGCTGGCGTTTTGTATGATTTTCCTGTTTTTAAGGTGTTCTCTGATAAAGTCGGTTTTATATGGGTCTTGATGATAAGAGGTTCGATAGATTCGTTATAAATTGCTTGCTTCAGCCTGTGGCTTCGCCCAAGCGATAATATTTTTAGTATCCCAAGTCCACTCTTTCAGGAGTGGCTGGAGAGACGTCATAGCATCCTCACTTTTTATTGACACAGGTCCTCATGACACATGGTAAGTTTGAGGAGTGCTTGCATCGGATTGGTGGTCCAAACGCCTAGGTTCTCTGTGAAGCACGGAAAAACTGTGTTCTGTGTTATGAACCACCCTGAGGTTAAGGTGTGCCCCGCTGGCGAAAATGTGGCATTAGTCAGTAAAAGTCTGAAACGCCCTCTTTCTCCACTCAAAGCGGGAAAAGACATTCTAAGACTTCCCATCTTAAAAAGGGACCATGTCAATTTAGAATCTTGGTAGATATTCTATGTCCTTGGAACCGAGCATAGACCTGAAACCAATTGACTTATCATCATCTGCCCGCCTCTGGCGCATGTTACTTGGGATCAGCGCAAGATGTTTTTTCTGCCATTCCTAATAGCTGTCACACTATCACTGACTCCCTTCTCCTTCATATCACTCCTCACATCCCATCTTTTCTTCGGCCTCCCTTTCCCTCTCTGAAAAGGAAGGATCCTCCGAACAGACGCGTGTTATGTCTGGTAGGCAACTGCCTGATAGATGACTTCGGGCTATCGGAGGAGCTCGTGGCTAGATAATAACAGCCACACAGGTCGATCTTCAAGGTTAAGCAACGCTTACCAAGGTTGGTCTATGGATGGGTGACCATCTTAACATAACGAGTTTCCTCTGTGCCTCCGAAAGCACTTTAAGCCGTTGGTCCCGGCTGTCATTTGTAGATCGTTGGCAGTCGTATACGGATAGTTAGAAGCCAGTAAATCTGACTCCAGTCTTGCCATGAAGTACCGTGTTACCCCAGTCAATGGGTAGTGGAGGTCTGGTAGACAGCCGCTCCTCGTAAAATACTGGTATTCAACTAAATGCGGCTTGACTGGAAGCCGACCCCAATATAGTTGGGAAAAGGCTAGGCAGATGATGATGGATCTATTCAAGTCGCGCAGAGAACTTTAATTGCGCGATGCAGGATTAGTTCTTTTGCGAGGCCATAGATGTCACTACATCCGTAATTGGATAAATACCCTACTTCTTAGTTTTTACAAACATACACAAAAGGAGTTTTTTTTTACAACATTACTTTTAATTTTTAAAGGATCATTAATTTATGAAAAATTTAACAAATGGTATATTGTACAAAATAATGTATTGTGGATAAGTTTAATTGATTAGAACAGGAAACAGACTACGGGGACCTGCTAATAAGGTAAACTTAATCTGTGAGTTAATTATAATTAAATAATAATAATAACGAGTACAAAATAATAATTATGTTTACGCTTATTTATCAACTAGTCTAACAGTATCAATTTATAAGATTTTTTTATAAAGAATTCACTGGTCAAAACTAAAAATTATTACAAAATAAGACTTTTTACACGTCTTTATTTGTAACTGTAACTTCTTCCGCTCCTGCCCAAAAGCGGGAGAAGTCCTTACTATTATACTTCAGGTCGCAAAGAAGAAAAAAAATGTAAAATCGCAATAACTATCGAGCACCCAATGTACCAAAACCCCCAAGTAATTATATCGACGATGAAAAATAACTATATTTTTTTAGGACATTGTCTTTTATTCATTTCCCTATCTCCTCTACCTGAAGAATCGCTAAACTTAAATGGCAGTGCGAAAAAGACTGTTCGTTTTTACAATTATATTATATGCGGAGAGTATTTAAAACAATGTCGCTCACAAAAAACTTCATCGGAAGTCTTACAGTCACCCAAAGGGCAAAGTAAAGGGCTATGCTTGGAGTTTCCTTACGTGATGGCAACGGAAATGATGATATCTGGAGGAGAACCAAGGTTACCAACATGGCCCGAAGAATGGCTAAACTTAAATGGCAGTGGGCAGGGCACATTACTCGCAGAACACATGGCCGTAGGGACCAAAAAGTTCTAGTGTGGCGACCGCGTACCAGAAGACGCAGCATTGGAAGGCCTCTTACGGGATAGACTGATTGAAAAAAAATTGGCAACACAGCATTAAGTAAACATCGCTCGCGTATTTAAAACTGGAAATAAATAGTAAACCATAGTACAAGTGATGTGCATTATTGTAGTGAATCTTAATAGACGAATCGAACTACATAATCGAAATAAAAACATTGTGTTTAATATTTGGATTTTAAACGTTATTGTTCTTCAAAAAAGCGCTAATCACTGACAAAAGCAAGTGCATTGGACATTTAAAAAGTACTCTCATCGCAATCGGTAAAACATTTAAAAACATATTATGTGGTGAATTAATTACTAGTAAATATAATAATATATAAAACGGTCAAGTATAATGTTTTGTTTTAATTCATGAATCCCCGACCGGTCTCATTGGACCGCGCTGTTATTGTTTTACTATTGGGTCTCGTTTCGCGGGTATTGATAGGTTAAAAGTGAACCTTGTACTATAAGTGGCGGTGAGTAGCGAAAAAAATATTGACATTGACATATAAAAATTGACATTAACGTTAGGGATGCAACTAAAAATAACTGCCAAACAGTGCCATCTGGTGTCGAGTAGCGGAAATAAAATTGACAGTCTATGTTAATTTTATTTCCGCTACATTTTACACAAAAATGAGGTAGGTAAGTGATGTACACTGGCGGATTTCGTTGTTCTTACGTGACGTCATAGATGTCGCTATAGTACTACAGAGTGTACTATACCGACACGTGTGTAGTTTAAACTGAGGTAACTTAACTAACTTAACATTACTTCAGATTACACATCACAGTAAAATACTATTAATACAAACGTAAACTTTTCATTTAGTTATCAGTCGATTTCCATAATATATTATTGGGAACGACTAAGGGCACTTTCAATTTATGCGTTTCGTGTCGGACCGCTGCGGTGCGTTAGATGTACTGCGTACGGACGATCGTATTTTTTCATACAAAGCGCTCGGTGCAGCAACCGTGCGGCGAACGGTCGATAACAGGACGGCAACGTTACACGCACCACGTGATCAATTCGGTGTTGAATGGTGCGATGTTGAATAGCGCATCACAGGCATACAAATGCACGGCAGTCAGATACATTTTCAATTTAGGCGCTTGTTGTCGGGACTGCTAACGTACTGCAACCGGCCGGTTGCAGCACGAAAAACGTGCGTCAGCGGTCCGACACGAAACGCATAAATTGAAAGCGCCCTAAAACTTCGATCATAAAATCCGACGACAACGACGACTTTTCTAAAGGAAAATCGTCAGGATGATGTTTATTTTGAAATAGTTTTTTAGAATTTATTGTGCTAAAAAATGGAGATCCAGATATGCTTTCTGCTTTCGGAAAAAATACAGAATAAAATCATATCAAAAGGTAGGCCTTTTTGTATGATTTTATTCTGTATTTTTATTTAATTATTTAACACTTTATGCACATAAAAGTACAGAGGTGGAGTTAATGCTATAGGCATTTTGTACCAATCAACCTTTGGGATAAAAGAAAAAGAAATAAAAATAGATATTCTGACTAGCTCTTACTAGAATATCGTGATATCTGTCTATTTTACCCGACTACAGAAAAGAGAAAGGTATTTTATGTATTTATGAATATATTTACTCGAAAACCTATGAAAAAGAATCCACGAGCTATTTTTTACAGTAATTTGTTACTAATTTTCTTATTATTCTCGAGAAAGTGTATTGAAAAATTAACTGGCACCAGTTTCATTTTTTTACAAAGAAGCCAGAGCTAAGCCCAAGATTGTATGAAAGAGTATCGGTCTCCAAAGTGTAAAGTGCTATAATGTAATTTGATTTGAATATGGGCAGCTAGATGTCAGTATTTTATTATTATTATTGATAGTTAATTAAAACGTTACATGCCTACTTACATAAAACTATGAAGACATAAAAGATTACAGTTATAAAGTCATAATGTTGGTAATATTATAGAATTTTAGTATATAATTGATTTTTAGTAACCTGTGTTGAGAAATGAGAAACAAAATATAAAATATTGATAATAATTTAATGTCAGCGATAAAACTAAAGCACAGAATTTATTTGAAAGGAAATAATAATAAAAAAGCAGCTTTTATAACTGTAGCTTATATTTATTTTTATAAAAAAATAAGGTACAAAAGGACACATCATATTTTTAACAAAGATTTGTCAATTTACTCCTCTATCCTATACAATAAATATACAAAATACGGCAGTGTAATGAGTATTATAAATTAAAAACTATTACAAGCAATTTTGTATTTTCCAGCATCACAATATGGTTTCTAGCTTTCTTTTTTAATAAGTACAGGAATATAGTAATTTGTATTAATCTATTTTACACTAAAAAAGGTTATATGTATACAGATATAGGTTGTGTACCATGTATATATATATGTACCTATTCTCGCAGAATGTGTATACTGTACTATTTCTAGATCTTTCCATAATAAGTTATGACATAGTTTGTAGAAAAAGGAGGAAATAGGGGTGTTCTATCAGCCCAGTTCAGTATTGATTTATCTAGCTAGCGAAGTACATTTATTATAATATTTTTATAACAATTGGTAACTATATTTCGGTAACTATGTTAATATAATACTAACTTAAACTATAGGTATTATATTAAAAACAATTATTCTGCTAAAGATTCTTTACAACGTACAAGATTTGAATCAGAGTGTTTAGTCGACTTTTTAATGTTGGTAGGCATGCCAGTTGTGGTCAAAACAGTTTGTTTCAAATCTTGTCTCTTACAAAGAATGTTAGCAGTTACAAGGGCAATTTATTAACAAACGTGTTTGTTACACTTAAAGTATTTCGCACTAACATTACGCGAATCATTTTGTCATGTTTTTTTTTATTTTTAATATTAATTTTAGCTGTCTATTTGATACTTAGTTGTGTCCGGTTAAACTGCAAGCAGACCTTAATATAGTTGGAAAAGGCTCAGAAGATAAGTTGAATAATTAAAGTTGTTAATAAAATCGAAACTATGTATGTCTCCTCTGTGCATTTAAATGGCAGCTGTCACGCCTGTTACTGTCACATTGACAGATCTAGAGGGGAGCTTTCAATATATTACTAATCGACTATTTTTATGTTTCGCGTAATTCTAGCAAGAAATACAACTTCAGTTCATTGTATACGTGCGCAGTCGTTGGGGGTGTTATTTAGTATTGGTAGCCGCCTCCTTGGCTCGGGGGCACGTAGGCCTGGCCGCCGCCGCCGCTGCCTGAGCCGCTGTTGTATCCGTTGCCGGATGAACCGCCTCCGTAGCCGTTGGTTGAAGGAGCACCGCTGCCGTAGCCTCCAGCGGGCGCGTCAGGGTACCTGGCCTCGCCTTCATAAGTCACCTGGAATAAAAGTTTTGCGTAAATTGTAAGGGGAATCTTTGAAAACAAGACTTACACGAAGTTGGCTTTTTTGGGAATAACGATGAATTTTTGAGCTGGAAGCAATGAGATAAAAATCAAAGATTTTTTCCAAAAGTCCTTTCAAAGTTATCGTGACATCTGGCCCAAGAAATGACTTTACTGCTCTAAAAAATCTATGAAAATAGTCGTTAGAAACATTTTAAAATAGTGCCATCTATTATCGGGTAGCGGAACTATAAACTTACCTCCGCATTGAATCCGTTCTTCCAGTCAGCGGTGTACTTGACAATCTGCGTGCGACCATCGGGCAAGGCTACTCGGTACTCTCCTCTCGTGATATCACCGTCGGATATCGCGTTGTGACTGTAGTCGTTGCCATCTTCGGCCACCTGGTGAGCAAAAGAAGAATTAACTATGACGAATTATATAAAGGGGAACACATTACTGCCAACCACCACTGTTCTCAATACTGTGAAGGAAAACATCGTAAGGAAACCGGCATGTCCTACAACCCAAAATTGGAAGGTATATGACGTTTGTAGCGACATCTACTCCAAATTATCATCAATCCACACTGGGCCCGCGTGGTTGATTACGGCTCATTCGCTCTCATAGAGAGGAGGCACTGGGTACATTATAAGGCAATGCTATGTAAAGGGGAAAAAGGGTAGTCAAGTTTTTTTGTAATTTGTTGGTCAAGTTTTATATTTATTTAAATACGCTTCTGCCAGTGCCATCGCCCGCGTGAAAGTGAATTTCTCCATAAAAACATTTCATCCTGAATTTTGAAAAATCCTCTCTTAATGCTTGCTTACGTCATAAAAGAAAAGGCCTTGTACGATATTCCACTCTACTACTACGCTCCCAGTCCCAGTAGTTTGCGTTAAATGAAATTTTGCGGGTTGTCCTGGCGCTTTCAATTACCTAGTTATTTAGAAAATAGAATAGCGCAGTGCTGGATCGGACACTCACGGAAAACATTCTAAAAGTAATAGATTTTAAAGTAAAAAATACAATAAATAAAATCGGATTGTGGCGTGAAGGAATAGTGTAGCTGGCTGGTACTTTTTCTTCTCGTCCCACTAAAACTTTGTCCAAACAATATTGTAGCCACCTGGACAGCTCTGTCATTGGCCTCGTATAAATCGTAGAAGGTGCATGCTGGGTAGGAAAGGAGATGACGCATAGGAGCTGGAGGCCCTTCACAGGATACGCATGTCGTGACCCATGTGACAGGATATGCGTGTCATGCCCATTTAGCCAGATTATCTTTGCAGAGATCAACCTGAGCCCGCCAAAAACCAAAAGAACATTTCCACTAATATATTTATTTATTTATTTATATATACTTTATTGTACACCAAGATTACAAAAACAATAAGGAAACCTTATGGTAAAACTCATACAATTGGCGGCCTTATCGCACTTGGCGATTTCTTCCAGGCAACCTTGAATGGACAGAGACAGACTGAACTCAAAATGGGGTTGCACTTGGTGCATATATAAAAAAAATACAAAAATATAAAGTACAATAGATACATATATACATACATACAAAATATATATAGGCAAGAAAATAAGTGCTAAGACGAAAACAAAATCAGAGTGATAAGAAATGCTCCTTCACAAGCCTTTTAAACTCAGGCAATGTTTGCGCACGTTTGATTGTCAAAGGCAATGCATTCCATAGACGCGCGGCCTGAACAGTAAATATAAATAATTACGTAAAAAATAATAGCTTCACAAGGGCTCAGACCATGTCAGAGGGACATGGAGATGGCAGGAAGTTGGTTTTAGGCAGTAGGAGTCCGGTACTACCTAGATTGCCTTACGCATGGGTCATTCTGGGTGTCCATGAGTATTTCCTAACCAAAATAAACCTGAGCTCGCCTGGCTGGTACTGACCTGGTAGGAGAAGTCGAAGGGCATGCCCGGCTCGTGGTGATGATGGTCTCCGTGGTCGTGGTTCCCGTTGCCGTGGTCGTGATGATCATGATGATCGTGATGGTCATGATGCTGGGGAAGAAGAAAACAAACCTTAAGTATCATGACAAGTGAATGAAGAATAAATGGGCAGGAATGTGTAAAAGGGCTGCTTTAAAAAGTTTTGAGTTGTTTAAAGTTTCTGAAATGACGTTCACTAGGGGGCAGCACTGAGTCGTCAGGTCTAGGCACCTGTCAAAACCCTTATCTTCATAATATTTATTTATGCGACATCAAAAAACACAAAACAAACATGGATATATAGATATTAATTATGTCATCATGTCATTAACAAACATGTTGGGTGGGATCGCAGGTAAGCACTTTATACAGTTTAAAAAAAACAGTTTGTTAAAATAAAATCAGATTAGATGGAGCAGTGGTGGCCCAGTGGTAACGGCCCCGACTTACGAGTTGTAAGTTGCGGGCTCAAACTCAGCTAGGTGTATTACTTTGTGTAATTTATTTCATCACCACTGCTCTCAAAAACAGTGAAAGAAAACACCGTCAGAAAACCGGCATGTCCTAGAACTAAAAATTGGAAGACATGTGACAGCCACCGACTCACTGGTGGTTTTACGCCCATTCCTTCTCCTAAAGAGGAGGCCTGAGTCCCAGCTGTGGGAACGTTACAAGGCTGATGTTATGCTAAGTAATTTTTTTTTATCTATACTAATATTATAAAGAGGTAAAATTTGTAAGTTTGTATGTAGGGGGTAATCTCTGGAACTACTGGTCCGATTTGAAAAATTCTTTCAATGTTAGATAGCCCATTTATCGAGGAATGCTATAGGCTATATATCATCACTACATATATCATCGCTACGACCCACGGGAGCGGAGCAGTAACGAAAAATGCGGGTGAAACCGCAGGGGACAGCTAGTATCACATAAACCAGTGCTTGACTGCAATCCCACCTGATGCAGTCGTTGATGGTGAGGCGCACTAGTTTATTAAGAGCCTATTTACTTTAGTCTTGAAGACAGCCAAATTGGAATCGGACGGAAAGACCACAGCAGGCCAATTGTTCCAGTCCTTCGATGTACGCGGTATAAACGACGAGGCAAAGCGCTTAGTCCGGACCGTGCAAGTTTCGACAACGTAAGGAGCGATACTCGCCGTACGACGGTTCGTCCGATGGTAGAAGGGACATGGCGGAATTAGTTCAAGCAATTCCTGCGCACACTCTCCGAAATGCGTACTGTAGAAGACAAAATGACTTACTCCAGGGGTCGGTGAGGGTCCAGGTCCCTGGGTAGGCTGGCTAGGCGGCAGGTACGGCCTCTGGGGCGTCTGCGTCGGCCTGATGGTGGGCGTGGGCGGTTGCTGAAATGTGACGCAAGACTTGGTTAGTTTTTGGTCAAAGTAACCAAAAAAAGTTAAATAATTAAACTAAAGTAATCTTTAATTTGGATTAGTGATATCTATACAACGTGTAACGTTAAATGCGCAAAACCTCAGACAAATGATTAGTTCAAGTGACCCAATTCTGGGAGTAAAAAATGTTATTTGCGGTTTTATTCATCTGCATGGAAATAAGACCTTATGATATTAGGCAATCTATGAGAAAATTTAAATTGAACGATAACCATTTAATTTTATGTTTGTGTATCTATTTCGGTGGGTTTACGCAGGTGATGGCTTAACACGTTAAGTGCGAAGCGAGGCCTAAATCACCCCTGATACAACTTCCCTGTGGTGCGGCAAGCAAAAAAGTGAATTTCTCTGTCGTGCGAATGGCATAGCTTTGGTTTGGTCCAGTGTAGGAAAGAGATAAATATATATTTGAGATCACTAATGGTTCCGGACTCGGTGGTGTACCTACCTTGGTACGGGATGTCTTAGGCCTCGTGCCGCACTGAATTAATATAATTTTAATGCAGTGCGGAACGAGGCTAAAACGTCCCATATCCCAACGCGAGCTTCCCGCGACCAGTGTTGTGCATCACGTCGATAACACTCATAAATAAGTACAATATATATATTGAGATTTTTATTCAAAAAGTATATTGATACTGATTTTTTAATGTTAATTCAAGTTCTAATAATTGTATTTTTAAAGCCCGAGGCAGAATAAATAGGACCGTTTCTTTTCTACTTCTGGTTGCCTTTTTTTCTATTCTGTGAACCGCATTAAGATTTTCATATACAAATAGAAAGATAAACCTTATGCATAAACTGTAATCCATTATTTTCCAATAATAAGTCTGTAATAGGTGCCTCTTAATGGTATAGAATAGAACGCTTCCTGCGCGAGTCCGACTCGCACTTGGCCGGTTTTTTTTCTTTATGGCGCCTTCAAGCACAATTTAGATTATTTAAAAAAAAATGTATCCTGTGATAGCTTTGTGTTGTTTTGCCAGGTTTTGCCCTTAAAACGATCTAATGAGATATAATTGATCAAAATCGGTCAAGTCGTTGCGTAGTTAAGACAGTTTAAAAACGTCGATATTATTTTTCCCATCACTAATCGCAGCGAAAATTTGCCCTATTTCAGTGCGTTACGAGGTGTATAAGATCCCATATTTTGTTTTGCTAATAATTCCTAAACTAGCCATCAGATCCCGGGGCGACGGTGGATTAGGGTTCATCAATTCACTGTCTATATCAATAAGGACCAAAATTCTCATTTATCTTTGATTTCGCGCCAGAAAATGGATTTTAGTCTGTAAAAGGAGGTGGGGTCTAATAGACCGCGTGTCGCCCTAACGTCTGGTCACGGTACGGGCCGATTATACCTCGTGCCGCAGGAACGGAAAGTATGCAAAAATTGGTGCCGCAGCTAACGTGTTAAATAATTAATAAATAGACAGGGCAACATTATTACTATAGATTTTTTTGAAAAACTTAGACCTATATCTATTAAAAAATGGTTTAATGATTTCTGCTCATTATTCTAATCAAACTGTTTTCAGGTTTTGCGCATTAATTACACGTTGTACATGTGTAAAAAATTGAGAAAAACTTATACCTATGATAGTAAACTTATCTATTTATCTAGTTTTAACTTTTAGGTTGTGATCTGTGCATAAAAAAGGGTTTGCATAATATGTCGTTGGAAATGGTTTCAACATTTATTAAGGTCCAGAATCGTGATAGATCGTTTAGTTTCAAGCCAATTGAATTATTGTTCTATAAAATCCTATTCTAGGGACACGCGAATACCGATTTTAGGTAGGACTTCAATCGAACAACTATAAAACTTCAACGATATTGAATTTGTTTAAGTTTACGCAAATCAGGTAGTTGTCTCTTGTTTACCTGAAGATTAAATACCATAATCATCATATTCCCGAATTTCATTTGCCCGAAAGTTTTGGTTGCCCTAAAAGGCATATGACATAATTATATACTTTTATTGCCTGAAACTTAGATACCTACCATAAGAAGTGCCATACTTAGTGTTTTTCATATTTTGTAATTGCCATAATAATTATAAGACATAATTATTTAAAGGCCATAAATCATAACACATGATATTTAAGCGCCATAATAAATTGTTTTCGAATATTTTTCCAAGCTAGGCATTTGCTCATGACATTTCTACAGGCGCTCTAAAATGCTTTACAAACCTGTTATAAATATATTGGTGGGTAGACGAAACATTTGGTAGCGATTTTTTATTGACAATACTTAAAATATTCTATGAATGGCTGAGTGGTTTATAAAAAAATAACCACGAAGGGGATTGTGGGGTCTGTTCGCTCGCTTCACTCGCTTAAATGACCCCGCCATCCTCTTCTAACTTAACCTATCTTAATCGGGGTGCTCAAAAGTCCTGATTGCATCCAGTTTTTTCTAATATAACAATCGTTACAAACCCAATGTCGATGGCAAATTATGTTATGGCATAATTATGATAAATTATGGCATGTGATAATTAGGGCTTACAATGATTATGACAAATTAATGATTTTTTGGTAAATGCCTTCATGAGAAACAAAGCTTCCAGCACGTGACTAATGTAGCAAATAAGAGTAGGGCAAATGAATATTATGTAAATGATTTTTTTTTTTTTTTTTTTTTTTTATATAGCCTAGTTTGTGTCCCACTGCTGGGCAAAGGCCTCCCCTTTCTCCTTGATGATGATTTTGAAATGATTTTAGGGCAAGTAAATTCGGGAAAACGGCGGTATAACGAATCCGACTACAGATGTGGAACCGCTAGCAGAAGCTAGTTAAGATTTATAGGGGCTTCGTATCTTTGTTTTCATAATTCATCATCATCTACCTAGCCTTTTCCCAATTATATTAGGGTCGGCTTCCAGTCAAGCCGAATTTAGCTGAATACTAGTATTTTACGTGGAGCGACTGCCTACTAGACAACCCAGTAACTGGGGTAATAATGGCAAGACTGGAGACAGAGTTACTGGCTTCTGACTATTGGTTATCTTTTCATAATTACACCTTTAATAATTCAGTTATTTTTTAATATTTGTTTTGTTCATATACCTAATATCCTGGCCGTGCATATTCCCTACAGCATTTTAATATACAGGATAGGAGTCTTACCTTGTTGCCGTTATTATTGGTAGGGAAGGGTATGGTGGGGGGATCGTAGTTGTACCCTTTGCTGGGGGGGAGGTATTCGTTGCCGGCCGACATCGCCATGACGAACAGCGTGCACGACACTATGCTGGACAGCCACATCTGGAAACAAGAAGAAATTAGATTAGAAAAATTGTTTACTGGTTCCAATATGCTTAAGTTATAAGCTGTAAAAAGATCTTTCGAAGCGTTTTGTTGACACTTCGCGTGACCCAAGGGCTGGCTTTTATCTCAGACAGAGGATAATTATTGTTGTACAGCGTGGAAATGCCGCCAGACTTTTGGGCACTTTACCAGTCGACAGCGATGTGTAAGTGTTTTTGACGCCATATTTTAATTCGTTTTTAGTTAGTTGTAATTAGTTTAGAGTTTTTATTATATTTATTCATCTGCCTAGCCTTTTCCCAACTATATTGGGGTCAGCTTCCAGTCAAGCCGGATTTAGCTGAATACCAGTATTTTACCTACCAGACCTCCACAACCCATTAACTGAGGTAACACGGTACTTCATGGCAAGACTGGAAGAGTTTTTATTATTTTTATTATACTGTAATCATTATAGTTAGTTTCTACTCTTCTTCTCCGATACAGTCGGAACCTTTGTGCAAAATTTCACATTCCTAGTCCCAGTAGTTTTGGCAGTGCTTTGATATACCAGTTATCCTCCATTTATATAATTATATAGATTATTGTCTAGTTTAAGTCATGAATCCTTGACCGGTCTCATTGGACCGCGCTGTTATTGTCTTACTATTGTGTCTCGTTTCGCGGGTATTGATAGGTTAATTACTATGTCTAAGACGGGGCAACACAATAGAGTGAACGACATGTTTCTCCTAGTGATACAATAAATTCGTAACTTAGCAGTTTTTGTCTGACAGACAGTGGCACTGTACTCGGAACAACACTCTCGGTTTAGCATACAATGCTCTTGTGGCGTGTACGGATAGCAGACAAGTGATAACGTGTTTAGCATGTGCATATTTGTGAATGCATTGATGATATAGGAGTAATTCTTAGTTTGGAGAAAACTAATAAAAATAAGCTTGTATAGTTTGTAGCGACATCTACTACACAATCATGACGTCACAGAATCCTACATCGCGCAAGCAAAGTTCTCCGTGCGATTTGAATAGATACAACAGCCCGAAATCATCTATCGGGCAGTAGCCCACCGGACATAACACCTTGTCCGGTCGGAGGATCCTCCATTTTCAACGGACCGTATGTGGGACTTTACTCTCTGTTCCGCTACCTCCAAACTGGTAACCCTCGGCAAAGAACGTCAGCGCAGCCTTCGTGCAGCAACCACGTCGTGACGTCATCATCACTTCCTCAAGCTTTCGAGCAGCGAGCCACGCAGCCAGCACGGCACTGAGGGTATCATGACCACCAGCATGCCTACCTGGACATTTTTTTTATTTTTTTGGACTTTTTAGTTCTTATTGGGTAAAGTTGAAACACCTACTGTACAGAATGCTACTCAATTGAGGATGTTTACCACGAGTTGGAGTGTGATCGAAACGAAGTGGAGAGACGAGATCTTCTGACGGTGTTTAATTAAAATAATAATTAACATTTGCAAGACTGTTGTATGTAACAGCGTCTTGGCTGCACCTACTTCGGACGCCGCCAGGATGATGTATAAACTCGTGATAATTGGAATTAAGCGCAGGGGGGTATTTTAAGTTCCTAATAGAAATTAACATGTAAATTAAGTTGATTTGTAATAATGAGGTAATCATTATTCCTCTTATTTATTTATTTCCTCTTTAATTTAATAAAGAAAAAAAAACTTGTATAGGTGTCTTTCTTAACCTATCAATACCCGCGAAACGAGACACAATAGTAAGACAATAGCAGCGCGGTCCTATGAGACCGGTCGGGGATTCATGAATTAAAGTGCTATCGTAATGATACATGATCAATTCGAAACGTTTCAGACCTTTGAAAGTAATTGTGACTTCAGGCTATTATCAGCAAAACCGTAGGGGCTCAGCAGAAACCCTATTGGGGCCATGGGTTCACTTCTGAAAGGAAAACCCGGGGTCTTGGAATGCAAGGAAAAGTAGGAACATGGGAATCAGTTTATTTTACTAGTCTGTCTGACACACCCTGTCGCTTCGTCCTAAAGTAGGAGAAGTCATTAGATGATCATCTGCCTAGACTTTTCCCAACTATATTGGGGTCGGCTTCCAGTCAAACCGGATTTAGCTGAATACCAGTATTTTACGAGGAGCGGCTGCCTACCAGACCTCCACAACCCATTAACTGGGGTAACACGGTACTTCATGGCGAGACTGGAGTCAGATTTACTGGCTTCTGACTATCCGTAACGACTGCCAAAGATGAAGAGAGATCTACAAATGACAGCCGGGACCTACGGCTTAACGTGCTTTTCCGAGGCACGGAGGAAACTCGTTATGTTAAGAAGTCATTAGATGATGTCCCACCTAAAAAAATAGTGTGGGGAACCCTCCCACGATGACTTTGAAGGCATGTCTTACGACTTTTTTTTATTTTACGATAATCAATAATGCTTCACTACTCTTAAAACGATGAAGGAAAACATCGTGAGGAAACCACCAATCCGCACTGGGCCCGCGCGGTGTATTATGGCCCATTACCTCTCCTAGAGAGGAGGCCTGAGTCCCAGCAGTGGGAAAATTATAAGCCGACAATGCAATGCAATAATATCGTACCCATCCAAAGTGCCTGAATCTACTGTCCCTACCGGAATGCATTTGAGTGCAGGCGACGTACTCAGACGCATACAACATGCTCATAGTATAGCGTTGTTTGCATAGCTACAGATCTCGGATCGAGGCCGTTTACCGCTAGCACTATATGTCAGGCATTGCATATATTTGGCGAATCACCAAGGAATTTATATGTTTACATAATCTAATATGTACTAGTTGTTAAAGTAATAAAACATTTTGTGTTCTATCTAAAGCTAAATTTCCTAGAAAGTCTTTATAAAGCTCTACTTTCCAGACTTTTTTCATATTATTTTTTAAGCTTATAGTTCAAAAGTTAGAGGGGGATACACACATTGTTTTTTACTTTTGGAGTGATTATTTCCGAAATTATTGATGTTATCAAAAAAATATTATAGTAAACCCCTATTCATTTTTGAATACTTATCCAACAATAAATCACACGTTAGGGTTTAAATAAAAAAAAAATACTTTCCACTTTACATGTAGGGGGGCTACCCTAATAAAAATTTCTTTTCCAATTTTTATTTTACTACTTTTCCGGCATGATTGATATACATATTGGTACCTATCTAATTTCAGCTTTCTATTGCTAACGGTCACAGAGATTAAGCGAGGATGGACGGACGGACGGAAGGTCTGACATGGTGAAACTATAAGGGTTCCGTTTTTGCCATTTGGCTACGAAACCCTAAAAACGGGATCAATCGTTTCCCGTTTAAGACACCGCTGTCTGCTTATCAGTCTGTATCTCATGAACGGCGATAGCTAGATAGTTGAAATTTTTACAGATGATGATTTTCTGACGGAGTCCGACTCGGTCTTGGCTGATTTTTTAAACTGTCCCGTTTAACCTATCAATACCCGCGAAATGAGAAACAATAGTAAGACAATAACAGCGCGGTCTCATAGGACCGGTCGGGGATACATGAATTAAAGAATGCAATAGCGATAGTACCAAAATACTCGATACCTTTATTAAAGCTTTAACTTTGCAAAACTTGTGGAAAACAAATTAGATTTCCAACCAATTTCAAGCTCTCATCATCTTACATACATGCGATGTTCTAGCTAAATCTTGTAGCCTCACAAAAGCTGTAGTTTGCGTGATATCACGACTGGATACACCCATTCATTGGCGATGCCTTAACTACACATAAGTGCTGCCAATTGTCACGGTCCACGTAAATGGTGGAGAATCGTGAACAATTGAACATCTGCTATTTATTTGTTAGATTTTAGTAGTGACTAGCTGTCCCCTGCGGTTTCACCCGCATTTTTCGTTACTGCTCCGCTCCCGTGGGTCGTAGCGTGATGGTATATAGCCTATAGCATTCCTCGATAAATGGGCTATCTAACACTGAAATAATTTTTCAAATCGGACCAGTAGTTCCAGAGATTATCCCCTACATACAAACTTACAAACCTACAAACTTACAAATTTTACCTCTTTATAATATTAGTATAGATACGCTATGGCGAGAGGTGTTATCGAATTGTTTAAACAATCTCGATGTTTCGACTTTGAATCGATTCCGACTCGGTCTGTTATTGCAACTGGCGTACAGCGCGTTCATTTGCGAGTTGTTCCTCAATGGTTTACACCCGTTTTCAATAAGCTGTCTAACTACAGTTGCAGCTACTAATGATAAACAAATCTATCCTTTTGCCCTTACTTGCTTTCCTTTAACCGACCGACGGATAGCATTTCCTACCAAAAGTTGTGGATGGATAGATAGAATCTTACTATTTATCGGGAATAGCTATCTATCTATGAATTGCGGTAGGTTATTGAAAACGGGCGTTAGAGTTTCGAGTGAGAGTGACTGATTCGTACAATCAAAAATTAGCGGTCGATTCCGTTTATTCGAAACAATCGAAAAATATCTCGATTATTTGAAGAATGGCGAGTCGATGGTAAAGACGCGGCGTTGGAAGGCCTCCCACAAGGTGGACCGACGACCTGCCGAGGGTCGCGGGAATCCGATGGATGCGAGACGCACAGGACCGGTCGCTGTGGCGACGCTTGGGGGAGCCTATGTCCAGCAATGGATGTCTTTCGGTTGAGATGATGATGATGAGTCGATGGTTGACTCGATAGTTTATTTTAATAATTCCGATTCTTTCGATTATTGAAACAACTCAGAATCGCCCTTCGCTAGTTTAAGCTTAGATTACACGTGATCGTAGGTATACTCGGGCAAAGTGATCTGAGGTTTGAATACTCAGCAATTATGTTGAAGTTTCTATTTACCACTTTCCTGAGAAAGCGTGTCAGATTTTTGCTATATAGTAGTATAGACCAAAATTGCATCTTTGGAATGTATCTGCCACATACCAGCTTGATGTGCTTAAATCGCTTAAGAAAACAGTCAATGTTTGGTAATGATGCATTTGACGCGTCAAAGCTCTTAAGTCTTTATCGTCGACGCCGAGTTGCTAGCCTATCAGATTTATGTCAGTTGCTTATCTTTGTATGTTGCTTAGCTTTGAATCACCAGACCACAAAAACCATGGCGATGTGCCATCGGTATATTATGGACATCTCAGTCATACACACAAAACATATTGGGAAAGCATTCATTGTGCGGACAGCAATAGAGTGGAATTCCCTGTCAGAGTTTATGTTTGATACCTACAACTTAGGGTTCATTAAGTCGAGAGTGAATAAGTTACTTCTAGGCAAATGTATCGTCGGACAGATCATCGCTTACCATCAGGTGAGATAGTGATCAAACGCGAACCTATCAATATTTAACAAAAGGACAGTTTCATCACCCATTTTCTGCATTCATTACCACATTCACAATTAAAGCAAACCAAAGAGTAACTAATCAATGTTCTTGAAGATATTCATCAGCACCAAGCCGCAAGGGCATCTGAAAGCCCCTAATTCTGTCAAGTAATAATTTGTCGTATATTGTCCGAGAAACAATGGCCGCTGTCGAAACATCTTTCCGCGTGGATGAAACGTGGACTCCCTCATTAGGTGACTGTGAAGACAGGTGCGAGTGTTAGCGGAGTGGAAGCGGAGCGATTTTATAAGCGCGTAAGGTGTTCTGTCCACAGATGCGTAGTTTTGTAGATGCGTATTCGTGATCATACGCTTGGTGTATGCATGCATGAAGCTGGTATACAAAACTATGAACTGTGTCAACGTTGTGTCGTGGCATCTATGACGCTACGCCATTAACTACCGTGATACCCCAGTTAATGGGTTGTGGAGGTCTGGTAGGCAGCCGCTCCTCGTAAAATACTCGTATCCAGCTAAATTCGGCTTGATTGGAAGCCGACCCCAATATAGTTGGGAAAAGGCTAGGCAGATGATGAATACATTTCTTTCCCGCTCAGCTCATTAACCGGCTACGCTTCCCGCTAACACTCCGCCCTTGCCCATTAAACTGTTACAATAGATAATACTGTTCATTAAACTACAAATTATGTCCAATCTTAAGATAAACCGTTCATTGTGGTCCCCCGACTGTGACGCTCCGTGATCTATTCTATTGTCTCTGGCTCTTAGCTTAGTTTGGGCGTGGGCAAAAGGGCAAATGTTTGTGGATTGCCAATTTTGATATTACATCGAGTTGTAAGACTTAATAGGTGTCATTTCAAGTTGGTGATGAAATAATTGATTTGCTGTTACTATAGATTCTATTGTCTGACTAATATTATGTCGTTTTTCAATGATATTGTTACGCCGTGAAACTTGAGTACGCTATATCTTCGACGAAACCAAGAGTAGCATCAAATAATTAAAACGCATTGCTGTGCGAAGCTTCGAGAATAGGAGTACATACTCAGGCCTGGCAAATTCCAGAAAAGTCCGACATACGCTATTATTATTAGATAACATTCAGTAGGTAGTTATGTGGGTGGATAAGGGAATTTGTACCTTCCGGTATTAGCAATAGAGTTGAAATTCGCATGTAAGGTGGTAGATAAGTACCTTCTTACGAGAGTAATAATAATGATTTATGGCCTCCCGATGCGACTATTTTGTGCTAGAATGTCCTTGAAACGTCGGTATCGAGAAATTTCGATGACTTCGCATATAAATACGGGTCCCCGGCTAGAAGCAGTTCAGTTTGATTTCGTCAGCGATACAGAGCGAACTACCTAAGTGTGTGAAGTGATACCTAGCGACCTAAGCGATACTTAACGGAACTCTGAGCGTTTATAGTGATTGGTTATTTGTTGATTGGACTAATTTGTCATTGTTTTGTGGTTAATAAAGTTATCTGCTAGTAAATCGGCATTTAATTACTCACGTTCGTAACAACTGGTGTCAGAAGTGAGATGCCATTACTACAGAGGGACGACGAACAGGGACCACGAACAAGGAGGCAAGTGGAGATGGATGCTGCACGTCAACGTCTGGAAGCGGAAGATCGGGCTGGTACGGGAGCAACGGCTGCTGCTGAGGCGTCAACAGGGCCATCCTCGGAAATGAACCTCGCCGCAGTGTTGGCCGCCATGCAAGCTAGTATGGAAGCTGCCCGCCGCGAACAGGAAGCAGCCCGCCGCGAACAGGAAGAAGCCCGCCGCGAACAGGAAGCTGCCCGCCGCGAACAGGAGGCTAACCAGCGTAAGCTCCAGGATCTAATCGCGGCTAACCAGGAAGAAGCCCGCCGTGAACAGGAAGCTGCCCGCCGCGAACAAGAGGCTAACCAACGTAAGCTCCAGGACCTAATCGCGGCTAACCAGGAGGAAGCCCGCCGGGATCAAGAGGCTAAGCAGAACCTGATCCTCGAAAAAATCGATCACGGCCTCGTCACGTTGGGCGAGAAAGTGAAAAATCTCACCTTAGAGGTCAAGGAGGTTTCCGCCCGAGCTGATAGCCTCGAAACCAGAATGGAAGATCGCCTGCTGGACATCAACAAAAAAATTATCAAGCTTGAAACACGCGAACCTGTTGCTGTTAGCGCACCATCGCACACCCACTGTGCATCAGCCGCAAAATTCGATATGCCGCGTTTTGATGGCACGTCGTCCTGGACGGCTTTTAAGTACCAATTCCAAACACTGGTCAAAACGAACCGCTGGGATGATGACCAGTCTTTCGCGGCGTTAACTTTGGCCCTACGAGGGGACGCTCTGCTGGTCCTAGAGAACCTTCCTTCAGACGGCAGGACATTGGAGCGTCTAATGGAGGTACTAGACACTCGCTATGGTGACAAGCACCTCGAACATGTTTTCCGCGCGCAACTTCGCGAGAGAACGCAGAGGTCGAACGAGAGCCTTCAGCAGTGGGGAGTAGAGGTTGAACGGCTGGTCCGGCGGGCATACATGTCGATGACACCGGAGACGGTGGAAGTAAATCTGGTGCAAGCATTCATCGACGGTCTACGGGATACTGAAGTCAGGGCTACGGTGCGACTCGGACACCACCAAACTCTGAAGAGTGCGATGGCCCACGCTTTGGAAGTGGAAGCCGTACGACAAGACTCACGTACGCACAGAGTTCGGGAAGTGGTGGTCTCACCTTCAGTGCAACCACGTCACCGAGAAGTGGCTTCGTCGGCAAAGTCCCGCTATATTCCGACGTGTTATGGATGTGGAGAAAAAGGGCACATTCGTACCGATTGCCCCAAGAGGAAGAGGGGAAGTGTGGACTCCGGAACTCAAGTTAACGAGGAGGAACTCAAGAAAACCGTGCGCGAGGAGGAGGAGCTCAAACGTCAAGAAGAAGTGTCCCGTGCAGCCGCCGCGGCCGAAGCCCGTCGTCAAGAAGCGGAGCGCGAGGAACGCGAGCGTCGCCGCCAGGAGTCGAAGCTGGCCGCCATGCGCGAGCGACATTTGCGCGAGAGGGTCGCGCACATCAGCCAGACTGCGCACGGACAGAAGATGTTGTCTAACATTAACGAGGAGTTCAACTTTGTGACGGAACATCGTAGTGGAAAAGGGCATAACAATGCTGACGCCCTATCGCGACGTCCATGTAATGAGGACCGTAGACATTGCCAGCAAAATGAAGCCCGGGAACACGTGAACTTAATTAGGGCTGAAGGCAACTTTAAGAAGTCCCAGGAAGAAGATGACGATATTCGACCTATACTGGACTGGAAGCGTAGTGGAACTAGGCCTCAGTGGAATGAAGTATCGTCACATAGTCCTGTCACAAAGAGCTACTGGGCACAGTGGGACAGTTTAGTCCTAGAAAATGACGTGCTTTGTAGGAAATGGGAATCGAACGATGGCAAGGAGGTGACCACACAAGTGATAGTACCACGACGTGAAGTGGTCCCCCTGCTTCAGGAGATACACGATGGCGCTTCTGGTGGACACCTGGGAATCAAGAAAACTCTACTGAAAGTGAGACAGCGGTATTACTGGCTCAATTGTAGAGAAGACATAGAGCAATGGTGTCGGAAATGTACAGCGTGCGCATCCGTGAAAGGACCACAGACTAGGAGCAGGGGCAAGCTTCAGTTGTACAATGTAGGAGCCCCATGGGAACGCATTGCCATCGACGTTGCTGGACCTTTCCCAGTGACAGATGACGGAAACAAATACATACTGGTGATACAGGACTATTTCACAAAGTGGCCTGAAGTTTTCGCCATACCCAATCAGGAAGCGACGACAGTGGCGAAAAAGGTGGTCGAAGAAGTAGTATGTCGGTATGGCGCACCTTTGGAGATCCATTCCGATCAAGGCCGCAACTTCGAATCTGCGCTGTTCCAGGAAATGTGCACTCTTCTGGGGATTTACAAGACACGCACAACACCTGCGCACCCACAGTCGGACGGTATGGTGGAGAGGTTTAACCAGACCCTGGAGAATCACCTGGCTAAGGTTGTCGATGACCATCAGAAAGATTGGGACCGGTATATTCCACTATTTCTGATGTCTTATCGATCAGCAGTGCATGATAGCACGGGCAATACCCCAGCAAGAGTGAATTTCGGCAGGGAGATGAGACTTCCAGTCGATACCATAACCGGCGTGCCACCTGACAAGACTAAGCCAGTTACGGACTTCGTAAGTGACCTCCAAGATCAATTGGATGAAGTGCATAAACGAGTGCGTGAGAATAGCCTGCACACCAGCGTTAAAATGAAAACTCGATACGACCGCAATGCCAACGCCAAGGGATTTGAGGAAGGTGCACTGGTTTGGCTCCACAACCCACTTCGACGAAAAGGAAAGTCGCCGAAACTTCAAGCTCGATGGGAGGGACCCTACACCGTGATAAAAAGGATCAACGACGTTACCTACCGCATCAAGAAAGGGTTACGAGGGAAACCTAAGGTAGTCCACGTGGATAGATTGGCGCCGTATCACGGATCTAATAATGCTCGGGACGAGCATGACTAAGAGGGGGGCACTGTTACGCCGTGAAACTTGAGTACGCTATATCTTCGACGAAACCAAGAGTAGCATCAAATAATTAAAACGCATTGCTGTGCGAAGCTTCGAGAATAGGAGTACATACTCAGGCCTGGGAAATTCCAGAAAAGTCCGACATACGCTATTATTATTAGATAACATTCAGTAGGTAGTTATGTGGGTGGATAAGGGAATTTGTACCTTCCGGTATTAGCAATAGAGTTGAAATTCGCATGTAAGGTGGTAGATAAGTACCTTCTTACGAGAGTAATAATAATGATTTATGGCCTCCCGATGCGACTATTTTGTGCTAGAATGTCCTTGAAACGTCGGTATCGAGAAATTTCGATGACTTCGCATATAAATACGGGTCCCCGGCTAGAAGCAGTTCAGTTTGATTTCGTCAGCGATACAGAGCGAACTACCTAAGTGTGTGAAGTGATACCTAGCGACCTAAGCGATACTTAACGGAACTCTGAGCGTTTATAGTGATTGGTTATTTGTTGATTGGACTAATTTGTCATTGTTTTGTGGTTAATAAAGTTATCTGCTAGTAAATCGGCATTTAATTACTCACGTTCGTAACAATATAAATTAGTACTTGACTGCGATGGTAAACAGCAATGCGATCGTAACAATCAGAAACGTAATAGTTTAAGAGCTTATGCACTTTAGCTTTGAAGACACCTAAATTATAATCGGACGGGAACACCCCTACAGGAAAATTGCGGCAGTCCTTCGAGTTACGAGGTATAAATGACGAAGTGAATGCTTAGTTCAGAATGTACAGACACTTCTGTGTTAACAATATAAGGGTAGAAATTTGGCGTATGTATTTTTTTACGTGCAGTGGTAATACAACTAGTATAAGCTGGCATCTTGTGCGGGACAGCTTATAGTAATAGTACTCTAATGTAAACATAGGTTAAGAGTAGGTTCGGTACAACACTTTGAAATTCAAGATAATTCTTTTTGTGCGGTCCGACAGCCAATATTTACAGTAATACTACTCAAACGTAAATATAGAATTAAAATAGGTGCGGACCCATACTTTGAAATCCGAGGTTCTTATCATAAATAATTGTAAGTTATGACGCTCTAGAAAAATCGGGATCATAGCGCGTGAACAATTGTACTTATTGTTATCCAGAGCTTTCGTTAACCGGACACCGAGCGGTCTAATTACTGAACACCTGTGTTTATGTTATAGTTTTATGATTAGCTTGCATTTGTTATTGTTTATGTTTTATCGTGAATGTTCTAGAATATTGTGTTTACAGTTAACCGACTATAAAAGAGTCGATTTTAATCCCAGAAAGGCAGTATTCGTTTGAAGCTCATACAGTCAGTATTCCATCGGAGCTCATTACAGTCAGTTTCTATTCAGAGCTCAAACAGTCAGTTCAATTTCGACGCTCATACAGAATAGTTCTAACTTGAAGCTCATACAGTCTGACAGTTTGTAAATCTTCTAAATAGTAAACGCGCTCTTTGACTACTGTATAGTACGGTGGTATTAGAAGAACAGTTTCGGTACAGTTGCAGAATAAACGTCGGTGAAGAAACTTCCAATCTTTCAATATCCCTTATCCACCAATCCCAGCAACAGAAGTGTGCCAACAGTTCATAGTCTTTTGAGCCGGACGGTACACATCTTTTCCACCTTAGTCCACTAGACAGTTCAGACTGTGCGTCGTCATCAACCTGCCACCTTATCTACATATTTATGTTATCTATATTTATAAAAGGAGAAGCTGATTGACTGATATATCAACGCACAGCTAAAACTACTAGGACTAGGAGCGAAAGTTTCCTATTATAACATAGGCGAGCATTAAGAGAGGATTTTCTAAAATTCACCTACTAAAGAGATGAACTGGGGGTCTAAAGTTTGCACGGAGAAACATACTTTCTTGCGGGCAAGGCCCCTGGTAGAAGCTAGATAAGTACAATATTTTTGAACCGGTAATAAATAACTTAACTCATCAAATTTTCTAGTCACTATGGGTTTCATACGTTCGTCATACAAGCGTAGATTTCACGAATTACTATCACACTTTCGCTTTTACTATACTAGTTGTAAGGAAGAACAAATACTGCCTTTCATTGGCAACAAAAGTCATTGAGAACCCTATGTAAACGTTACTTAACAGTGCCTATGTTTACATACGAGTATTTATGACTAACGTGGATGTCTGTGTGACGAGAGACACTGTTGTAAAGACTAAGGTTACTGTCAAAGATTTTAAAATCTAGCTTATAACTGTAGCAAAGGAGACGGAAAACGGTAGGCCCAAAAGTAGGAAGTTCAGATATGATCCAAAAAATTAGTCATATTTTTTTACCTAAGAATATGAAAAATCACTTCAATTCACATTCTAGAAGCAAAGAAATATGAGAAAGATCGTTTTCGTGAGATTATCGATTCAGTAATCGATTACACAGTTACGAAAATAAAACTTTTGCACTAAAAAATTAACTCAAAGTGATTAAATGTCTATACTTAAATGCAATATAGTCTTCGATCAACTATGTACATATTATTAATAAATCAAATATCAATTAATTACTAAAAAACCAATATTAATGATTATCGATTCAAATCTCTCTTATTTTTCTTCTTATTTTTAGTCTATGTCACTGACAGTTGCCGACTGTTCTTGTTTGCTCACTCGTTTCGTGTTTTCCGATGCGTTTTGAGTGCTTTCCCAATTATTCATAATTTTTCACGACCACTGCTTTGTATTTTACGGATTCTGACCTTGCCTACCTTGTACGACCCTTGCTTTCACCTTGGACACCGAAGATTGCTCACACGTTTGACTTGGGATTGTTATTTTGGATTTTACCGCCGGCTTGTGGATTGGATATTATTGAAACTATGGATCGCTGTGTGAATTGTGGGATATCCACATGTCACTGTAATACACTGGGCCGACGACCCTTACTCGATGAAACAATTCTGTCAGTGATTCGGCAATGGCTTGCACCTCAGTCTGTAAGTAAATATAACCTCATCTAACCAGCTACCATCCTGGCAGGTTTAAAATACATGTAGTTAGAAGGCCTATAGAGATTGTTTACAGTCATGGCAAAGAATTATTTATTTATCAAACAATGTTATAATACCCTCATACACAATAGTTAATTAGGTAGTGTTTATGTAGCTGAAGATTGATAAAAATGTTCCGTATCATAATATAGTACCACCTGCACAATTTCTAGACGACATTTTAATTATAATTGAAGACGAATAAAACACAATATTAAATTATTTGTTTTTTTTTATTTTAGACATCCTTTCCCTATTTCCTTGAAGTCGTTGACTTTCATTTATATATTATGATTTTTCAAACATTTTCCAGTAAATTTTAATATAATATTAGAGCAAAACAACATATTTTGCACTTCCGGAATCAGCTGTTAATCTCCTATATCTCTGTTCTCAGATTGACAAAATCCGTAGAATTGTCAGTGAAAGGTTGATAATTTATAAGCTATTAATTGACACCACTTTCATCTTCTTACACCAAGGCCCAAGATTGTATGTAATCGTTTCAGTCTCCTTTTAGGACTCATTTTTCCTATGACTGGTATATTTTTATCCGTCGAATAATATTAGCGTTTGGAAGTTTATTTTATTCTATTCTATCATCAAAGTCATTCATTAGTTACAGATTTTTTGATAAAACCTTTAATCGGGAATCATCAAATAAACCTTTTCGCTCTAAGGTAGAGCGAGAGGCGGTGACCTGTGCCCTTCAGGTACTCTTTGTCATCGACTCGGGCTTGGTCTTCATGGAACTGTCATACAGCGAGCTATACGTTGCTCGTCATCCGCAAACCTGCGCCTATGGAGGCCGGGGATTGCCCCGCAACTACCGATGCCCAGGGCATCTTCTGTCCGTTTCTAAACGGCTGCACCATCTCTTATGCCAGCATTACTACTTTGCAGAAGGAGGTGACCGCATTCTATACCCTATAACTCCTGACCATGGCCTGAACCAGGGCCCAGGGGTTGGAGTTGGTTTACAGTTTCTTCCATCCTATTGTTCCATACTCATGTATAGTCAGAGCTTCTTATTGTTCGACCCATATTTCTTTTAGATGGGTCAGGTAACAAAATCACAGACCGTTCATAGTGCCCCTGCCAGTAAGCGATCGGGTTCACATAGCAGTTTGGGGGTATGTAGAACAGAGAGTAAAGTCCCACATACCTCCGTTAAAAAGGGAGGATCCTCCAACCAGACGGGTGTTATATCTGGTGGGCTACTGCCCGATAGATGATTTCGGGCTGTTGTATCTATTCAAATCGCTCGGAAAACTTTGCTTGCGCTATGCAGGATTCTGTGACGTCATAGATGGCACTACAGCATTCTGAGACAATTAGAGGTTGGCACCATTGCCCAACACTGCCAACCCCCCGGCGTCAATTCCCGAGTATATTGAATTAAACTACAGCACGCAGACGACCTATCGCGTACTTGACGGTGACATTTCAATGTAAACCTCTATAGGGCTGCAACTCGGAAATTAGCTGGTATGATATGGATGTAGCACCTTTGAGAACAATGGGAGAATGGAGGTGTTTCAACATGTAAGTAAGTAAAGTCGACGATTCACTAGGCACAGTTTTTTTGAAGCCCCATTTTTGTTTCTGTTGCCTTAGTAATAAGGGTCAAAGAAAACACAGTGTACGGGATAAAAAGTATAAGAATGAAGACAGTTCGGGCTTCTTCGGCTACCTTAGTCAGGCATCGGACTGCTGTCCAGGCGACGGTGTGGATATACAAGAGAGGCCAGGGGTCACACACTTCCCTAGCGTGAAAAGTCAACGACACGCGCGCTTTAGAGTTTCTAGATCGGAAGAAAACCTTTGGATATGCTCTTGTCAGTTTTTATAGACCTCTGCTTTTTATTAAAGTCCAAGTCAAGACTACAACAAAGACCGAGCTTTGGTGTGGAAAGGGCACGCCAAGTAAATCAGCATGCTGGTAAAATTGACAAGAAAGAGCTGGATGGAATGGATATTCAAGGCAGAGAAGGACTGTGAAGAATGTCATGCAATTTAGAGAGGAGAATATCTTGAAAAAAGCTTTAGGTAGATTGAGGAATGAAGTTTGTTTTTGCGTCGATATCGATTTATATGTGTATACAGAGTATGAGGATTGAGGAAACCAAATAAAAAGAAAGAACAGCAAAATCGTATGGATGTCTAAATTGGTTGCTACTTCAAATAAACTATCTGCAGAGGCTAAACAGACCCGCTGGAGCCACGAGATTTGAAATTTTGAAATAGTCACGGTGGCCCTTGCTCAAAGGGTAATTGAAGAACACAGGTGGGTTTTAGTCAGTAAAAGCCTGGCGTATACTTCACCCAAGAGTGGGAAAAGTCATTTGATGATTCCCCAATTCAAAATAAAAGAGGTTAACGGTTACCCTGGCCTAGTAATTCTAACAATAAAATATGGACAATACAAAGTTATGGTCAGTTACATAATAAAACAGAAAATTGTTGGGAACTTGATCGTTGATTGTCACGGTCATAGCATGAGTTTTATCGGTTTATAAACAGTAGTTTGCATGTCTTTAGTTATTTAGAAAAGGTTCGAGGCAAGGAAGCGAGGTGGTCGACATGTGGAATTTGGATTGATCACCAATGGCTTAAATGCCAGGAGCCTCGACCAACACCTTAGGTGGCTATCGTTAGGTGACTGGACCAAGTGCTTGAGTTTGAAAGCGGTACTTGTGAACAAAGCTCGTATAGTTAGGAGGTTATATAATTATGGTTTTAGTTTGGGTGGAATAGGCTCTTAGTAAACAATCAATGACTGCATCACTGCTTACCACCAGAAAACTAATAAAAAAAAGGTTCCTTTCTCTGGGGCCCTGACCGCCAGTTACTTGGACCCTGTTCTTGGTAGGCTACAATTTTTAAATTTGTTTTTGGACTAAAAATAGGTATGTATATCTGAAAATTTAAATCATACCTATTAAGAAAATGAATAAATGGAATTATAATAAATACAAACTCAAGCAATGGAGCGCAGTATACTATTAACGGATCGAGTTCGAAACACTATATTGTGCTCAAAAACCCAAATAGTTGATGTGGCTCAAAAGGCTGCCCAACAGAAATGGGACTGGGCAGGACTTGTCAGCCGCATGTCCGACAAACTGTGGGCCAAAGCAGCACAAAGTTGGTGCCCTGAAACAGTAGGACGGGGTTGCGGTAGATCACGAAGGAGATGGCGCGATGAATTGGACAGATTCCGCCAGAACTGGCAAGAGGAAGCGCGGGCCCGCGAAAGGTGGAAGGAGTGGAGGGAGTCCTTTGCCCAGGAGTGGGACAGAACAGGCTCATAAAAAATATAATAATAATAAATACTGACACTACCTAGGTAAACGAATTTAACAATTGCAATGCGAATGTTGTGGCGACATTTTCTTTTCGAACGTGCTAATCTAATCTTGGATATCTGCCACTAACTTACGTTTGACGGTGTGGAAAAACATCGTGACTAAAATCACAAAATTACAGTTAGCGTGAGAATTCATTAGTCTTCTATTTTTTTTTAGGGTCCTAGTGCCCGATCAGTGCCATAAAATAGTGACTTTCTGAATCCTACTCTTCGGTAACGGCTTGGGCAATAGGTTTGGAAAAAACTTATGTATTATAAACTCGACGACTTGGACTCCTTCCTAAAGGATTGGCCGGGAGTGGCTCAAGACAGAGAAATGTGGAAAAATGGAAGGGAGGCCTTTGCCGGTGGGCTACTATTTTTTATATTTTTTAATGTTTTTTTTTTCTTTTTTGTATGTTTTTGTGAAAAATATTTAAAAATGTAAATAATGTGTGTTGAATAATGAATAAAGGAAATAATAATAATTATAAACTCATATTACAATGTACTACTGATTTTTATAACACAGATATTCCTACCTACCACAAAAGTTGAACCAGACTTTTCTTTTTAAGGTGAGCAATCATAAGGATGACTCCGCTCAAGAACGAGAGAGCGTGTCTGACTTTTACTGACTAAAACCCACTCCATTATTCCTTATTCGCCTTCGTTCCAGGGCCCGAGGTTTTCCTTTCAGAAGCCAACTCATGGCCCCATAGGGCCTAACTATGCTGCCCTTTTTAATCAATAAATTATCTTTATATTATAAGCCAGAAAAAAGCAGACTTTTTTATTTAGATTTTTTATACGTACGTATTGAGTAATAATATACTTTTATTTAGTAAAAAATATTTTATTATTACTATACCTAGTCTATACTGTCCCACTACTCGGCAAAGGCCTTCCTCCATTCGTTCCCGGCTTTGAGCCACTTTTTGCCAATTCTTAAGGAAGTTATCCAAGTACCAGACAGAAGTAAAAAATTAAATAATATATTTTTATATTACAAACAGGTCCTTCAATTTTGTTTACATGTATTGATGTATAGATAAATGTTAGTAGCAGCCCTACCCACCGTAATGACGTGGGTATCGCATTGCAACCTTTCAACGTCTCCGTGGGACCTCACTTTTAATTAAGATGAGTATCACAAGTCCAAAACTAACTATTGTGTTACCATTTTGAAAGTCGAAACTATCTCACTCTGTGCATCTCATTGATGATTTGCAGCTGATGAGTTTGAGGTTGATTCTAAACTGTAATTTGGTAAGGTTATATTGCGCATATCGTTAAAATGGTAGCTACTTGTTGCCTCATCTTTGTTGAGAAAAACATTGATAAGTTAGTCACTGACAGAATTGTTAATTGCGCTTGTTATTGATAGATGTTTGTTTTTAACGAAAACAGTTTAGAAGTAAAAAGCCAACAGGCCTAGTAAAAACAGTCTAAACTAAAAGTGCAGAACCAATTCTACTAGTTGCGACCCTGTACCGGATAATGCTGCTTTGGTACGCCTCCCACAAGGTTTTTTTTTCTGGTAGGGGAATCATCAGAATGACTTCTCCCGCTCTTGGGCGGAGTGGGAGGGCGTGTCAGACTCTTACTGACTAAATCCCTACCCCGTTCCTTCGTTGCCTTTGTTCTGGGGGGGACTCGGTGTCAACCTTTAGGAATACCACGTGTTCCCCCGCCTCCCACAAGGTGTAAAGTGGTTCCTCCATTGAACAAAATCCAAAGATTTTTTAGGTTGTCTGGTAGATATCGCTGTCAGCGATAAGACCGCCATTGTACCCATAGATTTAAGTTATTGTATAAACTGTTCTGTTACTTTTTGGTGTACAATCAAGTTTATTATGTTCTATTCTATGTCAAACCATTGAACGACTTCTCCTACTCTGGGCAGAGCAGGAGGGCGTGTCAGACTTCTACTGACTAGGTCCCAGTACTATTCGTTTTTTGCCTTAATTCCAGGGATCCGTGGTTTTCTTTCGTTCAACCCATGATCCATAGATGCTTCACATATATGCTTTTGCACTCCACCTAGCCTTTTCCGAACTATATTGGGGTCGGCTTCCAGTCAAACCGGATTTAGCTGAATACCAGTATTTTACGAAGAACGGCTACCTACCAGACCTCCCACAACCCATTAACAGGGGTAACACGGTACTTCATGGCAAGACTGGCGTCAGATTTACTCGCTCCTGACTATCCGTAACGACTGCCAAAGATCTACAAATGACAGCCGGGACCTACGGCTTAACGTGCTTTCCGAGGCACGATGCTTTTGCACTAATAATGCATAAGGTAACATTCTACTAGGTTCGTGCTTATGAAAAGAATGTTGATTGGCTTCAGCAACACACGAACCATATCCAAAACCTACCATTACTGTTGTACAAACAAAATCTCGTGCCGTATCCCTCTCGCAACGTCTTCCTGACACGAGTTGCCCAACTGCAGTCACGACGCGACTGACAGGAGTGACACGAGTTGATGCCACTACGAACTAGGGCACCAGTTTACTTTCTAAATGCTAGGAACACTGCCTTGGATTACTATGTTTATAGTAATTTAGGTTTTCGTTTCCGAGAGGAGGATTTAAATAATAATTATGTAGCTGAAATAATGCACCCTTATTCACCTAAATTAGAAAATTAATCATATATGTTTCTGTGGGATTATTTTAGTCAACTCACAGACAATTAAACGTGCGGAGATTAACATGCAGTAGTATTTAGTATTCTAATTTAAGATTCCATAAACTCTTCTTTTCTTATTTCTATACAATATACTCTTTATCGTTTATGTTTCTTATAACCTTATCTCCTTTCGTAGGTCTACTAGAAGAAATTTCTTTTATAATAAGCAACACTTTTTTGTACTTGTAATTAATCAATGTATCCTCTTATGTGTATACATGAATTATAAAATACTTAAATAAATAAATGTCGTGATACGTATGTCAGTATCTAAATCCTCTGGTAAGTAAATAACTTATAGAATTTCGGCTCGCGTTTGTGATTCTGGGATTTTTAAGGAAGTATTAGGCCCGGCGCCCACTATCGGTGGGCATCGGTGCGGCTCGGTAGAGCTCGAGCGCTTTACGCCGGCTTCGGGCGGCTTTGGGCGCCTTAGAGCTGCGTCCGGCGACTTCGGGCGGCTTTGGGCGCCTGAGAGCTGCCTCGGCAGTCGTAAACACGCCTAAGGACGCCGTAGCTGATTTTGGGTAGCCTAAGAATAGTTCTGGCTGCAGAAACATCGCAGAGCAGTCACTCGTAACGTTCCGTGAAAACAGTTATCTGTGTGTATTTATAATAGGTGGATTGGGACTTAGTTCTCATTGTTCATCTTGCTGAAGAAGAAGAGAAACTTGGAGCCTTAAGACAAAGAAGATTTTGGGTGAATAAGCTTTGGAAGCAAAGATGAATTGAAAGGAATGATGATGATAATGAAGGCGCGTGCGGTAATCGAAATGACTGTTCTGCGACGTGTCTGATCCGAAAATGCCACCCGAGCTACCCGAAGACCGCCTCGGCATCCTTAGCCATGCTTACGGCTGCCGAGGCCGCCCGAAGTCGCCCGAAGGAGCTCTAAGGCGCCCTAAGCCGCTCGAAGCCGGCGTAAAGCGCTCGAGCTGTACCGAGCCGCACCGATGCCCACCGATAGTGGGCGCCGGGCCTTATCAACTCTATGTGAGCAACGTCCTGAAACTTTAAGTAAATATACTCTGCCTATTCTACCAGTAGTTGGTTCAAAAAGTTGAAAGAAATCATCGTGAGGAAACCAGCATGTCCTAGAACCAAACATTCGAAGACATGTGACATCCGCACTGGAACCGCATGGTGGATTACAGCTCATTCCCTCTCCTAGAGAGGAGGCCTGAGTCCCAGCAGTTGTAATATTATGATGCTGATACTATGCTACGCCATTCTATTCTCTGGTACTCGTAATAAAGATTGTCATCAAGTTAAAAATGGAATGCGCTACCAAACTGTCACGTGGATATTCCGAAATCTTTAAGACTTTTGACAATCGCAATCGTTGATGGAATGGCAAAGTTTTCTCACGATGTTTTCTTTGCCGTTTTACAGTTTGTCCATTACTGCCATATTTTGCAATAGAAGTTTAGGACCTTAAGTTGTTATTATGGGTTATTATCGCACTGTTACAAGGGTAGGCAGTAATTAAAGTATAAATTACAAGCACGCATGAACGTGTGTTCACAAATTGTGTGAAATAATTCAACTGTTTTAACCTAATTATTGTTTACCATTGTTTTTGTGGGAACGGTCACATCGCTGACAAGGCATGCGATTTTAACACTTGTTCTGAAGATGATAGAGTTTAGAATTATTATTTCTAATGTTTAGTGTTACCTTACAAGTATGTGATAAGTGATTTTGAATTTTGTGGCAAAGTTGTTAGGGTTTATTTTTAAGGTGGCAAAGTTTTTTAGTAACAAAACACGACTTTATTTTTGTAGTAAGATACAACAGATTTAATAAATCTGTGAGATTTATCCGGTAATACATATTTATCGTTACGGCACAATCGTTGGGGACCAGGCAGAGATCGTGGAGATACGGTGTGACTTGTGAGAATCAAAGGAAACATTGATTTTATCTAATTTTGTATTCTTAAGTCTTGTTCAAGATTTTTAGTGAGGGTCGTTGTAGGCAATCTGCTATTTGTGTGTCGAAATTAAAATCCGTGTTGCATTTTCTAAATGAATATAAAAGTGTTCGAGATGTTTATTTGTATGAGGTTGATTTTGGAAGTACGCTTCCAAATCGATTCCTTTTTCTCTGTCAGAATATGGCAAAGATGTCTTCAAAAAATGTAAATTACTCAACTCGGTTCTTAGATAGAAGGCACAGCCGAGGTTGTTTGGGGACCACTATTCAAATGACTATGTCAATTTTACCAGTCAGAATTTATGAAGAAAACATATGTATTGTATTCATTTATATGATGTATTGAGGGATAGTTTATAACAATTATTATTATCCTAGAAGACTACACGATCGCAGAGCTTTAAGCAATTTATTAAAAAAAAATACCTGTTTTCTGATGAAGCAAAACGATGGGAAATGTTTGTAAACTTTTTATTTTTAATGCTGGTGAGGCCAACCTTAAAAAAAATATACTTAATAATCTATATATAAATTCTTAAAGCTGCATACAAGGCATACCAAGTCATTTATCTACCTATATAAAACAGTATATATTCCAAGCCACATAATGTACAACAATATATTACATCAAAGTTCCCTTAACCTTAAACCAAATGATGTTTAAAACAAACAATAATTACTACAAAAAATGAACACGCGAACCTAATTTAAGGTCAAATGTCAAACATGACATAAGCCTTACATAAGACCTTATTGGTACATAATGTGTAAGTTCAAGTTAGAAGCATTAATCAATTTAATTGGTGTGCTCTATGACGGGAAAATTGATGCGGCTCGCACTTGACGCAAGATGGCGTACCTACCTGTGTAAATGTTTTTTTTTTAATTTGGAACGTCGCGTGAGTGTTGCCAGGTTAGATTGTATTTTTAATTTTTGTTTAGCCTTAGGGGACAAGGAATTAAAATATAAATCAACGTATTCACGCAATATAATGATAATTAATCGTAAAAATTAGTTTTTCGATTACCAATTTATTGTCCTGGTAATAAAATTGGTAATCAAAAAACTGAACCCTGCGATTACCGACTCATTGCCTGGGGCTGTTTACCATTATAAACTGAAGGTGTTAGCGTGATGGGTTAAATGTAAAAAGTAAATATAAATAAGATAGCGCAAGGGCAACATCCATATATTCTTTGTAGGAAGAACTGTTTTTCCGTTTAGAAATATGGTTACGCTCTATAAAAGAAAAGAAAAAACTGGTGTGCTTTTCCATATTCAGTAATGTATAATTTTTTATTTTTCTCTGAATGACTTTAAGTAGATATAAAAGGAAATTGTATAAGTAAAGGAAATGGAAATGTCGGTCTTAAATGCAATTATTTTTAATATCGCAAATAAAGATTGACATGTGACATCCGCCAATCCGCGCTGGACCTGCGCGGTAGATTATGGCCCATTCCCTCTCTTAGAGAGGAGACCTGAGTCCCAGCTGTGGGAACATTATAAGGCCGAAAATGCTAATGCTAAAAAATAAAGATTGTGTATTTACAGGATGACTAAGTCCATAGTGTTCCTAATATGAACAGGACACGTAATCATAAAATTAATATTGACCATAAATATTAAAGAATGTAAAAACGTACATTCACATTCATAATAACTTACTTCCTTTAGGCTTAATGCGAAGCTTTATAAGCATGTAATAACATAATTTTATACGTTATTTGAATTCCATCTTGATAAAGTTCTAGCTAATTAGACGATTCCTCAGTAATGCATGTCACTTAACATTACAGGAAATAGTTCATTAATAAAGAGTTACTGATGCGTTAAGGTGTTGGGTTCTATATCTGGGTTGGTTAAAGTTAAGTATATTCTTTATAGTACACTAGCTTTAGCCCGCAGCTTCGCCCGTGTACATAAAATATAGCCTATGCCATTCAGGAATACAGCAGCTTTCTACTGATAAAAAATTTCAGCAATTGGAACAGTACTTCCGACTAGATTACCTTATACAAACAAAAAAACACACTTTACCTCTTTATAGTGTAGACAACATTTTTAGTAAATAGTAATAGGATTGTTAGTGTAGACAACATTTTTAGTAAATAGTAATAGGATTGCTCGTATAACAGATGGCGGATGGGTTCGGAAGGCTCTGGAGTGACGACCGCGTCCCGGAAGACGCGTTGGGAGGCCTCCCACAAGGTGGACCGATGACCTGGTGAGGGTCGAGAGATTCCGATGAATACGAGACGCACTGGACCGGCCGTTGTGGTGACGCTTGGGGGAAAGCTTATGTCCAGCCGTGGACGTCTTTCGGCTAAGATGATTATGATGATGATGAAAAATAGGACAGATGATATTCACAGGCTTGCTTAACCCACAATTGGGATTGCTTTTTTATATCATATTGATATTTACCTTAGTTTTTTTTTATATATTACATAAAACAGTTCTTGACTGCAATCCCACCAGATGGTAAGCAGTGATGCATTTTATTACCTAACTCTTTTGAAAAAAGTGACTCTTTGTAATAAACAAAAGCATTAAATACTAAAAACAAATTTTATTTTACAAAAACTGGCAACACAAAACTTTGCCGCTAAATTTCATTTTGACAGATTAAACTTTTACATCACAAGGCAACGACCACACACCATACAGCCTATAATTATAAACTCATTTCTCAAATGCTCTCAATTTCTCACGGCGTGTAGATGCAAGTGATTGCCTAGTTATCTCAAATTGCTAAATAACATTGCAGTGATACGGTAAAGGTAAAAACGTTGGAAGAAAATTGATTGAAGGAAAATAGTTTCCCGGTTTACTGGGTTTTGCGCAAGAAGAGTGGTTGCACTTCTAACCTTTCATTAGCTGCTTACCGATTCAATAATTATGATTTTAGAAACGATATTTTGGTGTTTTGTTTTATATACCATAAACTATTGCTTAACTGCGATCCCACCTGATGGTAAGCAGTGATGCAGTCGTTAATGGTGAGGCGCACTAGTTTATTAAGAGCCTATTCACTCTAGTCTTGAAGATACACAAATTATAATCGGACAGAAAGACCGCGGCAGGCAAATTGTTCCAATCCTTCGATGTACGCGGTATAAACGACGAGGCAAAGCGCTTTGTCCGGACTGTGCAGGTTTCGACAACGTAAGGATTTTCGTGATTTTAAGGAAATGAAAGGGACCTTTGTTGAAAAAGGGAAAGACATAGAAACCTCGAAACAAATACAAAAACGTTATGAATATCTTTTTCTAATACTAGCTAGCATGGTTTTTCGCTTTGTGTACTTACAATTCTCTACCGGAGTCTGTGTTTGGTTAAATCTTTTATTTTCTCAGGTAGTTGTTTGAGGATAGAACCACACTTAACTTTAACTTATGTTTTAACCGTTTCTATTTACATCACAGTGTTATCACTTTCCAATTAATAACGATAATGATTAAACGGTTATTTTACACCTTTGTGAAACACCGGTAGGTAATTATCAACATAAGCATTTGTTGTGTTTTAGGGTTCCTTACCCAAATGATAAAACGGGACCCTGTTGCTAAGACTCCACTGTCTCTCCGTTTGTCACCAGACGGTATGTCTTGAATCGTGATAAATAGACAATTGAAATTTTCACAGATGATGTATTTCGAGAGAGGAGCTCGTGGCTAGATAATAACAGCCGCACAGGTCGATCTTTAAGGTTAAGCAACGCTTGCCCAGGTCGGTCTGTGGATGGGTGACCATCTTAACATAACGAGTTTCCTACGTGCCTCGGAAAGCACGTTAATTCATGAATCCCCGAACGGTCTCATAGGACCGCGCTGTTATTGTCTTACTATTGTGTCTCGTTTTGTGGGTATTGATAGGTTAAGCCGTAGGTCCCAGTTGTCATTTGTAGATGCCGACCCCAATATAGTTGGGAAAAGGCTAGGCAGATGATGATGACAGATGATGTATTTCGGTTGCCGCTACGCTATAACAACAAATACTAAAAACAGAATAAAATAAATTTATTATATTTAAGTGGAGCTCCTATACAACACGTATTTTTTTTACTATGAACGGTTTTAAACATCAATATGACTGCTCCCACTCTCCACTCTAGGAGCTCGTGGTTAGATAATAACAGCCGCACAGATCGATCTTCAAGGTTAAGCAACGCTTGCCTAGGTTGGTCTGTGGATGGGTGACCATCTTAACATAACGAGCCAGCAAATCTGACTCCAGTCTTGGCATGAAGTACCGTGTTACCCCAGATAATGGGTTGTGAAGGTTTGGTAGGCAGCTGCTCCTTGTAAAATACTGGTATTCAGCTAAATCCGGCTTGACTGGAAGCTGACCCCAATATAGTTGGGAAAAGGCTAGACAGATGATGATGATGACTGCTCCCACTCTAGCCAGAGTGGGTGGGTGTTTCAGACGTCTACAGACTAAAACCCGCTCCTGTTCCTTCTTTGCCTTAATTCCAGAGTCCCGGGCTTCTCTCTTCTCTTTCGTCCTACTATGGACGATACGGAATTCTTCGTGCGCTAGTCTATCTCGCACTTAGCCAGATATTTTCTCTATATCGAATTTGTGGCGCAAATCGATGTCAATTGGCATCTAACAACTAGTTATATTGGTGTACCCATTATATTTACCGTTTTTAATGTGTTTATATAACCTGTCTTCTATGTTGCGGCTTCCGTAATTATATGGTTTCTATTTATAGTTTTTTCGGCTTGACCAAATAAATAATAATAGATATATAAGTAGAAATTAATATTTATAATTATCATATTAAAAAAGATCTATAGATTTACAGTTTCTTTTACAGTAACTCTTTCTCGGTATGTGTTTTGTAATAAGCAGTTGAATTTTGGTCAAGTATAGCAATTTATTTCTAATGCATTCTTTATAAAATGCGTGTTATTCAATTTAAAGTCAATACAACATAAAATGTCAGGATGTAGCGCGTGCGCTAGCCACCAATTGGAATCGTGGTTCCAATTGGTGGTTTCATTAACTCAGTGGTCGTTTCCTATGGAGAAGAACCGGCAATAAATTCCATGGTTACTCTTATAAAATTCATTGATTTTTACAAGGTATATTTTCATGTTATGCCTATTGATAATTCAATACGTATCAAATATTAGTACAGACCAGTAAACATAATACCAAATAAGTACATAACAAAAAATCATTTCTTTGGCCCGCCTCTGGCAAGCATGATCGCCTTATAAGTTAAGCACTATCTATATCTCTATTCACTTTAACAATGAATTATTATATAATACACATAACAACAATTCAATAATAACACACAATGAATCGCAAAAATCTAATCTATGACCTTACTAATTCAATAACTGTCAAAAGTCTATAAATAGACAACAACAAATGTTTTTTTAATGTGACATAACTGACGTTGGTGTAGCCAGTGTTGCCATATTCGGCGCCACGGTCAAGGGGCAGCCCTGAGTGAATGAATGGCTTGTTAGGTTGATTAATCTATTGAACATTGAATGTTGAGTCAGGGGGGAATTGTTTGAGTGGGTAAGCCCACCTGTTTGCGGAGGATGGTATTGTCTCAGGATATAAAAAAAACAGACGGTAGTAGTTCATTAAAGTGTTAGGTAGAGATTATTGTGAAGATATTTTTCAGGTAAGAAATCATTCAATAACTCCTCTTGTGCTTGGGCGGAGCTTGTCAAACTTTTAATAACTAAAGCTCATTTCTGTTTTCCATCTTTGCCTTCGTTCCAGGATCCTATGGTTGTCTTTTACGCAGCCCCAGTAGGTTTTGAGCCCGCTGGGTCCTGCCGCGTGGAACACTACGCCCGGTCGACGACTTAGACACGGTCCGGATGGTTACCGGATGGCCGGACAGCGAGCTACAAAAGGTAGCTCTCACAGTCTCGCAAGAGCGGGAGAAGTCAATGTAAGATTTCTCACCTTAAAAAAAAACGCATGTTGATGCCTTTGACATACGAGTATTGTCGCATGACTCTGGATCTTTTTGTAATTAACTTTCAATACCTTTATGTGTACAATGCCCACATTATCTAAGCTTATCACTGTCACCATGATATAATAAGTTATTTACATGAATAAGCCTATTAAGATGTTAATAATCTATTGTAATGGTGTTTTGTCGAAAGCTAACACAGATGTTTGTGTCAATGTCAATTGTCAAATTGGTGGTGTATTGTTGGTATGGTGCCCCCTGCTAAGCGTGGTTAATGAAGGTGAGCTTTCTTTGATCGCTACATCCACGCTTGACGAAAATGTTTATGGTAACTCAATAACTCATCATCATCATTTCAGCCGAAGAAAGTTCACTGTTGGACATAATTCTCCCCAACCTTGCGTCTTCCAGTATGCGTTCGCCACTCTAGAACCTTTCGGCCTCGTTCACCATCGATTCTACGAGCAATGTGCCCCGCTCACTACCACTAGTTTGGCGATTCTTCGGGTTATGTCGGCGACCTCGGTTTTCCTGCGGCTATCTTCATTCCTAATGTGATCACGCAAGAAAACACCGAGCGTAGCATTTCCATGCCCTTTGAATAACTTTAACTAAGGCTTCTGATGAGGACCATTCTAGGCAAAAAAATCTGTTATCTCGCAGGCAAAGGCGCTAGCAGAAGCTAGTTTCATGAATCCCCGACCGGTCCTATGCGGCCGCGCTGTTATTGTTTTACTATTGTGTCTCGTTTCGCGGGTATGTGATAGATTAAGGGCCTGTTTCACCACCTATGATTAAGTTTCGAGTATCTTACTTGTCAGATAATTTCATACGAATTCTGTCACATTTTTGAATTTATTCAGTGAGTAGTGCCTACTCGGACATTGTGAAACAGGCCCTAAAACATAAAATACACATAGTTTTTACACTTTAATGTAGACTCAATACATAAAGGAGGTTAACCTAACCCATATAATTTCCCATCACACCTAATTCTTATGTTAAAGCCACGATTACCGTTTCCCAACCGGTGATTACCAGTAACCATTACTCCATTATCTAAGTAAACACGACTAACAGTTGGTTGTCAGACTTGTCAGTTCAGTTGCCAGTCTTGTCAGATGTCAGTTCAGTTGTCTGATTGACGTTGACGTCTTGTTAGATGCTGCTAGCGCGATGGGTGCGCTTGCAAGAGAATGTTGGTAATTATTAATTTGGTGTTTCTTCATTGTTTTAATTGTTTGTGGGAGATTTTAGTTTTGGGTCGAATTGCACTGTAATGTAAAAAAAATTAATAAGGAATGGAAAAAGGATTAGATTCATAAGCCTTGTAATGTTTCCACTGTTGGGACTCAGGCCTTCTCTCTAGGAGAAGTAATGACGAAGTGCGGATTGGTGGATGACACATGTCTTCGAATTTTTGTTCTAGGACATTTCGGTTTCCTCACGAGGTTTTCCTTCACCGTTTGGGAGCAGTGGTGATGAAATAAATTACACAAAATTTATTTCATCACCACTGGCTGGGTTTGAACCCTGCGACCTACAAATTATAAGCCGGGGGCGTTACCAATTCATTAAATAAACCAAACCAAGTAATTGAAGCTTTAAGTCGCCAGATACTTAATTTAGATTACTGTACATTATTATTAAAATTAGTATCTATATTTTTAAAAGGAGAAACTGACTGACTATCATATCAACGCACAGCCGAAACTACTGGGACTAGGAAATTTTGCTCAAGGTTTTCTTTTATGTTATAGGCAAGCACTAAGAGAAGATTTTTCGAAATTTACTACCTAAAGGGATGAAATGGGGGTTAAAAGTTTGTATTTCACGCAGGCGAAGCCACTGGCAGAAGCTAGTTGTATAAGAACCGAATATACGTATAAATATATATAATACACCAAAAGAATATTAAATTATGCGGAACTTATGTCTATGGGTACATACAATGGCGGTGTTATATAATTTTGTTTTACATAACAAGTGTATAAATTCTAAGTAAATACTAAATACTAACAAAATTGCATTTTAAGACATAAACTAGATTTGAAATTAAACACGAATGCACAATAAACTTTACTCATTCGCGTAACAGGCATTATGCAATAACAATTACTTACATTTTAATTATTAATAATCATTAAAATAATAATGAAGAACTCTGTGTAATGATAATAATGCAGTATTTGTAATTGAGATAGCCTTAATTAAGTTTTAGTAACCATTGCTTTTTCCGTCGGGTTTGTTTTAGTGACTATGGGTTTCATCTCGAAGTAAGAAAAATCATCATCATCTACCTAGCCTTTTCCCAACTATATTGGGGTCGGCTTCCAGTCAAGCCGGATTTAGCTGAATACCAGTATTTTACGAGGAGCGGCTGCCTACCAGACCTCCACAACCCATTAACTGGGGTAACACGGTACTTCATGACAAGACTGGAGTCAGATTTACTGGCTTCTGATTATCCGTAACGACTGCCAAAGATCTACAAATGACAGCCGGGGCCAACGGCTTAACGTGCTTTCCGAAGTAAGAAAAATAGTACAAGTAAATAAGTAAAGGATGGCGTCATAAGTATGTATTGACTACCTAGTACCTATCAAAGTTTAAAATCGATTAAAATCTTGAAAATAAAGCAAAAAACTCTATGTTCCTTTTAAATAAACTCCTTACAAAATTTTGGCTTCTAATCTTAATAATAGAACATTATTGGATCGCATAATTTAATTTTAAAAACAAAAATTGTGGTAGTGTAGCTATGGTCTATGTCAGTTATAGATTTTTTCAAGCATATAGCATATAGCATTAACAGTGTTCAGTAAAACTCCTCCTCCTTCGTACACATGACATTGACGTCTAACGGGTCAAGTTAATGTCTAACTAATCATCATCTGCCTAGCCTTTTCCCAACTATATTGGGGTCGGCTTCCAGTCAAGTCGGATTTAGCTGAATACCACTATTTTACGAGGAGCGGCTGCCTACCAGACCTCCACAACCCATTACCATGGCTGCATACCCACTGGGGTCACACGGTACTTCATGGTAAGACTGGAGTCAGATTTACTGTCTTCTGACTAACTTAATGTCTAACTAATGTAACATAATCGCTTTGACAGGTACCTGGACCTGACACCTCAGTAGAACACCCTTATAGTGTATTACAAAGCGTACATCTCTATGGAGTAAAACGTGCAAGAAACTCCATGGGCACTCTTTTAAATCATATTATGAATTACAAAGTTTATTTTATATGTATATCGGACTTATTTTTCATAAACAAACATACAATGCCACCTCTTTATAATGTTAGTTAAGAAGTAGATAATTAGGTACTATTTGTTCAGATTTTTATTACACTACAGTCATTGTTTATTCAAATTCGTATGCAAATATATTATTTTAGCGCGCATGAAATTAAGGCATCAAGTTGTGTAATAATTGCTGAAAGATGAGTCTGAGTAGATGAAATTAGATCGTTAAAAATACGTAAAAAATGGCGTAAGACTGTAACTGCTATTTATTTTAATGTGATGATTTATAAGCATAATGTTTTGTACTCATTTTAAAACTGCTTGTAAATCGAAAGTTGATTCTTTACTTTTGATGACGGGTTCTTCAAAAATATTTGTTTTTTTGGGAGCTGAGTAATCGTTTAAAGACATTTTTCCGATTTAAGATGCCTATATTGATTAAACTTTGCTTGACTTTACATTGTCTTTGTGTTCTAGGACCACGGGTTTCCTTTCCAGAAATTTCTTGTGGCCCTAGGAAGCACGGGCTCTACAGGTGCCAACGCCGGTGGCAACTACTATTTGCTTACCATCTCAGTTAATTGTGTGTTGTAGATAGGTAATCAGACTTCTATTATAAACACAAAAGTTTGTATGTAGGTGAGCGAGCCATATTCTGGAGTAAGACATAGATTTTTTAACCTGGGGGCATGCCTCCCATTTTCTAAATATGAAACATATTATATGTCTAGTAATAAATGGACTTTTTTTAAATTGTTATAAACTAGTGCTTGACTGCGATCCCACCTGATGGTAAACAGTGATGCAATCGTTGATGGTGAGGCGCACTAGCTTATTAAGACTAGACTAGACTTCCCTACAGTCTAGCTTAATCAACGTTCTGGTTAAAAATATTGTAATTTCGATTGTGTTTCCTACTCGGAGTACAAGTAACTAGGTTTTAACAATCCGTGACGAATGGCATAAACTAGCAGTAATATAAATCTTATGTTATTTATGATCTATGTGGTCAAGTACTTAAGTATTAACGTTTAAAAATAAGTTACGGTGATCTGTTACCGATTTTATCCGCATTGTTTCAATTTTATTTACACATCGTTCATACAATTATAGTCAGATTAAGATTAGATATACTCGTATTATTAAGACATTATATGAAGGCAAAAAAATTACGAGGACCTTGAATAAGCTTTGGATTCGGTGGAAAGACGTGCAAAGAGGATAGTTGGTGATTCAGATTTGGTTAGGACTAATTAACAAAGCCTGGAGCATAAACGTAGTGTAGCCAGCTTTCCGATATTTTATAGAATGCGTTTTAAAGGGTGAGCTTTCAGTTATCTGTTTTACAAGTCATGCAGAGTCATGACTTGTAAAACACACTAATATTATAAAATTTATAATTTATTATAATTATACATACTCATTTATTATTATTATGAGTAATTCATGATAATTACTCAAAAAAATTTGCATTTAATGCAAAATTTTTTGAGTGCCTATCTATGTTTGTTACTTTTTTGCGCTAGAACGCCTGAATTGATTTCGATGAAACTTGGTACAATGGGGACTTCGGGATAATTTTACACTATCACGCGGGCAAAGTAGCTTGTAGTTCTACCATGAACTTGAAAAAAATATGTTGCCAATGATAAATAAAAGAATACATGCCTAACGAATTACTTTTATGGTTAATTTAACATCTAAATCGGTTACATGAACTCCTGGTGTTACTCGTAAATTTTTATGTTTATTATTATTTTTATATAGCCCGTTCATGGTTTATCACTGATGGTGCCAAAACCGTAGTTATTTCGTTATGAACAATGTCTTTCCTTGGTATATCTAATGAACATCAAAAAACCTTTATTTTCAAACGTTGCCTCACATTAAGAATGATTTTAGTAGTGAAGGGTTTTTTTTTAAATCATCCAAGTATATCTTCCACTCTAGAGGTGACCGGGAGGGCGTCTCGATCGTGTCCTCTGCCCAAAATAATGCTCCGCACAGGGGACACTCTGTAACACTTATTGTATGGAGCTGTTCGTTTAGTGAGCAGTGTCTGGTGATGGTCCCCGCAACCAGGCACAGACTACCTCTATCCAGGAGCAGAAGGTTTTTGGTAAAGGTCGGAAAACCTTTCTGTAGGTCAGACAAATATTTGTTTGGGAGCTTGCGACACGTAGCGCAGAAGCCAATGGATTAACCATGCTTTTTTACATGGATCGTTAGTGTAATGTGAATGGCTTCATTCTTACCATCAAGTGAGATAGTGGTCAAACACGAGCCTATCAAAATAAAAAAATGATTGAACCACTTATAGCATCCGAATATCATAGAATTTTATGAGATTACTGCTATAAATAATTGTTGATATATAGGTATAATATGAGGGCCTCGAAAAACATACGTACTAAACATCATCAGTTTGAAATTAAAAAAAGAAGTTTTTTTTTATATGACATCAACCAGTGCTTGACTGAAATCCCACCTGATGGTAAGCAGTGATGCAGTCGTTGATGGTGAGGCGAACTAGTTTATTAAGAGATCGTCTTGGAAATAAACAGAACATTTTGTTAACGTTGGTAAAATACATCAACGCACAAAAGACATCAACGCAGTCACCTGCGAACATCGATCTTATATTCGACCCATTTTAAACCGTGTAGTATTCCGACGTGACTTAAGAACAAAATCTTAGATATAGCAATGAATTTTATTACTTATTCACAGACCTATAAAACCTCATATCGTAAATCGATAATTTGTCATATTATACGATTTTGCTCTTGGGACCGTTTCTACTTAGAAATAGGGTTTGTTACACGAAAAATACTAACTATGCACTATAATACGCTATTCTGGGGCAGTGTTATGTTAAATTAATATATGTTAAAAGATGAAATCGCCGAGTCACTGAGAGCACACTTTTGCTATTTTGACGTTGCGATCAAAAACGGTCAATAAAAATTGAAGTCAAATAATATCTTCATTCCAAAGTCCAAGCCTTCTATATCTAGCTACCCTAAACAGCGATGTAGTCGTGAAGATACAAACAAGCGTGTCTGGTGTCACCTAGAAACAGGTTGCAGACCGGTTGGATGACCAGCTCCGACCCAGTGTGGGCAATGTTCCTGCATGCTACACTATTGTACCGGGAGTAAATAGCTAACAGAGTTCGCGCTTCGTGTAATTGTATTGGTATAAGTAATGCGTGGAATAAATCTATGTAACTTGACTTTGATATGTCTTTAGTGCTCAAACTAAGGCCCCAGTTTAGAATCTTTTTATAAATTACATGAATTTTGATTTTATACGTTGAAATTACCATAATATGATGACCGCCTGTAAGTAGGATTCTTCGTACAAACTTTGGACCCCATTTAAACACCTAAGAGATTTTTTTAGGTGGGAAGTTATTCAATGACTTCTCTCGCTCTGGATGGACCGGGATAGCGTGTTACTGACTAAAACCCACTTCCTTTCCTCCTATGCCTTGGAACGAAGGCATAGGAGGAATTTATGTGTAAGAGAACCCCGGATTACCTTTCACTTAAGTTCAGATGGGCAGCAGAAAAGGTAGTTAGAGTTACTATGGCACTGAAACGCAAAGGGCAACTGAAGCAACATGGTAGGTCACGTCCTCTTACCCCATCCAGAGCCGGAGAAATTATTGATGCTTTCCCAAAACAAAAAAGGCAACTGTAGTGTTTGGTCGCCAATCTTGGCGCACAAAGCTCATTCTCTGTAAGTTATCTACTCCCTTACCATCGGGCCGAGGACCTTTGATTCTATTCGCAATGTTAATTAGTTAGTACGGCTTAGTGCAAGCGATATAATTGTAATGAGACGTGCTTCAACTATTTACTGCCCACATATTTGAACGTTTTTCATAGCTATTAAATCTTTTATGATGCATGAAAGGGTATGTTAAGTTAAGGGTTATGTTAATATGAGTTGATTGACTTGTATTTAGTTAGATATTATTATATGGTCAATCTTTTAATTGTGGCTTGATTTTGCGTTTGTATATATCGTAGATTTCGAATGCTTAGATCGATGTATTGGTTCACTATGTAAGTTCTAGAGTGAAGTTCGATTACTTTTTAGTTATTCACATATTGATTCCTATTGGTTACTATAAAGTAGAATTGGTGTAGTTTTGTATCTCAAGTGTCACAATTTGGCTGTAGAGTCATTGAAACAGTCCCGGCCTCGGTAACATAAAAATGAGAATTTTATTGTAGTATTGACTACCTCTGCGAAACTTGTCGAATAAGTTTGACACATTTGATGCTAAATACTGTAAAAACTCAAAAAGACTATTTAGGACCTAAACGTGCCCAAATGGTACGAAAAGAAATCAGTAATATGATAATTGGTAGATTTCAAGAATTCGTAGGATTGACCACGAGACATGTTTAACGTTATAAATAGTACTTATAAGCTTTTACATAAAACGTTATAACTTGTAACTATGTTACTGCCTCTTAAAGTTCTTAATGTAATAATTGTGATGTGATATTACTTTATTCGAGTTATAGTTATTAAGTCCTGTGTCAATTTTATGATAATTAGCTGCGTCCTAACAGGGTCATGTACTCATTAGGTTAAGACTAGTCAGTAACTAATTTTGTGTACATTGTGTGCAATAAATAAATACATAGGTATTTTGGTAGCGCTGGACAATCCCATAAATTCTGGAGTTTTTGGCTTTTTTTTTCAACGTAAAGTAAAGAAAACATCATTTATTTTTCACACTAATGAAACACAGTATACAGACATTATTACTCCTAAAATAAATAGAGTGGACTGGAGATTAAACTAAGGCCTGTATTTCAGGACTCTAGGTTTTCCTTCCGCGGAGATTGAAATGGAAATTTTCATATGATCATCTCCTGCTCTAGAGTGGAGCATGAGAACGTGTTAGATTTTTGCTGACTAAAACCCACCTATGTCTTACCGTTGCCCTTTTAGTTTTAAGGTTACGGTCATACTTTCAAACAGTCCCGCTGTCCTAGGTGGCATTAGTCCTACTGAGTCCCCTTCAGTTTTGCTGACATCTCTTTGAGGCTCACGTGGTACGCTGTACGCCATCGACTCGGGCTTTAAGCCTTATCACAAGCTCTTAACGCGATCCATTTATCGGCCATTATTATTGACGTTAAAGAGCTATAATTACTATATATAATAGTATAGCTCCATCCCTCTTTCTGACTCGCATGCTGGTCATTTTAAGGACCAGGTTCCCTCTACTTCTTCTTAGCGTGTCGTTGGCAAAACCTATTAAATTCCTTGCCTGGCCTGGCATTCGGTCACGGTACTGCCGACCACTAGTTCCCTTTTTATGCCTCATAGACGTACTTTTATGAATATTAGAAGAGGCGACGGAATTTACGTATCCTCAATCTCTACAAAACTTATACCTTCAACATAAATCTAGAAGATAATAGTAACTACTGTCAATTAGCGGTTCAAAGCACACACATTATAATGTCATGTAGATTGCGCGGCAATTCTGTCAGACGTTTCAACACAGCTACAGAACAGAATGCAAGTTATATGTAAATTCTAGTACTTATGTAATTGCTGTTAATGTCTAGTTTTGTTTGGATCTCACAAATCTACAGAAAAAAAAGAAAACACGTTTATTTAGCACATACAAGACACAGTTTGTATGGACATTGATATGTTATTAGCGGGATGGTGTGGACTGTATTTTGCGGAGCGGGTGGAGCGGGAGATATATCAAGGAAAAGAAGGACTCACCAGTCTTGTAGCTCGTTTCTGACCTGCTTCTCCAGCATCAGCGTCCCGTAGTAGAACGCGAGCGTAGGTATCACGATATACAGAGAGTTCTCACATGATTTTATTATAAATTCACTGCCGGCCGGCTATGTAAACACTAGATTAGTAATTTTTACATGGAAGTTCCTTTTTATAAGGTTTTTTGCGGTTAAGATTAAGACGTGCACGCAGCCATGACACTGATTTTCACACACTAAAACGTTTTCTTCCTTTTTGAAAAGATGCGTTGCTGGCGCTGCAGTCGCGCGGTGACCGCGCGCTTTCTGTCTCCTTCTCGCTCGGCGTTTGGTGGTGCGTGTGAGTGGGAAAAGGACAGGAAGGGATTACATTCCACTTAAAGAGCGCGAATTTAAATAAAAATGGGATAACGGCGTAAACATCCTCCCGGCTTTGATAATACGTAGTATTATCGAAAAAAAAGCGGACAAAAATTAAAAGACAAATTTTATGAAATACCTAATGTGTAATTACCTACCTAAACTATGAAATTGAATTATTATTATTCTATTGAGAGGGCAGTGGACAAAGTTTGACGATAGGTCGTTTAAATGTGCCCGAAGGAGTTTTAACTAAGGCGACGCGTACTCTACCATCCTTACCCGGGTAAACCTCCCGTATAATGCCCAAAGGCCAGCGAAGCGCGGGAACATCATCTTGATGTATCAACACAATAGTACCGGGTTTAACGTTATCCGAATTAGTAAGCCATTTTTGTCTCACTTGTAATGAATTAAGATATTCTAAACGCCATCTTTTCCAATAACTCTGCACCATTTGATCTAGCAGTTCTTTCCGATGACGCAGAGTCTTAGTTTCCTCAGAAACAGGCGCGGCAGGTAGGTATGTTAAGGGCGAAGCCATTATAAAATGAACGGGGGTAAGAGGCTCAGGATGTGGGTCCTCTGATAAAATACAAAGCGGTCTAGAATTTAAAATGGTTTCGACCTGAGTCAAAACAGTTAACAGTTCTTCATAGGTAAGTAACTGAGAACCAATGACGCGGTATAAATGAAGCTTCATGCTTTTAATATTAGACTCCCAGAGTCCTCCGAAGTGAGGAGCGCGGGGAGGGATCATATGCCATTCGATGCGATGATCGGTAAGTAATTCGTTTATCTGAGACTTAGCACCAACAAAATTCGTTCCATTATCGGAATACATATGAGAAACCGGGCCACGCCTCGAAATGAAGCGTTTAAACGCGGAAATGAAAACTTCAGATGACAGATCGGAAGCTAGTTCGATATGAACTGCTTTGGTTACTAAGCAGATAAACAAACAAATGTAAGCCTTCTGGCTTCTTTGACCTCGGCGTCTGCATAGAGTAATATTTATGGGACCGGCGTAATCAACGCCTGTATGAACGAAGGCTTTGGTTTCTTGAACGCGGTAAGCTGGTAAGTCAGCCATTTTCGTATTAAGGTGAGATGGAGCATTTTTGAAACAAAAATTACAAAGGTGAACACGTTGTCTAATCACATTCCTTGACGCTAAGATCCAATATTTTTGGCGCAATAAAGAACTCAAAACATTGGCACCAGTGTGACAATGCATGCGGTGATAGTAGTCAATTAAAAGGTGAGTAACATGGTCATGTTTAGGCAATAATGCGGGATGCTGAGCTTCGTATGGCAAGTTACTATTTGAAAGTCTACCTCCTACACGTACCGTTCCGTGTTCATCGATGAATAAGTCTAATTTTCTGAGCGGTGAGGAAATAACTTTATTAGTTTTTAAGTCATGAATTAATTGAGTAAAGTGAAAACCCTGAATAACGCGTATTAAATACCTTTCAGCTATTATGAGCTGAGAAGCGGATATTCGATTATTACGTGGTAATATTTTAGCAAATATCAGAATATATGCGATAATACGTATAATTTTATTCCACGATGAAAACTTTTGCGTCAGGTCATAGAGAAACCCAGGAGCGGACTTGGAAGTCAAGCAGGCGAATGTTTTACTTTTATATTCAGGTAAGGTCTCACTTGCCTCTGGAAGGAAAGGGGTGATCGGCCAGCTTGATACAGGAGCACAAAGCCAAGGAGGGCCCTGCCACCACAGCAGATGAGCGAGTAATTGCTCTGGCAAAAGACCTCGAGAGAGACAATCACTGGGATTCTCTATCCCACTGACATGATAGAAATGACGCGAGTCAAGATTTTCTTGACATTTCGCGACGCGGTTGCTAACGTAAATATCCCATCTATGCGGTAAGGAATTAATCCAAGAAAGAGCTATTTTTGAGTCTGAAAATGCGAATATATTATCAATTTTTGTACGAGCACTGTACGTTTCATTAATCAGACGGACTAGTTTCGACATAAGGACTGCAGCGCACAATTCTAATCTTGCCAAAGAAACGACTTTGACAGGGGCGACTTTGGATTTGGCGCATATTAAATTGACATGCACGTTTCCCTCTCCGTCAGTAACGTGGAGATACACGACGCAACCGTATGCCTTCAGACTTGCGTCAGCGAATGCGACGATGTTGGTAGAGCAACCGATGGTTACACCTAGATGACGTGGGACTTTACACGCGGAAAGAAGCGGCAATTGCTCATTAAACTTTATAAATAAAGAAAGTATATCGTCGGGTAAGGGATCGTCCCAATCGACTTTAAGTAGCCACAGCTCTTTAATTAAGAGTTTGGCGAATAATATTACTGGAGCGGCGAACCCAAGTACGTCCCATAAGCGAGCTATGCTTGACAGAATTGTCCGTTTGGTATATGTTTCCTTTATAGGAGCGGTTGAAAAGGTAAATATATCCTGCGCGGGTAACCATTTAAGGCCTAACACCTTCAGGTTTTCATTATCTGAAAATTCTATTGCGGCGCGGTTAGACTGGGGCACCGCGTCTAATAACTCAGGTGAGTTACTGGCCCATTTAGTCAAATGGAACCCACCAGACTTAAATAAGTCAATGAGTTCGCGAGAAAGAGATTTTCCTTCGTCCACTGTAGGGACGGAAGTGGTTAAGTCGTCCATGTACAGCTCCTGACACGCCACATCAGAGGCTCGCGGAAAACGATCGCGTTCGTCGATCGCTAGCTGTCGCACAGTGCGCATAGCTAAGAAAGGGCTGCATTTTAAACCGAACGCGACTCGATTAAACTGAAATTCGCGTATAGGTTGCGCGGGGTCAAAGCGGAATAAAATCTTTTGATATTTGCGGTGCTCAGGTTGAAGAAGAATTCTGAGATACATTTGTTTTATGTCTGCAGCTAGAGCTATTGCAAACAAGCGGAAATTAAGTAGCAAAACAAAAATGTCAGCCTGGAGATTCGGTCCTGTATGAAGAATATCATTGAGTGAAATGTTGTTATGACATTTAGCACTAGCGTCGAGAACAATACGGACCTTAGTAGTCTCTTTATCGCGACGAACGACGGCATGATGCGGAATGAAATATCCTTGCGAATAATCCTCGCTGTCAGGTGGGACCTCGGACAAATAATCGTTTTCTATGTAATCCTGTACTACCTCATTATAACTAGCTCGGAGCTCAGGATCCTGAAGCTTGCGTTCCAATGAGAGCAATCGGCGAACAGCGACGGAGCGAGAGTCCCCTAACTCGGATGGATCTCGGCAAAAAGGTAAAGCGGTGCAGTAACGACCAGTCGCGTCACGTGATACGGTAGACGTGTAAATGTCTTCACATTGACTATCCTCTGGACTTAGAAACCCCTTGACAGGCACTTCCTCCATTTCCCAAAACTTGGTCAATGTTTTATCAAGATGAAGTTCATCGTAGTTATCACGCATCTTCACGCCACTAGAACACGTGAAGAAGGTAGCGGTGTTTATATTTTGCAACGTGCAAGCGGTATTATTTTTGTTAAAATTACTAGTAGGCGCATCCCCCATTAGAATATAGCCGAACACGGTTTGAATAGCGGACGGTGCGGGGGGCGCGACAACCCTACCACCTAATAACAAGTGCGGAAACAGCTGAGCGCCGAGTATTAACTCAACCTCGCCCGGAATGTGCCAATATGGATCAGCGAGCGGTAAGTCAACCAAATGTTGCACTACCGAAGTGTCAACATATTCGGAAGGCATACGGTCGGTAATGTTATCAACTACCAACGCGGTAACGTTATAAGAATATTTTTTATCTCTCGTGGTTACAAGCAGCGGGATGTATCCATGAACCGTTTGTGAAGCGGACCCGATGCCTTTAATAAACGAATTTGAAAGCGAAATAGGTTTTAGTTTGAGCTGTTCACAACATGCGGACGTAATCAAATTATTTTGCGAAGCATTGTCAATTAAACACCTAACCGAAATATTTTGTTTATCATTATTTAAAATGTTTACTTGAGCGGTCGAAAGAAGTACAGTACTACGAGGCGAATGTGTACTATGATTACTATGAAGCGAAGGAGTATCATCAGAGCGAGCGCATAGTGAAACATTCGCGCGCGCGGTGTTGTTCATATCCGAAGCCCGCGAGTGCGAGCAGGACGGCAACATCGCGGCGTCGGCGGCGGGCGGATTAGGTGGTTGTTGCAATGACGACGCGTTATTATTACTATTATTTTCTAAATGTAACAAGGTATGATGGGCCTTTTTACAGGATTTGCATGTGTAAGTGGAGTTACAATGCGAAGCAGTATGCGATAGACTTAGGCAGTTTATACATCCTCGTTTGGATTTAACAAAATCGAAACGACCTTTCGCGGGAAGTAATTTAAATGCGGGACATTTGTATAACTGTTGATGATCAGACTTGTTACACATTAAACACGACTCAACACCCTTGCCGTCACTCGTAATAAACGTCTGTGATTGGTAGGTATTGCGCGGGCGATGTTTCGCATTGTTATTATTAAGGTGCGGTTCCACCGCCGAGGCAGGACCGCGGTTTGATTGTGATGACGATGAAGTACGATCTAGTATTTTAACTTGACTCTTTGTAAATTCTATGAAGTTTTTATAAGAAGGAATTTCTTTGTCTCTGACAAAAGATTCAAAGGCATGTGCGGTGGCAGAATCAATTTTACGCATTGCAATACTTAATAACATAAAATCTTTTAAATCGTCGAGCTTTAATTGCTCCAATGCTGAAACAGCGGCGTCGAAAGTTTCAACGAATGTATTCAAAGACGAAGAATTATTCGTCGCGGGTTTGATATTAAAAAGTATAGACATGTAATGACACCCTAAAGCTCTCTTATCTTGGTATTTTTCGACTAAACTTTCCCAAATAGATGAATAATTTTCGCCTGATGGAATGATGCCCGCAATTATTTTTAACGCAGGACCAGTCAATTTCCCTGTTAAGTATTGGATTCTTTGAGAATCATTTAACGACTCATTTAAATGTATATTAGCTTTAAACGACTCATAAAATATTGGCCAACTATCCATTTTTCCATCAAACGAAGGAATGTTAATCGGTGGTAATTTAATCGGTGGAAACCCACCTTTATTTTCGCACGTGTGCGAGTTTTGACGCGGCGAATTCTCAGTAATACTGGAACGAACCCTCTGTATTCTAGTATAAACATCTTCAAATGCATTGAGAGGTTCGTAATTAGGTGCAAACTTAGAGTTAACTTCAAAGCCTAGCTCATTAATGGAGTCTAGATTAGAAATGAAATCCTGACGGATGACCGGTAATGTTTCGGTTTCCGCCATGAATGATTCCGAGGAACGGAGATCTGCGGTGGATAAAGTTATTTTCTTCGCTAAGTCATTGAGACTAGTTAAACGAGCGAATATTGCATTGTTTTTTGCCTGTAATACTGCTATTTTAGCTGCCATGGTGAGCAAATGATGCGTAGGTAGGAACAGATAGTTAAATAAGTATGCAACTTTCCCTAGGTTAGGTAGGTACCTATCAAGCGGTCAGTGAGCGATTGATTTAGTGGGTAAGTACCTATACACTAGCAGGACGTATATTATAATATGCCTAATAATACGGATAAGTATTAGGTTGTCTAGGTAAATACCTGAATATTCGAGTAAATACACGTAGGTCGATTTACTGAGTAAGTATGGTAGGTAGATTACGACGTAAGCTAGGTAAGTACCTAGGTAGGTACTTTTATATATAATGCGGTGAAATTCTACGTTTTCTATCACGATTGTAGTGTGAAAACAATAAAATAAGTAAGTATTTAGTTATAACTGACTTGAGTTACTACTCAAATAGCGAACTAAGACAATTTAGAAATAATATTTAGCGGCGCGGGAGATCGACACGTGTAGGTAATTATAAAATGGCGGTTTGATTACGTGCTAAGCTATCGGAACTTAGCACCTATGCGATATGAATTTAAGCGGTTTGAATACGTGTAACTGTAAACTATCTGAATTTACATTAACACCAATTAAAATGAGAACGAAAGGGAGGTAATCCGGTTCGAAGTCAGACCAAAAAATGGTTTGAACAATGATATGTTATTAGCGGGATGGTGTGGACTGTATTTTGCGGAGCGGGTGGAGCGGGAGATATATCAAGGAAAAGAAGGACTCACCAGTCTTGTAGCTCGTTTCTGACCTGCTTCTCCAGCATCAGCGTCCCGTAGTAGAACGCGAGCGTAGGTATCACGATATACAGAGAGTTCTCACATGATTTTATTATAAATTCACTGCCGGCCGGCTATGTAAACACTAGATTAGTAATTTTTACATGGAAGTTCCTTTTTATAAGGTTTTTTGCGGTTAAGATTAAGACGTGCACGCAGCCATGACACTGATTTTCACACACTAAAACGTTTTCTTCCTTTTTGAAAAGATGCGTTGCTGGCGCTGCAGTCGCGCGGTGACCGCGCGCTTTCTGTCTCCTTCTCGCTCGGCGTTTGGTGGTGCGTGTGAGTGGGAAAAGGACAGGAAGGGATTACATTCCACTTAAAGAGCGCGAATTTAAATAAAAATGGGATAACGGCGTAAACACAGTTTACACAAAGTGAATAAAAAGAAAAAAAACATTGTGTCTCACGGCTGTGCAAATATGTCCAGTTCAGCATAATACCAAACAACTACCATAATTTCAGCCTAAAAGGGCCCACAATTGGACCGTTCAGTTGCGACACTTGACGTGAGGCCAATGTCCATCAGTGGACGGATTTCGGCTGAAATGATGATGAAGTATAATTTCTGAAAGATGACACTCGATCATATTTCAGCTATTGAAAATTCATGTAGTTTCTTTTTATAAATTTTGCGATTCTCACCTATAATACAAAGAAATACCCAGTTTTGATTTTGCAAAAAGGGCAAGGGCCACTCAAAGTTACACCGCCCAGACCTTCATAACACTTATTACCTCCCTTAGCGGGAACATTAAAGGCAAATCATATCTACTAACACTAAACATTAATGACGGATCAAGTCCTGTGCTTACTCGTAAGTTTTTACGCCCCTGACTTTAAGTCGAGTTGTAATTGCTAACTATGTCATAAAATGCTTAAGAACCGTTTTAACAAATTGTCGTCGTGTTAATGCCATGTTAATTCTCTAATTCTACTGTTAAATCATAATTAAAATGACGTTAACATTCAATCATAATTAATTATGTTGTCAGATCAACTGAAGGTTCGGTTACGGCCAGAACTGGAAAAAAGGAACTAAACATTTGATTATGGTATAGTTTATTATACAGAGCAATTGACGTATTTGTTCAATTTTATTTAATTTGATTTAATGCAATTAACATTCAGTTTCAATCTGATTTAATATAATGGTTTTGTGTAATTTAATTGGATTTAGTATAATTATTTTATGTCATTTTTAGTTAATATTATAATTTTATTTGACTTTATTCTATAAATTTAGATGTTATTCTATTGATTGAATTAGGATAAAAGATGGATGGATTTTGTAAGAAGTGGTATGGAAGAAAAGGGAGTTAGTGATAGCGTGACGGGTGACAGGACAGAATGTGACAGTGAATGGACAGAAAAAAACGTGTATGCACTGAACCCAAATAAAACGGGACAAGAACAGAAATATGATTAAAGACAGATGATGATTGCTATAAATTGGGAATCTGTGTATTCTTACCTGAATAAAAATACTGTACAGTGTTATATTAATTCTAGCCGAACTTAAAAGCTAGACAAAGACCGGAATCCGCTGCGAATGCATCAGAATCACGTGGGAAAGTGTACGAACATCAATAACATTGTGCTGAGGTGACCATGCACTCGCATTAACACGGATTAGTCTCTACAAGGCTTTGTTTTGAAGTGGGCATTATTCAATGACTTCTCCTGTCCCACGTAGGGAATTGAGTGAATGTGTGTCGTTAGGCATATTTGTCATTGTAAAGACGTTTGGGGAGTACCGTGTTACCCCAGTTAATGGGTTGTGGAAGTCTGGTAGGCAGCCGCTCCTCGCAAAATACTGGTATTCAGCTAAATCTGGTTTGACTGGAAGCAGACCCCAATATAGTTGGGAAAAAGGCTAGGCAGATGATGATGAATGACGTTTGGGGACACCAGTTGTTTTCTGTCGGCTGATATGATGATCATCAGCAAGCTAAAATTCATGTAACTTAGGAGTAATCAGTAATACTTAACAAGTTTTAAGTTGCTAACTTAGTTTGAGATACTAAGCTTGTTGCCAGCCTAGCTGAGACTGTTGAAGCACGGCTACCGTAAAGGTGGACTCACGGATAAAGAGCAATGCGTATCTCGCCGTATGACTGTTCGGTAAGGACAGAGCCTAAGTCGTTATTGGCGAGTAGTGTTCGACGCACGTCGCACGACGCACGACGCACGACGCACGACGCACGACGCACTTAGCAACACATCTATGTTAGCAAAATTGGAGGAAGAAGTTTCTCAGTGAAATTTCAGAAAAGCTACGCAATGGGGAACTAAAGGACACAGGTGAATTTTGGTCAGTAAAAGTCTGATACTTTTCTCGCGCTCTAGCCTACAGCAGGAGGACTCACTTGACGAAACTTACCTCAATAAAAAAAATGTTATGCCGTAACTAGGTTATGATAACCAGCAAGAATCGTGCCATCTAAAATAGGTTTAGTATTATAATAACTTATATAATAGGTTCTAGTATTCAAAGGATACGTTGATGATCAGACTGAACTGGCGTGTATACAAAATTACGATCCCATTCTAAGTTCGTTATAAATGAGGTTTTGATTGACGTGTGGAGATTAGATATGTGTGTTACTGATATTACTTGTTAGGGCTTTGGTCCTTGGTTGTTCAGGTAATGTAATATAAAGGGTCTTCACAGATTTATTGTTCATTGACCTTTGTCCGTCTCTGCTCCCATTATCTGAGGTGTACTTACAATGCCGTTAGGACAATCTGGCCTGATTGTTTATTAGTATTAGCATTATCGGCCTTTTAATGTTCCCACTGCTGGGACTCAAGCCTCCTCTCTGGGTGAGGGAAAGGGCCATAATCTACTACGCGGGCCCAGTGCGAATTGGCACATGTCATTATGTCTTCGAATTTTTGTTCTAGGACATGCCGGTTTGTGAGCAGTGGTGATGAAATTATAAATTGGTAATTGTTTATTGGTCTCTTTCAATGATAGACCTCCAGCTAGGTCAATAAGTAGTTAGCTGCCTTTACTTCTTTTGTATTAAGGTAAATTCGGGGCTACTTTAACCACGGGATCTTTGTTAATCATAAGGTCTTATTACACGAACATCACACGCACAGGACCGGTCGTTGTGGTGACACTTGGGGAGGCCTATGTCCAGCAGTGGACGTCTTTCGGCTGAAATGCTACTGATGATGACACGAACATACCTTATAAGTCAGAGCTTTGTCATTTTATCTGTGACAGGATTTTGTTTTTCAAATTTTCATACTGACTTTTACTGACTAAAACCCACTCCTGTTCCTGCTTTGCCTTCATTTCAGGATCCAGGGTTTCTCTTTCTTACAACTCATCGCCCCAGTAGACTTCGACCCTGCTGGGCGTCTACAGTTTACTGATATCTCTTTGAGACGCGCGTTGAACGATATGCGCGGTCGACGACTTGGAGGATCTGTGACAGGTGGTCCTCTAGAATTAATTTTGTTTTTTTTTTTCAAATTGATTTTACCTGCGTTACTTCTATCTAGACATTAGGGTGTGTCCACATCTGCCGAATGTGCCGCGAAAGTGCAGCTTGCGAGCCATTTGCGAGCTGCCCACGAGCTGCCCGCGAGCTGTGCGCGTGCATTTTTGTATGAGTTGCGCTTAAAGAAGCGCACCAAACCATTGCCGTGACTGCTCGCGCGCAGCTCACAAACGGCTCGCGAGCTGCACATTCGTGGCACATTTGTCAGATGTGTACGCACCCTTTTAGTAATCGTATGTTAATAGCAACTCTTTTATCATTTCAGTAGTTACTTGTTAATTACGTTTTTGTTTTGGAATCTTATATCTGTCATAAATAATTTTTGATTAGGAAAGAGACCTCCTATAAAAAATAAAACAGTCCCTTACAATTTTCTTCCCAATAAAAAGCGTCAATTTATGTGTTAAAGCCACACATAGGTATTTTAGACTTTGACACTTATTACCACTGAAAGAGACATCCCAACAAAGACCATTACTTTGTTTAGCTGACTCAGAACGTTTTCATAATTTATTACCGACATCAGTTTAATTCAAATGTTACATTCCTACCCGAATATGATGTGGTCGCTCAGGCATTTGACGATCGCACAAATATAAAACACACTTTATGTTCTATTCACACTAATCGTAAAGTGTACAACGATGTTCGGCGACGATCAAATGACTATAACTTTAGTTAATCGTCACTGATAAATTAAGTTCGCTAACGCAACTTAGTCTGAGAATAACCTTTCACTTGAGTTCGTATTAAGTTTAGTGTAGTCTGTCGCCTATAGGAGCTCGTGGCTAATAACAGTCGTACGGGTCGATTCTGTCAAGGTTGGTCTGTGGATGGGTGACCATCTTAACATACCAAGTTTCCTCCGTGCCTCGGATAGCACGTTAAGCCGTAGGCCTCGGCTGTCATTTGTAGATCTTTGGCAGTCGTTACGGATAGTCAGAAGCTAGTAAATCTGACTCCAGTCTTCCCAGTTACCCCAGTTAATGGGTTGTGGAGGTCTGGTAGGCAGCCGCTCCTCTCTCAGAGTATTATGTGTTCGTGAAACATTATTTATTATTGGCAAAAAAAAAACAAGTTTATGCTAGAACTGCCATCGGCTTCGCCCACATGAGGGTATGAAATTATCCTTAGGGAACGTACTCCCGGGATAAAAAGTACTATCGAAGATACTATTATGGTCATCATCTGCCTAGCTTTCTCCCAACTATATTGGGGTTGGCTTCCAGTCAAGCCGGATTTAGCTGAATACCAGTATTTTACGAGGAGCAGTTGCCTACCAGACCTCCACAACCCATTAATTGGGGTAACACGGTACTTCATGGCAAGACTGGAGTCAGATTTACTTCCATCTGACTATCCTTAACAATTGCCAAAAATCTACAAATGACAGTCGGAACCTACGGCTTGACGTGCTTTCCGAGGCACGGAGGAAACTCGTTATGTTAAGATGGTCACCCATCCACAGACCAACCTTGGCAAGCGTTGCTTAACCTTGAAGATCGACCTGTGCGGCTGTTATTATCTAGCCACGAGCTCTTCAAGAAGATACTATTATGGTGTGATATTCAAATTCTCGTAGTAAGTGTGGTGACCCTAGCAGCGCTAGCGCGCGAGGTCGCGGCGCTGCAATTCGGCACGATTCTGTGTCAGTCCGTATGTAATGGTATCGTGTGAGTGCACCGCTATTCGCTATTCTGTGGCGAATGCTTTGTATGGCAAGCTGACGGTACCAAGGTATTTCGAGCGATTTTGGAATAGCGTTTGAAATGTACGGGAATTTTGGTTTTCAAGATCAATGGATATGTTTGGCCAGCCCTAGATTGAACGAGAGAAGCTTGGGGCCCTCCAAAGAAGGAACAAGAGTGGGTTTTAGTCAGTAGAAATCTGACACGCCTTCCCGCTCCACGCAGAGCGAGAGTCATTTTGATGGATTACCAAACTTAAAAAAATGTTTGGCCAGATCTTAGAATAAAACACGTTATGATGCGACCATTTCATGAAATGGTGATATTACAGCTAATGCAAATGCATGATTATTTTCATACGGTCAAACATAACAGATCAGATCGTAAAATAGTAACATTGTCCACTGGAAGAGTCCACTGTTCCTCAATGTATCCCTATTTTTTACCACAAAATATGCTTTTGTTCCATCAAAAATACTAATTATATATTTTTCTGATTGGTTTAAAAAAATCACGAAGGAGTGGGATATGGCCAAACGTGGATGGACGTAAAAAAGGACATAGTAAAGGAGCGTCGCGCGTCGTAGAGTTTTTTTACTGGGATATTCATCAAAGCGTAACTATTTTTAGGCGCAGCTAACCAAGCGCAACTAAATTATTACAACTAGGTACTATTCTCAAAAACGGTGAAGGAAAACATCGTGAGGAAACCGGCATGTTCTAGAACCAATACTTCGAAGACATGTGACATCCACCAATCCGCACTGGGCCTGCGAGGTGGTTTACATCCCATCCCCTCTCCTTGAGAGGAGGCCTGAGTCCCAGCAGTGGGAACATTACAAGGCCGATATTGCTAATGCTAATGCTAACTAAATTATTCCTCAAACCGCCACCATTAGTAGTTATATTCTGCATAAATTGTTACTTTTTTGGTGTACAATAAAGTTTATTCTATTCTTTTCATTAGTCGCATTCAAATCAACTAATGGTTGTACTTAAAACCCAATTGTGAGTTTTAAGCTCTCCTGCGTAAATCAGCTGCCCTATTTTATTTTATTTTTAAAGTTGTGTGCACAATAAAGAATATGAATAGAATATAAAACAATTGAATTTTGCAGTTGCATTTAAAAATAGCTAGATAAATAAATAATTTATTTTAAAAATGATAGAATTTGTAGTATAAACGACGAGATAAAACAAAAGTAGAAAATAGAATAGGTAGCTAGACTGACTACTTATTTAGAATCTTGCATTCCTCGACCAAGTCAAAGATCACACGTAAGTGCATTATGATAAGAGCTTCCTCAAAAATATCATAGTAAATGCCTAAGACCAGAAATATGTTGACCTCTAGCGGTCAAAATATTACGCTCTTACACAAGGGGGGTCGGCAGTTATTGTCATAAGCAGTACTTACTGTTTATATAACATTGTTATGACTATGCCTAGATTATATTACATAAAAAAATATGAACAGTATCTTATGTTACAGGAATTTTAATGAGACCTTATAGCATAGTTCAAAAAATAAAATAGATAGGTGCTATCATAACGTAGTTTTTTTTCGATCAAGATAGAAAAAAAATAAGATAGTTTTTTTTAATTTTATGAACGGATTTTTAGAAATAAAAACTAAAAAAATATGGTGGTCAAAACACAATATACTTTTACTTCTACGCCTCTTTTGGACAGGCTAAGATCTGAGATCAAACCGCTTCGTCATCAGTAATAAATATTTATTTTGGGTTAAATTAGAATGCCGATGCAAAAACCAATCTGATGTTTTTGCAGTATTCGGCAGCAAATGTATGAAATCAGCCTTCTCGACAAGTTTCACTAAGTCACACATAAACACACAGACAACACAACAACAACAAAAACAATATACAACAAACATATATAGTACAATAAAAATCTTAACTTAATTTTGCCAAAATCGCCTTTTTCAATGATTCTACATTTTGTTCAGTTATGTAAACACTTCTGATACGGAAAACATTGTTTTAAATTATTGTTATGTTTGCGCTTGACCGCTATCTCGCCTGATGGAAAGCAACGATGCGGTCGACGATAGATCGCGATTACCTAGCACTAACCTATTCACTCTTGACTTAAAGATTCCCGGGTTGTATTTTATTTCTATTACAATTCCGGTTATTCCAGTCATTAAATAAAATATATAGAACTTTTACTACCATTCCACCTCACTATAAATTCAATCAATGACTCCCATCTTCATACAATCTTGCCTGATAGGTCTTTACAAGAAATTTGTGCAACCGCCATAACTCTTGTCCCTTACAAATTTGAGGCGATTTTCGAATGATTTAGTGGCGGTATAAAGTTGTAATAAATTGCGTGTCGTCATGTGATTAGACGCGGCGACGTCGCTTAGAAGTATTGCGCTAGGGGTGTCTACGTCGTGATATTTTTCGGATATTTTTTGGTTAGGATAAAAACATTTTTTCGTATGTAATATTTTTAAAGTTATATGGCAAAAGGGTGTGTATCCTATATATCTTCTTTGAAAACGAAAAACTGGCAGGATTTGTGTCTAGTCCAGGCAACTGTCTGTTATTTGATTTTCGGTTGTTGTATATGGTTGTCTAATTGCGCGAAAAACTAATGTCGTAATGCGAAATTTTGGATTTTAGTTCCTGTATGGCAAACATTTAATTTGTGGCTTTAAATTTATTTAACGGTATAGAAATTTTCTTTGTTTGGCTATTTTTGATGCATTGATTAAATTAGGGATTTCGCGCATGTGAATTATTTTGGTGAATTTATAAGAGGAAACTTTATAATAAAATAAAAAACCATACGTTTGGCGGCCTTATCGTAACTTGTGAAATAGCAGACACTATCGGAAAGCAAGTGATGAGGTATTAATGGCGCACAGGGCACATACAAAGCGGTCTTTGGCTCGTTTCTCTTGTGGACTTATGGACAGTGTAATTTGATACTACACTGTATTGCATCTGTGTTGCCTAAGAAGCCTGCTTTCTTAGTAACAAGATGCATCAGTACCGATCTTCATTTAAAAGGTATTTAAAGGGCATTGACTTTAAAAGTTACTAAATAACTTTTGATTTGTCTAATTAAAATAACGTTATAATGTTATTTTTACTCGATTTAGAAATGAAATGTATTTTTCACTAAACTATAGAAAAAATATTTTAACTCAAAATCATATTCCTTTTTCAATTTCAATCTTTAGATACACTAGGGGACAAAATGTCCCTCAACATGACGCACAAAACTGCCAAACATGTCATGTGAGTGCATCGTGAAACATTGAAGAGCAAGTTACGGGACACTGGGCAACGATCTATTGACTGGTAGAGAATGCCAAATGCATTAAGCCCGCCTATGTACTCGTACCTGCTTACCATCAGATCGGATCGCAGTCATGCACTAGTTTATATCAAATTAAAAAAAGAACCTGTATGTTGCATGAAGTTTTAACTAATAAATAAATAAACTAAGCATAGCGCAGCAAGTTGGGAGACATTTTGCCCCCTAATATATCTAAAACTTTATCCGTATTTTTCGGATCAACTCCAAACATTCGGATACGCTTCCCAACACTACTTGACGTCCTTATATGATGTATGGAGTCTAAAATTACAAGTTTCTAGCTGTTTACGAGAAAGTGCAATGTTGTAGTGATAGCGTCGACGGAGGGTCAAACTGACGACCCGCGTTTAGTGGCAACTCAAATATATGCACGAATTTGTCCCGGCCTCTCTTTGGTACGTAGTTGACACTTTGAAGAAGGTAAATAATTTACTGTTGCTATTTAATTTAACTGTGTCATCATCGTCATCATCATTTCAGCCGAAAGACCCCACTGTTGGACATACTCGTAGATCTCCTCTAAGTGTCACTATAACGACAGGTCCTGTGCGTCTCGCATCCATCGGATTCCTACGACCCTCGCCAGATCATCGGTCCATCTTTGGGAAGGCTTCCTAACTCTGCGTCTTCTAGTACGTGGTCGCCACTCTAGCACTTTTCGGCCCCATTGATCATTTATTCCTACCAAACCTCCACAACCCATTAACTGGGGTAACACGGTACCTACTTCATGGCAATACTGGAGTCAGATTTACTGGCTTCTGACTATCCGTAACGACTGCCAAAGATCTACAAATGACAGCCGGTACCTACGGCTTAATGTGCTTTCCGAGGCACGGAGGAAACTCAGTATGTTAAGATGGTCACCCATCCACATACCAACCTTGGCAAGCGTTGCTTAACCTTGAAGATCAACCTGCGTGGCTGTTATCTAGCCACGAGCTCCTCTCCTTTCTTTTTATTAATTTTTATTTGTATAAAGTCAGGTAAATTATAAAACTAGTCACTGATTGGTCGCCAGGTTATATACGTTGGCAGTTTTCCGGCACGACTCAAGGACATCGTAAAGTATCGAATTTCGATGAGTTTTATCGTAGTAGTAATGTTCTGTCGCCAATTTATCGATACCTTTTTTTTGTAATAAGTTTTAGTAGGTTATAACTTATCATAATAATTCCGTATTTATTATTGACTCATGTCTTTTTCTAGGTATGTTTTTTTTATTATTATTGATAGGCTCGCGCTTGACTTCATCTCACCTGATAGTAAGCGATCATGTGGTCGACGATGGAGCACTCTTGCCTAAAAGCAACCTATTCAATCTTGACTTAAACACCCCTTAGGTTGTAGCTATTAGGAAACACAGACCCCGATGTTTCTTATTTGTACAGACATTTTTCCTTATAACAATAATAATTTTAATGTGCTGTTTCATTACATGAAATAGCACATTAAAATATTATTGTACTTGCACTGAATTTCATCCAAATCCCTTCAGGAGGTTTAGCGTGAAGGAGTGACAACACTCAACCTTTCGCCTTTATTAGATTAATGTGATAGCGACATAATGTAATAATGCTTCCTCATGTGAGTTAACAACCAACTCATCAATCATAGACCTGGTTATTATGGAAATGTCTTCTTAGAGACCATGTCTTCAAGAAAATTGGTCCCCTGACGTTATGGACTTGTTACTTAAGATTTAGTTTTTCTACTGATTGCCTTATTGGTAAGCATCATCTACCTAGCTTTTTCCCAACTATATTGAAGTCAGTTTCCAGTCAAGCAGGATTTAGCTGAATAACAGTATTTTACGAGGAGCTGCTGCCTACCAGAGCTCCACAACCCATTAATTGGGGTAACACGGTACTTCATGGCAAAACGAGTCAGATTTACTGGCTTCTGACTATCCGTAACGACTGCCAAAGATTATTCGTAAGTGTGAGTTTTTTTTATTGATATAAACTTGACTTACTTATAAGCTTGACTTCAATCCCACCTGATGTTAAGTAGTGATGCAAATATTGACGGTGAGGCGCACTAGTTTATTAAGAGCCTTTTCACTCGGGCCTTGAAGACACCTAAATTATAATCAGGTGGAAAAATCGCAGCAGGTAATTTACTTTGGGCAAAGTGCTACAAGTGGGGTTTAAAAAACCATAGCCCTGTGTTTAGATATGTGCTTCGTTACGTGTGTTAGAACTCAGTTTTACCAAGTGGTATAGTATTTTTAGCTTTAATCAACAAATGTACCTAAAGTAATGATGAAATTATCTTCATCAATATCGACGTTATGAAGCTTCAAAACTACTAATAAGACAGAGAAGACTGAAGTGGAATTAACTGGTTAGATAACAAACATTTTTCATATTACCTACTAGAGATAGTTTATCTCATAACTAAGACCAATTGTCAATTACTGTCTACATAACTTCTATTCAGTAAGTATATTTATATCTACGAATACATCATTCATTCATCTTCATTTATTTTTATTGCAGACGAAGTCCTCAAAAACTTATGGAAATCAATTATTTTTCAATTAATTTACGTCAAGTCAATTGAAATTGATTTTGTGGAAGATATATTTATATTATTTGTAATCCAATTCATAGGTGTTTATAAGATTAATGATTATTATAATTCAATTGAAATTGATAGTTAATTGATTTACAGTTTTCAAAAGGTCTTTGGAAATTAGAACAGTAGTGATTGATATGGCTGTTTCGTAGCTTAGGTTGTTCATAATTAACCTGTGGAGCCTTGTGGGGCCCGCCATTTTTTATTATTTATTTATTTATTTAATATTAATAAATTAATATAAATAATATTAATAATATAAACTGTTATTGCTCTGTTTCTGTTGCTTCTGTAATTATACTACTAGAGTACAATTTTAAATCGGCCGGGGTTTGGTGGCACAATTTTTTTCCAGTGGTTCTCAAAGTTAAAAGGTAATTACTTGTTTACTGGCACGTTTTTGTGCCACGGGGTTCTACAGGTATTCGATTTTTTTAAATATTTCAACGTTGAAACCAATTGTAGAAATCCTTTTGGTGAAATTAATATTTTCGGTTCTTTTTTGGGTATTTATGATCTGGCAACCGACTCCTTTAAAGGGAAAGGTTTTGTAGTATTTGACAGTTTTATCGAGTTAGCCTTTTTGCCAAGTAGTCAACGCATAAAAGGGCCAAGAGAATTTCTTAAAGGTTTTTTTTTTCTTTCAATCGTCAGAATGACTTCACCCGCTCTTGCTATGGTCCTGGAACGCAAAGTATAACTAAAGGTGGTTTTTAGTCGCGAAAAAAGCAAACGGTTTTTCTTTATACCAAAAACCAGTGCTTGACTGCAATTCCACCTGATGATAAGCAGTGATGCAGTTGTTGATGGTGAGGCGCATTAGGTTATTAAGAGCCTATTCACTCGTAATGTTAACTCTTCATTCCTTTTAAGTAACTATACGATGACGCATTTTCCTTACTTGAAGAATCTACGGCCTAATCTAAAATGCGTACTGTATACCCAAATAAGTCCGTTACTACTCACCACACTTTTTCTACGTCCGTTTTACCTATCGTACTGCTAGTAACCTAGTAATTTAATATATTTCATTCATTCTAGAATGTTTGAGGACGTCAACTGACATTTAAGATGGGACTAGAATCCTTTCCACAGATAAAAAATGTCGCGTTAAAGGGCCGAGCGATTGGCACGACATCTTTTGGTCGAATTAAGGAACTTGCATTTAATTTCTGGTATTTGGGTCTTTGGATTACGGATAACATTCTTATATATTTAGATAGGTGTTACACATTATATGACTGTTTAGGTTATGACTACATTTACTGATAAATTCCGATATTATTTGGAATTTTTAACTAGATTAAGGATTGCCTTTCCGGCTATTGATAGATGCCTTATTTGCTTTATGTAGTTCAGTCGTAAATTTAAAATGTAACTAGGCAGGCCACATCTGCTGCGACTTAGGCAATAAAATTAGGCGAATGCATCTACAGATTGAATCCCGTATAGCAGGATCTGGCGATGCAGTAGGCCTAAAAGAAGATTGTGTGGCGAGTTGGACTCCTACCTTAAGGATTGGCCAGTTGTGGTTATTGAGAAAGAGGAGTCGAAGAATGTAAGAGAGGCCCTTTCCTTGCTGTGGGACGCTCATAATAATAAAATACCGGGGGGTGGCTGGAAATCGGGATCGGCATTCCAGCGTCTAGGGCATGAGGACCATTACTTCAAACATACGGTCCGGACTAAACGTTTAGCCTCGTCCTTCATACCGCGTACATCGAGGGACTGGAACAATCTGCCTGCTGCGGTTTTTCCGTCCGATTATGATTTGGGTGTCTTCAAGGCTAGAGTGAATAGGCTTTTAATAAACTAGTGCGCCTCACCATCGACGATTGCATCACTGCTTACCATCAGGTGGGATCGCAGTCAAGCACTAGTTTATAACCATTAAAAAAAAAAAAACATGTGGCCGACTCCTTTGCAAGCATTACTGCTTCGCAGAAAGTGGCGACCGCTTGTCATTTCTTCTCGCTTCAGACCATGGCCTGTATCAGGGCCCTTCGCGCCCCCGCGAGGACACAGTGGTGCTCAGCCCAAGCGGGGCATACCTTCATCGTATGCACTACCATGTTTTCCAGGGAATTTAACACCACAATGACACCTGGGAGTTTCTTATGCACGAATCCGCTGCAGGAACCTCTTGAACATACCAGTTCCTGCCCTACCCATGAAACCCTAAAAATAATTCCATTCTGTATTCACATGCCGTACTCAATGACAACACAGATACCTATTGGAATTAAAATCGCCAAGTAATTTGCAATGTGTGGCAATTACCGCATTATACAGAGCCACCTAAATCCAACGTGTAATAACACAGCAAGTAAGATCACTGTATAATGCATCATTTCATAAACACAGTTCACATTTAAAACTAACTTATTTCCAAACATAATCATAGACCGATCAATCACAAAACAGACATCATTATATCGCCAGTAATTTAAGAGTCATGAACCACTCATACATACATACATTTAAGTGCAAAAAAATAAATGGAATCGGTACACTTTCACAATTAAATAAACTCGAAAAAACAACTTTCAATTGAAATAAATAATAAAATCGTAATAAATCAAATTGTTTTTTATGTGTTTATTATGCAGATATGTTTTTGAGCACTTTAAGTGACCTCGTATCGAGTTAAAATACTAGGTATATTCTTATCGGCGAGAAAACGATTACTTTAAGCTAAAGTTGGCGCCAAGTTTTGAGTTATTTATATTATACAATTATTCATGTGTCATCAATTAAATTAAGACAGGTGCAGGGTGGCAAATTCGGCTATATATAACCACTAGCTTTTACCCGCGGCTTCGCTCCCGTCAAATGACTACCCTACATATCCTACGCTACCCTACCCTACCTTCCCTACCTACCCTACACTACCCTACACTACCCTACCTACCCTACACTACCCTACAGTACCCTACACTACACTACGGTACACTACACTACCCTACACTACCCTACACTACCCTACACTACCCTACACTACCCTACACTACCCTACACTACCCTACACTACCCTACACTACCCTACACTACCCTACACTACCCTACACTACCCTACACCACCCTACACTACCCTACACTACCCTACACTACCCTACACTACCCTACACTACCCTACACTACCCTACACTACCCTACACTACCCTACACTACCCTACACTACCCTACACTACCCTACACTACCCTATACTACCCTACACTACCCTACACTACCCTATACTACCCTACACTACCCTACACTACCCTACTTGACCTAACTTTTTTTTTTTTTAGATTTAAACTATCCTATCTCTCAAGTTGGATCGAACTGCACATGGTGTGCGAATTTTATTATAATCGGTTAAGTGGTTTAGGAGTCCATTGAGGACAAACATTGTGACACGGGATTTATAAATATTAAGAAGATTTAATTAAGATATTTTTTTAATCGGAACAAGTAGGTTAAGCAAGTTGTATACTGAAGCATACAATTTGCTTTTACCAGCGGTTTCACCCGCGAAAAGGTAGGTTATTCCATACAAACTTTGGACCCACATTTTATCCCTAAATTGAGTTAGCATTAGCATTATCGACCTTGTAATTTTCCCTCTATTGAGACTCAGGCCTCCCTTCAGGGAATTTTGGAAAATCAGTCTCTATATAGGTGCTCGCCTACGTCATATGAGGAATTTTTGTTCTTTCACGCTCCTAGTCCCAGTAACTTAGTAGTTCGACTGTGTGCTGATAAATGTCAGTTTCTCCTTTTATATTATATAGATTTTAGCATAAAATACAGCCGGTTTACAGACAGACAGACGAACAGTGGAGTCTTAATAATGAGGTCCCGTTTTAACCTGTTGTAAACGGGATCCTACCCTTTTTTTATATAACATAAACTAATGCTTGACTGCAATCCCACCTGATGGTAAGCAGTGATGCAATTCTTGATGGTGAGGCGCACTAGTTCATTAAGAGCCTATTCACTTTTGTCTTGAAGATACCCAAATTATAATCGAACGGAAAGACCGTAGCAGGCAAATGGTTCCAATCCTTCGATGTACGCGGTATAAACGACGAGGCAAACCGCCCTAAAACTTAATAGGTAGTACTTTTTTGCCCGATCTGGGAATAGATACAGTTTTTGGCTCTCTGCTTACTTCCTACTTCCCTTACGGTGATGACGTTTTATGTCCATATTGTTAAATAATTTCGATTGTTTATACTGACGTCTAGTATTAACATGATCAATGGCTGTTTCCATACTTTGATGAAACAATGGATCTGCGTGAGAAATTAGTTTTTTTTTTAACTTATTTCTGACCTTCCACTCGTATTGTGTTTAATAACTTAATTAATTTGGCTACGTACAAACTTAACAAAAAAAATAGTGATTGTTTCAACAAGTTATTGATTGATTGAAATGTGAATAGAGATATTGTTTTTATGTAATTGATAGTTTAAGTGCAACTTGCTTGCTGCGGTTTTTCCGTCCGATTATAATTTAAGTGTCTTCAAGGTTAGAATGAATAGGCTCTTAATAAGCTAGTGCGCCTCACCATCAACGACTGCATTACTGCTTACCATCAGATGGGTTCGCAGTCAAGCACTAGTTTAAAACAATTTAAAAAAAAAGTGAAAAGTATTCTTCTTTTTATTTAATTTGTTTTTAGATCATTTTGCCTTAATTCGACTATGTCTGCATCGTTATAATCTACATTAATGATTTACACTACGTAGATAGTAAACTAAGGTTTTTATTGAAATATTGCACAGAAAAATTATAAAGTTCGTTTGCCACTTCTAAAGTAGAACTAGATAAAATACTTTGAATTACACCAATATTATTTCTATTTAATTTATGCTTTTTTAGGTTAAGTTTATTTAAGATTCTTTTATTCAAAATGGCGGAATGCATAATATAGAAAAATGTAATTGAAATACATCTTAACCTATTACATACCCGCGAAACGAGACACAATAGTAAAACATTGACAGCGCGGTCTCATGCAACCGGTCGGGGATTCATGAATTAATAAAGGTAGTACACAATTAACAGTTTTAAGAATAAATGGTAAGCTTTCTTCCGTACATAATCAAGAATACTCGTCAAATAATACAAATTCTTGAATTAAAAAAAGCGTTTAAATTCCATTCGGGTTTTTGTACAAGCGTTAGAATAAATTTGCATTCTAATGCCACTCTTAAGTAATTACTACATACGAAGACTGGATACTACATCATTAATTAAAATGTAAAAGAATTAATATAGAAGCTAATATAATTTAAAAGTTTTTTGAATTGATAACAGTTAATGTGACAGTAACGGTGACAGTTAATGTCAAAAACTTGTCAGCCAAAAATTTTTTTTTTAAGAAAAATTGAAGTTTTTTGACAGATTTGATACTAACGACAAACGTGTCTAAATATAAGTATTTCACCTCAAATGTCTTTATTATTTACAAGAATAAACAAAAAATTCTCCTAAAATTTCGTTATTACTTACAGAAATAAATAAAAATAATAATGAGAAACTTACCCTTCTGACTGAGGAAATCATTTTGATACTATGTTGTGTTTACCTGTAGAAAAAAAGATATAATTATTGAAATGTTTTTATTATACTGTAAATACACAAAAAAATATTTCAAAATAAAATACTTATTATTTTAAATAACAAAGAAAACATTGCACCATTCAGAAAAACAAAATGGGTTTAATCTTTCATCAAATTAAGTTTTGCATACAAAATTTTACAATATGTAATTTTGGGTATTTTTTCAGCTTTTGACAATGCATTGCGTGGTCCTATGTGTCAAGAATTACAATATCTAGATTTCTAGGTCAGGTCATAGTGTGAATCAGAAAATACATTGCATGTTTAGGTCTAAAGCATTGGGCTGTGGCTTTGTTCGAAAGAAATGCCGACGATTTTTTTTTTTGGAACGAGAATCATCAGAATGACTTCTTCCGCTCTTGGGTGGAGCGGGTGGGCGTGTCAGACTCGTACTGACTAAACCCCACCTCGTTCCTTCGTTGCCTTTGATCTGGGGGACACGATGAGCACCTTTTGGATTTTCCGTGTTCCCCAGAGGCTTCGGCCCCTACAGTTTGCTGACATCTCCTTGAGGTGCGCGTGGAACAGAATGCGCCATTGACGACTAGGCTCGGTCCAGGTTATTACCAGAATTGCCGATGGGTGAGTTTAAGTCTTTAAAATTCTAACTCCCTTTTGCTTCATTTTTTCTGTGAGTACCGTTTTTCTGTAAGTTACGTTACGAGATTTTTTACCTAGATAACAACAAAATAAAAACGTGACGTCATATAAGGAATTACTCCTGTATTGTGCATGTGTTCACAAAGATGTAAACTCACATACACAAGACACCCAGATCCACAACTATCTATAGGCCATACAAATTTTATTCCAACCGGGAATCGAACCCGCAACACATAGCACAGCAGCCAATCGCGCAACCACTACGCCAATCACCGTTAAGCCGCTTACAATCTCCCATATAATTTCTTAAATCAAAAACCGATTAACACTAACTCTTACGGGCCTCCATTCACTCAAGTTCCCACTGACGTCTAACGAATCGTCCGTCTGACCACAGAACACAGATCTTCATGCATCACTCATCACCTTGGCCTCAACGTAGTCACAACATTATGCTAATGGTTTTCGGCAAAAATAGTTATGTTTTTTTGAATGTTTTGTAATCGTAATGAGTCTATAATGTTTTTGAAGTGTGTTTTAGGTTAACTGTAGTTTTCATAGGTATTTTTGTATGAGATAACATTGAAATACATTTTGGTTCATTTTTGAGTGTGCGTAATTGTCAAATAACTTATTTATTGTGTATAGGCTCGCGTTTCAGCATTATCTCATCTGGTGGTAAGCGATGATGTGGCCGACAATGGAGCACGCTGAGCTAGAAGTAACCTATTCACTCTTGACTTAAAGACTAACCCATGGGGACCCTTGAATTCTGTTTCAGACAAGCTATGTATGTGTATCTATGTATGTGTATCGTGGGTGCGTTTACAAACATGTAAACTCACATACTTGTACCGTGCGGGAATCGAACCAAACCTACTCGTATGTAGCGTAGCAATTAATCGCTCAACCTTTGTGTTGACCGTACCGTCCATTATACCAGTGGGTATATTAGAGGAATGGAATGGGATTTCCTGCCGGAGTCGGTGTTTTCTGATAGCTACAACCTGGGGATCTTTAAGTCAAGAGTACATAGGTTATTTTTAGGCAAGCGCGCTACATCGACGTTTTCCATCAAGTTATAGGTACATTCGTCAATTGCAAGCCTATTTACACTCATCATCAACCTAGCCTTTTTTTCCCGACTATATTGGGGTCGGCTTCCAGTCAAGCCGGATTTAGCTGAACACCAGTATTTTACGAGGAGCGGCTGTCCACCAGACCTCCGCAATTAACTGGGGTAACACGGTACTTCATGGCAAGACTGGAGTCAGATTTACTGGCTTCTGACTATCCGTAACGACTGCCAGCGCTAGCCTATCTACACTAATATTATAAAAAGACAAAGTTTGTTTTTTAGTTTGTAGGAGTTAATCTCTGAAAGCTTTGGTCATTAAAAAGCTACTTAATTCATGAATCCCCGACCGATCTCATGCGACCGCGCTGTTCTTGTCTTACTATTGTGTCTCGTTTCGCGGGTATTGATAGTTTAATACCTGAGTGACATAGGATTCATTATAAGCTAGTCAATAATAAAACAAAACAGACTTTGTACAGCTTACCGTGGTTAAAATATACTAACTTTTGCGTCGCATTTTCGCTTAAAACCTTCATAATAAGTAACAACGCGCAAACGATTGCGAAACATAATTTGATCGTCTCACAAAGGATATGTACATCAAATGCCAGCCGGGGTTATAAAAATTTATCACTTTAGGCTGAGGCCGAAGATGTAACTAGTCTATAACCATGTTATATTCAGAGATCAGAAGTAGGTAGAGTTATTTTTGTACTTTTATTTTTCTTTATTGGACTAAAAACTCATCATCTGCCTAGCCTTTTCCCAACTATATTTGGGTCGGCTTCCAGTCAAGTTGGACTTAGCTGAATACCAGTATTTTACGAGGAGCGGCTGCCTACCAGACCTCCACAACCCCTTGACTGGGGAATCACGGTACTTCATGGCAAGACTGAAGGTCAGATTTACTGGCTATTGTTATTTTCCTTTATTGGACTAAAAACTAAAATCATTAAATGAACAATATAAGATGGAATATAAAACTAACACATAAATGATAAGCCGTATAATTGAAATCTAATAGAGCATGAAGCATCTCTCTCTGTCACTCAAAGGTTTGCTGGGAGAAAACTCATTGTTGAGTTATGCTCGCCTTTGTACATGAATTGTCAAATCACTGGGTGTAATAATAAGATAAGTATTGTGTACAATAAAGAATTAAGATGAAGCAGGAACACAACAAAATACTTACACTTACTACTTACAATGATTTCATACAGCGAAAGAATGAAGTGGGTATGTCTTAAAATCCTGCAATTAATTTTAAAGAGCAGAAAAATGCCGGGATTTATTAAATAAAAAAAATATTTTTTAACACAATTTAAACCACGCTCGACACTACCAAACTTACGTCAACGACATCATATGTATATCCGAAGTTGCAAAATCCAAATGCACATAAGCGTGATGTATTTTTGTTGCCATATATTTTGTTGTTCGCACAACAAACCTTGCGTGAACAAGAGAAAACTTTATTATAATTTTTTAGTAATATTGTTAGCCACACGAGATTGCCCATTAGAAATTCCGGGAAGATCCATATTAATTCATGTGGATTCTATGAGACCGCGCTGTTATTGTTTTACTATTGTGTCTCGTTTTGCGGGTATGTGATAGGCTAATATGAACATTTCGATGCTTATACATAAATAACTCTACCTAATTCCGATCTCCAGTTATGTTATAATGTTTTCGTCCGATGCAAGGCTTTGATTGATAAGTTTTTTATGTTCTTTTGTTTTTATGTATTGTTCAGGGTGTATTGTTATGTTTTTTAATGGTCTAGACTTCCAGTGGCCTTAGTAATAATAGTTTAATCTATATGTATATAAGGAGAAACTGACAGCCGAAACTACTGGGACTAGAAGCGTGAAATTTTGCAATAAGTTTCCTTTTGTGATGTAAGCGAGTACTAGAAAAGGATTTTTCAATATTCATCCCCAAGGGGATGAAATGGGAGTCCAAAGTTTGTACAGAGAAACATACTTTCAAGCGGGCAATGCTGTTGGCAGAAGCTAGTATCCATATATGGAGGTATGGTCCGTATAATGAAAGCGCGAACTGAGAAAAAGAGGTTAAATCCAAAAATTTTGTATGTTGTATTACGAACTAGTAGAAGAATCATGTCTTGCCACTTCACAATTTTTTTTATTTCCTACAATTGCGGCTGAATAATGTTGCAAATTAAATTTAAAAAACGCACTTTATTTACTGTACTAAGTAGGTATAATATTATACTTTCACTCACAAACACCACACCACACCTCTCTCTCTCTTCTCTCTCTGTACTCTTTACTTAAAAACCTCGAGGCTTCTGATAGCTACAAAGCTATTAGAAAACACAGAAAGCAAGGAAATTGACTCCTCAGACGTACGCACAAGAATTAGTATTTATTTAGATTTTAGATCATCATCATCATCTCAGCCGAAAGACGTCCACTGCTGTACATAGGCGTCTCCAAAGCATCGCCACAACGACCAGTCCTGTGATTTTAGATCAAGTACAAACAAGCGTTAAGAGCCTATTACACTACCTACTTGATACGTCAACTCGTTACGTCGACTCGATACGTCAAGCCTCGTCGAAGACCGTCTTAGACCGTTTTCACATTATCCGATCCGATATCGGTATCGGACGCCGATACGATATCGGGGTAAGTAAAATGTATGAAATGCTGTGCTCCGATATCCGATATCGGGTCGGACAATATGAAAGACAGGTACATATCTCATACATTTACCTTACCCCGATATCGTATCGGCGTCCGATACCGATATCGGATCGGAAAATGTGAAAACGGTCTTACCCTTATTACACTACGCGACGTAGACTAAGACCGTTCGTAAAATTGAGTGGTGTAACAGGCCTCTTACTGTATACAGGTTCTCTTAGTTCCACCTTCGGTCGTTCGCCTACAATAAAATGACAATTTATAGAGTAAATTCAATTAGCATTTCGATTAATAAGGATGAAACTATAAACCTGTAACAGCAGCGATTCAACTAGTAATTGATGTTTAATTATGAATGCTAATTTTTTTTACGACTCCTTAACAAGGAAGATTGAAATGAATTTGTATGTAGTTAGTATTGTAAACGGCACTACCACGAGCTCCATTTGACGACATTAATTGAACTGTATGTATATTGCTTTTTAACGCGTCATGGATGTCATGGTAAGGCAATTAGGCTAGGCGATAGCATTTATCGAAATGACCAAATATTTAAGAACTAACTTCTGACAGCGGCTTCGCCCGCAAAATGGGTTTAAAACACTACACTATGCTCTTAAACACAAATCGTTGATTTGTGGCTCAAAAGGCTGCCCAGGTTAAATGGCACTAAGGACATATCTGCCGTATGTCTAACGAGCTGTGGGCTCATAAAACTTAATATTCATCTGCCTAGCCTTTTCCCAACTATATTGGGGTCGGCTTCCAGTCAAGCCGGATTTAGCTGAATACCAGTATTTTACGAGGAGCGGCTGCCTACCAGACCTCCACAACCCATTAACTGGGGTAACACGGTACTTCATGGTAAGACTGGAGTCAGATTTACTGGCTTGTGACTATCCGTAACGACTGCCACAGATCTACAAATGACAGCCGGGACCTACGGCTTAACGTGCTTTTCGAGGCACGGAGGAAACTCGTTATGTTAAGATGGTCACCCATCCACAGACCAACCTAGGCAAGCGTTGCTTAAACTTGAAGATTGACCTGTGCGGCTGTTATTATCTAGCCACGAGCTCCTCTCTTAAAACTTAGTATTGTTGCCCACATAAGTACAGCGACGCGGGGTCGCGGCAGACCACGTAGGAGATGGTAGGACAATCTGGATGTCTTCCTTGAGAATTGGAATGAGAAAGCAAGAAACCGTGATTGTTGGAAAGAATGGATGGAGGCCTTTGCCCAGCAGTGAGACACTATAATAGCTGTAATGATGAAGTGGGTCGGACAAGGCCTCGTGGACGCAGTTGCTCTCTTGATTCTACGGTATACAATGTTCTTTAATCCGCCCATTTCTTCATTTATCCGCCAGAGACAGAAATTAATGAAGGAATATCCTACGATTGAAAGTGATGATGCGTAACCCTCAGCATTGAAGTGTACGACGCAAGAAGGCGGATAATAATGATAAATTAAGATACGCTTTTACATTAACTGCTAGCAAGAGAATACGATAAAACCATTTACAAAGTCTACACTAAACTACGGTTGTAAAATGTAATTAAATTACAAAATAATCTTCTCTCAAATCAGTTGGTCTAGTGGGAATTTTACGGCTTGCATTTCGTAACGCGACTAGCTTTGCTGCTCGTACGTATATCTTAAGCTGGGTACTCACTTAGCAGTGTAGCACGTAACGTATCAGATACGGTATCAACCTGCAAGTGGGTACGGCTCGTCCACGGTCCTCCGCGTATCTAGCTACGAGCTGCCGGATCCGCAGTGCTCGCAACGACGTCACGCCGACAACCTCAATAGTTCGTTTGAAGCTCGCGCGTACGTACTCACTTGATACCGTATCTGATACGTTACGTGCTACACTGCTAAGTGAGTACCCAGCTTTCAATAGTTTAAGGCCTCGCTCATGACTTCGAGCGAAACGACTTCACGACTCGTAAGTGGCAATACTGTGTGAAATACTTTTACTGAGGCACGGAGGAAACTCGGTATGTTAAGATGGTCACCCATCCACAGACCAACCTTGGCAAGCGTTGTTTAACCTTGAAAATCGACCCGTGCGGCTGTTATTATCCAGCCACGAGCTCCTCTTTTACTCTCTGTGTTGGGTTTAATTTTAGGTGGGAAATCATTGAATTACTTCCCCCGCCCTTTAAGTGGAGCGTATAAGATTTTTACAGACCTAAACCTATTCGTATGTTTCTCCTATACCTTTCGTTCCAGGGCAACGGGTTTTCCTTTCAGAAGTGAACCCATGGCTACAGTAGGCTGCGACCCTACTGGGCCCCTACGGTTTTGCTATTAGATATATTTCCTTCCTGAATATTTAAAACAATATTTCAAAGTGTTGGGCAGTTCTCATAGTCTTAACCTTCGTGCTTCCAAAAATATGCTTCTCCATATTCCTTCTCACCGTACTAGCTTTATGTCTAATTCTTACGTTGTCTCCACCATTAAACTCTGGAATGTGCTTCCCCTTGACATCAAAAAAGCTGAGAGTAAATTTTCCTTCAAGCGCAAAATGCGGAACCTCTACTTGCAGTCCTCTCAATCTTAGTTTGGTCTTCGTCATAATTATATTTTAAGTTCTCTTTATGATTAATATTTATTATAGTATTTATTAGTTTATAATTTTATCGTATATATGTATTTTATTATTATGTGCAACTTATTTATTCAGGTTGTTATTTATTTATTATGCAAACCTACCACTTGTTGTTTATTTAAACCCAAAGGTTGACTGGTAGAGAATGCCTTGTTGCATTAAGTCCGCCTATGTACCACCACTGTACATGAAGCTTAAATAAATAAATAAATAAATACTACACATCGAGGGTCGCTCCGGACTCTCAGATGCTCTAAGCTCAGATGGTAGAGCGCTTGTTTAGCATGCGAGAGATAACGGGATCGATACCCGGCGCCTCCAAGTTCTTTTTGGCTTGTATTTTTTGTTTTCATATTTTTATAAGTTTACAAAAGTTTTAAGTTTACAAAAAAACTGGCTACGACGAAGCACACTCATGGAAGATCACCCACCACTTACCTGACGATGGACCTAAGAGACCTTAAGGCATCTTATCTCGACACCGACATGGCACAACACCATGCACAGTAGAAAATTAAAACAAGGAGTGCCGACCCGTTAAATTGACTATAAACCATATTATTGGTTTGACTGTGTGGGGTCGAGTCTCCTACTTACTTACTGAATATTAACCGACTTGGTTTTAAATTAGGTTTCATAACTTTTTGCGATACAAGAACTATGTTGCGAGACTAGCTAATGTACAAAAACGCACGTGTTTTTGATGGGGTTACTTCATCGAGGTTCCTTTTTTTGCAGTGACTGATCTAAACGCAATTTGTGGCTGAAACTGAAGCGAATAACCATGTTCAGCTTCTTTTGCAGTTACGGCTTTAACCTATCGCATACCCGCAAAACGAGACACAATAGTAAAACAATAATAGCGCGGTCTCATAGGACCGGTCGGGGATTCATGAATTAAACGAAACAGAAACTGACGTGGTAACAGAAAAACAGACAAAGAATAGAAAATTAAATTTTAATTCAAGTGGAAAGAGTGTGAGGCGGAGCTGAGAGTTGCAGGGGCAAGCTTCCTCGTGTATCAAACGACGTCCAGCTTGATAGAGTCACTACAATCAATTATGGTAACGTCAAGCTCGCGTACTTTTCAGCACTAGTGCGGAAAACATATATTAAGTATTTAAAAGCGATAGGAAGAAGAGCTAGTTTTTGCCTAAGTGTATTGAAAATATGATAAATGATATTTATTTGCAAATATTTCGATGCAGTAATTTCTAACCGTATTTTAAAATACTTATAGTTTTAACTTTCAAAAGATACAAAATAATCTTAAATAATCGCAAAAAAGACGCTAGTATTCGGCCCCTTTTTGGCCGAATCCTCTACTTCTTTCATTTGTTTTTCTTGTAGACTCTGTCGCAAGATGCTTGTCACTTGTTCGTAGGCTAGCGGTTAAATGCGAATATAGCTTAACCGTTTAAAGCTATATTTATGAGATTCTTAACTTCAATTGCAAATCAAACATTAACGGATTAAGTTTAAGTTAACTACAAAAACTTAAGTTCATCTTTAGATCTAAGTTTTGATGAGAATCGTCGTATTTTGATCATAATTTTCCATTAAACTTAGATTACAGAACTATATTAATGATTTCAATGATTGATATATTCAGTTCTTGATTTATTATTTACAGTTGCGAATTCTATTTACATCATTATATCAGTTGAGAGTGGACATCTCTTAACGATTAATATTATCGGCCTTGTAATTTTCCTACTGTTGGAACTCAGGCCTCCTCTCTAGGAGAGACAATTGATCGTACTCCGGTCCCAGTGCTGATTAGTGAATATCACATGTCATCGAATTTTTAGTTCTAGGACATGCCGGTTTCCTCACAGTGTTTCCCTTCACCGTTTCTAAGAGCAGCGAAATTTTGACAATGTAAAATTACCTACCTGATATAGTTTCTAATTTCTGAAATAGCCACATACGCGACATTGGAACGCGTCCCACAAGATAGACCGATCTTGGGTTTTCCGAAAGGGAACCTCGGACGCAAGGCAAAGAAGGAACATAAACGTACATCAGCGCCTCCACAATAGAGCGTTGGCTGCTAAGTTCGAATCCCGATCGAAATAAACAGTTGAGTGGCCTAAATAAAGCCATGTCAAGCGGTCTCGCTGAGAGAATTTTGGCTGTTAGACTCAGATCGTCTTCTGAATACTGTCTATTCATTCCGTTCCACATTTCACTGACAACACGAGTGCATCAATCTTAACTCACACACTTAAGTCCCACATCATCTACCTAGCCTTTTCCCAACTATATTGGAGTCGGCTGAATACCAGTATTTTACGAGGAGCAGCTGCTTACCAGATCTCCACAACCCATTAACTGGGGTAACACGGTACTTCATGGCAACACTTAAGTCCCACGATAAACTTAAACTAAACATAGAAATAACTTAGAAAATTACCAATCTCACTGTGTCGGCGGCGGTTGATATGTCAAAGTCGTGAACCGAGCGGTTAACTGAAGGCTGTTGACGGTAACCGCATAACTATAGTTAAGTTAACTATAAGTTAACTGTAAGTTTATCTGATGGCTGCGTGAATATTAACTTGATTTGATGAGATTGTGGAGGTTGCTGGTTTATGTTTGACCTACAAATTCTGTGTCTTTGTAGAAGTGTCATTAGTATTATCAGCTGATAATGTCTACAAATGCCTGGCATAGCATAATCAACCTTAAAATCTTCCCACCGCAGGGATTTAGGCCTCCTTTCTAGCTCTCTAGGAGAGGGAATGCGGGCCCAGTGCGGGTTGGTGGATGACACATGTCTTCGAATTTTTGGTTCTAGGACATGTCGGTTTCCTTACGAAGTTTTCCTTCATCGTTTTGAGAGCAGTGGTGATGGAAAATGAAGTAAATTAAACAAAGTAATGCGCCTGGCAGGGTTTGAATCCGCGACCTATAATTCTTTTGTTAGTACCGTTACCGCTGGACCACCACTTTTCACAAATGGGACCATTTATTGTGCGTTCAGCTAAGGAGTAAAATTCCCTGCCGGAGTCTGTGTTTTCTAATAAAATAGAATAGAATAAACTATATTGTAGAGTGTACACCAAAAACGTAACACAACTTATATATAAACAATGATAGTATGGTTGGTGCAGTGGTAGAGCGGTCGACTACTGTGTTTGTGAGTTATACAGTCATGTTTGTGAACGCACCTGTAATACAGGACTGATTCCTGTTATGGGGTAACATAATCTGCCTAGCCTTTTCCCAACTATATTGGGGTTGGCTTCCAGTCAAGCCGGATTTAGCTGAATACCAGTATTTTACGAGGAGTGGCTGCCTACCAGACCTCCACAACCCATTAAGTAGGGCAATACGGTACTTCATGGCAAGACTGGCTTCTGACTATCCGTAACAACTGCCAAAGATCTACAAATAACAGCCAGGACCTACGGCTTAACGTGTTTTCCGAGGCACGGAGGAAACTCGTTATGTTAAGATGGTCACCCATCCACAAACCGACCTTGGCAAGCGTTGCTTAACCTTGAAGATCGACCCTCTCGGCTGTTATTATCTAGCCACGAGCTCCTGTTATGGGGTAACGCTTTTTTTAAAAAGAAACAAAAGAAGTACCTGCGATGACGTAGTTTTGTGTTTGTATCAAAACATTTTAGTCACACTTGGAAATTGCCGGCTACTATCCTTATGGAAATGCGCCTTTTGTTGTATGAAGTGAATAGGAGTGCATTGCCATGAAACACACAGTTTGCCGTGTCGGGTAATGGCCCCACTTAGAGACTTGGGTGCTGATTGCAATCGTTTCTGGTCCACTACTTATTACGCACTTTTTAGACTAAATGAAGCTTAAAACCGTTTCAATCAATAACATTTACTACAGCTGTGGTTAGCGATAGATTGATAGATCGTACAAAGTGTTTTAGGAGTACATTTATGCGTACAGCTAAAGAGTGGAATTCCCTGCCGGAGTCTATGTTTCCTAATAGCTACAATCTAGGGGTCTTTAAGTCAAGAGTGAATAGGTTGCTTCTGGGCAAGCGTGCTCCATCGTCGACCACATGATCGCTTACCATCAGGTGAGATATGGTCAAGCGCGAGCATATCAATAATAAAAAAAAACTTTGAAACTTGAAGATTTTCCCGAATTAAATCAAGTAATTGTTTAGTAACCACAAATATACAGTTTTCACACTTTATTCTTTACTTGTGTTATGAGACCTTTAATCATGCCAAACAGGATTATTTATCAACGGGAAGTACAGTATAGGCTTTGATTTCCTGGCCAGTGTCAAATTATGCACTATAAACGGAGCATAAACGACTTTGGGCCTTAGCATGACGTAATAAAATGTCAGTCGTGCGAGGGAGAAAGAGGGATAGAACTATTATTATTAGCATTATAATGTTCCCACTGTTGGGACTCAAGCTTCTTCTCAAGGAGAGGGAATGGGCCGGTAATCCACCACGCGGGCCCAGTGCGGATTGGTGGATGCCACATGTATTCGAATTTTGGTTCTAGGATATACTGGTTTCCTCACGATATTTTCCTTCACAATTTTGAGAGCAGTAGTGATGAAATAAAACACACAAAGTAATGCGCTTGGCTGGGTTTGAACCCGCGACCTACAACTTGTAAGTCGGGGCAGTTACCACTGGGCCACTACTGCTCTCTATATGTAGAGCTATACACCCTATAAACTCGTAGCTTTATCCTTTTAACAGTTCAGTTTAGGTACCAAATTGAATCGCATTGAGTTCGTGAGCTGAGCGAATTTTTCATTCTTACAAAGAGTTGGCAGACCTGAGTATTTGATGTTAATTTCACTTTAATACCTCTGGATTCCGATGGAGAGGGAGAGGGAGGCCAAAGAAAAGATGGATGGACTGTAGAAAAAGTGATATGGAAGAAAAGGGAGTGAGTGATAACGTGACGAGTGACAGAACAGAATGGAAGAAAAAAACGTGTTGCGCCGACCCCAAATAAAACGGGACAAGGGCAGGAAGATGATGATGATGCCTCTGGATCAAAACACAGACAAAGCCCCGATCTAGATCTGCATTTCCTATGCAGATCTAGATCGGGGCTTTGTCAGACTAACAAACGGAAAGACGGAAAATAAAGTGGTTCTATAAGGGTTTTGTTTTTACCGTCTAAAGTACAGACCCCTAAAAATTATCCCAGCATTTGTTTATAGCAAGAATCAGGCCATAAAATTGTCAAATATTTTTTAATTGTTATAAACTAGTACTTGACTGCGATCCCACCTGATGGTAAGCAGTGATGCAATCGTTGATGGTGAGGCGCACTAGCTTATTAAGAGCCTATTCAGTCTAGCCTTGAAGACACCTAAATTATAATCGGACGGGAAAATCGCAGCAGGCAAATTGTTCAAAAAAATTGTAAAGAAACCATGCCACAAAATTGTCAAATGTCCATCCTTACATTTCCAACAGCTCATCATAATTTGTATAAAGGTCCGTCCGTCTGTCGCGTGTCGAATGGTTAATCTTGGAGCTTCCTTCTCTGCCTACCTCCGTTGAGCAATATTCTCACGCGGTTCTATTGTCTGCCTGTCTGTTTGTTCCAATGAAGAAGTCGATTGCTATGTGTTATAGATAATTCCGTTAGTTTTAGTTGTGTTCTAGAGAAAATGTTTACTTTGTAAAAAAATTAAAAAACCCCCGACCACTCCACCTCTCAGGTCCTGATGACCTTGAAGACCTGAACCGATTTCCACCAAACTTAGCTAAGAACACTCTCGACTGATATACCTTTCAAACAAAAAAAACCTCATTAAAATCGGATCATCCTTTTGGGTGTTACGGTGCCACAGACAGACACATATACATCTACACACACAGACACGTCAAACTTAAAACTTATAACACCCCGTCGTTTTTGCTTCAGGGGTTAAAAAATTATTTCGCAAGTAAAATGCTAGTTTTATAAGTAAGCATCTTAGGCTATAAATATAATTATTCTCTACTTTCACGCAGGCAAAGCCACTCACAGAAAGTAGTACGGATTATTTTTGAGATAAATCTTTAAAAATAATAATAATATGTTTATTGAATTTTTGATTTACATAATATTTGTAAATTAAGGGCCTAAACTAGAGGTAAACGATTTTATTTTACCAGAACTAGGTATAAACTTGTATCTCAAAATATACTTATGCTCAAAATATATGCTCCTAACGATATAACCAATCTCGAGATTAATCGATCATATAAGAACCCAAGCAGCCAAATAGTAGTGATCAAAATACGGTGTCTTAAAGAAACACTGCCAAAACTATTTTGAAACTATACCGCGGCATTCCACACATTTACTGTACTGGGTATTAGCTATTGCCCGCGACTTCTTTTGAACTAATTTTGTAAAACTGCACAAAAGCAATTAATAATCCTATACTTGCAATTAATTCTGAAAGCATCTTGTTCATTTATTTTACTTTTACAAAAAGCAGTTAAAGCCAAAACGCCTTACGCACGTCAACGAAGCAGAAAGAATATCGCGTATAAGGGTCGCAGCAGTTACCGTTCTAAATATTTGCCTTCTCCATGGGAAAAAGCGTTAGTTTATGTATGTTTCTAGTTTATATTACGGTAAAACAAAGTGGTATAAATTTAAAATCATTTAAACATGGCTTTTACTCTGGAAAGAAAATAAGCATTGCCATTCAGCGTCGCAATGCTGCCAGTCTTTTGGGCACATTACCAGTCGACAGCGATGTGAAGGAGTTTTTTAAACATTACGGTTCGTCCGTTATAAATTAGCGAGTGTGAATTTTGGCGCTTGAAATATCGTACAAATAAAGGTTTTAAAAAAATAAATGCAATTTGAAGTTGTTATTGCTGTTAAAAACAGTAGAAAATTCCAAGCAACTCTAAATAAGTGCTATTTAAAGTAGGCTGTATAAAGAGTGCAATGCGTGTGAAGGAATATTTTTTAGATAATTTTTAAAATAACTATGCTCTCAACGCTAAAATTAATATCAAGATCGATCGATATTATAACCCAAACAGCTAAATAGTAACGATAAACAGACGGTTAGTTTTAGAGGTGCAAAAATATTTAGAAAAAAAAAATTCCTTAACATTTATTAAGTATGTTTCTTGTGCTTTACACACATTAAGATTTCATTCGATATCTTTACATTTTTGGAAACGTATTCGTGTTTCAACGTAAAAGCATCGATAAATATTGCAGTAATTATTCATATTACTATTTCATATCCCACATCACACTAAAGATAACAAAAAGTGTTTTCATTCACTATATTTTTTAAGCAAAAGTGAAAAGTATATTTATCAAAAATAATTTTTAATACGTTATTATAAAGCATGGTCAGCAACCTTTGCTAAAGGAGCATGACCAAATACGCCAACACTAGACCGCGGCATTCCACACATTTGCTGTGTATAATAGTTTTCTCATTACCTATCAAAACGCCACGCTTCTCGTAAATTGAGGACTCACGATGTTAATAGGGACTTGAGTGGAGCCGACGATTTCATACTAAATAACACAATTTGTTTTTAGTTAGGGTTGTCATGACGAGAATGATTCTTACTTCTACTAATCTAATAATATAAACTTAATTGCTTATACTAAATTGATTATAATTTAATATGAATTTAAAGAACCGTGTTTTATGTTATTTAACTACTCGCAATGTTGTCTAAAAATTGAACTACCCCTGAAAGAACATTGGCTCCTAAAAACACACAGGCTCTTAGAATAGTTTAAGAGGTAGCAGTTCGCGTTTTGGTTATGTTTCAATATACATCATTTGTTTGTAATTGAGTACTTTATTATTATTAAAAATGGTTATGTACAAATAAATAATATTATTATTATAAAACTTTAAAATACAGCTGTTGTATGTACTTTTCGCATGACCATTGGGCAAGAGTCTCCACAAAGTGGGTAGCTACGTGCGGATGGACGACACCACCGAGAACGAAATGGGCTGAGGTGGTGAGGTGACTATCTCAAATTAGGATATAAATTATCTCAATAATTTATAGGTATCCCGTGTATATCTTTCACGTGGTCAAAGCTGCCAGTAAGCGCCTATAAGATTTCCAATCGGAAATAAAAATAGTTTTCTTTCCTATTTATATCTTTGACAACCCTAAAATGTCTTATACACTACTAGCAGCATAAAGCATTGACTGCATGAATATTTAGCTGTTTTAGAGATTATTAATTTTATTATTATTCCTATTGGATAATAAATCTGTAAGTTTAGACAAATGACTTGACCTGCGGGAAAGTTACGTGACAAGGACCGTGATAGATAATTTCATTCGTATTTAATATTCTGTACTTATTGTTTGGTGGAAATGCTAAAAAAAAAATCAAGTGCTTAAACCTGCAAACCAGATAAGGGAAGATTTTTCTTTAAGACAAGCCTTTTTTTGTCCACACTGCCCACACTGGGTTGAGCGAGAGAAAATGTCAATCTTTTACTGCCTAAAACCTTTTCTTTTAGTGGCCCTTTGAATTCCAAGACTCTAATGAGCCTTTCTAACAATCCGGAAACCCATCCATGATAGTCTTACAACTATTCAAAGCTAATTGGATTGCGGAGGTCTGACAAGCAGTCACTCTTATTTAAAACACAGGTATTCTGCAGCACTCAGACTGGAGCCGTACCCAAGCTAAAAGGCAAGCCAAAGGAAAAGGCTAGAGATGATGATGTATTTTATATATTTATTTATTTTAAAAACTTTATGCACTACTAAACGTACAAAGGTGGATTATTAAATCCCTTAGGCATCTTATTTGTAAAGAAAAAACTGCCAAAACAAATTATGGCTATTTTAATACCTTTAACATCCAAATACAAGTATACAAGTTTCTACTTATTTCAAGTACCGTAGAACATTGATTAAGTTTGTAACTCGTTAGTTACTTATGTATTGAATAGCATTAACTACCACAATTTATAAAATAAACACATTCGATTGTAGATTTGTGAAACTACACGCTCATTATGAGGTTTATATGGTAATATAAATTAAATAAATTATCTATTTACATATGTACGTGTTAACTAAATGTTAACATAGATTTTTTAAATTGCACGAAAAGAAAACTTGGGCGTTATTCTTAATTTTTTGGACTTCAGTTATAAATAATCAGCCTAAAAGACATTTAATTGGCCTTATAATGTTATATTATAATATCGTACAAAAAAATAAACAAAATAAATTGGACTACCAATTGGAACCGTGCACTAACTTCTGATGTTTTATTGGTGCCCATGTAGGCCTGTGTGTTTTGTTGGAACTTACGACGTTGTGACCTGAATCATTGTATCAAAAAAATAATAAAGTCTCTAGCAACTAAGGTGTTACAGACTTGTGTTTCATCTGTAAAACTTGATCATACTAACTTGACGCTTGACGTCGATGAAATAATGTCCAAAAACAATATAACAACAACAGAGAACTAGCCAAATTATCGACACGCGTATCGATAAGAAAGATGCTGACCATACCTGTCACTTGCCGGGCGAGCTAAGGGAATGCGGGGGAAGCGGGGGATGTGAGCATTTCGGAGATACATCAAGTTAATGTGACCTGATTGTATGACAGTATCAATTAAGTAATGAATTGTAAAACTTACTGCCCTATTTCATTGACACGTAAAAAAGAATCCATTTATTATGAGACGTTAAAAAGTGACTTAAAACACATTTATGTTCTATGATGATTCATGTTTGCGGTATTAAAAACCTTGGAACAGTTTAATTCTTTTTATTATTATATATCTGAGGTTTTAAGTACTCCGCAAAATAAATTATTAGAGAAAATTAGGAACGACAGTTTATCACACATGTAACCTTTTTCATCATCATCTGCCTAGCCTTTTCCCAAATATATTGGGGTCGGCTTCAAGTCAAACCCGATTTAGCTGAATACCAGTATTTTACGAGGAGCGGTTGCCTACCAGACCTCCACAACCCATTAACTGGGATAACACGGTACTTCATGGCAAGACTGGAGTCAGATTTACTGGCTTCTGATTATCCGTAACGACTGCCAAATCTACATCTACAAATAACAGCCGGGATAGGTCCCTTCGGTTTAACGTGATTTCCGAGGCACGGAGGAAACATGTTAAGATGGTCACCCATCCACAGACCAACCTTGTCAAACGTTGCGTAACTTTGAAGATCGACCCGTGCGGCTGTTATTATCTAGCCACGAGCTCCTCATGTAACCTTTTTGAAATCTTATTAAAATACCACAAAAAAATATTATCATACTCTTTACTAAACAAATTGAAACAAATAATCTTAAACAATGGAAATGAAAGGTTCAATATTAAAGGTCAAAAGTGTTAAAATGAAATAACAAAGATGTAAAGACGTAAAAGCAAGAAGGGACTTACAAGTCGCAAGGTTTAAGTTGAAGCCAAGGTCCGGACGTGTCAAGTGTTTTCCATATTTGCTTTAGAGCGGTGGCTGTCAATAGATTCTCGTTGTATGTTACTACAAAGGCTTAGTAAAAGGTTTTGCTTTCAATTTTAGTTTTGAAAGGGATTTAAGTCAGATTAACTACAAACTGGGCAGTGGTGGCCCAGTGGTTACTGCCCTGACTTACAAGTTGCAGATTACGGGTTCAAACCCGTGCAAAGTCGCATTACTTTGTGTTAAATTTCATCATTACTGCTCTCAAAACGGTGAAGGAAAACATCCTGAGGAAACCGGCGAAAAACTCGAAGACATGTTTGTTTAAGTTGGGGAATCTTCAGAATGACTTTTCCCACTCTTGGTTGGAGCGGGAGGGCGTGTTGTAGTTTTACTTACTAAAACCCACCTCGTTCCTTCTTTGTTTTTTTCTTACACCAAAAGTAAAAATAAAATCATAATAAAAATAGCTGAAACAGTCTTTCCTGATAGCTACAACTTAGGGGTCTTTAAGTCAAGAGTTCTACGCAAGCGTGCTACATTGTCAACTTTGTCACTTTCCATCAGCACGTGAGCTTGACCAATATGGTCAAGTGCGAATCTAAATAAAATAAAAAAAGATTGAACACAAGCTCAATGTTCGCAGGTGACTGCGTTGATGTCTTTTGTTGTATTTTACCGACGCGCGACGTTAACATGACAATCGTCTGTGTATTTTTTTTACGTAAAAAAAAAAAACATGTTGACACCTTTTTTCAGGTTACTGAAGAGAGACGCTCAGATACTTTTGTATTTATGGTCCTCCAACGATGTGACTAATGATTGGATTTAAAAAAATGTCCTCGTTTGTTGCGATGATTTTTCTCAAAGAAATTGGATAAGCAACACCAATCTTAGTTAATTTTAATATACAAGTATGTTGGTTTTTCATTTCACGCCTAAAAAGTGGTTTTTTAAACAAATGTACAGAAATATCATTATCATCATCATCATTTCAGCCGAAAGACGTCCACTGCTGAATATAGGGTTCCCCCAAGTGTCACCATAACGAATGATTATGTGCGCCTGGATACGACATGACTGAACACGTCGTCGGTCAACCTTGAGGGAGACCTTCCAACTCTGCGTCTTCCGGTACGTGAGCGTGGTCGTCACTCCAGAACACTTCGGTTTTATCAACTATCTGTTCTACATGCCCTGCCCACAGCTTCTTAAGTTTGGCGATTCTTCGGGCCATATCGATAACCTAGGTTCTCATGTGGATATTTTCATTTCTGCTGCGATCACGTATGAAAACTCTAAGCATAGTCCTTTCCATTGAACTCTTAGTAGCTTTAAGTCTTTAGAAATACATCATCCCGGAAAATTACCATTTTCTCACGATCGCCAGAGATAAAGGCAATAGTTACTCCGTCAGTTCTAATCGATTTACTCCACATTTACGTTTAGTTGCCGCAATAGGATGTAACTCGGTGCGACCTATGTGTATCTGTGTGAAATTATTTCGACAGCCCCATTAAAGTAAGCTGCAATGGCCATTGCGCACGTCTTACTCTGACATGTCAATCTAATGCGTACGGAGAAATTATCGTTATGTCATCATTTGATTTGAGTGAAGATAATTTTGTTACAATGTGGATAGATGCTGGTCAAGTAATGTTTCTTTTGGACGCTCCTCTTTATTTATTCATTTATTCATTATGCATACAGCAGTAAAATTCCGTACCGGAGTTTATGTTTCCTGAAAATTACAACTTGGAGGTCTGCACTAATATTATAAACGTGAAAGTTTGCATGTATGGATGTTTATTATTATCTATAACTACAGAATGTATTTCGATAAAACATGTTAAGTTAACATGTCCTGGAATAGCATATAGGATACTTTTTATTCCAGGATTGTGTTTACTGTAGATAATTTTCTACTATCACGCGGGCGAAGCAGTTGGCAACAGTTAGTAAGATTACTAAAATTTTGTCCAGCAATTAAGACTTTATACAAAAGTAAAATCTATTGATGTTTTTCTGTATCATTTTAATCACTAAACTAAGTTCATTTAAGATAATCTGGCCAAATGGGGTTTCCTCGACCCATCGCAAGTATCATGCCAGTGTGGAGCCCCGTCAAAGGGCATGTGTCATATCCTTTCCTGCCCAGCATGCCCAACCACCTGCACCTTCAACGACCTATGCGATATCTCGACAGCTGTCCAGGTGGTTAAATATTGGTCGGACAAAATTTGAGTTGAATCGACACGACAAGAAGAAGAAGAAGAATAAGAAGTACATTTCAAGATGAAAAATTACAAAAACGAAACGTACAATTTACAATTTTAAACATAGCATTACTAAACATACATACTTAGTTTTTTTATTGAATGCGTACAACACTGCAATGGCCATTACGCAGATTAATTTTACGCTTTAGTGCAATAAAATATTAATGAATAGTAATGAACTGGTGCAATAGTAAACTTGGAGAAGCAATGGTGAATCCTCCTAAAGGAGACCGATTTTTGGATCGATTCGATTCGAAGTCTACAGAATCGATTTAGTAATAAATCAAGATTGATTACCGTGCGAGTACGAGTTGTAAAAAGCTTGGTACAGATGATCCTATAGTGCACTATAGGCATTCATGACTGGTGAGTAATTTTTATTAGCATTAGCATTATTGGCCTTATAATGTTCCCACTGCTGGGACTCAGGCCTCCTCTCTAGAAGAGGGAATGGGCCATAATCCACCGCGCGGGCCCAGTGCGGATTGGCGGATGTTACATGTCTTCAAATTTTTGGTTCTAGGACATGCCGGTTTCCTAACGATGTTTTCCTTCACCGTTTTGAGAGCAGTGGTGATAAAATAAATTACAAAAAGTAATGCACTTGCGCGACTGGGTTTGAACCCACGACCTACAACTTGCAAGTCGGGGTAGCTACCACTGGGCCACCACTGCTCTATTGTCGTTGATATTGGTGAGTAATTGGATGTACAATATTCACAAAAAGTTAGCTTGAGGATTTTTTTTTATCGTTCATAGGATCGTGCTTGACCGCTATCTCACCTGATGGAAAGCGAAAAAATAGGTATTTACCCACGTTTTTTAATAATAAAGCTGCACTCCGCAAGAAAAATTCAAATATCGTTTTCAAGTGTCTGAGATCGAGTTAAAAAAGATTTTTTTTTTGGTCTATGAAATCGATTCTTCGATTAATGAATTTCATATTACGTTCCCTTTCTTGAAGATGTTAAAAACTTGAAAGACGTAGCCAAAGAACTTCTACTAAATTAAATCGACCAATGGAATAATTGGTCGATTTAATTTAGGTAGGTCGCTAGAGTGCGCCTAATAAAAGCGCGACCTGGAGCTTTTTTTTTAATTTAATTGGCAACATTATTCAGCCGCAATTGTAGGAAATCAAAAAAACCGGGCAAGTGCGAGTCGGACTCGCGCACTGAGGGTTCCGTAGTAACTTACCTATAAAAACAGTTCAATCGAACAATTCGACAGTCTCGAAATGTACGTTTTTTGCAGTATAAACGGACGAATCTTTTTTTCCCGTCACTTTACCAATTGAATTGAAAATTGATTTTTGCACAGCTTCAAGGGACCACGGACCCAATTATATGGTGTTAATTTCAACTCAATACCTCTAACTTACCTATGAATAAAGTTCTATTCTCGAATCGAGCGTTGAAGATTTTTCAAAAAAATAATTCTTGTGACGTAACGACAAATTTTCAGTTTTCAGACTTTTTCCTATATGAGTGCTATAAAACGTTGCTTCATGCCAAATTTCAAGATTCTAGGTCGACTGGAAGTACCCTTTAGGTTTTGATTCCCTTGCGAGTACTTGCGAGTTTCAAAATATGCAGCTTAAATTGCTGTTTCTTTTGATTGCGTTGACATAGAAATTTGATTTTGTTACAGCTTAAAGGTATTATAGACCTAAGTATTTGGTATGAATTTCAATTTAATGCGGAAAATTATGAGGAATTTATGAGGAAATGGGTAGTAAGTTTAAAATTATTAAAAAAAAAAATATTATGTGATGTAACTAAAAATTTATGGTTTTCGTAATTTTTCCTTTATCAATGCTATAAGACGTTGCTTCTTACCAAATTTCAAGATTCTGAGTTCACGGGAAGTACCCTGTAGGTTTTGATTCCCTTGCAAGTGTCGAAAATTTGCGGCATAAACGGCTGTATCTTTTGATTGCGTTGGCTTAGAAGTTTGATTTTTTCACAGCTTCAAGGGACAGTAGACTTGAGTAATTGATATAATTTTCAGCTTCATACCTCCACGCGTTTCTGAGAAAAAGGGTCTTGACAGACGGACGGACAGACGGACAACAAAGTGATCCTATAAGGGTTCCGTTTTTTCCTTTTGAGGTACGGAACCCTAAAAATTGTGAAGTGTCAAGACATGATACTCCTACTATACTCCGTTTGTTTAGGTAGTTAACTAAAGGTAAACAGTCTTGGTATGTCTTTTTATATTAAAGAGGTCGTATATAATAAACACAAAGATTATTTAAATTTAGTTTATTAGCTAACAACGATTTAGGTAAATACCTATTTGCAAAGATTTTTACATACAATTTATAGACAACTTTTAGATAAAAAGACATGCCAAGATTGTTTACCTTTAGTTAACTACCTAAACCGACGGAGTATAGTTAGTAATACAACATACAAAATTTTTGGATTTAACCTCTTTTTCTCAGGTCGCGCTTTCATTAGACTGACTATAGCACGATTGGACTAGTGCTATACTAGTCCGATTCACAAGTTAAGTAAAGTGTTTTTGATTGTACCTAATATAACGTTTTATTCGTGCAAAATAAACTAGATTGAAATGGCACGTGAGAAGATTGTATGGAAGGACTTAGAGGTTATAGCCCAGCTGTGGGACAGTTATGTCTACAAAAAAGAACTGATTTCGCCAGGGTAGCAAATGAAGTTCAAATCTTCAAGGGTTTTTTTTTGCATTAGGTACATACATATATTATGTAGATTAGATTAAAGTCCTGTATTCATTAAAATAATACGATTAACCATCCGCAGTGGTTAAGATTTTCGACGTCGTCGATTTTTAATTATAAAAAGTACAGTTTCTTTTAATATTATAGAGGGTCTAATGACAGCGCGACCTGGAGTTTTTTTTTTAAATTTAATTGGCAACATTATTCAGCCGCAATTGTAGGAAATAAAAAAAAAATTGTGAAGTATCAAGACATGATTCTCCTTCTAGTTATTAATACCAGATATATTTTTTTTGGATTTAATCTCTTTTCCCAGGTCGCACTTTCATTAGACGGACTACATAAAAGAAACTGTACTTTTTTATAATTAAGTCATTATTGGCGTGTCCAAGAACTAAACAATTTGAAGACGTATGACATTCATCAACCCGCACTGGTCCCATTCCCTCTCCTAGAGAAGAGGCCTGAGTCCCAGCGTCAGCGGCGATGGAACCATTAACGTTTGAATCCCCAACCGGTCCTATGAGACCGCGCTGTTATTGTCTTACTATTGTGACTCGTTTTGCGGGTATTAATAGGTTAAGGGGGAAGCGTCATGGTAGCCCGCGAAATTCAAATTTTCTTATGTTTTTTGCAATTTACAAGCCAGTGGTAGGTTGTATGAAGTTAAAAATACTTAAGCGACTGTAAAACGTAACTAATTACATAATTACAACCATAAAAATCATCAATACAAGTCTCCAGGCTCAATTAGTTGCAGGAATGTTTTCGACCATGAAAAAATCGAAGAAAATTTGAATTTCGCGGACTACCCTGACTATTCCCCCTTAAATGGCTGATCATGCTTATACTTAGATACTCCTTAGAGTTCGACCTTCAAAAAGGCTCAATTATCTCACATTTATTCAACACTTCTGCTTTCAATTTAAACAACTAACAAGCGTGATGTTACTACATTACAATTTGAATACTGTTTCGTGAATACGCGAAATTCAAGTTTTAAGTTAATAACTTTGAATGGTACTTAATCAACAGTTCTATTATATTCTAATCGCTAGCTTCCATGCTAATGTTAATAAGTTAAGGCTTCACTCGGAAGTAATGTCTCGTATTGATGATTTTGTGAATACTATTGGAAACTGTAAGGAAGTTGTGAGTTTTTATGTATTTTTGATGAATTGATATTGTTGTGTCGTTAATTTTGATTTGTTATGTTTCGAAATGGAAGTTTTATTTTTAGATTTTTTTGTTAAAGTTAATGTTTTTTTTTCAGAGTTCTTGAGTTTTAGAGGTAGTCTCATCTGGTTTTTTTTTTGTTAAATTATTGTTACTTTGTAATATATTAGTAAGTAATATCATATAGTTTTTACATTAGAAACTGCAATAATTCTATTGTTTAAAATCGAATATTTGTATTTTGTTTGCTTTGTATTTTACTGTAGGTATTCGTTAAATTATCTATTGGATATTAATTCAAATAACCTAATACTTTTGAAAAAAAAATGTTGATTTTAAAAATTAATTATTTACTTTAAGTGATATTTAGATCCCATTGACATTTATATATATATATAGATAAATTGTGTAAATATAAATTGTGGACATAGGTCAACTAAATGCAACATAGAAATACGTCTAATTTTCAAATATTTCCTTGATCTTAAGCAGTAAGAATCTTCGTCTTTACATTTAAACTTGCAAAATGCATTAGGTATTTACAAAAACATGCAACACATGACAAACTCTTTCAAATTCAAAAAAAACGACCACACACAAGTTTTAAGTGAACTAGAAATAAAAAGAGAGATATAAGAACTAACTTTTTCGTTCGGCTTCGTCCCTCACACTTCACTGCACATTCACAGACACAGAATTACTCGGAACGTGTGCACGCAAGTAGTGTACATAGGCGACTGACAGTTGCAAGGGACGTAGCAGCTTTATATACATGCTCTGCATTCTGTTAGTTGGGCAACCAAGGATGCGTTGGTGGGGTAGCTTCCGGGTATTTTTTTTCTAGTTTATCGGAAAATGGAGTAAATTCTTTGAGACTTTTTTTTTCAAGATGGGCGATCATCAAAATGACTTCTCTTCCAAATTTCCTTACTCTAGGCGGATAGGGAGGGCTTGTCAGACTTCTACTGACTAAAACCCACTCCTATTTATTCTTTGGCCGGAGTTCTTTTTCGTCAACCCTGGACTTCAGTAAATCCCTTAAGACTTTTTTTTGAGGTGGACAAAAAGATAGTGATTGTACGGGTGACAAAAAGGTGAAGATAAAAACATGTTGTGGCGACCCCAAGTGATATATGACAAAGGCAGGAAGGAGAAGGAGAAACTCTGATGTTTATTCTCTTTTCAAAAGTGAAGTTTTTAAAAAAATATTCTATTTTATATGTGGCTTCTGCCAGCAGCTTTGTTAGCTTGAAAATAGAAAAAAGTCAGTGATAAAGTAGGATTATACTGGTGAAAGATTTTTTATTTCAAGTGGTGAATCATCAGAATGACTTCTTGGGTGGAGCGGGAGGATGTTAGACTTTTAGTGATTAAACCCCATCCCGTTCCTTCTTTGCCTTCGTTATGGGGTCACAAGCATCCCTTTCGTATCAAAATGGGTGGATTTTTATTAGTTTATTGATCAGAAACACATAACAGCCTCACGGGTCGATCTTCAAGGCAACGCTTGCCAAGGTTAATCTGTGGATGGGTGACCATCTTAACATACCGAGTTTCCTCCGTGCCTCGGAAAGCACGTTAAGCAAAGATCTACAAATGATTGGCTATCATTTGTAGATCTTTGGCAGTCGTTACGGATGTCAGAAGCCAGTAAATCTGACTCCAGTCTTGCCATGAAGTATCGTGTCATCCCAGTTAATGGGTTATGGAGGTCTGGTAGGCAGCCGTTCCTCGTAAAATACTGGTATTCAGCTAACTCCGGCTTGACTGGAAGCCGACCCTAATATAGTTGAGAAAAGGCTAGGTAGATGATGATTCATCAGAAACACAAATATAAATCTTTTCTCATTATAATAATAGTTTAAATAACGTACTTGTTTTTGAATTTTATGTTCCTTTTTGGAGGTGAGAAAACATTAACTGACTACCATCCTATCTCTTTCAAAAAATTCCGTGGTCCTAGCAGACATCGTTTTACTGACATGTCCTGGGTTCGAGGTCTTCTGGACGATGAGCAAAGGGTAGCTCGTCATCTGGCCGTCCGATAACCGCCAATAACAGACCGGACAAAAGGGTTGGCATATCCGTGTGAATAATCTATACAAATATGATAAAGAGGTAAAGTTTGTTTTTTTGTTTGTATGAGGTAATCTGTGGAAGTACTGGTCTGATTGCTAAAAATTTTTCACCAATAGAAAACTGCTGTATTCCTGAGTGACATAGGCTATATTTTATGTACACGGGCGATGCTGCGGGCTAAAGCTAGTAATATCATAATACAAAACAAAATAAACTTAATGTATAAAATTAGATTAATATGTATTAGTTTATTTTTAAGACTATTTTGTGTATAATGTTTATGGGCCTTAGTAACCTGAAACAAAGGATTTATTTTTTATTATTTCCGTGGGGGCCCAGCAGGGCCGATACTCGTATGCTAGGACCGCAGGGAATTTCTGAAAATGAAACCCGTTGTCCTAGGACACAGGTGTGGTTTAAGTCAATAAAAGTCTGACACGCCTTCCCACTCAACCCGGAGCGGGAGAAATCATTAGATGATCACCACCCAAAAAAATAGTACTTAATTTGCATTTAATTTTTGGTTAAGCAAGAATCAAAGCGGGGAGGATATCCTGTCTTCCCGTATAGGATAGCCCTGAAAGTTGTGACCCGGATAGGTTACTTTCTGCGTTGCAATTTTATTAAACCAATTAACTGACGGCATGATTGGCGCAGTGGTTGAGGGGTTGGCTGCTGTGTTGCATGTCGCAGGTTCGATTCCCGCACGGAACAAATATTTGAATGGCCTACAGATAAGTGTTCCGGGTCTGAGTGTCTTTTCTATGTGAGGTATGTGAGTTTCACGTGAGGATATGTGTGTGTTTCGTATGCGAGTAGGAGTCATTTTTTCAGTCGAAAATCATACAATAACTTGTCTCGCTCTGATGGTGGTGGAGCGGGTGAGCGTGTCAGACTTTTACTGAATAAAACCCACACCTTTGTTCTATCTTTGCTTTGCATTCCAGGAACTCGGGTTAAAAAATGGCCCCAGTAGGCTTCACAACAGGCCACTATGATTTTGCTGACGGCCAATAGTTACCTATTATTCACCGTCCGCAAGCCCACGCCTACCGTGGCTGGTGACTGGACGACATCCGAATTGCCGTGGCTGGGGTGTGAGGAAGTCTGTTCCATCGCGCGTGCGGCCAATTCATTTGCTAGCATTACTGCTTTGCAGAAGGTCGCGAAAGGTCGCCGATCGCTTCCACGAGAACAACGTGGTGCTCTAGCCAAGCGGGATACACTTCCACCGTGTTCTCTGGTTGGTCCGCACAATGGTGACACCCGGGCGTTTCTTCCGTACGAAACTTATTCTAGTTTTAGGCGCAAAAACATGTATTTGATCAATTACTCTTAAGGTACAATAATCGTGATAACTGCATGATGTATTAATATTACGACTGCCTTTAATCGTGACGAGTACATCACTTATTGATGTAACTAGGCCATCATACGTTTATAGAACGTAATTAAAAGATTTTTTTTTGGAAATCAATTTCCTTATTCGATTCTGTCCTTCTTTGATAATTGATTTGCGTTTATAGACACGAATCATCATCATCACCATTTCAAAAAAAATTGCCGAAAGGCGTCCACAGCTGGACATAGGTTTCCCTCAAGCGTCACCACAACGACCGGTCCTGTGCGTCTCGTATCTGATTCCCGTGACAATCATCAGGTCTTCGGTCCATCTTGTGGGAGGCCTTCCAACGCTGCGTCTTCCGGTACGTGGCCGCCACTCAAGGATCTTTCCTCCCCATCGACCACCTCTTATATGAATAATATGCCCAGGACATATATGTCCACGGCGTTTTTTTTTCGGTAAGGGAATCATCAGAATGACTTCTCCCACTCTTGGGCGGAGCGGGAGGGCGTGTCAGACTCTTACTGACTAAACCCCTACCCCGTTCCTTTGTTGCCTTCGATCTGGGGGACACGGTGACAACCTTTCGGATTTTCCGTGTTCCCCAGAGGCTTCAGCCCTACCGGGCCCTTTTAGTTGCATGTCCACGGCGTAATGTGTTAATTTAGATATGTACGTAGGTTTAGTGTGGGGCTTTGAAAATCGCTTTCGAGATAGCATGGGACATAGTGAAGACAAATTGAACGGGACAGAAAGCGATGGAATCTTTTGAGGAGGGTATCTTGCTAACAGTAACAACTACAGAATATTTTGATACAAGTGGAGAGAGTTTGTCAATGTAACCGAGGCCGGATTCACCTGAAGGTGAGGTGTTATGGAATTGAGTGCAGCTGTGACTTTCCCTGTACCAAACGACTTTTTTCAATACAATAACGAAGACGTAAATAAACGGCGGTTAGACGGCGACTTTTAGGGCTGGCATAGCGCTTAGCCTGATATGATACAAACAATTAATCATGGTGGGGTGAGCTCGCACACTTTTCCACTATAGTGCGAAAAATGGTAAATTCATCATCATCTACTTAGCCTTTTCCCAACTATATTGGAGTCGGCTTCCAGTCAAGCCGGATATAGCTGAATACCAGTATTTTACGAGGAGCGGCTGCCTACCAGACCTCCACAACCCATTAACTGGGGTAACATGGTACTTCATGGCAAGACTGGAGTCAGATTTAGGTACTACTTTCTGACTATCTGTAACGACTGCCAAAGAACTACAAATGACAGCCGGGACCTACGGCTTAACGTACTTTCCGAGGCACGGAAGAAACTCGTTATTTCAAGATGGTCCCCATCCACAGATAAACCATAGCAAGCGCTTGTGTTAACCTTAAGATGGACCCGTGTGGCTGTTATTATCTAGCCACGAGCTCCTCCTGCGAAAAACGGTAAATTGCGTACCAAAAAGCGGTAGAGACAAGAGCAACTTTCGAATTAAATGAAAAAATTGAATGAAGAATTCGAAGAGGAAGGAGTCTGCACTGGAAAATTTGCCTGCAGCAATCTTCCGTGTAATAATTACGTCTTGGTTGGGAATCGAACCCACGACATTAATAGCAGTCAGGACCACTAAGCACTAGCATAACGGGCCAGTCATTTTCTTTTGTTTATTATTTTACTACTATTAACTCACGAACAATTTTCCAATTTTCTTCTAAGATCTTTCACAATAAAAACAAGTAAGAAAAATTGTAGCAATACTACTAAACGTAGGTAGCAACGCACTCTACGCAGTACGCATCTCAAATTGTTGTGACGTAACTGTAATTTGTCGGTGAACTAACTTTATATACCGGCACTGCTTGTACATACACATACCGAAAGAGATACACACAACTTTTGTTTACTACAGAAATTGTTCTGTAAGGTTCGAATATAGAACTAACACGATTCGTTCGGGCAGTACCGTAACTAAACTGGTCGAAGCGGTGCCCAGATACAGGGCGAAGAAATTTGATAGGGTGCGTTTAATGAAAGCGCGTCCTGAAGTTTTTTTTTTTTATTTAATTGGCAACATTATTCAGCCGCAATTGTAAAAAATAAAACAAAAATGTGAAGTGTCAAGACATGATTCTCCTACTAATTAGTAATACCACATACACAATTTTTGGTTTTAACCTCTTTTTCTCAGGTCGCGTTTTCATTCGACGGACCTTATCTAGCTCTTTCTGTTTGAATTGTACTTTTTTCTAGGGACGCAGTTATAGGGGCGCTTGCATCGGAGACATTCGTGCAAACGAGAAAGAGGGATCGAACTATACACCCTATATATAACTCTATCCGTTTAACAGGTTAGTTTGGGTCGTCAAATGGATCGCGTTAAGAGCTCGTGGTAGGGCTCCTGGTATCTGGTTTGAATGGCAAAGCTGTGTTCTGAATGCTGATGGAAAACCACTACAGTAACAAGTAGAATCCGTTTATTATGACTCCGCTTATAATGACCCACCGCTTATTATGACGTAATTTACAGCGATGTTTGGTTTTCATATATTTTTTTTATAACACAGTCGGATATAATGACTTCGCTTTTAGTGATATTCCGCTTATTGTGACCCATTTTTAATAAATTGTGTCCGCTCATAGTGGCGGACATGGTTCCTATTACCTTCGGCAGTGTTCACGTGACACCCGACGACGTTTAGTGCGTGCATGGTGTTTTTGTTTTTGAGTCTCAGTGGGTAAAAGCTGTATTTTTCTGTGTTAAGATAAATACGTACTAACAAAATTAAACCATTGTTTATTTTCTACAAAATGCTTTGTATGACGTCCGCTTAGTATGACGTGTTTGTTATTTCCCTTCAATGTCATTATAAGCGGATTCCACTGTAACTCAAAAAAAATGTGCAAGTACAAAGAAGGAACGTCCACTTCAGCGTAATTATAGTCCGTCTAATGAAAGCGCAACCTGAGAAAAAGAGGTTAAATTCAAAAATGTTGTATGTGGTATTACTAACTAGTAGGAGAATCATGTCTTGACACTTCAAAATATTTTTTATTCCCTACAATTGCGGCTGAATAATATTGCCAATTCAATTTTAAAAAATCTCCAAGTCGCGCTTTCATTAGACGCACTCCATGCTAAAATAATCCTTTTTCGAAAAAAGCCTACTTTTTTTTAAAAACGCCTCACCTCTTTTAGTTACTGATTGTACCGTCCACTTTGACCCTATACCTTCGTTTAGTAACACACATAATTGGTCCAGTAAGTGAACGGAGCGGAAACCGCATGGTTATGAGATGCGTCTCACGGACGCATGTTAATGGTTTGAATGCCTCGTCCCGCTCTTGGGCGGAGCGAAAGATTAGACTAAAAACCCATTCCTTTGTTCATTCTTTGTCTTCGTTCCAAGGTCCCGGGTCTTCGACCCTGCTGGACCCCTACGGTTTTGATGACATCTCCTTGAGGCGCGCCTGGAACAGTACATGCCATTGACGACTGGCTCACTGAACAGAAATAAATACCAGGTCCAGATCAGACCAGATTATTCCCGGACTGCCGGACGATAAGCTATCTATTGCTTGCCGTCCGCAAGCCCGCATCTACAGTGTTTGGAAGTCGGTATCGGAATCCCGGCGGAGGCGTGAGGGCCATTCTCTCTCACTCCACTTTGACCCTATACCTTTATTTAGTAACACACATAATTGGTCCAGTAAGTGAACGGAGCGGAAATCAGATAGTTATGAGATGCGTCTCACGGACGCTTGCTGATGCTACTAATACAATTATTATTACTGTCTATATAAAGTAAATTGTATCTTATTGAGTTCTGACGTCATTTTTGTATTCTTTGTTTGGGTATGTTGCAGTTGAAAGATATTTAAATTATGTTTGATAAACTGCTGCTAGTCAAACATAATTTATAGACTTGGCCTGTCTGATAGTAGGAAATTATCCCAAGAGATTCTCGGGATAAAAAGTGTCCTGTGTGCTATTCCAAGACAGGAGGAACTCGGTTAGGTAATAACAGCCGCACAGGTCGATCTTCAAGGTTGAACAACGCCTGCCAAGTTTGGTCTGTGGATGGGTGAACATTGAACATAACGAGTTCCCTCCGTGCTTCGGAAAGCACGTTAAGCAGATGATGTGCTATTCCCAGACATAGTCTTTTGCAATCCATGAAGTGGTTTTTGCGTGAAAGAGTAAAAACTCATCCGTACTTTCGCGTTTATAACATTAGTTTATTTAATTGTGACTGATGAAAGGTTTTTTTATTTTATTCTATTTTCCTGTTGGGGACAAAAACCGTTACATGAAAACAAGAAATCTTTTTTTAATCTAATTTTATTACGTTTTTGTAAAGTCAACAAACGCAATTTTCTTTCTTTAATGGGTTGTGGAGTTCAGCTAAATCCGACTTGACTGGGAGCCAATCCCAACATAGTTGGGAAAAGGCTAGTTAGATGATATCGTTACAAAAAAGTAGGCTATTCCTCACTGTGGGCAAAACTGGGCTGAAGATAAAAGTGATGAAATTAAATTCTTGTTCCAAGTATTTTAATTTAATTTTCCAAGCCCATCCATCTAATGCCTGTGCAGTTTACAATTTTAATTGGTAAGAATTCAATTTACTCTTGGTGATTTCACACAGAAGTAATCAATTTAACTTAAATTAATAGGTACTACTTATTAACTTAATTGTATAGTTGTAATTATTAATAATGATTGCGTTTGCATTCGCACTATTAAAGTTAGAAAATATTAGTTAAGTGATCTTTGACCCGCGTTACTTACTTCATAAGTAAATTTAGTGATGTGTCCGCGTTTGGCAAAGATTTACATTTTTTATTGATTTATCTGTTTCTTTATTTTGCGGCTGTCATTTGTAGATCTTTGGCAGTTATTACGGATAGTCAGAAGCCAGTTAATCTGACTCCAGTCTTGCCATGAATTACGGTGTTACCCCAGCTAATGGGTTGTGAGGTCTGGTAGGCAGCCGTTCCTCGTAAAATACTGGTAGTCAGCTAAATCCGGCTTGACTGGAAGCTGACCCCAATAAAGTTGGGAAAAGGCTAGGCAGATGAATCTGTTTCTTTATTTTGACGTATAACAAAGCTACTATTCTAAAGTGAGATTGGGCTAGACATGTCTCACGCTAGCCAGACGAGCTATGAGCTAAATAAAAGAGGGGTTAGAACTCCTATTGGGTCCTATTAAACGCAAGGTGCCATATCGCAGCAGACTACTAGAGGGATTGGCCCGTAATGACGGAGGACAGACGCGTGTGGAAAAGGAAGAGGGAGGCCTTCGCCCAGCTGTGGGACATACTCGTAATAGGCTATTACTACTACCAATACAGTTAATCCTATTCAATGAAGGAGTGATTCGAGGAGACTATGTCATAACTAAGTAGAGCCCTAGCCAAAAGCTTTATGCTACTGGACACAGGCAGCCTGCGCCTAGTGCCAAGGATCATCACTGGGCACTCACTGAATAAATACCTCCATACAACAAGCATCATAGACACACCTCCGTGCAGACCCTACTTGGAGGAGGAGGAGACAATTGCGCATGTGTTTTGCATTGACTGCACTCACTCTATTAGGCAACTAGTTAAAAGGTCAGAAAATTAGCAGCCAAGTTCATATCTACGAAATTATAGAATGAAATGGAATTATTTCTACAATGTTAATTACTACATCCTGTAGTTTTATGGTATAAATGGTAGCCAAGTTACAATTTTGACAAGTTAAGCGTTAACGAAAAGACCAATTACTACTCGTTTTTTAAATTAAATTTCGCCGAGGTATTACCCAATGTTTGTTATTAATTGGTATAAACCAGTGCTTGCCCGCGATCCCACCTGATGGTTTTTTTTTCGGAAGGGGAATCATCAGAATGACTTTTCCCTATCGTAGGTGGAGCGGTAAGGCGTGTCAGACTCTTACTGACTAAACCCCAACCCGTTCCTTCGTTGCCTTAGGTCTGGGGGACACAGTGACAACCTTTCGGATTTTCCGTGTTCCCCAAAGGCTTCGGCCCTGCCGGGTCCCTACAGTTAGCTGACATCTCCTTGAGGCGCGCGTGGAACAGAAACCATCAGGTGATGCAGTCGTTGATGGCGCACTAGTTAGAAAGAAAGAAAAGTACAAAGTGATTCGACACGAAACGGTCGTAACTTGGCTAGGCTTGCAGATGACATTAATAACGCGATCACAGCATTTAAACTGCACACTTTTCACACAGTCCTCAATGCACTTTTGCCATCAACAAACCGACCAGCGACCCACTTAACTAACTTCAATTAGCCCACTTCACTCGTAAACGCAGAGCCATCAGACTCCCATGATGGATGCGGTCATACCGGTCGCGTCTTCTAAGGAGATGTGATTTACGATCTATTAATATGATTTGTTGCTTTGGGCTATTGAAAACTTCTGAGTAGCCGTCCCATTAACTGGAGGAAGCGTGAAGATTCGAGTTAGTGCTAGGTTAGGACATAACGCATGCTTAATTATATATAAAACTAGCATTAGCATTATCGGCCTTGTAATGTTCCCACTGTTTGGACTCAGGCCTCTTCTCTAGGTAAGGGAATGGGTCATAATCCACCACGCGGGTCCAGTGTGGATTGGTAGATGTCACATGTCTTCGAATTTTTGGTTCTAGGACATGCCGGTTTTCTCACAATGTTTTTCTTCACCGTTTTGCGAGCGGTGGTGTAGAAAATAATTACACAAAGTAATGCGCCTGACTGGGTTTGAACCCGTGACCGACAACTTGTAAGTAGGGGCAGCTACCACTTGGTCACCACTGCTCTCAAAATTCAATATAAAATAGACACTCAAAATAGAGGGTATCTCAAAAATAAACCTTATTATTGAAATATATTAAAAAATTCAAATACCATATTTATTAAGTAAGGTCTCCTTTCTATTAAGCATGTGTAACTTGACATCCTGCTTGTATTCCCCCGAGGAAAATGGTAGTGGATTGATACACCTACAATTAACCAGGTATGATTAATTCCCATTATCTATCAATCAAAATTTGGGATTAAAAAAAACTACACTGTGAGGGGGAGAGATGTGCACATTGCACAACTAACAAAAATATATATGGCCACTTTATTAATTAAATAGAACAAGAACAATAAAAACACTTAACTAACATATACAAACTAAAATATGGCGTCCAAAAATTCTTCCGCATGCTGTCGACTGGAAGTGTATCCAAAATACTGGTGTCATTGCCACATTCTATGGCGATGCTTAACTTCTGACCGAATTAAAAGCCAAACCTTGGGATACGCGAACTGTCAACTAGGCGTTTGATATAGATCTTCATACCATTCGGGCCAAATATGAGCACTAGATACCATTCATGACATGTTATTGTTCTAGACTAGCCATAAAACTTAAATCTAGATCAAAAGGTCCTGGGTTAGGTCCCTTCTTGCGCAATGTGTCTGTATTTTTCTCACAAATTCTCACAGCCTTCGATTGTGAGCGTCGGAAGATAATGGAGACGGTTTCGTCAATACATGAGAGTTAATAACATCATTAGTGGAATGTACTTAATTGTGTATGTGTGATAGAATGTGTTAGTTTCATCTACTTGGTAAAATGATCAAATCGAAAAACCGAATCTGTGAGGCGGATATCTCACGCCCCAATGAGGGGACGGCCAGCAATGGGTAACTCGTTGTCCAAGCTTCTGGTACTTTATAAAAGGTTTTTCTTTCTTTCTTTCTTCTGTATTCGTCCGGATCGAGATCGAATTGTCGACGGCGCGACATACCGGAAAAAACAGCAAAATACATCGAGGGACTGGAACAATTTGCCTGCTGCAGTTTTCCCGTCTGATTATAATTTAGGTGTCTTCAAGGCTAGAGTGCTAGAGCTCTTAATAAGCTAGTGCGCCTCACCATTAACGATTGCATCACTGCTTACCATCAGCCGGGATCGCAGTCAAGCACTAGTTTTTAACAATTAATAAAAAATCTTATCTTATCTTACAGTTTCCTATTCCAGGATACATGGACCCAGGGTGGTGGTAATTGGTGTTATTCAAACACACATGTATTTTCTTTTTTTTTTGGAACCGGAGTTATCATTCCGCTTTAAAGTGGAGCAAGAGAGCATGTCAGTACTCTCCTTCTCTAGCATTACTGCTCCACAGAGGGATGAGCTAGGGCAGTCGTTACGGATAGTCAGAAGCCAGTAAATCTGACTCCAGTCTTGCCATAAAGTACCGTGTTACCCCAGCTAATGGGTTGTGGAGGTCTAGTAGGCAGCCACTCCTCGTAAAACACTGGTATTCAGTTAAATCCGGCTTGACTGGAAGCCGACCCCAATATAGTTGGGAAAAGGCTAGGCAGATGATGATGATGAGAGGGACGGGCTGGGGCTCCGAGACCTAATTTATACCTACGCGGTCATTTACTTGGCCATCTAAACACATTTTAACTAACATTATACCTATGTGTTACAAATCAAACATTTGACTTTGACTTTACGGTATACGGTACACAAAGCTTATCTCACGGCTCACACTTGCCATCTTTTTGTTTCTCCATCATAATTACCCCACGGTGTTGAGTGGCAAAACAAGCTTGTACAAAAAATCATCAGCTAAATGAAATAATGTGTTACCCGATGAATGAATGCAAGTGTTTCACATTTGCATGGGTAACTACTAAGTGTTGGAACTTGGGCTTACAAGCTGAGCTTGACTTCTCTAGCAAAATAAATGAATCCGGCGACCGGAACCGTGGTCCCAGTTAATTGCGGTCCCAGTCGCCGGAATCCTCTAAACTATACTATTACTTTTTGGTGTACAGTAAAGTTTATTATACCGGGTGCAAGGGACAGCCCTCCACAAACTTTAAGGGCTTGCTCAGTAGACGAATCTGAACAACTTCCCACAAAACATTATTTCAGGAAACGAAAAAAAAATTCAGCCTCACCATACAAAATTATAAATTTTATCGGACGGTTTGTATGGAGAGGTCGATTTTTTTTTCGATATTTCTTTAACCTATCATATACCCACAAAACGAGACACAATAGTAAAACAATAACAGCGCGGTCTCATAAGACCGGTCGGGGATTAATGAATTAAACAGATATAATAAAAATAAGAAAAATATAAATATAAAAGTACTCCGCCGGCGTCAGGAGCAGATTCCAAGCTAGTTATGGTTAGGGTTGCAGAGACAGAAATCTTCTCAGTATGCGAGCCGTATCGAGGAGCACTGCCTTCTATATCAGACCCTGGATCCAAAATTATATACAATGTGTGCAAAATACTCTTCTAGCCCCAGTAGTAGCTGCAATAGTTTCAGCTATAGTGCGTTGATATATGTATATCAGTCAGTCGGTTTCTCCTTTTACGTATATAGATTGGGTAACGTATTGCCATATGATTTAAGTTTCATAGTAAACATTTGGCATGAATATCTCAATCATAACTTTATCCAAGTTGTATAACAGGTAGGTAAATACTTCCGTTGTTTAAAACTACAGCTGTAATAGCTACTGTAGGAAAGTTGTTTAGCAATATACACAGGTGGTATTTCATTATACACAAGTTTTAAGCTCCACTACTGCTCACACTCGTAACAATTATGAAATAGACATAAAAGCATGTGCCTATTCTCTAACCTAAAAGAAAGAAAGAAAAAATAATTTAATAATCTATGCGTCCCGCAAATCGAAAATTGTTTTCTTGTAAACAATGTTTAATTTGTGGGACAGGTAGTTTAATAGATGAAAGAAGAGACTATGGAAAGAGATTTTACCAAAGTAGGAAATCGTCCAATGACTTTTCCCATTCTAGGGCGGAGTGGAACGGCGTGACTTACTTTTACTGACTAAAACCACAACCATGTTTCTTCTTTGCATTTACATTCCATCAGTTTCCCTTTTGGAAATCAGCTCATGGCCTGCTGGACCCCAACGGTTTTGCTGATAACTCTAAAAAGGCGCGTGGAACAGTACGCGCTGTCTACGATTCGGTCTCGGACCGGATGACCCGATGGCGAGCTACCAATTGCTTGACGTCCGCAAACACTTACCCGCGGTGGCTGGAAGACAGAGTCTCGGCGGCTGGGGCGTGAGGACCATGCATCACGTTTTTAAATGTTTAAAAAATAATTTTAAAAAAGTACAATTGTCTCCATGTCACAATAACATATAAATGTGTGTTTGTTTGCTCGCACCGTGTATGATTTTTAATAGCTGTTGACGACGATCACTTTGCATGATGTCATACTTATTTGGCGACTTTTGTCGTAAGCTGTAATTGCTTTGAGCTTTGCAATACCGAGGAAATTACCAAATATATTGAGGAAGTATTATTGTTTGAGTAGTCATTATTATAATTACTGTCTCTTTGGCGGTTGCGATTGCAAGTGAGACAGCTAAGCGTAGGCTTCTATAAACCTCAAAAAAAAGTTACATAGGCTTACACGGGCGCTTATAAATCATTAGAATCTTGGGCATGTTTCCGATTTCCTATGGAGAAGAACCTGTAAGAAACTCCATGGTTGTGGGTTCAACTCTCGGGTGTGTAGTATCTTTGGGGTTCTTTTTTTGTTAATTTTTTGGCTCGCGTTTGATCACTATCTCGCCTGATGGTGGTAGTCCACGATGGTTTTTGATCTGGAACATTATCTTTGTGATTTAATCATGACTGAAGATATGAGTAGAAAACCCAAAGTTACCGGCATGGCCTTAAAATCGGCGAACTTAAGTGGCAGTGGGTAGTGTTGCTTCTGATTTAAATGGTTCTGGAATAGCGACCGATGACCTGGTGAGGGTAGCGGGTCTGTTGTTGAGGAGGCCTATGTCTCAACATACACTGCTGGCAGTGGACGTCTTTCGGCTAAAACCAGTGTCCACGGAGTTTTTTGCACGTTCTTCTCCATAGAAATCAATATGCTTTAGAACGTGCAATTTAACTTCACTTTTTTGACTTGACTGACAATTAAAAATTACAGCTATATCTAAATCATCATCATCTACCTAGCCTTTTCCCAACTATATTGGGGTTGGCTTCCAGTCAAGCCGGATTTAGCTGAATACCAGTATTTTACGAGGAGCGGCTGAAGTAAATGGTTTACTTAAAATAAATGATTTTGTTTTGATTTTGATCACATTCTTTGCATTGCCTCTTTACTCACAACTCATGTCACCCACATTAATCTACATGCTTAGCTATATCGTAACATACAGCCACAGCTCGTAGGTCACGGCCCAGATGAGCGAGACACGCACGACATTGCGGTTTGCGACTGACGCGCAGACATACTTCAAATATGTCAGGCAGGTGGCTTTAATCTAAGGGCTGCCAGTACTACTATGGAATGTAGCAATATGGCTATTTTTTAGGTGCGAAACCATACAATGTGTACGACGATAGTCTGCACACTTATGGTAAAATGATAGAAACCGGGGATGATAATAAAACCGCCCGTGTTGAGTGTAGAAAAATCACTAATTTATTTTACTTAGTAACAATTATATAAAATGATCGCGAGCGGTATGACGTTTTATATTTTTACTGACTAAAACCATACCTGTGTCCTTTTTCTGTTGCCTTTAGCCTTCTAGGACTAGAGTGGTAGTGGGGTTTCTAGTTTTTTTTTGAAAACCTCCGCGGTTGTAGCGGGCCATTGCCCTGCTGGGCCCCTACGGTCTTGCTGTCATCTTCTTCGGGCGCACGTGTCGACGGCGCGTAGTGTTCCTACGCGCCGTCGACGACTTGGACTCGGTCTAGACGGTGAGCTACCCATTGCTCGCCGTCCGCAAGCCCACGCCTACCGTGACTGGATATCGGGGTCAAATCCCAAATAGGATGCCCATTCCCTCATTTTTAAACGTTTTTGTGTTGCTTTTAAACCACGTTCAGGTGGAAGATAGACGGGTCGGAAGGGCCCTTTTAAGGCTAAAACCGAAAAAGTTGTTTGCCAATTACAAACTCTTCAGAGCTTTCCTAGCAGAAGAATGAGATTTTAAATCAAACCCAAATTTAGAAGTACTAAACGAGCCAAGTCCAAAGTCTATAGCATCACAAAACGGATTTGCACGGGAAAATAAAGACAATAGCACAATGTTTAGAGGCGCGGATTACGCAACGCTCGGATGTGGTAGCTCGCATGTTCACGACTGTGTTCTAGGAGGCTACTAGAAAGCTCCTAGACTAGTTAGACAATGAGAAAGGATCTAGTTTTTGGTCTAGACTCACAAAAGTACATGAAATAAAACGTACAATAAGAAAATATAGCTTTTTTCATGTCTTATAAATGTACACTAAATAAAACTGAATCGTTGATCTTTGTGGCATAGGGGTGCGGCCGTCCAATAAGGACCTGCGTCAGCTGTACGCGTTGGCTGTACGTTTATTTCACGCACGCCTCATAGGGATGTTAGCTGGTAACTGAAAGAACACTGATTTTTTGTCAGTAAAAGTTTGACAATCCTTGCCCCCAGAGCAGGAGAAGTTGCTTGATATTTTTTTATGTTCTATTACTCTATTTCAATTAGTCCATTGTTTTTAGAAGTTTTTTGTGGTCTTCCCTAATTGAATTCCTCAGTTAGAATTACATTATCATTACTATTTTGTAAAGTAGCTCTAGGATTTATTTTTATATGAACGACGATGCCGTCGAAGATGTAGCGCGTTTACCTAGAACTACCTTGTTCGCTCTTGACTTTAAGATCCCCAGGTTGTAGCTTTCAGGGAACACGGACTTCACTCCTTAGCTGTAGCACAATGAATGTGTGTCCAAAACGTTTTGTGCCCAGAGCACTTCATGGCTCAAAGACCAGGTTTGTACTCCGCACCTAAGTATGTAGAGTAAGAAGCATCAAGGACTATTGATCTCCGATCTCCGGAGGGGAGTGATGTAGCGACTACGATCTACTTCATATGACGTCACAGAATCCTGCATCGTGCAAACAAAGTTCTCCGCGCGATTTGAATAGATACAACAGCCCGAAATTATCTATCGGGCAGGAGCCCACCGGACATAACACCCGTCCGGTCGGAGGATCCTCCCTTTTCAACAGAGGTTCGTGGGACTTTACTCTCTGTCCCACTACCTCCAAAAATATAGGGAGAACGCAGATTTAACAAATACATATATATTTTTAAGAGTGGCCTTAGGCTTGTCGTTCAAAAACAATTTAAATTATCTGTAGATACATCTATTTGTTTAAAAGGTAGTCTGTACAAACAAATCCGGTAACCCATCCACGCACTAGCAACAAGTGCAACCTAACCTTGCGCTGAACCTGCGTGGTCGTCATTATGTCGGAGTGAGTCAACCATCTAACATATAATAACATACGTATAAGTTAACCTCAATAGACTATGTCAAATAATAAGATGTTTTTGCCAAAGTTGTGAGGTCGGGGACGTACGGTCAGTGGGCAACTGGTACAGAATGGTTCAATGAAAGAGTGGCACAAGTATGGGAGAATATATTATTAATAAGAAGAATTAATTCATCATCTACCGAGCCTTTTCCCAACTATATCGGGGTCGGTTTCTAATCATTTAGCAGATTTAGCTGAATACTAGTATTTTACGAGAAGCGGCTGCCTACTAGACCTCCACAACCCATTAACTGGGATAACACGCTACTTCATGGCAAGACGAGTCAGATTTACCGGCTTCTGATTATCCGTAAGAAGAATTAATTACTGTACTTATTTTAATTGAAGTGTAACCAGGCCGAATGAAATAATATACGTGGTCCAGTTTTGAATCTGTAAAAAAAATCAGGAGGCAATTATGATTCTTGAACCCAAACCAACGATAGAATGTGTAGATATGTTTCTTATTTACATCATCATCTCATCATCTGCCTAGCCTTTTCTCAACTATATTGGGGTCGGCTTCCAGTCAAGCCGGATTTAGCTGAATACCAGTATTTTACGAGGAGCGGCTGCCTACCAGACCTCCACAACCCATTAACTGGGGTAACACGGTACTTCATGGCAAGACTGGAGTCAGATTTACTGGCTTCTGACTATCCGTAACGACTGCCAAAGATCTACAAATGACAGCCGGGACCTACGGTTTAACGTGCTATCCGAGGCACGGAGGAAACTCGTTATGTTAAGATGGTCACCCATCCACAGACCAACCTAGGCAAGCGTTGCTTAACCTTGTAGATCGACCCGTGCGGCTGTTATTATCTAGCCACGAGCTCCTCCTGTTTCTTATTTACATAAATCAGCAAAAGCGTTTCGTAGAGTAAGAGGGCGTACGGAGTACTGTCACTATCAAGCACACATTGAGATAACCCAAGATACAACAAAAAATAAACGAAAATACCAAGTATTGATTATTGACCAAGAATCGATTTTTATGATTATTTACAAGTCCTATAATAACCTGAAATTTTGTGCAAATTTAAACCGTGCAAAAATTTTACATTTTGTTGTCAGTCTATCAAGAACCTTTTTCTTTTTTTGTCTTCTTTAGAAATAAAATAAGTAGCACGTTTGTACATTTCTATCTGTATTTGTTTATCTCGATTTCAAGTCTTTGTGTGTAAAAGATAAATTTAAAGACAGACAATTTAACGGCATTTGTAACATAAAGTCATCCACATCTCAACAACATGACATAACACCAAATTAAATAACAATTTGTCATATTACTGCGGTGCACTACAATTATAATTATATTACTATGTATCGTGATCTCATTACTGCTATTGATGATACCATGCCATGGGATTCAACCTGTCTTCACTTAGGTCCAACTAATTGGTAGAATTTGTCAATATCAGTCAGTAACTACTGTTTTTGTATGGTGCTAAATCATCCAATGACTTCTCTCGCTTTAGGGCGAAACGGGAGAGTGTGTCAGACTGTTACTGACGAAAATAGCACATATTATGTTCCATCTTTTCCTTGCATTACGTGGCCCTCGGGGCTCCCTTTTGGAAGTATTTTTAAATGGAATCTTTGAAAAGTACCTTTTACATCGGGATTTGGAAAGTTCTGGTCTGACTCAAAATGGGAGTAGTTTTTTGACGTGTAATAAAAATTACTTTCGATATATTTATTGATAACTACATTACATTTCCGAAGTTTCTTATCTTATTGAATAATATTGGCATTTGTAGAAATATCTATGAAATTCAGATTCATCATCATCTGCCTAGCCTATTCCCAACTATATTGGGACTACTAACTATCTATCTATCTATAAAATTCAGATTATTATTATTTATTCATGGGAGAATCAATAGCTATAACAAGTTAATAATAATTGTATATGAGATATTGAGCCAATTAAAGGTTTTCACAAGTAAAAACAGAAATAAGTACCTAATAGAAAAATTAGGATCACTAACAAGCACAATAAAAAAGAATATAATTAAGTAACCCTTAAGCATGAGTAGCACTATTATATCTAACTTATACTGTCCCACAGCTGGGCAAAGGCCTTCTTCCATTTCTTCCATTGTTCTCGGCTCTGAGCCACTTCTTGCCAATTCCTAAAAAAGACATCTAAGTCATCTCGTTATACCCTTCTTGGTCTGTCGCGACTATCGTGCGATTTCAGGGCTCCAACTTTATGTTTTACCGGCCCACCGTTTGATCGCCATCTAACAAAGGGCAGACATGTCTAGCTAAGTCCCACTTACCTAAGTTTGCATCAATTTAATTCAGATAAAACTTAATTTTTAATGCCTTAATTTTACCACAACGCAAAATCTATTCAAAATGTCATATTCTCCCAAACTTCGTGACTCAATTTTAATCAGAACAAATGTCAAAAATAATTACATACAATCTACCTCCCATACTAACCCATCTGCTTACCTTCATAGAACGCGCAGACGCGTGATGTCCCGTGAGAAAGGGACTTATCGCTGGCATCGCTGACCTTGCACAAGAATGCAACACTCGGAGTCGAACCGACGACCTTTGTAGTCTGAGAGCCAGCCCGATAATGTTGTGTGGACTGGGGCTTACTATGACGTGTTGAAATGTTAGTCGTACGAGCGAGAAAGAGGGATGGAGGGATGTAGCTATACAGGTTGTATAGTTCCATTCCTTTAATAGTTGAGTTTAAGTCGTCAAATGTATCGCATTAAGAGCTCATGGTAGGGCTTCAGGAGCTTTACCATGACTTGTTAAAATATCAGTCATGCGAGCAAGGAAGACGGACAAACTGACTACAAAGTGATCCTATAAGAGTTCTGGTTTTGCCGATTGAGATACGAAACCCTAAACAAATGTACCTTCTTAAAGACTGCAGAAATCTCTACCTACACAGCTAAAGCTTGGGTTTGCTATGCTAAAGCTATGTAGGTAGGATATTTTTAATTTATTGAAGTAAAATAAAAATAAATTTTAGATTTATTTTGATATTTTTTTCTTCTTCTTCTCGTTTTTATAGTTTTCCTTTCCTCACAGTTTTTGGGCCCTGTACACACGGCGGCGGAGATTGCGTAGCAGGTTATAAATGTGTGCGCCGTGTACCGCGTGAAACACAACAGGTGTTATCGTTGTGTGCTACAAAGTAACTCGTCGTTTCTACACTCACACTCTTGCAAAAAGCAATTAGTAGCCGTATACCACTATGAAAGTACCTACAGCAAGAATTGGCTACTGTTGTTATCGGCGCCCTGGCGCAATGCGTATGATACGTGACTGACGAGTAAGAGGTCCCAAGTTCGATTCCAATCGTCTGGTGTAACAGAAAGTTTGCTTGTTTTTATTTTCTATTTGACCTTTTTTTTAATAGTAATGTTATAGTTACTCTCATAATAATTAAAATATTTTTCATCCCATCTATTCGAAAAGGACGACTTTGTTCGCCTTTAAGTGCGACCAAAGGTAGTGTTTTCTGTATCAAACTTTTAACGGGAAATAAAAGTATTTTTATTTCCCGTTAAATGTTTTATTCCCCGTTAAGTATTTTTATTCCCCGTTATCTGAAATAAGTGCGCAGCAATGAATTTGGAACATCTTAGTGTTTAGCGCCAAAGAAATTGAACGCATAGATTGTTTGAATGATAAATACAACAAAAATGACTAAATTTTATAAATATGTCTAAAACCAAACAAAAATAGATTAAAATGACTAAGTATTATAAAAATGACTAAAAAGAGACTAAAATAGATTAAAAAGATTAAAAATGACGAAGAATTACAAAAATGACTAAAAATAGATTAAAATGACCATAAATGTCAAAAAATGACTAAAATGACAAAAAAATTACTAAACGACTAAAAATAGATTAAAATGACAAAAACTGTCTAAAAATGACTAAAATTACAAAAATGACTAAAAATAGATTAAAATGACCAAAAATTACAAAAAATAACAAAAAATGACTAAAATGACTAAAATAACTAAAATGACTAAAATTACTAAAAATTACAAATATTGACTAACGATAAAATGATGAGGCGCCTTTTATTTCCTCATAGAGGGTGATGAAAAGTAGAGTGTATGACTCGGGCGCAAATATATTTTTGGCTCGGGCGACGTACTTTGAATCCCTCGCTACGTTCAGGATTCTACTAAAGAACCCCTCGCTACGCTCGGGATTCTACACAAGAATCCTTCACTTCGCTCTCGATTCAAAAAACGCCCTCGCCGTAAAAATATTACTTTGCTCCCTTATGATACAATCTACTATTGAAAATATTGTGACAAAGAAAACTGCGATAACGATCCAATTATGTTTATTACAACTTATTAATTACATACATTAAACGGAATGGTCACAATTAACGAATCTGTTCATGATTATCCTTAATACAATATATAAAGTGAAAATATTCTAACGGCCGAACGCATAGTCCAGCTAATGGTTCATTAGCGTCCATTAAAGTTAAGTATTGTCAAACCTTCACTGAAAAACTGTGTAAAACTGTCAATGTGACAATTTCTTAAATGATGATTAACGTTAATGAATGTCCCTGAGTCGGGCCGTTAGTCAGACAAGGATGGACGTCACTTTTTTTTAAGTTTTTTATTAGTGACATAAATCAACATGTTATCAAGAATGAATTATGATAGATATCGCAACTCTTGATCTCAATATCAATAACATCTTGTCGCATAATACAACAACAGTATAATTACCTACAGCTTACTTCTTAGTCTTTTTTTTACTTATCAAAGTTATCAATCAACATGTTTTAAAAAATGAACTATGATAGGTATCGTAACTCTTGATGTCCAAGTAACCTTGACTGGTATTGCGACCCCCTACCTCCACTAACTCACCGGGACCCATCGATGACATCCAGCCCCAATAACTAAGGTGAATGCTTCAGGTCAGCCCGCGAAATTCAAATTTTCTTACAAGCCTCCAAGCTCACTTAGTTGCAGGAACGTTTTTGACCTCGAAAAAATCGTTCCAACACTTAGGTGAGCTTGGAGACTAGTATTGATGATTTTTATGGTTATAATAAGTTACGTTTTACAGTCGCGTAAGTATTTTTAACTTCATATAACCTACCACTGGCTTGCAAAATGCAAAAAACGTAAGAAAATTTGAATTTCGCGGGCTGACCTGAAGCATCCCCCCTAACGTAATGCGACCACTAGACCTGCATGGGAGAATATTTTTGTGATGGTAACGTTCTCCATTTTTTCTGCATAATATTTTACGCCCATCCTTATCTGACTTAAAACACTTTTCATCACTAAATATAACTATGTTATTGCACCAATCGAAATCTATAAATTTTCTTGCAAACCGCATCCTTTCTTCCTTATGCAACGCCGTCAGTAAAATTTTTTTCGCGGGCTTGCGACATTTAATTTTAAGTAAGTGGCGCCGAACAATTGTCATAGACACGTCGTGCATAATTGCAGTGTTTCTTGTTGTAGCAAAGCCGTCAGCGTTATACGTAGCAACAATATTTGCACCCAAAACTGCACAGTTTTCCTCTGTAAACAATCACAAAATTACGTTAAATATCAACAATGTTAAATTATTTTGCATTACCTATTTTAAGTTTGGATTTGTTACTTACCGGTAGCATTAATCTCCTCGAAATTTCACTTATGGATACATTTTGTTTATGTAATACTATTATCTCAGCCCTCAAAAGTGTAGACAAAATAATGAGACATGTTGTTTATTATTTGTAAAAAGTATCACTTTCCACAACGATTAATTATTTTTTGTCTCGGAGTAAGTTGTAGAACACACGATCGTGATAGGCAAAAGCGTTATGCCAGGTTAACTTATTATCCGACTCATTTCTTAGTAAATAACTAATAAAGTGGGTAGATGATAATATTCATACACTTAGTTTTTAATTACTCAGATACCCGCGAAACGAGACACGATAGTATAACAATAACAGCGCGGTCTCATAGGACCGGTTGGGGATTCAAACGCTAAAGCAAATATTCTAAGTTTTAGTTTTATTAAACTTCGTTATCATTATACTACAATAAAGTAGAAAAAAAATGTTTTGTCAATGGCTAGGATCGAACTCGATACACCTTTAACGGCAAGCAAGCACTTAATAATCAGTGCTAAATTACCATCTAATTAATGAAGCGAATTTGTTTATCTGATTCGTAGCAAACACATATATATGTGTGTGTGTATATCGAGTAGTAAACGAGTTTTATTTTGTTTACGAGTTGAGCTGGCTACATAATATTACTTGAATAGGTGAATTGGTTGGTGGTATGGTTTTACTTTATTTTTGATTTATACCCACAGCTACTTGATTATTGTGAACATTATTACTGATTACCTACCCATATCATAAAAATATACTTTCCAAAGATTAAGTGTAAGTGTTTGATGTTATTTTAAATAACTATAATAATTTCATAAGTGAATGTTTGCGAAAATAAAAAAAAAGTTGACAATGAAAGTATTGTCAACTAACAATAATTATAATAATAACGTATCTATTATTATATTACGTAAATAATATATGTATTATATATATATTATAAAATTATTTATATTACAAGTTATATACAAAAATTTCGTAAATATACATAGTTTATATGTATAAAATTACAAAATTATATTTCGAATATTTTAATTATTACAAGAGAGTAACCATAACATTACTATTAAAAAAAAGCATGAGTAAAACAAAAAGAAAATAACAGATAATTAATTATTATGGGAGTAACTATAACATTACTATTAAAAAACGGGTAAATCAAATAGAAAACAAAAACAAGCAATCTTTCTATTACATCAGACGATAGGAATCGAACTTGGGACCTCTTACTCGTCAGACATGTATCATACGCATTGCGCCACGGCGGAATGACAGTGGCGGCGCGCGCGTAAGAAAACGGAACTAAGCCCCGCACTTCCCCTCTGGGCCGACCAATCGTAGCCGCTCGCTGGGATGACGATGCGCAGACGAGTTAATTTGTAGCACACAACGATAATACCTGTTGTGTTTCACGCGCTTGCGTTTAAACACACACATTTATTACGTTAGTGTGGGGGTGCTACGCGAAATAAGTAACAGAGTGTACGTCACGACGGTTATTGCTGCGTTAGGTGGTTTTAGGTCCTCCAAAGTAGGGATAATTTACGCACTCCAATAACTGGGTCATCGTCTAGTCAAGAGCACCGCATTCGCTCTGGGTATCGGAGGGATCTATAATCCCCCATTTTGCCAGGTTGTGTCTGCAACGGCCTACTTGGGTACACAGACTATTAATTGCCTTCCATATAGGCCACTACAGATCGCGTCTGATTAGCCGCTGTTCCATGTTTGGTTTTAATACGTTCACTATCATCATCATCTGCCTAGCCTTTTCCCAACTATACTGGGGTCGGTTTCCAGTCAAGCCGGATTTAGCTGAATACTAGTATTTTACGAGGAGCGGCTGCCTACCAGACTTCCACAACCCATTATCTGGGGTAACACGGTACTTCATGGCAAGATTGGAGTCAGATTTAGGTACTGGCTTCTGACTATCCGTAACGACTGCCACAGTTCTACAAATGACAGCCGGGACCTACAGCTTAACGTGCTATCCGAGGCACGGAGGAAACTTAAGATGGTCACCCATCCACAGACCGAACTAGGCAAGCGTTGCTTAACCTTGAAGATCGATCCGTGCGGCTGTTATTATCTAGCCTCGAGCTCCTCTTTTTTGGTTCCATGCCTCTGTCCCTCAAATGCTACAAATCACATCGTTCACTATCTCTTAGCCTATAACCCGACCTTTTCTTCATTGAGCGGTCAATTACTCATCACACTGACGTTCATTGTTCCCCTCAGGCTATATGACCAGGTTATGCAGCTCTCAAGCCAAGCTATTTGTTAGGCGGCCATTAGACCGCTCGTCTAACACATTAGGAACGTTCAAATTATTCATATCTTTGATGTTTTTGACATTCATCTTATGGTGATCTCGAATGTATTGTGATTTGGAAAGATTGATGTTGATGAGGTGTTAAATAATGTAGTCTAGTTGCTAGATTAATGTAACTTACTATATTAGGTGCTGCCAGCGGCTTCGCCCGCGTTATAGTAGAAAATTACACATTTATTATGCGTACAGCTAAGGAGTGGAGTTCCCTGCCGAAGTCTGTGTTTCCTGATAACAACAACTTACAACTTAGGAGTCTTCAAGTCATATATACATGAATAGGTTTCTTCTAGGCAAGTGTGCTCCATCGTCGGCCACATCATCGCTTACCATCAGATGAGATAAAGGTCAAACGCGAGCCTATGCATAATAAAAAAGAAAAAAAATATCCCAATGGATCAGACTCCTAGGATAAATTTGCTACTCCAGGACATGGTCGAGCCGTGTACTTAATATGTTTAATCGAAATCTAAACTGTGTTTTTTGCGTGAAAGAGCAACAAAGATCCATGCATACAAATTTTCGTGTTTATAATATAGTAGGATAAGCATTCGTATTTTTACCAATATCCAGGAAAAAATATTTACATTACATTTTCAGATATTACAATAGAATATATTAAACTTTATTGTATACCATAATAGTAACACAAACTTTTACTAAAACTTAAATCTAAAGATATAATAGCGGCCTTTTCACTGACTGTGATCTACTAGACCAAAAAAGGATAGAGTGTAAGAACTTAAAATAAAATAATATGTTGTGTACAATAAAGAATTAACAAACCAATAAATAACTAATTAAGAAAAAAGGAATAATGAGTATCTTTAAAATAACCCCAGTTAATGGGTTGTGGAGGTCTGGTAGGCAGCCGCTCCTCGTAAAATACTGGTATTCAGCTAAATCCGTCTTGACTGGAAGCCGACCCCAATATAGTTAAAAAAAAGGCTAGACAAACAGAACATAATTATGATTCCAAGTTAACAATTCGAAGTAACTCGTTTTAAAAAACGCCAATTGAATATTGCTTTAGTTAACTTGCATTTAGTACATTTAGCAGACGGTTGCAATTGCTCCCATAAGAGACAAGATTTATCACAACTTAGTTAACCATTAACTAACACGATTTCAGTAACATCTTGAGAACAAAGTTAAGTTACATCTCACAGCATTTCAGCCCAATTAGTAACGTGAAACACATTAAAGAAACATTACCTAACAAAGTGTTCCATTAAAAACAATAACTACAGATTTATTGCGCGTGGATGCACCGATTACGATGAAACTTTCTCTTTTAGATAGATGTGGAGTAGGATTGCTAATGTTAATGGGCTGTTGTGTCATTTAAATGGGTTTTTTATTTGTGTTTTTATTGATGGGATCAAGTAGGTTATTTTGTGATTTAAGATGAGTTTTTTATGCTCTGATTGTTTTGAATGATAGTTGCGGTTGTATTTTTGGATGTTGAGTACCGCTAAAATGAGCCTATGATGAGTAATATGTGTTAGGGTGTGTTTCTACTGGAGTTGGGTGTAGTGGAGCGGATCGACGAATTGGCCAATCACAGTGGTCGAAATCTCTACTCCGCAGCAGTGGAAAAAGTGTAGAGTGGAGAACAGCTGAACGGATTGTCAAATAATAACACGTGAACACGCGGCCTCGAGTCGGACAGAACGGAGGTGTACACGAAGCGTAGGGTAGCTCAACTCCACATCACCCAACTCTGCTACAATGGAATCACTTGTCACTATTCATTGCTTTTCTCCACTCCACTCCTCCCAGCTCAACTTGCACCGACGCCAGTCGAAACACACCCTTAGGTATACATACTTACTGACAATGGACCTAGACCTCTGGTCATTCATAATTACTCGTATGAGTATTCATTACTACTTGCACGGTGCGAGTTAGGGGTTTCAGGTCATTAAGTTTACAGATATTTTCACTCACTATAATTACTTGAAGTAGTGGCGTCCTTCGCGTATATATGCGTATTATTATTACGTCATTGCATAATACACACATCAAAAGTGTCTAGGGATTTTATAAATTTATATGGATCCTTTTTGGTGCATTTCATAATTTGAATCAGGAACTGTGAATCAAATTCGAGTAAAAGATGAAAATCAGCTGTCAATATTTTCCCTATAAAAACATACAACGCATTGAAGACATTATTAGTGCTACTGTTTCCCTACTACTGATTAAAACCAACGTTATTATGGAGCGGCGACGTCATTTAAGCAGGGAAGAAATGCTCAGAGCCGTGGGAATGATAGAAGCTGGTTCCCGGCAACGTACTGTGGCTTTAGCTCTGAATACAAGTCAGAGTGTTATCAGTCGACTTTGGACACGTTACCGAAGCACTGGTACCGTGGCTGAGCGCCATGGAGGACGGTATCGCTGCACCACACGGAGACAAGACCGATACATTCAAATCTTAACTCGAAGAGCTCCAACAATAACCGCCATGATGTTAGCCGTGAGGCTTCATCACTCTTCAGGGAACTTAATTAGCGACCAAACAGTCAGAAACCGCTTGCATGAAGTGAACCTTCATTCCCGAAGACCGCTACGGGTACCACCTATAGCAATGCACAATCGTAGGATTCGATATCAATGGGCTCTTGAACACAGAAATTGGGCAGAAGAACAATGGCGTTTCGTGTGCTTTTCTGATGAGTCTCGTTTTGGTATGAGACCGGATACAAGACGTATACGACACTGGAGAACCCCTGGACGCCAACAGCGATTAAAATCCTGCCAGGAAGTCCATCCTTATAGTGGTGGAACCATCATGGTATGGGCGGGTATTTGGATCGGCGGAAGAACTGAGTTGATTTGGATCAGAGGCAACCTCAACGCTCAAATTTATGCTGAGACGATTGTATCAGACGTCATCGTTCCTCTACAAGTGCAAATCGGTCCCTTATTTCAGTTAATGCATGATAATGCACGACAGCACATCGCAAGAGTTGTAAGACAGACTCTCGCCGCAGCTAACATCAATGTCCTGCCCTGGCCTGCTCAGTCGCCAGACTTGAACCCGATTGAGCATGCATGGGATATGCTACAGAGAAGAGCTCTGCCGAATATGGAGGGTATCCAGTCGCAAGAAGACCTTTTTTTGTTGTTGCAACGAACATGGGCGGCCATTCCACAGCGTGATTTGGATGAACTCATTTTGAGTATGCCAAACCGATGTTCTTGTGTTGTTAGTGTTCGCGGTAGAAACACGGATTATTAATTGTTTAAGTTACCCAATAAAATTTTAAAGAAAACTGTTATTTCAGTCTTTTTTTCGAACTTTAATGTTAGTGGTTCAAATGTCAAAAATCCCTTTATTAGGAAAATGGCAAATTTCTTTATTAATGCAAAGGTGACTTGGTTTATCGTTACTGTGACAAACGAAAACACTTTATTTGATGAATCCTTAAAGAAAATTTTAATTAATATCAATCAGGAGAAAAGTTATTGCAAAAATATATGTTGATCCCTAGACACTTTTGATGTGTGTAGTTTTGGGTAAACCATATGAAAATAGAGATATAAAGATCAAAAATTGGTAGTGTTTCTAACACGATCTTTTTGCTTGACACCTATTAAGGTAGAACTACTGTGTAGCCACGTGGGCCAGTTACGCTAATTTGGGCGCGTCGGTCTCCATATCTACACTAATATACTCGTAATAAAGCATGTTTTTTTGTTTGTATGAGGTAATCTGTGGAAGTCCTGGTCCGATTGCTAAATTTTTTTCACCAATAGAATGCTGCTGTATTTCTGAGTGACATAGGCATATTTTATGTACGCGAGCGAAGCTGCAAGCTAAAGGTAGTATTTTATATGGCAACTAGACTTGTAGAGCTACATTACACCCACAACATGCGATGTGGTTCTATGTACAACTCAAGCAGCGCACACGTGTGCGTCGGTTTAATGTAGTTCCCGCTTTATGCTTTGGCGCAAGGATTTGAATTAAGCTTTCATCATCATCATTTCAGCCGAATGACATCGACTGCTGGACATAGGCCTCCCCCACGTGTCACCAGAATTAACGGTCCTGTTCGTATATATCTCGCATCCATCGGATTCCCGCAATTCTTACCAGGTCATCGGTCCACATTGTAGGAGGCTTTTTATCGCTGCATCTTCCGGTATGCGGTCGCCACTATCTGTTCTGAATTAAGCTTTATGCAAAGGCTTTTCCGATGGTTGTGAACCTAATAAACAAAGTCTCATCTTCCAGTGATTTCAAAGCAGTTACGACGTCATTTCCAACGAATTAGGAATAACCAGCTCCTTTCAACCTGAATCATGAATACATACAAATCATATAAGGAGTTACAAACGACTAAGACAATCATTGACAGCTATGTGAAAATATCACAAGACTACACTTGGGAAATACCAAATCGGTGGTAAGATTACTGTGACCTAAAGGTTTTATGATGGCACTTAATTCTATATCATCTTCTTACACTTAAGTGTAGATATTGAGGGATGTCGCATGTGCGATTGAGAAGAAAAAAACATTGGTCATGTGCGAGTAGAACTCACTCACCGAAGTTTACACACACACTTACCCAATGTTTCCATAATGAAACACTAACATTTAAAAAGTTCTACTAACTACTTAGTATTAGTTGTCGGACACGTGTTGTGTCCTAATATGCACCTTAAAGAGATGTCTGCAAAACCATAGATGTTCAGCAGGGCCTATGCCCGTTCGGGGCAAGGGAATTTCTGAAAAAGAAGCACATAGTCCTAGAAAGAAAAGGAAAATATCGATTTTGATAGGAAATTATCTAAAGACTTCTCCCGCTCTAGGGTGGAGTGGGAGGACGTGAAAGGCTTTGCTTTTGTTCCTTCTTTACCTTGGGTTTCCCTCTCGGACGTGAACTCATGGCCCCAGTAGGCTTCAGCCCTTTTGGGCCACTACGCTTTTGCTGACATCTCTTTGAGGCTCTCGTGGAATACTAGGAAACCCCCGCAAGCCCACGTCTACGGTGGCTGCAAATCAGGGTCGGGATCCCGGCGGTTTGGGCGTGAGGAATGATGTACTACCTCAAAATACTAAGTACTTAAAGAGTTCCACGTTTACCTTCTAGCAGGTATGGTATCTTAGGTGAGTATAGACTACAACATTTACTTGTAACAGATCGTCAAGCCGCTCTATGATATGTTCTAGTGTATCATCCTTTTACGAACTAAACGTCGAGAACGCTCACCTCTTTGTTACAAACCAACGAGCATATTGGTGTAACATTTCGTCGAACGAAAGAATGAAAAAGAATGAACGCAAGGTGCAATGAAATGTTGATTTACCAATATTTTTGCACACTCGCTGTGAGCATTTACCCGTAACATAACGCCGAGCTTTCGTAGGAACGTTACATTACATGGAAATGCTTTGGAAACTGAGCTTTTGTCTGTATTGTACTATTCGTAAGAACGTTACATTACACAGAAATGCTCCAGATAATGTTTGTAGTCTATTCTCACCTTTCGTACAGAATGAAGACATTATAAATACAAAACAATACACAGTTCCCATTTACCACGTCAAGTTAGACACCAGCCTTACCCGCCTCAATTACCGCGCCATAACTCTCTGCCAAATTCACGCGCACTTTAGCCCATTTGAATGGTTCAAAACCACAAATGTATCAGTGGCTGACATTTGACTGGCATACCTCGCGGTTCAAGGTTCGAAGCCACGTAATTAGAGTGTTCAATTTTATTTATTGCTCGTCTTTTGTCGGCGGTAATTGCTGTAGTATGTTATATGGGTGAAGTGGTATTGACGTGATTGGAGAGTCTGTGGTGTGAATTGGTGGGTGTTAGCGAGCTTTTGTTGTTATTGAGTTGCGTCGTTATGAGACGATTTCAAACTGAAGTTTTCAGTGGAGAATATGCCTTTTTAATTCATGAATCCCCGACCGGTCCTATGAGACCGCGCTGTTATTGTTTTACTATTGTGTCTCGTTTTGTGGGTGTGTGATAGGTTAAGATTCCGTAGATAAAATGGAACCCTTATAGATTCGTTATGTCTGTATACTTATCTGTCCGTTCGTATATCACAGCTACTTTTAACTATACTGTTGTAACTTGGTAAGTAGATATATTCCGTGAATCACATTAAGATTTTTACACAAAAATAGAAAAAAAAAACAACAAATATTTGGTGTTCTCATACTTAGAACTAAAACTCAAAAAAATAAGTAGTTTGTACTTAGCGTTTCGCCTCGTCATAATTATCGTGTAAAATAATATAAAGGTTTTAAAAAAATAAATGCATTTGCTGTTAAAAACAGTTATTGGCATACATTTTTTTTAAAACCATTATTTTTGTACGATATTTCAAGCGCCAAAATTCGCAGAGCCTAACTTCACACTCGCCAACTTATAGTGGACGAACTGTACGCGGCAGCAGCGTTGGAAGGCCTCTCACAAGGTGGACCGACGACCTGGCGAGGGTCGCGGGAATCCGATGGATGCGAGACGCACAGGACCAGTCGCTGTGGACGTCTTTCGGCTGAGTTGATGATGATGATGAAAAAAACTCCTCCTGACTTACTTGTTTACTGTGCCAACGAGACGGAGATGTTTGGTGATCTTATTATAAGTTTACTACTTATGAATACATACCTAGCTATAATATGTAGAATGCAATAAAAGTATTAAGTAATTTAAAAATAAAACTTAATAAAAATTTGGTGTTATATAAAATGCTATAGAAGGCTTTTAAGGTGTTTTTTACAATATCCTTTTATATGCAGATGCAAAGTCGACAACATTATTAAAAAGATATCTAGATTATTGTTAAAACAAAAAGCTTCTTCGCGATCACTCGGTCAAGGTCTGTTGCAAACACCAATGTGTAGGTATAATCTATACTTAATATTGTGAATGCGCAAGTATGTCTGTTTGTTTGTGAAGTTTCCCTATCGAAAGCTCTAAAAAGATTTTCATAAAACTTAGGAGGTCATTTGTATTAACTAGCTGTTCTCCGCAGTTTTACCCGCATCTTTGGTTTCTGCCCTAATGTTGTGTAGCCTCCACCATTCCTCGATAAACGGGTTGTAAAATACTAAAAAAAAATCAATACAAACCAGCTGCTTATCAGATCATCATCATCATTTCAGCCGAAAGACGTCCAATGTTGGACTTTGGCCTCCCCCAAGCGTCACCACAACGACCGGTCTAGTGCAATCAGCTTCCTAATATTAGTTCCTACACAAGTTATAGCCAGAGATTCCTCTAACATAATTATATTTCTTACCCTAGAAGAGATAATAACCATTTACACACGCAAAGTCACGGGTAGAAGCTAGTCTAATAAATAAATACTTCTTTGTTTTGATCTAATGTACTAATTGACGTTACTGCTAAAGATCAAGGTGCATATTATTATAGCTAGAAATACTCGTCTATAATAAAACTGTTCAGCTCCAAAAATTACTGATTTACGAGTATAGTTAACATTTCACATTGATTTTAATAAAAATTGCAACAGTGTTATAAAAACCATGTTATTTAATCAGGTTAGACAGATTTATGTTAAAGTTGACGACAAGAGCTCGTGGCTAGATAATAAAAGCCTCTCGGGTCGATCTCCAAGGTTAAGCAACGCTTGCCAAGGTTGGTTTGTGGATGGGTGACCATCTTAACATAACAAAGTTCCTTCGTGCCTCGGAAAGCACGTTAAGCCGTAGGTTCCGGTTGTTATTTTGTGGATCTTTGGCAGTCGTTACGGATAGTCAGAAGCCAGTAAATCTGACTCCAGCCTTACCATGAAGTATCATGTTACCCCAGTTAATGGATTGTGGAGGTCTGGTAAGCAGCCGCTCCTCGTAAAATACTGGTATTCAGCTAAATCTGGCTTGACTGGAAGCCGACCCCAATATAGTTGAGAAAAGGCTAGGCAGATGAATATGTTTAGGACTAGAACTTGGAACAGAGCTAGCTGTCACCCATTGTGAAGGCACAAGGAGAGTCGTTCATACCTTCCAACATCATTTACGTCCTTTTCATTGTACTTCATATGGTATTGTAATTTATACAAATCAGTATTCAAATTATTACAATAATAACGATATTGCGCACAAAACGATTATAATTACGATACTATTATGTATCACCCACGCTTAGGGTTCCGTATAATTTGTTGATTGACTGGTGATTAATCGTTGAAAGATTATTATAAGTAAACAATGGGCTTCATCAGAAGGCTTAAAGTCACCCAAAGGGCAATGGAATGGGCTATTTATTTTCTTTCACTACTTTCACAAAACACTGTCTAGTTCCAAGCTAAGCAGAGCTTGTGTTAGGAGTACTAGAGAGATTTTTCGTGATTTTCATCTGGAATGAAAATACCTGCAAGAGAACCGCAAATGTATGCCTTTCCATGACGACACACATGAGAGGAAGAGGTACATAGACCGTAACGTCTTGGATGACGAAAGTCCGGAAAAACATGAAACCAGAAATCAGAAACATTTATTTCAAATAGAGCATTTACATTCAGATTTTTGGCAGTCGTTACGGATGTCAGAAGCCAGTATATCTAACTCCAGTTTTGCCATGAACCGTATTATCCCAGTTAATGGTTTGTGGAGGTCTGGTAGGCAGCCGCTCCTCGTGAAATACTGGTATTCAGCTAAATCCGGCTTGACTGGAAACCGACCCCAGTATAATTGGGAAAAGGGTAGGCAGAGTATTTACAAGCACTTTTAGATTGTCCTAATGTCGTTTAGTGAAGCTAATTACACGTTCTAAAGCTTTCTATGGAGAAGAACGTGAAAGCAACTCCATGGACACTCTTTTTAAACCATTTATTACAAAAATTCTAGTTACACAATTTTTGTGGCTTCTATCATGTCAAATAAATAAATTAATAGTCCACTTGTCTTGCAGATAAAGATAACCAGTCTTCACACATCATTTTGTACTGATTCGTTAGTCATCTTCGCTATTCGTTGGTTTTATTTTCTACAGAACCCAACATCTAATTGACCCATCTAACCTTGCCTTACCTAATGATAATCGGAAGTAGGTGCAACAAAAAAAGGTTTAACCCCAAATCCGATGAAATAATAGCAGTTTGATAATAAACAATAATTCTCTTGTCAAGACGAGGGTCACAGTTAAACGCTCGATAATTACGACTATTGAAATTATTGAGTTTAATTTTTAAACTAGCTTTTTCTTGTGGTCTCACTCACGTCGTCTATCCCATCATAAGAAGTAGCCTTTAGTATTCCTCGATCCAGCCAGGGATGCGGGATTATTTTAAATAGTAACTGTGACCCTGGAATACAAAGATCAACTAAACTGGATTATATAATCTTTGGTGTATACTGTAAGTATAGCAAGCAATTGATAATTAAATAAATAATGAAAAAGTAAATAAAGGAACACCGGCGGGTTTTAGTCAGTAAAAGTCTGACACTCCCTCTTGCTCTAACCAGAGCAAGCGGGGTTAGGGAGGGGCTACATTTTTCAGCACTAGTTGCAGTTCTACTGAATGATGGTTCTAAGTGAAAGAAATTACTGGGCTATTCTGTAGTAGATATTGATTGGTCTATACTGTCTTTACTGCTCACTTATCTATTTATATTGTAGTATGGAAATATTGCGAAAACAACCATTTTTTTAAAAGATTAACCATGGAGTTTCTTGCCGGTTCTTCTCCATAGGAAACGACCAATTGGAACCGTGCACTAGTTTTTGACGTTTTATAACTTAAGTGCCCATGTAGCCTACATGGGCACTGTGTGAAATAAAAACATTTTGTTATTGATTTTAAAAGGATAGAAGTATTGGAAAGTGCGGTACGGTTACTGACAGATTTAGCCTAAACGTTTGTCTTTGGGACCTTAGATCGAATGTCACTTTGTAAAGATCGCCAAATAGAGAATCCTCTTTACAAATAAATAACTAGTTAGTTTCACTTTTTATATTATAATACAAGCCCCAGCCAGGGGCTTTGCTCGCATGAAACTAGAAAATAAATAACCTGTGTTGCTGTGAAGATGTAGCTTTCTAAAGGTGAAAGAATTTTTGAGAAGAATTTGAAATCGGTCAAGTAGTTTTAGAATTAAACCGTAACATACAAACCAACAAACAAAAAATCAAATCTTTCCTCTTTATAATATTAGTATAGATGAGTTTGGATTTAAATAAAGTTCTTTTTTGTAGTTCTTTCAACAGTATGCTACCGTGTCATTGTATTACTACAATAGGTGCAATTTGTATTAAAATATCTTTGCTTTATAATATGAAGGAAGGTGTTAATGAGTTCTAAGTTTTTTGTGATACTAATACTTATACGATTATGTAGCGAGGGTCGATATAACAATTTATTTTAAATTGTTTATTGTTGATCGGTTTTTGAAGATACAATGCGATGCGAAATATTTTGGTAGCTGTATTTCCGTATTTAAAAGCTTTACAAATAGAGGTTACTGGTTTGAAAGAGCATGAGTATTTTTTCTGTTGTCATGACGACTGGGTCGAATGGAGGGAGTTTCCTTCAAGACAACATTGAATATGAGTAAATCTAAATTAGTTATCTGAATAAACTGTGTTGTTTTTTCGGTTAATTAATTTTTGTTACTTATTAATTTTTTAATTAAAAATTTCTATAGTACAAGCTAGAGATTTGTTACCTATACTTAGCACAAAGTTAGTAATAGCAAAAACTTAGTTCGCCAATCAATTTAATGCCATTGTCACTTACTTAATAATAAATGTACGTCATATTTCGATAGGACGTAAGTACAAAAAACAACCACCGGACCATCACGACATCACGACACTATCCTACGTTGTATAGCGTGAGCCTATCAATAATAGTAATAAAAAATATTAAACGGATTCAGATGAAATTTTGTACACGGGTAGACCACGAGCTTCATCCCGGGAGTATGTATCTTTTGGTATAATAATATTATCTACTATGACATGAGCGAAGCCGCTGGCAGCAGCTAGTAAAAAACGAACTTATCTATCCTGGCTAAGATTGCTTTAATACAAAACCAAGTCCGCTACACTATGCCAGCAAGTCCAACAGTAAAAACACATTTTTCAACGGGTCACGATAACCATTTATTTAGAAAGAGTGTGGCAACATTAATCAAGGAAAGTCATTTGAGGCTGGCAATCTCGCTAACTCATTTATTTCTCATTTGGTGCTTCTAACCACATTTTATTTTGTAATACATTCACTGGGACTCCTTTTTGTGGCGACATCTTGAACTATATTAACAGTTTATGGATAGGTGTTTACAAACTGGGGCTTTATATTTCATGAATCCCCGACCGGTCCTATGAGACCGCGCTGTTATTGTTTTACTATTGTGTCTCGTTTTGCGGGTATATGATAGGATATAGTGGGAAATCATTCAATAACTTTTCCCGCTCTAGGGTGGAGGGAGAGGGCGTGTCAGACTTTTACCGACTAAAACCTACTACTATAATCCTTCGTTTATCCTTTGAGTTCTAGGAATACGTGTTAATTCCTTTTTGAAATCAACCCATGGTCCCAGTAGGCTTCGGCCCTGCTGAGCCCCCATGGTTTTGCTGACATTTCTTGGAAACGTGGAACAGTCCGCGCCGTTGCAAACTTAGGTTAAAAGATACTCGCTGGTCTAGTGGTTGCTAGGGCGTAAAACGAGGTCGTAAATTCAATTCCTGGGTCTTTCAGTGTTATTTATATATTTATTTTATTGTTTAACCAAAAATTTTATAATTATGTCACTGTAAAATTGTAAATACCGTTAGATTATAATCTATCTAACCGTGGTAGTGATATTCATAAGTACACCTCTATCAAACTGCAATGACTCTGAATGCAGGCGTAAGGTTGTAGCTGTGTATTTGTTTAACTTTGGCCCACACTGAGAATTGCTCCTATATGGTGGGTGTCTTCACAATCATGTCGTGAAGCTACGAAGACCTGGAGTATCTGTGAGTTATAGAAATATTTGTTCTGTGCGGGAATCAAACCCGCGAGAGGCGGCGCAGTAGCCAATCGCTCAACCACTACGCCTACCATTCCGTCGATAATGAGCTTTAGTTGTTGCAACAGCCCTTTTTTTCAACACTTCGGAATCTCCATCATCATCATCACTTCAGCCGAAACACGTCCAATGCTGGACATAGGCCTGCACTTAGCGTTGCCACAACGACCGGTCCTGTGCCACTCTCATCCATTTCAATCTTGCCTTATGTTATTTAAACTAATATTTTTGTATTTATATAAACTAGTGCTTGACCGCGACCTCACCTGATTGTAAGAAGTGATGCAATCGTTGATGGTGAGGCACAGTAGTTTATTTACTCTAGCTTTCGAAGACCGCAACAGGCAAATTGTTCCAGTCCTTCAATTTACGCGGTATAAACGACGAGGCATAACGCTTAGTCCGGACCGTAGTAGTTTCAACAACGTAAAGGTAGATAATCGCCGTACGACGGTTTGTCCGATGGTAGAAAGGAGATGGCGGAATCAAATCATACAAACTAATATTCTAACTATTTAAACTAATCAGGTATTCCTGCAGATTTGCACCTTAAGTTTATTTATTATTTCATTTTCTAATTATAATAACGTACAAAGTGGAAAATTATGCTCTAATGAGAGAACTTAACAGTCCTAGTAAATTCTACCTAATCTCTCTATTAACGCTTGAGAACATGACTTTAAAACGCCTTATAAACTATGACTGAGCCACTTTACACTCGTCTAATGAGCTAGGCATCTTTACACACAGTAAAGATCTCACTCCATAGCAATCCACGGCTATGCTACGCACGTATTTTCAGCTTCTCACTGTAAGCACAATCCGGTCACATTAACTTGACGCATCTCTGAAATGCGAGCGTCACCCTGCTTCTCTCTGCATTCCCTTAACTCGCCCGGTAAGTGTCAGGTATGGTCAGCATCTTTGTTAACGATACATCATCATCATCATCTCAGCCGAAAGACGTCCACTGCTGGACATAGGCCTCCTCCAAGCGCCACCACAGCGACCGGTCCTGTGCGTCCCGCAACCACCGGATTCCCGCGACCCTCGCCAGGTCGTCGGTCCACCTTGTGGGAGGCCTTCCGACGCTGCGTCTTCCGGTACGTGGCCGCCACTCTAGAACCTTCCGTCCCCATCGACCATCTGTTCTACGAGCAATGTGCCCTGCCCACTGCCACTTAAGTTTGGCGATTCTTCGGGCTATGTCGGTAACTTTAGTTCTCTTGCGGTTAACGATACGCGCGTTGATAATTTGGCTGATTTGTTATTGTCATATTGTTTTTGGACATTATTTCATCGACATCAAGCGACGTAACAGTCCTAATACTCCGTCGCCGCACGCCGTAACTAAATGTAAACAATCTTGTCATGTCTTTTTATCTAAAAGTTGTCTATAAATTGTATGTAAAAATCTTTGCAAATAGGTATTTACCTAAATCGATGTTAGCTAATATACTAAATTTAAATAATCTTTGTGTATATTATATACGACCTCTTTAATATAAAAAGACATACCAAGATTGTTTACCTTTAGTTAACTACCTAAACCAACGGAGTATAGTAGATTCTACCTAATCTCTCTATTGACGCTTGAGAACATGAGTTTAAAACACCTAATAAACTATGACAAACCCACTTTATACACGTCTGTATAATTTGTATCAAATTGTACTACACGTTCCAAATGAGAATAGGATCGGCGGCCATATTGTGACGTCTCATCTTACTGTCAAATCGGAAAAATTGAGTAGGGTGAACAAAACAAGAAATTTGTTCAATTTAATTTATTTACGAATTGTGAACGAAAAAAACTTTGATGTAAATGCAGTTCTTCAATTTTGTTGATCTCTGCGTCACTGTGTGACTGTGAAGCGTCTGAGTAGTGGCGTCATCATCGTGATCGGTACTGCTGCTTTCCCCTATAAAATAAAGCATGGATTAATATAGGTTTTTAATGTGTATTGCCCTAACTGTTATTTTAAATAAAAATAAGCATTATTACCTGTATCTGACAAAATTAAATCTGAATCGAGTTCTTCAATGCCACTCATTTCGCCATAACTGTCTGATGAACTGTCATCATCATTTTCCAATAATTTCCATTTGCCAATAATGAAAATAAAAAAGAAAGTAGTATCATTTGTTAAATAGTAGTTTTAAATAACTTTTTTTATCTATTTCTTATGACTTAACTAAGACTCAGTAAAACAAAACCATTGAAACGCAAATAAGATTTTTTTGCAAACCGTACTTTTCAATCAAAATTTGACAGATCGAGTTTATTGACTTTCCTATTCTCATTTGGAACGCATAGTAATCAGTGTAATTGGCATTTTGTCGTTCTAGTTAAAAAATAATAATAACAAATAGCATGGCACCTCTATGCGCCCATCTCAGTGGAAGATCGCCTTAATTCTCTCACATTTGCACCAAACATGGTAAGGTATGGGCGATTAGCAGCGTCCGTGAGAACCGCGGATGGCGTAACAATTATATTATTACTGTTATTATAGATCATTATGATTATGATTAAGTTATCGATCGGTTTTATAGGTCACATTGTTAGTTAGTTTGTAATCTACGGAGATGTGAGCTTGTTAAATAGTTTGTTGTTTGTGGAATGTTTTGATGATGGCCATTTTATTTGTTTACTAGCTGCTCATCCTGGGTTCGCTTGGAACAATTTTCTTTTTCAAACAAACCCTTTTATGACTTTGGAGGTATGCGGAACAAAGTGTTAAGTCAAAACCTCCATTAAAAAGGGAGGATCCTCCGATCAGATGAATGTTACATTTATTTATAAATTCATTACTTCTTCCTATCAGGGTCGACGGGAGTCACTACGGGCTTGAAACACATAGGGTAACTGAAGAAACACGGGCGGGTTTTAGTTAGTAAAAGTCTTACATTCCATTTTAAATAATGTTGCAATTGTACAGTACAAGTAGTACGAGTAAAGTATCCCCATGCTCATATTGCTCAAACAATCATTTGCACAGATTGAAATACGAAACTCCCTTCGTTTATTGCAACTCCTTATTCATTCATTCATCATTCATCTCAGTCGAAAGACGTCCACAGCTGGACATAGGGCTCCTCCAACAGCGACCGGTCCTGTGCGTCTCGTATCCATCGGATTCCCGCGACCCTCGCCAGGTCGTCGGTCCACCTTGTGGACCAACGACCTCTGTCTTCCAACGCTGCTCCTTGCAACTCCTTATGATTAATCCATTATTATTTCTTAATTGTCAAATACTTTGTATCTTTATTAAAATTACTCATCTCTCAACGATTCCTTACAAATGTCCTAAGGAATGCGCCATTTAACTACAAAACACTACAAATACAAGATGACAGGATTGCGTAGGACTCGGAGCTCGAGTGGGCTGCCTGCATTCATTATAGAATGCTGGTACTCATCACGATGTAAGTAAAATTGTATTAGTACGAGTACGTTAAGCCGTAGGTCTCGGCTGTCATTTGTAGATCTTTGGCAGTCGTTACGGATAGTCAGAAGCCAGTAAATCGGACTCCAGTCTTGTCATAAAGTACCGTGTTACCCCAGCTAATGGTTTGTGGAGGTCTGGTAGGCAGCCGCTCCCCGTAAAATACTGGTATTCAGCTAAATCCGGCTTGACTGGAAGCCGACCCCAATATAGTTGGGAAAAGGCTAGGTAGATGAGTTATAGAGCTGTGTAACTGTTTTTGTGTATTTTACTTTAAATGTGCCACTTTTATAAATAAACGATATTCTAGTCTTGTCTTTAGGAAACTCTTTTTATTTTATAATACATTTGTATATTTTATGTATCATCATCATCTCAGCCGAAAGACGTCCATAGGACATAGGCCTCCCCCAAACGTCGCCACAGCGACCGGTCCCGTGCGTCTCGCATCCATCGGATTCCCGCGACCCTCGCCAGGTCGGTAAGTATTTTATGTATATTTGTATACAAACCGAGAGTGAAAACACTTTAGGTCGCATATTCCTCTTAACCAAGCGTCGCCCACTGCTCACCTCCTTATTATAATATACGACGTTATTACCGTAAACACATTCCGTTTGTTCGCAGAAACTTACACTAATGAGTAATTATGTTTGATTGTTAGTGAGCCTACGTAAGTTGCGGCAAATTATTATTTGGATCGATAGGTAATAACATTATTTGCGTGGGGTCCTTTTTTAAACGTGTGAAATCATCAAATAACTTCTCCTGCTCTAAGGCGGAGTGATTTTTACTGACTAAAATCACACATATGTTCCTTCAGTTGTCCTTTGTGTTCTAGGACCAGAAGTTTTTAAATGTCGACCTCTTAATAGGCTTCTGCCCCGTATTGGCCGACCCTACGGTTGTGCTGATATCTCTATGAGGCGTGCGTGGAACACTACGACGTTTACCGAATGGCCGGTCGGCGAACTACACCTTGCTTGCCGTGCGCAATTTGGATCGAAAGTTAAATTATGCGTGGGATCCTGTTTTTAACAATGGAAATCATTTCACAATTTTTCCCAATCTAGGGAAGTGGGAGGGCGTGTCAGAACTTTACTGACTAACACCACACATATGTTCCTTCAGTTGCACTTTGCAATTTAGGACTACGGAATCTCTTTTAAAAATTCTCCTAGCTCTAGCGTAGGTTTGGCTCACACATTGAGTGAATGAATTGCATAATATTATGTTACGGTAAAACCGTTACCAAAAACGTAAGTAAATGACTCATTATGTTTGGGATAACCTTTGACTGTAGAAACTGTAAACATGTATTTTGCAGTTCAGAAAACGAATACTATACCTACATCATCATCTGCCTAGCCTTTTCCCAACTATATTGAGGTCGGCTTCCAGTCAAGCCTGATTTAACTGAATACCAGTATTTTACGAAGAGCGGTTGCCTACCAGACCTCCACAATCCATTAACTGGGGTAACACGGTACTTCATGGCAAGACTGGAGTCAGATTTACTGGCTTCTGACTATACATAACGACTGTTATGTGACTCAGAAAGCACGTTAACATACAAATTTTAAAGGGCTTTCCGAGGCACGGAGGAAACTCGTTATGTTAAGATGGTCACCCATCCACAGACCAAAGTAGGCAAGCGTTGCTTAACCTTGAAGATCGACCTGTGCGGCTGTTATTATCTAGCCACGAGCTCCTCATTCATTCATTCACACATTGAGTAAATGAATTGCATAATATTATGTTACGGTAAAACCGTTACCAAAAACGTAAATAATATGACTCATTATGTTTGAGATAACCTTTGACTGTAGAAACTGTAAACATGTATGTCACAGAAAAGGAATAATGTACAAAACAGTAAAATAATAATCATCACGGTGTTTTACCTTATAGGGTTCGACAGACTTGTTACTATGTATTATATTTATATTTTACCAGTAGGTACTACATTGTTTTTAAATTAAAATAATATATTTTTTGTCTTTTCCTCGATTGCGGAATGGATGCAGATAAGCGATTATAATTGATTAATATTATGTTTATTTTGCAAATAGATTATAAAAATATTTTTACACGACATTTTTTTCATTAATTTAAACCAGATAACATCATCATCGAAGGACTGGAACAATTATAAACGCGTTTTTCGCATTAAGTATAACATTTATTTTTCATCGTCATCATCATCTCAGCCGAAAGACGTCAGGTCCATCGGATTCGCGCGACCCTCGCCAGGTCGTCGGTCCACCTTTTTCGACGTTTACCTCGTTCTAGAAGCAATGTGCCCTGCCTACTGCCACTTAAGTTTCGCAATTCTTCGGGCTATGGCGGTTACCTTGGTTCTCTTGCGGATATCTTCATTTCTGATGATATGTGATAGTGATAACGCAAGGAAACTCCGAGCATACCCCTTTCCATTGCCCTTTGGGTGGCTTTAAGCCTTCTGATCAGGAATACAATTATAAGCCATATTTAATCAATATTTTTTAGACATTTAAATGAAATTTTACATACATTCAAGTAGCAACTAATCGAAGCTTCTTGAAATTACTCGTAATTAAGCTATTTTGCATGGCGTAAGGCAAAATGTATCGGGACTCTCCTTATATCAACATTATATTCGTTACCTACATTATTGGCAAATAAAGGATTTCTATTTCTAACACATTTTTTTGGGAGGAGGTTTTCAATTCGGTTGTATGTTTTTTTATTATGTTTGTTTTTTCAGAACTCCATCATTTATGGATCGTTTTGCATTTTTTTTTAAACTTGATAGGATATGTTCCCAGATTTTTTTTTCAAAACCAATCTTAAATAACAAACAAATGAAAATAAACGAGGAACACCTACTCTTGAAATAAAAGTTGTTTCAAACTTATTTTCGTCGGGAAATAAAATTGTTCTACGACTTCTCCCGCTCTATGACGGAGCAGGACCACATGTCAGACTTTTAGTTCTAGGGTTCCCTTTCAGAAGTTATTTTGAACGTTAAAATCATATTTTGTTTTGTAGTGAAGTCGGTTGCTTTCTTGTTTTTTTTTTCTTATCAGTCTCTTGAGTTCATAGAACATTGAAAAGACAAGAAAAAAGATTTTCTATTAAAACCATAATTATCTCAAATCGGTTAGGTAACAGTTGGTAACAGTGGCATGGTAACAGAAAATAATAATATTAGTGTAATTAAACATTGATCTGTTTCTAAATATTGTGCAATGAAATAACCAACGTTTTGCGATAACAACTCGTATTAGTCAAAACTGTTGGATTTGCGTGCTTAGGGTTTTCTATGTGCGAAATCATCAGAATGACTTCTCCTGCTCTTAGGCAGAGCGGGAGGGCGTGTCAGAGTTTTACTGGCTAAATCCCACCCCGTTCCTTCTTTGCCATTGTTCCAGGGTCCCGGCTTTTTCTTTCGGAAGCCCACCCATGGCCCCGTGGCTTCGACCCTGCCGGGCCCCTACAGTTTGCTGACATCTCTATGAAGCGCGCGTACTGTTGTTACACGCCTTTGACAACTTGGGCTTAGTCCGGATTATTGCTGGATTGCCGAACGGCGAGCTAGCCATTGCTCGCCGTCCGCAAACCCGCGCCTATACGTGTGCTTAGGGTTTAATATTTATTTCAGCTGTTATAAGCAATTGTATTTATGGTGTACAATAAATAGTATATCAATCAATCAATCAACTTACACGTTGCTCCCATTCAAAGATTTAATATAAGTGTGGAATTCCCTGACCGAGTCTGTGTTTCCTAATAGCAACGTTTTCCCTGAGTTCGTTTCGGTATTTCTTCTCAGGGTAGTCAGTTAGGAAACACCGGCCTCATCTAGAATAATATGACAAAAAGAAAAATTGACGTGTTTGTGAATCCTATTTGCAAAATAAATATCATTTATCAACGCCCTAGGAAAATTTAGAGTAAATAGGTTACATCAAAGCAAGCGTGCACTATCCTCAAACAAATCTTCAAAATAATAATAATTAAATAATCTAATAATCTAAAATAATGCATCAGGGTATTCTCTACCAGTGAACCTTTGAGTTAAAAAAAGACAACACTGTGTTAGGTTTTTGTTGTGATGCGTTTTCTTATATCGCTTACGCTGAAGCGTTACCGATTATAGCAAGAGATTCGACACGAAACCGTCGTAACTTGGCTTGGCTTGCAGGTGAGATAGTTGTCATGCGTGAATCTGTCAATATTTTTTTTTAATATATTCACGCTATACAAAATATCTGAATTTACTTAATATGTTGCAATACTTATGTTTTCCCGATTACAATACCTTATGCAATTTATCCCCTCTTTGTTATGACTAGTATATAAACTGAATTTGTTCCTGACAAAATCATACTTTACCGAACCTCAGGAGTCGCAGGTCGATTCACTCACTAGTTTTTAGTCTTCAAAATCGTAGCTACGTACCAGTGAAAGAAGACAGAAGCCTATCATAGTCCACTGCTGGATATAGGCCTCTGCCAAGCTGCTCTCCTGAACTCCAGTCGTCCAGTATCGCACCCAGTTCTCCTAGCTACCATCACTTCAGCTTAAAGAGAGGTTCCATACTTCTGTTACCACTCCAGGACTTGGATTTTTCACGAGGTCCTCTACATCAACAGTAAATATCTAATTCTGTTCTATAATCTTCAAATTCGAGTGAAAAGTAAATTTACAACTGTGAACCTCGTTACTCAAGCTGATCCATACTGAATTTACAACAATTTTGTAACTGATTCAAGTGTTTTAAAAGTGACAATTGAAAACACCAAAGTGTTATTGTGCCTGTGATCTGAAAAAAGTGGCTTTGACAAACTTTTGTTCGTTATTAACAAATCGTATATTTAATGTCTTTTTGGACTCATAAACTACTACACTAATCACTACGTTTACTAAATAATTGTTTGAGTGATTAAAAGAAAAAAAAGAAAAAGAAAGAAAAAGAATATCGCAGAAACAATATGTCTAAAGCCAACGAAATACAAGAACAAATCCAGAACACTTTACGCACAGAAGTACGAAATGTCATGAAATCTGAATCTGAAGCTATCAAGAAGGTACTTGAAGAATTAAAGAAAGCCGGACCAAGTAACATTTCTCAAATTGAAGAACTGAAAACTGAAATCAAAGGCGTACAATATGAAAACAATGAACTGCGAACAAATATCACAGAGATGATTAAAACTGTTAGTCAATTGAACGTGAATTTAAACGTTCTAGATCAGACTATGCGTGAGGCGAATATCGAAATTTACGGCTTGCCAGAACTGAAAAACGAAAACCTAATTGCTATAGTTATAAAGTTAGCTAGTGTAGTGTCTTATAAGTTACAAGACTCAGATATATTAAAGTGCATAAGAGTACCGAACAGCAGGTTACATCCTCACTCAGTGGTAGTGAAGCTATGCAGTGTTAGATGCCGCAATGACTTTTATGCTGCTATTATTAGGTACAACAAATCTCGTCCGGATGATAGATTGAATACGACAGTCTTGGGTTTTGGTGGTAGAAAGGTGCCGGTGTATGTTACCGAGCATCGCTCTCCATTGAATAAATCTTAGTTTACTAATAGACAATTTAAAGCCAAAGATATTCCTAGATATAAGTTTGTCTCTGAAACTAGTCAAGGATGAGAATAAGTAAAACAAAAATAGTTCAAATAAATATTTATTTAATTCCTATACACCATCTTTTCTTTTTGTTATCCTAGTGTTTTTTATATCATTATCTCCCTAGATCCGTAGGAGTCTACCAGGGTTAAAGCGTCTGGGGCCATGGGTTCGCTTTTGAAAGGAAAACCCAAGGCCCTAGAACAAAGGCAAAGAAGGAACAAAGGAGTGGATTTTATTCAGTAAAAGTGTGACACGCCTTTCTGCTTTACCCAAGAGTAGAAGAAACTTCCTAGATTCATCATGAGAAGATTTCTCATTTCTCATATCACTCCTATAAGAATCATCTCTTTTGCTATTTTCCCAACTAGCTTGAGGTCGTTTTACAGTATTATCGAATGTGGCTGAATACTCGTTTAGTTTTAGTTTAATTCATGAATCCCCGACCGGTCCTATGAGACCGCGGTGTTATTGTTTTGCTATTGTGTCTCGTTTTGTGGGTACGTGATAGGTAAATAGTGTTTTACATGGAGCGATTACCTATCAGACCTCCACAACCCAGTTGCTGGGCAACACTACACTCTTAGGATAAATTAATGATCAGACTTTCTGGCGTCTGAATACCTAGTGAAACAACTGTCAAAGATTAAATTATAGTAGCATTCTACAGTTGAAAATCAATTGACGAACTAATTTTTTCTATTACTTATTAACTTTACGCCACAGTGATTTAGTTTTAAATAGTACAATGCACTGGCTGTGTCCCGCGGATTTATTCGTATCTTTGGTTATCGATCGCAACGTAATATAGCATGAATTCTTAATCGATAAAAAGGGATATATCTGACACAAACACTAATATGCCTAAGTCATTAAGTCTGTCTTTGTACAGTGTTACTTACTAAGACATAATATTTTAATAAATTAAATATTTTCTCAATTCGAACAAGTAGTTCCTGAAATAAGCGCTTTCAAACATACAAACAAACTCTGCAAGCTTTATAAGATTAGATAGATTGTGTTTGTTCAATATGTCTTTATAATATATTATAATCTACATGATTTGCTGTTATAACTTCGTTAAACAAATATTATAAAACAAATATATAGTGACAGTAAAATTAACAATAAACGTGGTTATTTCTTTATGGCTGAAAAGAAAGGAGCGAATCTCTTACAGACTCACTCAGGTGCTGACCGGGCACGGTTGCTTCGGTGAGTACCTGAACAGAATTGGGCGAGAGGCCACGGCAAATTGCCATCATTGCGGCGGCGATCTAGATTCTGCACAGCACACGCTGGAAGAGTGCCCAGCGTGGGCCACTGAACGCGGAGTTTTGGTCGCTAGGATCGGGCGAGATCTGTCTCTGCCAGCAGTAGTGAGGGCTATGCTGGCTGAGCCAGAAAACTGGAGGGACGTTGCTTCATTCTGTGAGACCATAATGGTCCAGAAGGAGGCTGCCGAGCGGAATCGTGAGAGAGCCGATCCTACTCGGAGAAGAAGGCTTCGGGGAGGCAACCGCCTCGATGCCTAACACGCCAAAACCCCGCTTGCATCATCTAATGCAGGTGGGCCTTTGGAATCAAGGACGATTAGAGTGGAGACTCTGCGCGCCCATCGAGTGATTCCAGGAAAGACGGTGGTACAGTGATCACGTGCTACCGTACACAGTGAGGCTCAGAGGAGACCGTTATACAGTCTCCTCAGGGAAGTGCCGAAATAGGCGTTGCACAGAGGTTACGGAATTGGTCTTTTGAGAGGTTACTGGGCCCTTTCTATATGCTGATGGTGATCACCGGGGTGGTTATAGTGAGATAAAAATCCTACACGCCCCGGACTTGTCCCCAAAGTCCGAGCGCCTTTTGAATGTTTCGCCTCGAAAACAAAAATCCAAAAAGGTATAACATCACGGCGGTTGGCCCCAATGGGTTCGACAGACTTCTACCTATGTCTGGCATTCATATTTCACTTTATAAGTACTATGTACATTGTTTTACAATATTTGTTTTCTTTTCCTCGACTGCGAAATTGGATATATGCAAAATATTGGATATTATATATATAGATAAGCGAATGTAAATGTGTGAATGATAAATAATGTTTATTTTGCAAAGCACTACATAGTATAAAACAAAGTCGCTTTCTCGGTTCCTATATCCCTATGTATGCTTAAATCTTTAAAACTACGCAACGGATTTTGATGCGGTTTTTAATAAATAGAGTATAGTATCATATAGTAGAGTAACACTGATGGCCGGGGCGGGTCGCTAGTAGATAATAAATTATACTTTAACACGCTAATTTGGTCTTTGGAAGGAACAATTTTTCTTTTTTTAGTTTTCCATTATTCAATAACTTCTCCCGCTCTGTGGCGGAGCAGGAGAGCGGCATGTTAGAATTTTAGTGACGACAACCCACTCCTATGTTCCGTCTTTGCCTTGAATTTTTGAACAATAAAACATTCTTTTTTTTGTAGTGATGTCTGTTCCTTTTTAGGGTCCCGTAGTCAAATGGCAAAAACGAAACCCTTATTGTTTTGTCATGTCTGTCCGTCCGTACGACCGTTCACGCTTAATCTCTGTGACCGTTAGCACTAGAAAGCTGAAACTTGGTACCAATATGTACATATATCAATCACGCAATGTAGTAAAATAAAAATTGGAATAAAATGTTTTATTAGGGTAGCCCTCCTACACATGTAGAGTGGATAGTGTTTCTTTTTAGGGTTCCGTACCTCAAAAGGAAAAAACGGAACCCTTATAGGATCACTTTGTTGTCCGTCTGTCCGTCCGTCTGTCAAGACCCTTTTTCTCAGGAACGCGTGAAGGTATCAAGTTGAAATTAAAACCATATATTGCAATCCGCGGTCCCTTGAAGTTGTGCAAAAATCAAACTTGTAAGTTGACGGGAAAAAAAGATACGCCCGTTTATGTTGCAAAAAACGTACATTTCGACACTGTCAAAGGAATCAAAACTCATAGGGTGCTTCCCGTTGACCTAGAATCTTGAAATTTGGCACGAAGCAAGGTATTATAGCACTAATATCGGGAAAAGTCTGAAAACTGAAAATTTTTAGTTACGTCACAAGAAAAAAAAATTGAAAAGTCTTCAAGACTCGATTCGAGAATTAAACTGTTTTTATAGGTAGGTTGGTACGAAACCCTCAGTGCGCGAGTCCGACTCGCACTTGCCCGGTTTTTTAATTTCAACTTTAACGTGTAATATATTGTTGGATAGGTATTGAAAATGAATAGGGGTTTACTAAAATCATTTTTAAAAAAATGATAATAATTTCAGAAACAATCGCTCGAAAAGTAATAAACAATGTGTCCCCCTTCCCCCTCTAACTTTTGAACCATAAGTTTAGAAAATATGAAAAAATCTGGAAAGTAGAAGTGACGGCTGAAAATCCGGAACCCTACACTGAGCGTGGCCCAACACGCTCTTAGCCGGATTTTTTTTTGTTAAAAGGTTTTTTTTTTCGATCACAAGTTCATAGAACATTTAAACTACAATGAAAAAGATTGTCTATTAGAATACAATCTCAATCAATACATATCTCAAATCAGTTAATATTGAAGATTGTTCAAACAGTTGATAACCATGCCATGGTATCAGAAAATAGTTTCTTTCGGTTTGACAATATTGTTTTTTACTAGATAATAAGCCATTCGAGCGTGAAGAAGTAACAAATATAGTTCCACAATTACACATACAAACAAAACAAATACAAAATACAAAAAACTTTATTGCAACAACAAATGTTTACATTTCAAGTGCAAGCCCTGTTTACCAAACTAGCGTGAGCTGTATGTTGGGAATCAGTTCCTTCCAGATAAATATGTCAAAGCTAAAGTGTTACAATCATAACCTATAATAATTTATCTATTAATTAATTTTATAACCATAAGTTTACAATCTGCATACTAAAACTTGTGTGTGTGTGTGTGAGCGTGTTTGTGGGTGTGGGTGTACATGTGTGTTTGTGTTTGTGTGACAGTGTGAGAATTGGTTTAGTGTTTTACACTCGCAAACTTTCATAATAATCATAATCATTTATTACTTTATTAATAATATTAGTGTGATTGTAGATTGATCTATTTCCAAATATTGTGCAATGAAATAACCAACGTTTTGCGATAATTATAATTCAAAACCGTTAGATCTGCGAGCTTAGGGTTTTTTATGTGGGAAATCATCAGAATGACTTCTCCTGCTCTTAGGCAGAGCGGGAGGGCGTGTCAGAGTTGTACTGGCTAAATCCCACCCCGTTCCTTCTTTGCCATTGTTCCAGGGTCCCGGCTTTTTCTTTCGGAAGCCCACCCATGGCTCCGTGGCTTCGACCCTCCCGGGCCCTACAGTTTGCTGACATCTCTTTGAAGCGCGCGTACTGTTGTTACACGCCTTTGACGATTTGGTCTTGGTCCGGATTATTGCTAGACTAGCTGTCCCCTGCGGTTTCACCCGCATTTTTCGTTACTGCTCCGCTCCCGTAGGTCGCAGCGTGATGGTATATAGCCTATAGCATTCCTCAATAAATGGGCTATCTAACACTGAAAGTAACTTTTTATTGCAAAACATGAAGATAAGAAAAGCTTAAAACTAGTCATTCGTGCCAGATTCTAGGAGTTACAGAGATTGTGTACTAATTAGCTAATTAAAGTACTGTTTATGAATGGGACAGTTATGAAAGGGACGTCCCATTCATAACCATTTTTCGTGTCCCTTTCATAAATATGACTCAAAAATGATAAAAATGACTTTAGAACCTACTACCAATTAATAAAAGTTTTCTGACCTTTTGTTCTCGTATTTGTCGATAACTAAGTCGATAAAAACACTGATAAAACAATACTTATCTAATTACAACATTTTACAAAACACTTCCAAAGAATAACGAAAAATTTACTTTTGTGTACGATTACGAACACTTGCTCGCCGTCGCCATATTTGAAATGATAGGAGTGGGACATTAGGTACGAATGGTTGGACTTCGGGATTGCCACAGAACAGAAATATTCTCGTTTCGAGAAGTTTCTTATTTAACAAGATATTCGTCTTGTCCCTTTCAATACGCGTCCCTTTCATGCCACCTCTCCCCTAGTTCCCGAGATAAGCGCTTTCAAACAAAAAACCAAACTCTTCAAGCTTTATAAGATTAGATAGATTGTGTACAAATATAATAAAACAAATATATAGTGACAGTAAAATTAACAATAAACGTGGTTATTTCTTTATGGCTGAAAAGAAAGGAGTGAATATCCTACAGACTCACTCAGGTGCTGACCGGGCACGGTTGCTTCGGTGAGTACCTGAATTAGGCGAGGGGCCACGGCAAATTGCCACCATTGCGGTGGCGATCTAGATTCTGCACAGCACACGTTGGAAGAGTGTCCAGCGTGGGCCACCGAGCAAAGGATCCTGGTTGCCAGAATTGGGCGAGATCTGTCTCTGCCAGCAGTAGTGAGGGCTATGCTGGCAGAGCCAGAAAACTGGAGGGAAGTTGCTTCGTTCTGTGAGACCGTGATGGTCCAGAAGGAGGCTGCCGAGCGGGATCGTGAGAGAGCCGATCCTACTCGGAGCAGAAGGCGTCGGGGAGGCAACCGCCTCGATGCCTAACACGCCGAAACCCCGCTTGCATCATCCAATGCAGCTGGGCCTTTGGAATCAAGGACGATCAGAGTGGGGACTCTGCTCGCCCATCGAGTGATTCCAGGAAAGACGGTGGTACAGTGATCACGTGCTACCGTACACAGTGAGGCTCAGAGGAGACAGTCTCCTCAGGGAAGTGCCGAAATAGGCGTTGCACAGAGGTTACGGAATTGGTCTTTTGAGAGGTTACGGGGCCCCTTCTATGTGCCGATGGTGATCACCGGGGTGGTTTTAGTGAGATAAAAATCCTACACTCCCCGGACTTGTCCCCAAAGTCCGAGCGCCTTTTGAATGTTTCGCCTCGAAAACAAAAAAAACAAAAAGGTATAACGTAACGGCGGTTGGCCCCAATGGGTTCGACAGACTTCTACCTTGGAAGGAACAATTTTTCTTTTTTTAGTTTTCCATTATTCAATAACTTCTCCCGCTCTGTGGCGGAGCAGGAGAGCGGCATGTTAGAATTTTAGTGACGAAAACCCACTCCTATGTTCCGTCTTTGCCTTGAATTTTTAAACAATAAAACATTCTTTTTTTTGTAGTGATGTCTGTTCCTTTTTAGGGTCCCGTAGTCAAATGGTAAAAACGAAACCCTTATTGTTTTGTCATGTCTGTCCGTCCGTACGACCGTTCTCGCTTAATCTCTGTGACCGTTAGCACTAGAAAGCTGAAACTTGGTACCAATATGTACATATATCAATCACGCAATGTAGTAAAATAAAAATTGGAATAAAATGTTTTATTAGGGTAGCCCTCCTACACATGTAGAGTGGATAGTGTTTCTTTTTTAATTTCAACTTTAACGTGTGATACATTGTTGGATAGGTATTGAAAATGAATAGGGGTTTACTAAAATCATTTTAAAAAAATGACAATAATTTCAGAAACAATCGCTCGAAAAGTGATAAACAATGTGTCCCTCCTCCCCCCTCTAACTTGTGAACCATAAGTTTAGAAAATATGAAAAAATCTGGAAAGTAGAAGTGACGGCTGAAAATACGGAACCCTACACTGAGCGTGGCCCAACACGCTCTTAGCCGGTTTTTTTTTGTTAAAAGGTTTTTTTTTCGATCACGAGTTCATAGAACATTGAAACTACAATGAAAAAGATTGTCTAATAGAACCATACATACTCGTATCTCAAATCAGTTAATATTGAAGATTGTTCAAACAGTTGATAACAATGCCATGGTAACAGAAAATAGTTACTTTCCGTTTGACAATATTGTTACTTACTAGATAATAAGCCGTTTGAGCGTGAAGAAATAACAAACATAGTTCCACAATTACACATACAAACAAAACAAATACAAATACAAAAAACTTTATTGCAACAACAAATGTTTACATTTCAAGTGCAAGCCCTGTTTCCCAAACTAGCGTGAGCTGTATGTTGGGAATCAGTTCCTTCCAGATAAATATGTCAAAGCTAAAGTGTTACAATCGTAACCTATAATAATTTATCTATTAATTAAGTTTATAACCATAAAGTTTACAATCTGCATACTAAAACTTGTGTGTGTGTGAGCGTGTTTGTGGGTGTGGGTGTACATGTGTGTTAGTGGGTGTGTGTGACAATGTGAGAATTGGTTTAGTGTTTTACACTCGCAAACTTTCATAATAATCATTATCATTTATTACTTTATTAATAATATTAGTGTGATTGTAGATTGATCTATTTCCAAATATTGTGCAATGAAATAACCAACGTTTTGCGATCATTATAATTCAAAACCGTTGGATATGCATGCTAAGGGTTTTTTTTAAGTGGGGAATCGTGAGAATGACTTCTCCCGCTCTTGGGCAGAGCGGGAGGGCGTGTCAGACTTTTATTGACTAAATCCCACCCCGTTCCTTCTTTACCTTCGTTCCAGGGTCCTGCGTTTTTCTTTCACCCATGGCCCCGTGGCTTCCACCCTGCTGGGTACAGTTAGCTGACATCTCTTTGAGGCGCACGTACTGTTACTCGCCTTTGACGACTTGGGCTTAGTCCGGATTATTGCTGGATTGCCGAACGGCGAGCTACCCATTGCTCGCCGTCCGCAAACCCGCGCCTATACGTGTGCTTAGGGTTTAATATTTATTTCAGCAGTTACGAGTATAAACAATTGTATTTATGATGTATAATAAAGAGTATATCAATCAGTCAATTCACACGTTACCCCCATTCAAATATGGAATATAACAGAGGTGTGTTGAATTCCCTGCCCAAGTCTATATTTCCTGATAGCAACGCCCTAGGAAAATCTAGAGTGAATAGGTTACATCAAAGCAAGCGTGCACTATCCTCAAACAAATCAGCAGACAAATAATCGAAGTCTACTGGGGTCCTGGGTTAACGAAAGAGAACCCCGGGATACTGAAATTAGGGCAAAGAAGGAACAGGGTTTTAGTCAGCAGGTGTCTGAGACGGTCTTCCGCTCCACCCAGAGCGGAAGAAGTCATTTTGATAATTTCCAAAATAAAAAAATGGCCTAGCCAAGTTGATAATTTACAATAATTAACGCTATTAGAAAACTAATCAAATGTAAGGGAATGACATCATCTCAACGATGAAGATATGGTCAAAAGAAACGGATAGAAAACTCATTGCCAATTTCACATCGTCTAACATGATTCAAATGTAACCGTCTCTACAATATTTATCAGTATCTGTAGTTTTATGACATAATGGTAGCCAAGTTAAAATTTGACAAGCGCTAACTAAATCACCAACTTATCGCTTACTCCTAGGCGTTACTGATAGTAGAAAGAGATTCGACACGAAAGCATCGTAGCTTGGCTTGCCCTGCAGGTGAGATAGTGGTCAAGCGTAAACCTATCAATAAATTAAAAAAATATATATTCACGCTAAAAAAAATATCAAAATTTACTTAATATTTTGCAATACTTATGTTTTCCCGATTACAATACCTTATGCAATTTATCCCCACTTTGTTATAACTAGTATATAAACTGAATTCGGTCCTGACAAAATCATACTCTACCGAATCTTAGGAGTCACAGGTCGATTCACTCACTAGTATTGAGTCTTCAAAATAGTAATTACGAACCAGTGAAAGAAGTCAGGAGCCTATCATAGTCCACTGGTGGATATAGGCCTCTGCCAAGCTGCTCTCCTGAACTCCAGTCGTCCAGTATCGCATCCAGTTCTCCTAGCTACCATCACTTCAGCTTAAAGAGAGGTTCCATACTTCTGTTACCACTCCAGGACTTGGATTTTCCACGAGGTCCTCTACATCAACAGTAAATATACTGTTCTGCAGTATAATATTCTGAAATCAAAGTGAAAAATAATTTTACAACTATACCTTTTGGTTCAAGGTGATCCATACTGAATTTACAAAGATTTTGTAATTGATTCAAGTGTTTTAAAAGTGACAATTGAAAAAGCCAAAGTGTTATTGTGCCTGTGATCTGAAAAAAGTGACTTTGACAAACTTTTATTCGTTATTAACAAATCGTATATTTAATGTCTTTTTGGACTCATAAACTACTACACTAATCACTACGTTTACTAAATAATTGTTTGAGTGATTAAAAGAAAAGAAAAATAGGAAAAGAAAGAAAAATAATATCGCAGAAACAATATGTCTAAAGTCATCGAAATACAAGAGCAAATCCAGAACACTTTACGCACAGAAGTAAGAAATGTCATGAAATCTGAATCTGAAGCTATCAAGAAGGTACTTGAAGATTTAAAGAAAGCCGGACCAAGTAACATCTCTCACATTGAAGAACTGAAAACTGAAATCAAAGGCGTACAATATGAAAACAATGAACTGCGAACACAGATCACTGAGATGATTAAAACTGTTAGTCAATTGAACGTGAATCTAAACGTCCTGGATCAAACTATGCGTGAGGCGAATATAGAAATTTATGGCTTACCAGAATTGAAAAACGAAAACCTAATAGCTATAGTTATAAAGTTAGCTAGTGTAGTGTCCTATAAGTTACAAGACTCAGATATATTAAAGTGCATAAGAGTGCCGAATAGCAGGTTACATCCTCACTCAGTGGTAGTGAAGCTATGCAGTGTTAGATGCCGCAATGACTTTTATGCTGCTATTATCAGATACAATAAATCTCGTCCGGATGATAGATTGAATACGACTGTGTTGGGTTTTGGTGGTAGAAAGGTGCCGGTTTATGTCACCGAGCATCGCTCTCCATTGAATAAATCTTAGCTTAAACTTAGCAATACAATTTAAGGCCAAAGAAAATCCTAGATATAAGATTGTCTCTGAAACTAGTCAAGGATGAGAATAAATAAAACAAAAAAAGTTCAAATAAATATTTATTTACTTCCTATAAACCTTCTTTTCTTTTTGATTTCCTAGTTTTTTTTATATCGCTATCTCCCTAGTACGTAGAAGCCTACCAGGGTTAAAGTTTCTGGGGCCATGGGTTCGCTTTTGAAAGGAAAACCCAAGGCCCTAGAATAAAGGTAAAGATCCTTCTTTCAAAGATTTTGATTTGTAATCCACTGCTTTTTTCCTACAAAGCATTGGATTTTATTCAGTAAAAATCTTCTTCTGCCTGGCGTTAATCCCAGCCATTTCCAGGGTCCGCCTTCCGACTAAGTCTTCTCCACTTTGCCCGATCGAAAACATCCTTCCCAGTTAGGCCATTGGCTCTCATGTCAGACTTGACGACGTCCAGCCAGCGCTTGTGGGGGCGACCACGAGACCTAGCCCCAAGGACAGCCATATCCATGCATCTCCGACCAACTTACTCCCTAAGACGGCGCATGATGTGTTAATACCATCGCAAATGACACTCTTGCAGTTTTTCCCCCACGTCACGGACACCAAGACTACCTGGGATGTATGAATTGCGCATGCGATCGGATCGCGTTACGCCGCTCATCCACCTCAGCATCTTCATCTCCGTGACGCGAAGCTCCTGGGTGTGTCTGCTCAGTGCTGGCCAGCACTCGCCGCCATAAAGAAGGACAGGCCGTATGATGCATTTATATATCTGCCCCTTGAGCTTCGGAGGCATTTTGCGGTCGCATACAACGCCCGTAACCTCGCGCCACTTCGTCCAAGCCGCGCCTATGCGTGCTTGGACATCGTCGTCCACGTTGCCAGACTCGTGCAGCACGGATACAAGGTACCTGAACTTATCGGACCTTGTGATCAGGTCCGAACCTATCCGGATGGTATTCGAATCCGTGCTGCCACAGGACATGTCAATATAGGCCTCGGGCACGCCCTTGAAGCGAAGTGCCCACCAGGTGGACTGCCCAGGAATACAGTCGAAGGCCTTCTGCAGGTCTAAAAAGGCCATATGCAGAGCTCTCCTTCTCTCCCTGTACGCCTCAGTCAAAGTCCGCAAGGCGAACACTGCATCCATGGTGCTGTTACCCGCCCGGAAGCCGTATTAACACTCAGAGACAGTACACTCGGTACGGAGCCTTGTGTCAATGATGCGCTCGAAGAGCTTCATGGTGTGGCACATGATCTTGATACCGCGGTAGTTACTACAATCCTGTACGCTACCTTTGCCTTTGTAGATCGGAATAATCAGGCTAGATCGCCACTGGTTCGGCATTTCCTTGGTGATCAGGATGTGGTTAAAAAGATCCGTCAGAAGGTCCACACCATGTGAGCCCATCGCCTTCCACACTTAAATTGGCACGTTGTCAGGCCCGACCGATTTCCGGTACTTCATGTAGCAAAGAGCAATGCGGGTTTCGTCGGGGGAAATAGGGGAAATAAGTCCAAGGTTAGGAGGCGGTTCAGGAGGAAGGTTATTGGGATGCTGTTTGTTTGTGAGCTCCGCAAAGTATGCTCACCATCTCTCCTTAACAGAGGGGGCATCGTAGAGCAGCTTACCCTCGGCGTCCCTTACACAGAGACATTTGCTAATGTCCCGTGTAGCTTTTTCCCGGGCAGGCGCCAGCTTAAAGATAAGCTTCTTTCTTCTCCCCTCCGCAGTTTCCAGCTTGTCGTACAAGGGCGACAAACTTTTGCTGCGGGCTCTGGCTACTGCTTTTTTGCAAGCGCGCTTAGCCGCTCCATATGCCTCCCTGTCCTCCGGAGAGTTGTACCCCTGCCACTTTTTAAATAAGGCCTTCTTCATCCAGGTCCCTACCTGAACCCCGTCATCCCACCACCACGTCTCCTTATCTTTGGTTTTACCACCACGAGAAGAGCCAAAGACGCGCTTACCCGCAGCGGTGATTGCAGAATGAATGCTACTCCATATCTCTTGAGCGGATTCATGCGGAGCACTAATCTCGAGATGCTCGACCTCCGCAATGAAATCCGACTGCTTAGGACCATTAAGCAACCACCACTTATTGCGGGGTTTGCGTTTCTCGCCCAAGAGTAGAAGAAGTCATCGATTCTTCATCATGAGAAGATTTCTCATATCACTCCTATAAGAATCATCTCTTTTGCTATTTTGCCAACTAGCTTGAGGTCGTTTTACAGTGTAATCGAATGTGGCTAAATACTCGTGTTTTACATGGAAGGACTACCTATCAGACCTACACAACCCAGTTGCTATGCAACACTACACTCTTAGGATAAACTAATGATCTGGCGTCTGAATACCTAGTGTAATAACTGTCAAAGATTAAATTATAGTACTCGTAGCATTCTACAGTTGAAAATCGATTGACGAAATAATGTTTTCTATTACTTATTAACTTTACGCCACAGTGATTTAGCTTTAAAGAATACAATGCACTAGCTGTGTCCCGTGGATTTATTCGTATCTTTGGTTATCGATCGCAACGTAATATTATAATAATGAATTCTATTCGATAAAAGGGATATATCTAACACAAACTCTATTATGCCTCAGGCATTAAGGCTGCCTTTGTACAGTGTTACTTACTAAAATATAATATTTTAATAAATTAAATATTTTCTCAATTCGAACTAGTAATTCCTGAGATAAACGCTTTCCGGCGGTTCCTGAGATAAGCGCCGGCCGGAAAATACGGAACCCTACACTGAGCGTGGCCCAACACGCTCTTAGCCGGATTTTTTTTTGTTAAAAGGTGTTTTTTTTCGATCACGAGTTCATAGAATATTGAAACTACAATGAAAAAGATTGTCCATTAGAACACAATCTCAATCAATACATATCTCAAATCAGTTAATATTGAAGATTGTTCTTACAGTTGATAACAATGCCATGGTAACAGAAAATACTTTCTTTCGGTTTGTCAATACTGTTACTTACTAGATAATAAGTCATTCGAGCGTGAAGAAGTAACAAATATAGTTCCACAATTACACATACAAACAAATCAAATACAAAATACAAAAAACTTTATTGCAACAACAAATGTTTACATTTCAAGTGCAAGCCCTGTTTACCAAACTAGCGTGAGCTGTATGTTGGGAATCAGTTCCTTCCAGATAAATATGTCAAAGCTAAAGTGTTACAATCGTAACCTATAATAATTTATCTATTAATTAAGTTTATAACCATAAGTTTACAATCTGCATACTAAAACTTGTGTGTGCATGCGTGTGTGAGCGTGTGTGTGTGTGACAATGTGAGAGTTGGTTTTGTGTTTTACACTTATTTATTATTTTATCATTGTATTATAACTTTATCATTTATTCCTTTATTAACAAAATTAGTGTGATTGTAGATTGATCTATTTCCAAATATTGTGCAATGAAATAACCAACGTTTTGCGATAATTATAATTCAAAACCGTTGGATTTGCGTGTTGTTTTGGGCTGCGTTGGGTTTTTTTAGGTGAGGAATCGTCAGAATGATTTTTCCCGCTCTTAGGCAGAATGGGAGGGCGTGTCAGACTTTTATTGGCTAAACCTCACCCCGTTCCTTCTTTGCCTTTGTTCCAGGGTCCCTTCGTCCCGGGTTTTTCTTTCGGTAGCCCACCCATAGCCCCGAGGCTTCCACCCTGCTGGGTACAGTTTGCTGACATCTCTTTGAGGCACACGTACGGTTACACGCCTTTGACGACTTGGGCTCAGTCCGGATTATTACTGGATTGCCGGACGGCGAAACCCGCGCCTACGTGCGTACTAAGGGTTTAACATTTATTTCAGCTGTTATAAACAATTGTATTTATGATGTACAATAAAGAGTATATCAATCAAACAATTTACACGTTGCTCCCGTTTAAAGATGGAATATAACAGAGGTGTGGAATTCTCTGTCCAAGTCAATGTTTCCTGATATCAACGCCTTAGGATAATCAAGAGTGGATAGTTTACTTCTTAGCCAGCAGGTTCTATCCTCAACCAAATCAGCAGGCTTAACCAAGTTACCGTAGGGGCCCGACAGGGTCGAAGCCTACTGGGGTCCTAGGTTGACGAAAGAGAACCCCGGGATCCTGAAATTAGGGCAAAGAAGAAACAGGGTTTTAGTCAGCAGGTGTCTGAGACAGCCTCCCACTCCATTCAGAGTGGAAGAAGTCATTTAGATGATTTCCAAAATAAAAAAATGGCTAGCTAGGCCATTTTTAAGTTGATAATTGACAATAGTTAACGCTATTAGAAAACTAATCAAATGTAAGGGAACGACATCATCTCAACGTTAAGTCACGTGATCAGAACAAACGAATAGACAATTCCTAGCCAAGTGCACATCAACTAAAATAATTGAACTGTAATCCTCTCTACAATAGTCATCGCTATATCTTGTAGTTTTATGGTATAAATGGTAGCCAAGTTATAATTTGACAAGCGCTAACGTAATTATCAACTTATCGTTTTCTAAAATTGCTTACGCCGAAGCGTTACCGATTGTTGAAAGAGATTCGACGTGAAACTGAAGGTGAGTTAGTGGTCAAGCGTGAGCCTATCAATAAAATTTTAAAAAATATATACGTCAAAAAATATCCAAAGATTATTTAATATGTTGCAATAATTTCTGTTTTCCCGATTACAATATCTTATGCAATTTATCCCCTCTTTGTAATGACTAGTATATATACTGAATTCGTTCCTGACAAAATCATACTTTACCGAACCTCAGGAGTCGCAGGTCGATTCACCAACTAATATTTAGTTTTCAAAATAATAGTTACGAGTGAGTGAAGAAAGTCAGAAGCCTATCATAGTCCACTGCTGGATATAGGCCTCTGCCAAGCCCTCCTGAGCTCCAGTCCTCCAGTTTTGCATCCAGTCCTCCTAGCTACGTCTTTAAGGTCATCAAATCAGTCAAGAGGGATTACCACTCTTCGATGACCACTCCAGGACTTGGAAGCAACACCGGGTCCTTTACATCAACAGTAAATATACAATTCTGCATTGTAATCCTCAAATTAAAGTGAAAAGTAATTTTACAACTGTGAACCTCGTTACTCAAACTGATACAAATTGACTTTACTACAATTTTGTAACTGATTTAAGTGTTTTAAAAGTGACAATTGATAAAGCCAAAGTGATATTGTGCCTATGATCTGAAAATAGTGACTTTGACAAACTTTTGTTCGTTATTAACAAATCGTATATTTAATGTCTTTTTGGACTCATAAACTACTACACTAATCACTACGTTTACTAAATAATTGTTTGAGTGATTGAAAGAAAAATAAAGACAGAAAGGAAAAGAAAAGAGAAAAGAAGAAAAAGAAAATAAAGAAACAGAATATCACAGAAGCAATATGTCTAAAACCACCGAAATACAAGAACAAATCCAGAACACTTTACGCACAGAAGTAAGAAATGTCATGAAATCTGAATCTGAAGCTATCAAGAAGGTACTTGAAGATTTAAAGAAAGCCGGACCAAGTAACATCTCTCAAATTGAAGAACTGAAAACTGAAATCAAACGCGTACAATATGAAAACAATGAACTGCGAACAAATATCACAGAGATGATTAAAACTGTTAGTCAATTGAACGTGAATCTAAACGTCCTGGATCAGACTATGCGTGAAGCGAATATAGAAATTTATGGCTTACCAGAACTGAAAAACGAAAACCTAATTGCTATAGTTATAAAGTTAGCTAGTGTAGTGTCCTATAAGTTACAAGATTCCGATATATTAAAGTGTATAAGAGTGCCGAATAGCAGGTTACATCCTCACTCTGTGGTAGTGAAGCTATGCAGTGTTAGATGCCGCAATGACTTTTATGCTGCTATCATTAGATACAATAAATCTCGTCCGGATGATAGATTGAATACGACTGTGTTGGGTTTTGGTGGTAGAAAGGTGCCGGTGTATGTTACCGAGCATCGCTCTCCATTGAATAAATCTTAGTTTACTAATAGACAATTTAAAGCCAAAGAAAATCCTAGATATAAGTTTGTCTCTGAAACTAGTCAAAGATGACAATAAATATTAATTTACTTCCTATAAACTTTCTTTTCTTTTCTGTTATCCTACTTTTATTTCCATCATCATCATCCGTAGGAGCCTAGAAAGGTCGACGCATCTAAGGCCATGGTTTTGCTTCTGATAGGAAAACCTGGTGTCCCAGCACAAAGGCAAACAGGGAACAAAGGAGTGTGTTTTAATCAGTAAAAGTCTGACACGCCCTCCCGCTCTATCCAAGAGCAGAAGAAGCCATGCTGACGATTTCAAAGTTTTCTTACCATTCCTAAAAAAATCACCTCCCTAATTATTTACCCGACTAGCTTGGGGTCGGCTTCCAGCCTAATTGGATGCGAGTGAATACTCGTGTTTTACATGGAGCGACTGCCTATCCAGACCTCCAAAACCCAGTTTCTGGGCAACACATACACATTCCTTGGATAGACTAGTGATTAGGGCCTCAAGTCTGCTATTAGAATTGTATCTGAATTGTCGAACATTGGCTTCATAACTGTTGATTTTGACAAATTAACATTAACGTTTTTTTTTTCTATTACCAAACTTCTAATAGCAGACTTGAGACCCAGACTTTCTGATATCTTAATACCTATAGTGTGTTACAACTGTCAAAGATAAAATTACAGTAGAACCGAACTAAGTTTTTCTATTATTAACTTTATTTCCACACTTATGAACTTTAAAGAGTACAATGCACTAGCTGTCTCTCGCGGTTTTATCCGCGTCTTTTGTTGATCTATCGCAGCGTATTGTTATACAGCCTGCAGCCGTTTTTGAAAAATGTGCTTAGATATAAACACTAAAATACCTCAGGCATTAATTCCGCCTTTGTACAGTGTTACTATCTGGTGCATAAAGTTTTAATAAATAAAATATTTGTTGAATTTGAACCAATAGTTTCTGAGACTAGCTTTCAAACAAACAAACTCTTCAGACTTTATAATTATTAGATAGAAGTTACCCATGTGTATGTTCAATATACGTATATAATTTAATCTACATATCTTGCTGTTATAACTTCATTAAATAAATATAATAAAATTAATGTTGTGTCAGTAAAGTCAACAATAAAAACAATAAACGTGGTTATTTCTTTATAAAGGCCTGAGAAGGCATAATTAAAATAACAATAAACTATTTCCTGTCGTAAAGTACGTAATTTATAATATTTGACGTAATCTCCTTAGATTGATTCAGTACAGTGATTCAGGAAAATACCCATATGCTTGGGGTATCCTAAAGTGTGACTCATGTTCTGAATAAGGGCACCACATTCACATTTATTTTTTTGTCTGTGGATGGGTGATAATCTTAATATACCGAGTTTCCTCCGTGCCTCGGAAAGCACGTTAAGCCGTAGGTCCCGGCTGTCATTTGTAGATCTTTGGCAGTCGTTAACGATAGTCAGAAGCCAGTAAATCTGACTCCAGTCTTGCCATGAAGTACCGTGTTACCCCAGTTAATGGGTTGTGGAGGTCTGGTAGGCAGCCGCTCTTCGTAAAATACTGGTAATCAGCTAAATCCGGCTTGACTGGAAGCCGACCCCAATACAGTTGGGAAAAGGCTCGGCAGATGATGATGATGATTCACATTTCTTTTTTTAAGGTTGGAAAGAAAAGAATCTAAAGACTTCTCCTGCTCTAAGGTGGTGTGAGAGAGTTTGTCAGACTCCTCAGACTTTTACTGACTTAAATCACACTCGTGTTTCTTTAGTTGCCATTTGTGATCCAGAGCTGCGATAAGTTTTTCATACCTCTTTTTTCTTTGACGCATGTGATCCCTAAAATATAGTTTTCTATTTTAACGATAGGGCTAGACAACTTTTAGCGATAAAGTTTGTTATGATAAAATATAAGGGTCACGACCCCGATAAGTTTTTGGTTCAACAATCGGGAGGCTTATCCTAGTAGGTTAGTTTAGGGTTGATTTTTCAATAGTCCTATAATTTTTGGCACAAGAATAAATGTGACAATTTAACTATTTTTGTTTAGAAAACTAATTTTGGAAGACAGCACAACGCATTTACTATTCAGTAAAAAAAAAATATCTAACTATAGGCCCGCGTTTGACCACTATCTCACTGATGGTAAGCTAAATGTAATCTATTCATTTGTGTCTCAAAGACCCCTAAGTTGAACTATCGCATCCCACTCTTATTAGTCTTCTTCTTAGCGTGTCGATGGCAAACTATTCAAATACCTTGCCTGGCCCAGTATTCGGCCACGGCAATGCCGTCCACTGATGCTGTCATTAGGTCATGACGTGAACATGTGACAGGGCACGCAATGCAGGATGGAAGGTGGCACTTATTAGTCATAGCGTGATGTGTGTGTGTGTGTGTGCGTGTGTGAGCAATCTATATATAGCGTTGTCCATTAAGGTGTTATGCAACATCAAAAGAATTTTTCAATTACATTTTATGACAAAAGCGCGTTTAAAAATGCCATTTTTATGAGTAGGGCTTATTGTGCACAAAAATCACAACATGTCTCTTTTGTTGGAATTACACTTTTTATTAGATTTAGTCGACGAATAAAAATCATTTTTGAGAAAGTGTCAAAAATCTGAAGACTGTACTATTTTATAGAGAAAACAAAAAAAATATTTACGAACAAACAAACCCTTCAACTGTATACTCCGTTAGTATTAACAAAGAAAATTTTACTTTTAGATGGGAAATCATCAGAATGGCTTCTACCGCTCTTAGGCGCAGCGTGACTTTTATTGAATAAAACCCACACCTTTGTTCCTTCTTTACCTTCAATCCGGGGTCCCAGGCTTTCCTTTTAGAAGCTAACCCATAGCCCCAGAGGCTTCGACCCTGCTAGGCCCCTACGGTTAACACAGTACTAGTAATGTATGGATTGCTATTTTGTGTCCCTAACAATTACATATAAACAACTAGCTTTTGCCCGCGGCTTTTCCCGCGTGAAAGTCGAAAACTAAGTACTTTTTTTTTACATATAATATAGCCTATAGCACTCAGGAAGAAAGCAGCTTTCTATCAATACATACATTTATGTAATCGTATCAGGATCTTCAGAGATTATCCCATACAAACAAAAAAACAAAATTTACCGCTTTATTATACTAGTATAGAAGTATAGATTACAAAATTGACTTTAATTTTCTCATAAAAAATACCTATGTAAGTATGTATACTCGTATACACCTCTATAAACTTGCATCAGAATAAGGGCAAGGAAACAACAAAAGGAAACAAAATGTCTAGGAACTTATAATGTTTATTTGTACAATTTTCTATAATAAACCTATTTCTAGGTTTTTTCTTTGGCCTTAAATGTTATGTTCACATTAAATCGACTTACAATTTTCATCTCTGTAAGCCAATTGAACTTAAACCTATACACCATTGAGCTCAGTCTTAGAACCGTTAATATGAGGTTTCAGTATATCCAGGTCATTTGAGGACCTAGATACCTTCAGCTCATCAACTTGCGTCTTAATATCATTAAATCCGAACTTAATCATATTTCTTACTTCCAACCGCAATGTATTCTGAATTTCCTCTCGTATCGTGTCAACCATTTTATCTTTGCCGTTACTGACTTTCGTACCATTGGTAGCTTCATTAATATTGCAGTTATTTTCCACTTTTTTAGTCGAACGCTTTCCACGACGATGTTTCTTCGGAGGAGTACATTTCGGACACTTCCACTTTGAAATTCCAATTTGTTTTAGTTCTAGATATGTCTCGGCATCTATGTCAACACACCTATGATGATAGTCTTTATCACATTTGGAACATATAATAAATTTGTCATCTGTTTTCACTGGTTTCTCACAAGTATTACAGTAAGCCATATTTTTAGAGCGTTATCAATCACAGAACTTAATTTCAATGACACGAGTTTGAAGTAAAATCACTTTTTTATCAGATGACGATTATATAACACTTTGGTTTTTACTATTAACACCTATATATACCTCTTCAATTATTTGAATAATGATATCAATATTAAAGTGGTTTTGAGTATCCCGATTGCACACTTTCAATGTCTAATAATTCACTATGATTTGAAATTTATAGGTAGCTACCGGACGGAATTCCTCTTGAGACACTCCGGTATGTTGCCCTCCCACAAGGTGGTTCGATGACCTGGTGAAGGTCGCAGGAACCGATGGATGGGAGACGCACAGGACCGGTCGTTGTGGCGACGCTTGGAGGAGGCTTATGTCCAGCAGTAGACGTCTTTCGGCTGAGATGATAATGATGAACAGGATTCAACACCGCTGCTTCGAAGAGTAGACACTTGTAGATGCAGGTGAGTCTTGGAGTTGAGGCTGGTATCTGTGAGCGTACCGAGAGATGCTCGCAGTTGACAGACCACCTTAAAAAGGTTAGGACTGGTTGTTTGCGAAGATCCAGCTTTTGTGGGGCAGCTTAGGAGAGGCCTATGCCCAGTAGTGGGCTATGATAGGCTTCTTTTTTCTTTCACTGATTTGGTGAATCAATCCTGCGACTCCTAAACTCCGGTGAAGAATGAATTTTCTCTGGAACGATATCGGTTTATATAGTCATAGCATTGAGTTATTGCATAAAATATCGCAATCGGGAAAACATAACCAAATACCGTTTATTGCAACATGTTATTTAATCATCGGAAGTGTAACAATTTTTGTTTAATATTTTGGTTGCTAACGGCTTCGATAAATGGATATTTACAATTTCTATTTTCTAATCACTTTTGTAGTAGAACTGACAAGAAATATGGGTAGAAAATAGTAGTAGGTAAATAGGATTTTTGTAATTCATACCATGGTTTTAAAAAGTCGGTGGTCACCCTTTCGGTGTTGACACGCTTGCATTCTGTACTTTTATTATTTTTTACTTTGTGTTTGTAACGGTTGTGCTGTGTCTGTCCCGAATAAACGTATTTCTATTCTATATTGTTTTAACAATTGTTACACTAACAGCCAAAACTACACCTATCTATCACATAACGGAGATAGAAAAACAAATGGAACCACAGAAAACGTCATGTATAATTTTTGTATTGTATCATTTGTTTTACTATCTCCAATATGCCAAAACTGGAGATAGATAGGTTATTGGGTTTGGCGTAATCGGCGCATCCCTACGTCTCCGCGTACCAGCAGTGCCCCGCACTATTATATCATCTTTGACAGTTGAGTTTGACAGAGAATTGCGTGCTCTTTTCACAGTGCCATTGTTTTAAATAGTTGTGAAGTTATAATTAGGTAGGTATATGTTTTCTTTGTCATTTATTTATTTAAGTGTTAAAATTGCATTTACCTTTAGGCCAGGCGCACACTATCGGCCAGGCCAGGTCGCGGCGGCCATCGAGGTACATACATTAGTATGAAACCGCTATAGAGCGCGCGCACCTGTGGCCGCTGGCCGCTGCAGTTTGGCCGCTAGTGTGCTATTGCTCTTAGTACGATGAACAATGGGGTTGAGGAAGGGTTTAGAGATGGAATCTCTTAGGCAGCGATCGTTCATACCGGGCTCTGGTACAGATTATAGTCCGGGGCGAGAAGGAATGGCAACCGCCTCCTTCTGAGAAACAGCAGTGCTAGTGAAAACACGGCCGCACGCATGAGGAACTCTGATTACCAGTTATGGTAGGCTCGGGCTTGCATACGACGAGCAATAGGTAGTCCGCATTTCGGCAGGCCGATAATTGTCCTAGTCGTCGATGGCGTACTGTTACACGCGCGCCTTAATTCATGAATCCCCGACCGGTCCTATGAGACCGCGCTGTTATTGTTTTACTATTGTGTCTCGTTTCGCGGGTATTGATAGGTTAAAAGTAATATATAAATATCAGCAAAACCATAAAACCCAGCAAAGCCAATGCCCGTTAGGACCGCGGCAATTCTCTGAAAAGGAAACCCACAGTTCCAGAAGTCTGTGGGAACTGAAGAAAACAGGTGTGGTTTTATTCAGTAGAAGTTTGAACGCCCTCCCTCTCCACCCTAGAGCGGGAAAATTCATTGGATGATTTACCGCAAAAAAAAAATCATAACAGTAACTTCTAAGGCATTAAATCCACCTGTTTATTTCTGGGTGCATAAAGTATTTATATTTTTTAATTAAGAAATTTCGAAATCATATCCCTTATTTTTCAATCCCATTCCCGCTAGAAAAGTAGCAAACTCGTAAGTTACTTCTAGATATTTGGCTACCAGTCCTTCCTTAATACAGCATAATTGATTTATTTAAGCATTGCGAAGATGCCACACCCCCGCCGGTATTGAGTCCTATTCCCGGGAACCTAAAAAATAACTTATGTTACTTATTATTAAATATCAACACTATCCCAATAAAACTCCCATTCAATGTCCAACCGTTTCAAAGACGTAACCTGTATTTCTAAATACCGTTCCCGCAGGAATAGTACCATAAGTTACTTCTTGTTATTTAGCTACAAGTCCTTTCCTATTGCGACATAACAAATAATTATTATTTGTCACAATTACTTTTCAGCAAATTTAATCTGCATAGTGGTCAATGAGTGAGGTCAGAGTTGCCTCCGTTATCAATTCATGCATGAGTCATGTTATGTTGCTAACTTCTAATATTATTCAACGATTTCGTGTACGTATTCGGGAATATCCGAAAGACGATAACATAATGTTATGCAATTTTAAAATGCAACTTGAAACTAGCAATGGGCTATACCTAGATCTTTTAACAACCGAAAGAATCGGAGTAGTTAAAATAAGCCATCGAGTCAATTATCGAGCCGTTCTACAAAATAATCGAGATGTTTTTCGATTGTTTCGAGTCAACGGCATCGATCGATAGTTTTCGATTGTAGGTACGAATTAGTCACTCTCACTCGGAACTCTAAACTATTAATTCATGAATCCCCGACCGGTCCTATGAGACCGCGCTGTTATTGTTTTACTATTGTCTCGTTTTGCGGGTATGTGATAAGTTAAGGAGCAACTCGTGATTGAACACGCCATGCGCCAGTCGCAATAACAGACCGAGTCGAACTCGATTTAAAGTCTAAACTCTCCTCCCGCTCCGCCCAAGAGGCGGAGCGGGAGGGCGTGTCAGACTCTTACTGACTAAACCCCTACCCCGTTCCTTCGTTGCCTTCGTTCTGGGGGGGACTCGGTGTCAACCTTTAGGAATACCACATGTTCCCCCCAGAGGTTTCGGCCCTGCCGGGCCCCTACAGTTTGCTGACATCTCCTTGAGGCGCGCGTGGAACAGAACGCACCGTTGACGACTGGGCTCGGTCCAGATTATTTCCAGACTGCCGGACAGCGAGCTACCCAGTGCTCGCCGTCCGCGAACCCGCGCCTACGGTGGTCGGAAATCGGGATCGGGATCTCGGCGGCGGCGGCGTGAGGACCCTTCCCTCACGCGCTCGCGGTCAGCAGCCTCCTTACGCCATGCACCAGTTGCAATAATAGACCAAGTCGAACTATACATTTTATAGTCACTCAAATAAATCATCTAAATCGGTCAATCCAATTAGGAGGAGATAGGTGACAAACACGCATACAGAGGAATTATTATTTACATAAAGAGGAAAGAAAAATAAGTGGATTTTATACAGTAAAAGTTTAACAAGCCCTTTCGTTCCACCCTAGAGCGGGAGAAGTGATTCGAAGATTCCGCTCCTCAGAAAATAAATTGCTCAGATACATAATGGAATTCAAAGTAGTAAATATTGCAATTGCACAACATTTTAAAACATCAGACTATTATTACAACATATTATTTTTCGGGAACCCCATTTCACTATGAATTGTTTTATAGTTTTCCGTTTTGGGAGAACAAACGTCATGCTTTTGTTTAACAATACTGGTTTGATAAAACCAAATTATGACTCAATGTTGCACACGACTTCGTATACGAGTAGATTATGTCCTAGAATAGCTCATAGGATACTTTTTACCCCGGGAGTATGTTCCCCAGGAATAAATATTTTTCTAGTATAAAAAAAGTCGAAGAAAATATTTGACACGGATAAAAATGAAAATGTTCAAATAACCAAAAAAAAATTCATACACAAAAACATTCAGTAGTTTAATATAAATGGTATTAGCTATCCCCCGCTATTTCACACTTAGTTACATACGACTCCACTCCTATTAGTCATAGGATAATGTTATATAGTTTATAGTCTTTCTCGATAAAAGGGCTATTTACCACAATAGATTATTTCAATTCGAACTTGCAGTTATTGAGATATTCGTTGAACTATTAACGTTGAATTATATTACTAGCTTCCGCACGCGGCTTCGCCCGCTTGGTGTGTTGATAAAAAGCAGCCAATAGCAAAAATAACAGAATTGGAGAATAAATAAGATTACGTTTCATTTTTTTTTTCTGTTAACCTGGATAAAAAATAACCTATATGTTAATCCAGGGTATAACCTATCTACATACTAAATTCAACCAAATCGGTCCAGCCGTTTTTGCGTGAAAGAGTAACAAACATCCACACATACATTCTCACAAACTTTCACATTTATAATATTAGTAGGATAATAATCATTGTTTTTTTTTTTTAATCAATAACCAAAACCATAATAGTTTTTTTATTACATCCACAGAAAAAAGCCGTGGCCTAAATGATATTAACGTACACTGAAGTAATTGCATATTTAATAAATAATAAATTTTGAAAATATTTACATACACTGTAATCTTCTGGAAAAACTCAATAACAATTTGCCAGACTTCGGAATCGAACATGGCAAACTTTGCTCAGCTGTTGAAGTTACTACCACTAGACCAATTACAGGCATCATCACACTTAAAGACGTAAGACGATGCTCTTCGTCACATGGTGAAATTTCCATTCCTTCGCACAATACGATCTTGAATTAAATATTTCATTGTGTACAGGTTATTTATTTATTTTATTTATTTTATGTGTGGATTTCCCTGCCAAAGTCTGTGTTTCCTGTTAGTACATATTTATAACTGTATTGTTTCACCAAATGTATCAGAAGAAGGAATAATTCTCAAACAAACTCTTCATCTAAATGGGCCATAAGAGGGATGAGGTCTTTTGGTAATAAAAAAATATCATCATCATCTGCCTAGCCTTTTCCTTTAGCCCAACTATATTGGGGTCGGCTTCCAGTCAAGCCGGATTTAGCTGAATACCAGTATTTTACGAGGAGCGGCTGCCTACCAGACCTCCACAACCCATTAACTGGGGTAACACGGTATTTCATGGCAAGAGTTCAGTCAGATTTACTGGTTTCTGACTATCCGTAACGACTGCCAAAGGTCTACAAATGACAGCCGGGACCTGCGGCTTAACGTGCTTTCCAAGGCACGGAGTAAACTCGTTATGTTAAGATTATGGTCACCCATCCACAGACCAACCTAGGCAAGCGTTGCTTAACCTTGAAGATCGACCTGTGCGGCTGTTATTATCTAGCCACAAGCTCCTCGATAGTAAAAAAATAATGATTGTTTTTTTTTGTTTTGTAGTTACCTCTTTGGTATTTAAATAAATTTTACTTTTTAAGCATTACTCTAGTATCGTGGGTGCGGTCACAAATATGTATGTAAATTCACATACACAAGACACCTAGAACTGTCACTTATCTGTAGGCCATACAAATATTTGTTAGGCCTGGGAATTGAACCCATGACACCCACCGCTTCAGCCGACCGCTCAACCACTGCACCAACTGTACCATCGAGTGTATGTATTCTTTAGTACGCCTTAGAGCTTAACAGCTTTTTGTATTTTAGCTTAAGAAGTGTCCTTAGATTCGTACGTATTATCACGTGCGCGAAAATGCGGGTTTTAGGCGATTAACACACGGCACCGCGCACCGCCGCGGAGGGTGGTGACTGTATAGCGAATTTCGTCCGTTCTACCGCGCGGTCGGACGGTGTACGTGTGTTAGGCATCAGCGGATTTTTTTAGAAGCCAATGCGACATGAAATCCGCTACACCGTTAACCGCGGTGGTGCGCGGTGCCGTGTGTTAATCACCTTAGCTAGTAAACAAATGAATAAGTTCGTATTGAGGTATTCCCGTTTCGGTACCAAAATTTTCAGCACCCAAAAGTCAAAGTGAAAACGTTTATTGCGAACTAAGTGTACATTGTTGGTGTTATAACATGTTAGTACTTATGACTTAGCAGTGTTTTACAAGCTCAAACTATTCCGAGTTTTCCATAATTCCCATTCGGCATCAATAGGTATTTTGAATTGGGATTTTGTAATGGTTACTCATCATCTGCCTAGCCTTTTCCCAACTATATGGGGTCGGCTTCCAGTCAAGCCGGATTTAGCTGAATACCAGTATTTTACGAGGAGCGGCTGCCTACCAGACCTCCACAACCCATTAACTGGGGTAACACGGTACTTCATGGCAAGACTGGAGTCAGATTTACTGGCTTCTGACTATCCGTAACGACTGCCAAAGATCTCCAAATGACAGCCGGGACCAACGGCTTAACGTGCTTTCCGAGGCACGGAGGAAACTCGTTATGTTAAGATGGTCACCCATCCACAGACCAACCTAGGCAAGCGTTGCTTAACCTTGAAGATCGACCTGTGCGGCTGTTATTATTTAGCCACGAGCTCCTACCATCTGTTACTACCATCCAAAATTCTTATTGGTGCTAAATCGGAAATAGCTTGGGTGCCAAAAATTTTGGTGTCGAAAATCTGGGTGCCGAAACGAAAATACTTCTTCGTATTAATTGACGTCGCTAATTGTATTATCGCACCGTTATCGTTCCGATAGCGTGACGCAATAGCTTTGTTTGAATTTTAATACTTGTATTAATGAGTCATACATATACATAGTCTTGATAAAAATAGATTTTTACATTATTTTTCCTTGTGAATATTATGGTGTTATAATTTTAAATAAAATTTTCCTATTTGATAAAAATGCCCTAGAACTTATATCCAACTCATAATATTTTATTCTATAACCCACATCGATATTGATTTGCGTGGAAAGCTACGCGTCGTCGACAACTTGGGTTCGACCTGGTCGTACTTTTTAGTGGTAAGTGGGGCTGGGCTTCATATCACTCTGGGCCCGCGTGGTGGATTACTCGTACAAGTATAGCCCATACCCTTCTCCTAGAGGAAGCAACACCCAAAGGTTGACTGGTAGAAAATGCCTAAGGCATTAAGTCCGCCTTTGTACCTTTATGGGCGTAAAATATTCGTCGTCGTCTGCCTGGCCTTTTCCCAACTATATTGGAGTCGGCTTCCAGTCAAACCGGATTTAGCTGAATACCAGTATTTTACGAGGAGCGGCTGCCTACCAGACCTCCACACCCCATTAACTGGGGTAACACGTGGTACCTCATGGCAAGACTGGAGTCAGATTTACTGGTTTCTGAATATCCGTAACTACTGCAAAAGATCTACAAATGACAGCTGGGACCTGCATAAAGTATTAAATAAGTAAAAAATAGGTAATAAATAAATAAGCCTGAGTCCCAGCAGTGGGAACATTATAAGGCCGATTATGCTATGCTGTGCTATGTTATGCTAGTGGGCTGTGCGTGACAAGATTAAGTTTCTCATTCACAGTAAATAAAAACATTGTAATATAAGAAGCTTCTAACATTATAATTTTCCATAGAGTAAGGAAGTTTATTTAATGAGTAATATAATAATTTCCATATTATTATAATATTTATAGCGCAGCATATTAATATAAAAACAAATAAAATTACTTTTATAGTTATCTGTAATAATCGTTTAAGCGTAAGTTAAGGTAGCAATAAAATTATAGTAGTGCTATTTAAATTAAGCATAAGTAAAGAATATAAGCATAATCAGCCTTTTAATGTTCCCACTGCTGGGACTCAGGCTTCCTCTCTAAGAGAAGAAATGGGCCGTATAATCCACCACGCGGACCCAGTGCGGGCGGGTAGATGTCACATGTCTTCGAATTTTTGGTTCTAGGTTATGCCGGTTGGCTCACGATGTTTTGCGTCACCGTTTTCATTTAGATTGCATTAATTTAAGTAAGTAATCATCATGTTTGAATTCCTCAAAAGGTGAGAAAGTACTGATGGGAATTGGAAAACACGAAAATGAACCTGATAAACGAAGAAGCATTGTTAGACGTAGGCCCCAAGTGTCTCCATAACGACTGCTACTGTGTGTTTCGCATCCATCGGATTCACGACCTTCACCAGATCATCCGTCCCTTGTGGGAGGCCTTCCAACGCATTGTCTTGCGGTACGCGGTCACCACTCCAGAACCTTTCGGCCCATCAGAGTCATGGATATACCGAAGGTTCTCCTTTGGTATATCCATGTCTCTAGTCCTCTAGACTCAGGCCCTTGGTCCTGGAACGAAGACAAAGAAGGATCATAGGAGTAATTTTTAGTCAGTAAAAGTCAGACTAGTCCTCTCACTCCGCCCTAGAGCGGGAGAAGTCATTGGATTTTCCCACCTTAAAAAAAGCACTTCAGCCCCATCGACCGGTTCGGTTCTTTTACAACATTTTCTATTTGCCCGCAGACGAAGCCGTTGGAAAAACCTAGTGTGAAATAAACCTAAACAGATTAACGTCGTATGAAAATTTACGATGTTTGCTCGGTAGACATTGAAGATCATATCCTTATAGCTGTAGAAATTCCTGAGTGATGCCATAATAAATATATACTGAGCAGTATACGTGTAGGGTGCCAATATGTAGTGTCTGTAGTATGTTGACTTTATTTTACTAGAGTGAGTCTAATGAAACCGCGACCTGGAGATTTTTTTTTATTTAATTGGCAACATTATTCAGCCGCAATTGTATTAAATAAAAAAAAAATGTGAAGTGTCAAGACATGATTCTCCTACTAGTTAGTAATACCACATACATTTTTTTTTTAGTTTAACCTCTTATTCTCAGGTCGCGCTTTCATTAGACGGGCTATAATTATAATGAGGCATTTACATTAGTCGGTTAGACCGTATTCGTTTGGCCGTATTCGGTGGAGCCCGTTGTCGGTGCAAGGCAAACCGACTGTTCAATATACAATCGCCGCATCAATCAAGTCGCCGAATTCGTTCCACCAACCAATGTAAACAACTCAATTTAGGTAAGCGTTTCAGTTAAACCGAATGCGGCCGCCACCTTCGGTCACCGACCTAATGTAAATGCGCCATAACGAATTTTTGTCTAGGTTTTCTGATACAACCTCTTTTCGTTTTTACATCAAAAGTGAGGTTATTTCTAGTCAAGCTGGCTCAGTGTCGGCTACTTTGTCGCGTGGAGGTGAAATGAATTGAATCAAATGAAATGAAATGAATCAGGTGAAAGTGGTCGAGCTCGAGTTTATGAATAACAAAAAAAAAAAAACTATAACGCAGTACGCCACGGGTTTTGTATATCTAGGGTTCATCTCAGTTTTAAAACACATTAATACATTGCTCAGAAGCCATTATTCTACTACAGTTGGGAACAATGAAGTCTAGACCTATTATTGCAGACGAAAGAAAATTATTCGTAGGCCTTCCACTTGTTAATTTGACAATTTTCTCGACAGGTATTAATTTCTTCATCGTAACTCAAATTAGTTTTTAACTAATTTAATTTAGAACTTATGAATCTCATTGCAGATAAAAGAGTCCTTGCTCTACTACACTACACCACCAAGTACTCACCCGCTAGGGCTACGGGGAATTTCTGAAAAAAAAAATGGTTCTAGAGCACAGAGGACAAAACTGGCAGTATCTTTTTCTTACAATCATGCTGCCCTAGCAGGCACGACCGGACGGCGAGCTACTCATAACTCACAAGCCAGAATCATCCTACAACTTTTTTTTTAATTGTTATAAACTATAGTGCTTGACTGCGATCCCACCTGATGGTAAGCAATGATATAATCGTAGATGGTGAGGCGCACTAATTTATTAAGAGCCTATTCACTCTTGCATTGAAGACACCCAAATTATAATCGGACGGGAAAACCGCAGCAGGCAAATTGTTCCAGTCCTTCGATGTATGCGGTATAAACGTCGAGGTGAAACGCTCAGAGGTATTCCTCGAAGCGCACCAGTTTTGAAGCGCACCATTTTTATTCTTCGAAGCGCACCATATTGGTGCGCTCCCGCTAGAAATAAAAAATGTTAACTTTTATTTCCTCGAAGCGTACCTATGAGTAACTTTCGAATAGATATAGGGTAGGTACTTTTCGTTAAGCAACTTCCCTATTTTTAAACGTGGGTGCGCTTCGAGGAATAAAATTTCAATATTTTTAATTGCTATCCGAAGCACGCCAAAATGGTGCGCTTCGAAGAATAAAAATGGTGCGTTAAATTGGTGCGCTTCAAAACAGGTGCGCTTCGAGGAATACCTCAACGCTCAGTCCGGACCGTTAAGGTTTGAACAAGTTAAGGGTGGATGCTCGCCGTACGACGGTTTGTCCGATAGTAGAATATACGGGGCGTCTTGGGATGTGGTTATGACTGGGGCGTGAGGGTATTCTCTCTTTCGCGGTTTCAGCCACCTTATTCGCGCACTAAACAACCTCGCAGAAATTGGTGACTGTTTCCGATATTCTCTCAATATACCATTGTCCAAGACATGTGTTTTGCAGTACTAGCATTAGCATTGGCGGCCTCATAATGTTCCCACTGCTAGGACTCAGGCCTCCTCTCTAGGAGAGGGGATGGACCGTAATCCACCGCGCGGGCCCAGTGCTGATTGGTGGATGTCACATGTCTTCGAAGTTTTGGTTTTTGCAATACTAAGTACTAATAAATTCAAAGACGATGGTGACCCCACCAGCAGTGTATACCCTCATCAATAACAGACGCCTCTCTGCAACTTTGTAGCGATTTATCCTCATGCACCTCTTATTTATGACTGCACTACCAGTTTCCGCAATGTGCGGAATGGCAATTAGATGAAAATTGAGTTCGTTACGCATAATTATTAATTACTCAGATACCCGCGAAACGAGACACAATAGTAAAACAATAACAGCGCGGTCTCATAGGACCGGTTGGGGATTCAAACGTTAAAATAGTTTTATAAGTAAATCAGCAAAGTGCTCCTGTACAAATGCATCCTCAAGCCTATCTGGATCTGTGGTATAAAACTAGGGAACTGCAGCCAAGTTGAATATCAAAATACTTCGAAGTCCTAAACTCTTATACAAATAGCCATCTTTATGGCGGTAAGTCCCATCTTTGACCAGTTGTTAGACATCCTTGCGTCATCCTTGTTGGGACCCTGAATCGAAGGCAAAGAAGGAACGGGGTGGGCTTTAGTCATTAAAAGTCTGTCACGCCCTCCTGCTCCGCCCAAGAGCGGGAGAAGTCATTGTGATGATTCCCTTTTTTGATTAGGCAAGCGTACTTCATCGTCGACCACATTATGGCTTACCATCAGGTGGGATAGTGGTCAAACGTGAGTCTATCAATAATTAAAAAAAAACCGGCCAAGAGCGTAGCCTGACACGCTCACGCTCAGTGTAGGGTTCCGTAGTTTCCCGTCCGTCACAATAAGTGTCCCCAATTTTTCAAAAACTGTTCGTTCAAAAGTTAGAGGGGGGGACACATTGTTTTTTACTTTTGAGCGATTAATTCCGAAATTATTGATATTATCAAAAAATGATTTTAGTAAATCCCTATTCATTTTTTAATACCTATCCAACAATATATCACACGTTAGGGTAGTAATTTAAAAAAAAACCTTTCCACTTTACATGTAGAGGGGGGCTACCATAAGAAAACATTTTTTTCCAATTTTACGGAACCCTAAAAAGACATGAGATAATATTGTCCAGGAAAGCGGCAGCCTTCCACTTCAAAGTCAAACCCGAGTACCTAAACAAAATGGTAAACTTAATAACAAACATTACAGTTCAAGAGTCAACTTTAATTACGGGAAAGTTAATAGATACTTTATGTTTGTAATGACAAATTAGAAGCACGCACGACCATTGTTTCTCTTAAGATTATGTTTAGTTCTTACGTAATCTGTTAAATGTCAGACATTTTGATTATTTTCTGGTCGTAGATTATAAATTAAGTATTATGAGTATTTGTCTTTGCGGTTGCAGTCACAAATCAAAGATGTGACAATTCTCATTATCATCGTCTACCTAGCCTTTTCCCAACTATATTGTGGTCGGCTTCCAGTCAAGCCGGATTTAGCTGAATACCAGTATTTTTCGAGGAGCGGCTGCCTACCAGACCTCCACAACCCATAACTTATGTAACACGGTACTTTATGGCAAGACTGGAGTCAGATTTTGCTGGCTTCTGACTATCCGTAACGTCTGCCAAAGATCTACAAATGACAGCCGGGACCTACGGCTTAACGCGCTATTCGAGGCACGGAGGAAACTCGGCATGTTAAGATGGTCACCCATCCACAGACCAACCTTGGCAAGCGTTGCTTAACCTTGTTATCGACCTGTGCGGCTGTTATTATCTAGCCACGAGCTTCTCAATGGTTACGTGACTCAAAATCTTGAAGCTAATCGTCGAACTCCTTGCTTTCTTCCCGATGTTGCATTCGGTAAACTGTTTTTGCTTTAATTTTAAAAGAAGAAGTGAAGAATTTAAAGTCTACATATGTTTCGCAAAGTCAGTTCGATCAACTAAAATCAGAATTATCACAAATGAAAAATGATTCTTTGCCACCTAACCCAGATAAAACTGAGCCCAAGTCATCGACGGCGCGTAGTGTTCCACGCGCGTTTCAAGAAATTTCAGAAAAGCTGTGGGGGCCCAGCAGGGTTGAAGCCTACTGTGGTCATGGGTTGTGCGAAAATTATCCCCGGGGCCCTGGAACGAAGTCTGACAAGCCCTTCCGCTTCGTGCAGAGTGGGAGAAGTCATTAGGTAATACATAAAACAATTCTTTTGCAAAAAAATATATTTAACAATATTAAGTACATAAAAGTTGAACATAACAATATTTTAATCAAATTTCAGCAGCCTTGCCGTGTTAACACAACATTACCGGCAGGATATGTGGCAATAAAAATAATAATTTAATAACAATATAATCTATCTATCTAACGAAAAACTTTAGAACTTGACCTTATTACACTGGAACTACGTAGACAAAGGTATAGGCAGATTTACTGGCTTCTAACTATCCGTAACGACATACGGCTTAACGTGCTATCCGAGGCATGGAGGAAACATGTTGAGATAGTCACCCATCCACAGACCAACTTTGGCAAGCGTTGCTTAACGTGCGGCTGTTATTATCTAGCCATGAGCTCCTGGGTGTAACTAAATAATGATAGTAATGCATTAACTGCCGTTGCTGACGCTACATGCGTACTTGAAGACCGCACGGCATTCCGTATTCTGCGTCAAATGTCATAAAACACTACCGACACTGATGATTATGTGGGCCGTACAGATGCGACATCAAGAAATACTATAATTATGAGCTGGACTATTATTTTATTCTTAATTCTACCTACATCACCACTAGAATCATAACTTGTGGGGTGTACTACTAAAAGGTGTAGCGACATATATGTGGTAGCATATAGGAACTAAAATTCAAAATTTCTGCATCGCATCAGAGTTCTTCCTCGTGGTGCAGCTGAGCTAACGGATGCAGGGCGAAGGGCGAGTATTCTGCGCCTTAAAACAGAATCGTCTCACCAGGGAGAGAACCCGAAAGAAACCCGAGCATATCCGTAGGCTCTAAAGCGGCAGCCCCGCTAGCGGATTAAGGCACAGTGGGCTAATCACTCGCTTGCCCGACAATTATAGATTCAAGAAACCGAAACAGTAGAAAACCGGACCGATACTTTACCGACGACTTTTGGCATGAAAATACGGACACGAATTGCATTTTGGAATGTGCGTACGCTTAGTGATGACAGCCGACTAGCACAGGCAGAAGCAATCATGCTTGGTTACAACCTGCAGATATTGGGTCTAAGCGAAGTGAGAAGACACGGCTTTGGTGAGCTGAGAACATCTAGGGGCTTGACTTTGCTATATTCAGGTAAAGAAAATGAGGAAGATGTGCGCGAGTACGGCGTGGGGCTTCTCCTCTCTAATGTAGCGAAGAAAAGCCTTGTCGATTGGAAACCGATCTCAGACCGGATCATGTACGCTCGCTTTAACTCTAGAGTACGGAAAATCTCCATCGTACAGTGCTACGCCCCAACCAATGCATCATCCGAGGATACTAAAGACGATTTCTACAACGCCCTGAACGCCACCCTTAGGAGTATTAAGAGGCAAGACATCGTCATCGTCATGGGAGATCTAAATGCTAAGGTTGGGAGGGTTAATGCGGGCCGTGAGCGGCATATGGGGACTCAGGGTCTTGGAGTTTGTAACGATAATGGGGATCGTTTTATCGATTTTTGTCAGAACCATGATCTTACCATCGGAGGAACATTGTTCATTCACGGCGACCACCACAAATACACCTGGAACTCACCCGATGGAGTCACAAAGAACCAAATTGACCATCTTGCCATTAGTTCTAAATGGCGTTCTTCACTGCTCGACGTTCGCAACCGTAGGGGCGCCGATATAGATAGCGACCATCATCTGGTGGTTGCTGAAGTTCGGCTTAAGGTTGCAGTAGCCCGTGCAACTGGAGGACCTGGCAGGTTGGGAAGGAGATTTGACGTGAACAAACTGTCTGACTTGGACACCCGTAGGGCTTTTCGTCTTGAGCTGCGAAATCGATTCTCCGGACTCGAAGAAGTTGCGGATTCACTGGATGAGGAGTGGAATCGCATTAAAATGGCCTACACAGAGACCAGCTCCGTCATTCTAGGGCACAAATCGTCACACTCTCGCGAGGACTGGATGTCTCAACACACCTGGAGTCTTATCGAGGACAGAAGGAATCTGCACCTAAAGCTTCTGGAGACCCGTAATGTTGACGAGCGAGCCCGCCTCATTTTACAGTATCGTCGAATACGCAAGGCTATTTATCGGAGCACGCGTGCGGATAGAAGGCGGTGGGCCGATGACTTAGCTGATCATGCTCAACACGCTGCGAACACCGGCAACCTTAAGGAGCTGTATAGAAGCACAAAGACCTTGGTAGGAGACAACAGGCGCAAAAGAAAACCACTTAGATCCAAAGAGGGGCAGCTCATTGTGACGTCGGAAGAGCAACTTCTACGCTGGCACCAACACTTTGAGGAGGTTTTCCGATTGTCGGCGACTTCGACGCCTGAGGCACTGTTGGTTAGTTCTTCACCACCCCGGCTCCTCGATATCAATTCGGAACCACCGTCAGAATCGGAGGTAGCTGAAGCAGTCCTCTCTTTGAAGACAGGGAAGGCTCCAGGATTCGACTTGATTACTGCGGAAATGCTGCAAGCCGACTTAACCTTCGCCGTCGACGTACTGACGCCTTTAATTGAAAAGATCTGGACTGCTGAAGAACTCCCGGGCGACTGGAACAAAGGGCTCGTAATTACCGTGCCTAAAAAAGGTGATCTAAGTCAGTGCGATAACTGGAGAGGCATTGCACTGCTGTCAATTCCTTCTAAGGTTTTCTGCAGGATAATCTTGGATAGGCTATCGAGGGCCCTGGAACCCTTACTACGCAGGGAGCAGGCTGGTTTCCGTTTGAGTCGTTCTTGCACGGATCAAATTAACACTCTACGTATAATTCTTGAACAGGCATCAGAATGGCAAAGGGAGATATATCTCACTTTTGTGGACTTTGAAAAAGCCTTCGATACGTTGAAGTGGTCCAGCATTTGGTCTCGCCTGCTGGAAATGGGAGTGCCACCAAAATTGGTCCGCTTATTACAGAGCATATATCGGAAATATTCCTGCAGAGTGGTTCACGACGGTCTCATCTCGGAGGACATCGCAGTGCACGCGGGTGTTCGTCAGGGTTGCCTCCTCTCGCCTCTTCTCTTTATAGTCGTTCTTGACGGAATTTTGCTTCGCATCTTCAATGAGAGGCGCCGCGGGATAGAATGGGGATTGTATAGCGTTTTAGAAGACTTGGACTACGCCGATGACCTATGCCTGCTAAGTCATACGCACGCCGACATGCAAGCAAAATTGAACGACCTGCGTCAGGAGGCAGCGAAAACTGGGCTTAAAATTAACTCGCGGAAGACCCAGGAAATGCGTACAGGGGTGATTAATGCTGCGCCGCTGCTAATCGGCACTGAGGCAGTGGAACGCGTCCAGAAATTCACGTACCTCGGAAGCGTCGTGGCGGAAACTGGTGGAACTGAAGAAGAAGTCGCTTCTAGAATCGCCAAAGCCCGCGGTACCTTTGCACAGCTGAGACCGGTTTGGCAATCACGGAAATTGACTCGAAGAGTCAAGCTAAAAATCTTCAGGTCAAACGTCAAATCCGTGCTGCTTTACGGGTGCGAAACGTGGAAGGTGACAAAGGAGATCTCACGACAAATCCAGGTTTTCGTGAATCGATGCCTTCGCCGTATCCTCGGAATTTACTGGCCCGAGACCATCTCTAACGGAGCTGTTGGAGAAATGCCGCGAAAGCCCGATCGACCACCAGATCAAGCGTCGCAAGTGGAGTTGGATTGGTCACACGCTTAGGAGGGATTCCAATCATATACCTAAACAGGCACTGGACTGGAATCCCCAAGGGAAACGGAAGCGTGGCCGTCCTCGGCAGACCTGGCGACGCACCGTTTTGGCTGAAGCGAAAGACATCGGACTGACGTGGAGCGAGGTTAAGCATAATGCGCAAGACCGCTCGCGTTGGGTTACTACTGTGGACGCCCTCTGCCCCAGCTAGGGGATATAGGACCTTAAGTCAAGTAAGTCATCAGAGTTCTTATCGCAATTAGAATGTAATATAAAAGTCCAAAATCGGGCAGTGGCCCGAACCAGACACAAAACCTTCGATCATACGAAGGATCCTTCCTAAATGGCGGAATCAAGATATGCAATTCTCACGCACACACTCAAACCGAAAGGCAGACTACCCTACTGTGTGTTCTGTTCTGCGGGCTTAGCCAAGTTGATAATCTGCAATCATTAACGCTATTAGAACGTCTGTTCTCAACGTTCGGTCGCAACAAAGAAAGAAAATTCGAAGTCAATTTCACATCGTTCATCGCTACATCTTAGTATAAATGGAAGCCAAGTTACAATTTTGATAAACGCTACCGAAATTATCAACATATCGTTTTTTTAAATGAATTACGCCCGGCGTTACTGATTGTAGAAAGAGATTATACACTTCAAACTTTTGTAACTTGGTTTGGCCGGCTGTTGTATTCGCAGCAGTCTACTTGGGTTCACACAGCGCAGTCTAACATAGTAGGCATAAAACCCGACCACAACCGGTCATCACCGCTCACATACTGTCTTAATCTTTGTTCCCAGATCTGTGCGTGCGATACATCGTATACGTGTACTCAGAGGTATCGGAGTCCACAAATGTGTTACTGTGACCTTTGACTAGCAGTCAATGAGCGAATACAGTGAGCTCTTGAATCTGAATAGTGTTTTATAGTCATGAGTTTAGGTACTAAATCTTTGTGTAATAAAAACGTGTAATAGCTGACTTAATGCCCTAGGCATTGTCTATCAGTCAACCAAGGGTGGAGAGGAAACATGGCAGGTGTATATTAAATGGGCACGCCATAATTGTGGTGGTTAGTCACCTCTTTGAGGGGAGGCTGGAAAGACTTCACGGCGTCCTCTCCTTCCGTATAATGTAGGTCCTTGTCCGGATATGGTGAGTTCAGGAGCTTTCTGCACCGGATTCGTGCGGAAGAAACGCCCAGATTTCACCGTTGTGTGGATCGACTGGAGAGCATGGTAGAGCATAAAGTGGAGGTATGCCCCGTTTTGGGGGGGCACTACGACGTCTTCTTGGGGGCGATCAGTGATCGATCTTTGGCACCAGGCCCTAGTACAGACACTGCTTCGGAGCGAGTACGAATGGCAAGCGGACAGCTCCTCTGCAAAGCAGTAATGCTAGCAAAGGGGGGCCGTACCCGTAAGGAAACGGACATCCTCACGCCCTAGCGACCAAGTCGACCCTGATTTTCAGCTTGCGGATAACGAGAAGTGGGTAGCCCTACGTCCGGCCGTCCAGTCCTAGCCCAAGTCCTCGACGGCGCGTATTGTTCCACGCGCTGCTCAACGGGATGTCAGCAAAATTACGGAACAAGCAAACCTGTGGCGTGGCCGAATTTTACTGACTAAAAAGTACACCGGTGTCTTTCAGTTGCCCTTTACGTTCTAGGACCACGGGTTTCCTTTTCAAACATTTCCCTTGGCCTTAGCTGCATTACTGGGCCCCTACGATTTTACTGACATCTCTTTGAGGCATGACCTCCCTGGGCATCTCTTTCGCTAGAATTAAAAAAAAATTATTTTTTTTTTAATTATTTTAATTAAACTAATTGCATTTGAATAGGGGTATACAGAGCGAAGAGGAGGGCTTCACTAAGGTAGAGAAGAAGAAGAGGAAGAAACCTCCTTGTCAGAAACAGTGCGGCACCGCGCTGGCAGGACCGAACATGCTGCTGCGTCCAGCTATACCCACGACGCTGCTGTACGTTTCGAGACTACATCATTCCACGAAGGTTGAGGAGATCGTGGAATATGCTCGGGTGAAGACGAACTGGACTTTGAGAGTGGTGCAGTTAGAGTCGCGCCATAACACAAATTTCAAGTCGTTTGTGGTGCGGGTGCCGACTCACCATTTAGAGACCTTCCTCAAAGGAGAGTTTTGGCCGAAGGGTGTTGTGTATCGACGATTTCGTGGAACGATACCGACTTCGCAGCGAATCACGACGCCGTCACTTCGTGTGCAATAGTTTATAATTGGTTAATAGTGTATTTTATGTATTAGTTTATAATTATGTAAGATTATTTGTGTATTTTTTTTTCTATGGGCCTTAGTTGCCTGATAATAAAAGAATTATTATTATTATTACTACTTCACAGGAAGAGGCCACAACACCCCATTCCCTCTCCGAACTTCTTAATAACTTGAGATGTTTTTGCTGACTCATCCCAGTGTACATTCCTGCCTCACATAGTAAACAAAAACATCGCACGCATTGCCAATGTCGCATCTATCACGACTTCTATTACATAAAGTATAACATCATGGAGATCGTTGACTGAACTATTGGGATTACGATCGAGATGATACCAATTGCCTTCCTGCGTGTTATAGTTGGCATTTGCGGTCTAGAATTTGCCTAATAAGTATGATTATACGCAGATTTTAATGCATCCTCAAACGGAATGAGTAGGTTGAGAATTGAATCGATTTGTTTTATTTATTTTGTACCATTTTATTATATTTGGGTGGCTTACAGATTACAATATTATAAAAAATAACAGCAGATTAAATCACAAAATAATGGTTTAGTTTGAAAAAGTTTGTTACTATAGCGACCTCTTTAGCAAACCTAGGGGCCCAGCAGGGCCGATGCCTTAAGCTAGGACGGCGGGGACGGCGCGGCGGGTAATTTCTGAAAAGAAAGTACCCGCCGTCGGAGACCCGTAGTTCTAGAATGCAAAGGGCAACTGAAAGACACAGGTGTGGTTTTAGTTAGGAAACGTCTGCCACACCCTCCCAATTTGGCTAGGGTTGGAGATGTTATTTGATGATTTCCATTCTCAAAAAAAAAACGATAATGACATCTATGGCACTACATATGAACTCATCATCATCTGCCTAGCCTTTTCCCAACTATGTTGGGGTCGGCTTCCAGTCAAGCCGGATTTAGCTGAATACCAGTATTTTACGAGGAGCGGCACTACATATGAACTAAAATCTACAAAATTCAGCATCATGTTCATCAATTAGAGTCCTCTATGCGATTTGAATTATATCCAACAGCCCAAAATCACCTCTTGGGCAGTAGCCCCAACCAGACATAGCACCCGTCTGGTCGTAGGAGCTTCCCTCCCAGTTCAACGGAAGTTTGCAGGACGTAGCACCCTGTTCCGATTACCTCTTTAATATATTTAAAACAAAATTTTAAAGAAAATTTTGCGATTATGATGAATAACGTATTAATTCATGAATCCCCGACCGGTCCTATGAGACCGCGCTGTTATTGCTTTACTATTGTGTCTCGTTTTGTGGGTATGTGATAGGTTAATATTATCAGTATAAATTGCAAAACAGAGTTATTAATTAGTACCAGCTTGGCCATATTAGAAGGAAGGAAACCGGTATTTGCGATAAAAACTAGAATATTGAAGATATTTTAGGAAACCTCAGTAAAACCCAATAAATGATTACGTCACTGCTTACCATCAGGAAAACACAAGCTTATAAAAAAAATATTACAGTGGGCGGAGACAAATACTGGGTCACATAGAAAAAATGTGATAATATAATGTCACTCGTGTCAGGAAGCTGCACGGTATCTTCTCGTCCAACCTACCGCAGTGTCTCAAGACAAAAGTCTATGACCAGTGTGTGTTGCCAGTGTTGACATATGGCTCAGAAACGTGGTCGCTCACAATGGGCCTCATCAGAAGGCTTAAAGTCACCCAAAGAGCAATGGAAAGGGCTATGCTCGGAGTTTCCTTGTGCGATCACATCAGGAATGAAGATATCCGCAAGAGAACTAAAGTTACCGACATAGCCCGAAGAATCGCCAAACTTAAGTGGCAGTGGGCAGGGCACATTGCTCGTAGAACAGATTGTCGATGGGGACGGAAGGTTTTAGAGTGGCGGCCACGTACCGGAAGACGCAGCGTCGGAAGGCCTCCCACAAGGTGGACCGACGACCTGGCGAGGGTCGCGGGAATCAGGTGGATGCGGGACGCACAGGACCGATCGCTGTGGCGGCGCTTGGGGGAGGCCTATGTCCAGCAGTGGACGTCTTTCGGCTGAGATGATGATGATGATGATGATGAAATTAATAATGCATATTATAAATCTTAAAAGGCGATTTTTACAAGTTACAAAACCAAACTAGATATTCAGAATATTGAAGAATAGGAAAATTTAAAAGTAAGAAACATTTTTTACACTTTTAAATTAAATTAAGTACCTATATACGGTGACAACCTCGAAAGGCTCATTGTGACCGGTAAAGTAGATGGGAAAAGGCCTCGCGAGCGCAGCCCAATACGTTGGTCCGACCAGATCCGCACCGCTCTTAATTCTACAGTTTACGATGCCCTTCACAACGCCAAAGATAGGAACAGATAGAGGAACATCGTAAGGGCTAAGGTGATGAAGCAGGGAGGTCACGACCCTCAGCATTGAGGAATACGACGCAAGGGAGGAGGACCTAAGTTGCACGTCCGTCATTTTAACACGTCTTAGAGGGGGCTTAAGGCTTGTGTGTGAACACAAACTTACGATGCGATGCAATATGACGCAGTATCGTCGACTTACGCTATGAATTGCTGCGTTTCGATTTCGTGTGGCAAAGGATCAGTGCAAGTGACCATACAATGTGCGATGGGAATCAATTTGCATCATGCGAGCTCGTAGAAGTCCAAATCGTGTTATGTATTTTCTTTTGTATATGTACTCAATTATCAACAACATACTTTAGATTCACAAAATCTTATGCGTTCAAAAAACTATCACATTTTTTCATATAATTCTTTTTTCATGACATTTTGTACTACACTTAAAAGTAAACTAAATTTTGACATAATTATGTAGGTACCTTATATTGACACAGTACTGCCTTTTTTATGTTTAATTTAAATTTTTTACCAATCCATATTTTCTGACATTGTTTTATTATTATTGTTTTATTCGATTTTGATTGTATTTATTTGAATTTGAATGTATAAATTGACATTTGCATGAATATTTTGTATGCCTTTGGGCGGATCATAGGTTGGACGAAACATTTTATATAAGATCACATTGTACCCTGTGTTTCACAAAATTAATAAATGAATTGAATTGAATTGAATTGAATTGAATTCATAGCAACCGGAATTTTTGCATCCCAGTGTATTTCAAGTTTTATATTTAGTTATATCATTAAATATATACTGAACTACCGAAATAGGTTAATCCAACTAACTAAGGTTCTCGTCGTTCATTATCCGCTTCTAATCTATGAAACTAAATATGGAGTATATTTTATCAGACAAAATTCTTCAAAAACAGGAAAAAAATATATCTGGCACAGTTATATAACTACCTATATAAGTATATATATATAACTTCGTTCAACACCAAACCAGCACTTTGATTTTGTGCTCAATGAGTGTACATTATAATAGTGCAGTAGGTATTACAAGATGTGGAACATGCGTGTGTTAACGATTTTAGTTTTGCTCATAGGGTATGCGAAGTCTTTTGATTGGGGTAAGTACAAGTCCGTATTATCCTTAACAGAAGCCAGTAAATCTGACTCCAGTCTTGCCATGAAGAACTGTGTTACCCCAGTTAATGGGTCGTGGAGGTCTGGTAGGCAGCCGCTCCTCGTAAAATACTGGTATTCAGCTAAATCCGGCTTGACTGGAAGCCGACCCCAATATAGTTGGGAAAAGGCTAGGCAGATGATGATTATCCTTACCTTCTTAACGATAGTAAGGGTTTTGGTTTTCAATAAGATTTCATGATTATAAGTTCGGTTATACTACAGAAAATACAAAACAAAAATGAAACCGATATGTAACTTACTACAAATGAAAATAACGTACCTACGGTACCTTTAATATAAAGTTTATTGATACGTATAATAATTATAAGTCGATTTGAAGATACAACAGTTCATTGTGGCTCGTTCTAAAATCGACAATTTGGAAAATGTTTATATGAGCAGGGTATTTTACGCGTGAAAAAGAATAATCTTTGTAGTAATCAGTCAAGTAAAATTAATCAGAATCAAAAATATTATTTGCTATCAATGTAGGTACAAGTTTGATAATGTATATAATAGGGAGTCAAAATATTATAGTGTTAAGACATGTACCTATGCTCGAACTTGTATTATAACAAACTTGGTCCTTCTGTACCAAAATATACCTTTTCGACACACGTGCTCATAAAGTGGCTGTTATTGCACTGCACTTAGGTATATAAAGAGGCTCGTTACCAAACTGTGACATTTTGATTACTATTATGCACATGTGCGGTAATGTAGTTAGAACCGTTTTTGTTAAACCTCTTTTTTGTCAAAAAGAGTTTCAAGACAAAAAATAATAAATTTTTCGACACACTTGCTCATAAAGTGGCTGTTATTGCACTGCACTTAGGTATATAAAGGGGCTCGTTACCAAACTGTGACATTTTGATTACTATTATGCACATGTGCGGTAATGTAGTTAGAACCTTTTTGTTTAACCTCTTTTTTGTCAAAAAGAGTTTTAAGACATAAATTAGTGTTTTACTTACTTATTTCATGCAATTTCGTGTTTAAATAAACTATTTAAAATTTTACATATTTAATTAATTAAATCTTTCATCAAATTTGTATTTTCTGTTTATATGCAACCTCATTCTTATTTTTTCTAAACCAAGAGCTAGAGTAGCTAGTCTATGGCCGCCATTTTTCGCGCATGCGCGCGTTTAAGAAAAGTAAATTTTTTTGCCGCCATATTTAAAAATAATATACAGATTTTACAAAAATGTCTACAACAACTATTTATGAGGAAAATAATTTGTGCTGTACGCCTTTAAGTCAAAAATCTATGTCATGGGACCACTATACAGTCAATATAGTTAATTATAACTTTACTGACTGCACATTTACGAACTGTTTCTCTAAATAAACTTTTCATATACCTACCTACTAAATAAAGTTGATTTTAAATTTATTTTCTTCACAAGTGTGTCGAAAAACGTCGTATGATACACGTGAGTAATTAGTCATTATCGTTCTTGGTTCTCTTAAGATCCTCGCCATGGCTCGGATCTTAATACCACCGCGACGATAATGACGCACATTACACACTTGTATCATAATTGTACTATTATGAGTCACGCTTGCCCTTGGTACTGAGTCTACTGACAGACCAAATCCGTCATACCAAGTTCGACCGTGTGTTAATACTAATTACACACTCGAGATGGATTGTGTGATATAAAAGAAAAATAAGGTAGTAATGGCGTGTCGAGTGACAGAACGAATGGAATAAAAAACATGTTGCCCCGACCCAGAAATAACACGGGATAAGGCAGAAAGATAATGACGACGCTGATTCATGCTCGACTTTGGTACGGACGGACCAGAACGTTAACACAACGGACCAAAATCGTACATACCAAGTAGGAGCATATTATTGACACTATCATCTTAATATTTCAGATATCGTCGCAGGCAATGCGAACCAACTAAAGTTTTACTATAACGGTATACCAACGCACACTAAAAACATCTCCTCAGCCGAAGATATAACTTCAGTGTCTTACGATGCAGCTGCTTACAGACTGATATTTGTTGATGAAAACACCATAAACGGTTCCATGACAATATACAGCTTTGACTTGACCACAAGGGCTATTCGACCTTTGGTTAAGAGAACTGCAAGAGACTTCTTTCCACGGGCCGTCTACGATCCCGTCAGACAATTACTGTTTTGGAAGGAAAATAGGAACATATCCTCGGTTTTTTCAAGTCCCGCTTCTTCTAATGTAGTAGCTGACGGTAATCTCTTGTTTACTATTGATAACTACTGCCATGATATCGCCGTGGACAGCTGTGGAGGGTACGTTAATAGTGAAGTTTTTATTATATGTAGATTTATGAATTAGCAACAGCTGTGGCATAGCTACCTAAGGGTGGGGCACTGCCCTCGGAGCGATCCTTTGGCGAAAAGACCTCCCATCTTTGAAATCTAAATAAATCCACCCCTTTTTTATTTAGACTAACATAACAATATTTTAATCAAGGCTTCTCGTTTTAGTCAGTAAAAGTCTGACACCTCCCGCGCAACTCAGAGCAGAAGAAGTTGTTTGATATTTTTTGACATGGTTTCTTATGTCCCAAGGTCATTGGCCATTTACGAGTAGCAACGCCACGTAGCAAAATTCGTTTTTAACTTTATGAATGATGTTGATTGACTTTATGATTAATGAATAATTATTTAAAATTACAGGTATATTTACTGGATCACAGATTTTGAAATAGAGAGGGCTCGGTTTGATGGCTCCGGGAGAGAAGTCTTGTTAGACAGTGTTGTAAGCAACCGAGGTAGTTTAACCATAGACCAACAGACCCAAAAGATATACTGGACTGAAACAACTTTAACAAAAAAAAGAAATGACGATTATAAACTATCTTTAAAAAGTGCAGATTTTAATGGAAAAAATCGAAAAACAGTACATATCGTAAAAAATTATCCCATAGGATCTTCTTTAACCGTATCAAAAGATTTCTTTTACTGGGGGAACAACGAGCTAAATCCTACAATTTCTAAATTGCCGAAGAATCCTCAAGGAATTGTGAAAGTCAAAGAATTTGCGCAGTTATCACGTACTTCTTCGTTTCGTCAACGTTTAACAGCCAACTATACTATTGAAGAACAAACATGGAAAATAAAAAACTGTAAAACTTTGAGAAGCCTGCAATCGAGCGATACGGAATCTGAATTAACAGATGCAATGTTCTGTGTAAACGGTAGGAAAGTTAGAGGAGGATCGCGGTGTATATGTTCAAAGGGTTACACCGGTGAGAGGTGTGACGTTTCAATTTGTCAAAACTATTGTTTACAAGGAGACTGTAGTGTCAGTGCTGAGGGAAGACCTTCGTGCAGGTATGATAATATATTTTTACTTTGCACTTGTTTGCACTTATTAAATTGTGTTTCTTCACAATTGAATTGAATAATGTAGAATGATACATGTCAGTAATTGGTGATACCGTTTCTGGCTCTCCACGAATCGGGTCTTAATACCGCCGCGATGGTAATCACCCACATTACACACTTGTATAATGTACTACTATGTTCATCTTATGAATAACTATTGAAGATATTTAGGATCAGGTTCACAATGCAATGATGCTACGGAAATCCGTGGGGTTTATTCAAATATTCTGTGTAGTTTTAACACTCGCTCGAATTTGGTACGGACGGACCACGGATTTAGTTCGCTTGCGTACCAAATCAGTATAATTATAGAGTAGTCTGGCGACCATAATTGATTACTATTATTCGAGTCCATCTATGTCCGTTACGTATATGGTTCGCTTTGTACCATATCAATATGGGTGGGTCTTTCAAGTTTCTAAGATTTTCAATTCACAGAACCAATATATTGTTTATAAGATTGATTAACGTCCGTGTTAAATAACCTACCGCAGTTTATAGATATCTATCTCCGATAAACAGTAAGATTCTATCTATCAATCCACAACTTTTGTTAGGAAATGCTAACCGTCGGTAAGTTATAGGAAAGCAAGTAAGGGCAAAAGGATAGATTTGTTTATCTTTAGTAGCTGCAACTTTAGATAGATAGCTTATTGAAAACGGGCGTTAAAAATCAATTTTCTTGATCTATCTGTGACAGTGATTCTTATCTTCATTTTTGCAGTTGCAAAGCTGGATACTTTGGAGAAAGGTGCGAAGTTAACGCATGCCATAAGCATTGCTTCAACAACGGTGTCTGCTCCCTGAATGAGACAAACGCACCAGTCTGCCGATGCACACCAGGTTATATCGGTGAACGATGTGAGGTTTCCATCTGTAAGGACTATTGTTTTCAAGGAGACTGTAGTGTCACTGCTGAGGGAAAACCTAAGTGCAGGTAAAGCATGTTTATTTCGTTAGGGACTAGTATTAACAAGCGCCTAAGCACGCCCGTTGGGGACTTGGCAATAAATGCTGATAATCTGAGATCGACTTTATAGGTCAAGAAAATCGATTTTTTGAGTCGATCGATTTTATGAATCGATCTCAGACACTAGATTCAATTTTCTTTCTACGGAATGTAATATTGTTTGTTTAAAAATATAAGTATAAAGCACCAATATTCTTCCAGCTAATTATTATGCACGCGATTCCAACCCGACCGGCGACCAGTCAAGAAATACATGGGCATGTAGGATCATCTGTACCGTGGTTTATCGAACTCAGTACCAAACTGTCACCCATCGGATCGATCTTTAGGAAATCGATCTTTTAAAACTCAATTTATTACAGGATTCATTCAAAAAAATCTTTTTTCGGATGAATCGATATCCCTATTTTCAACTTTGTAGTTTTTACAGAGTTTGAGGAGCTCGTGGCTAGATAGTAACAGCCGCACAAGTCGATCTTCAAGGTTAAGGAACGCTTGCCAAGGTTGGTCTGTGGATGGGTGACCATCTTAACATAACGGGTTTCCTCCGTGCCTAGGAAAGCACGTTAAGCCGTCGGTCCCGGCTGTTATTTGTAGATCTTTGGCAGTCGTTACGGATAGTCAGAAACCAATAAATCTGACTCTCTCTCATGAAGACATGAAGTACCATGTTACCCCAGTTAATGGGTTGTGGAGGTCAGCTAGGCAGCGGCTCCTCGTAAAATACTGGTTTTCAGCTAAATCCGGCTTGACTGGAAGCCAACCCCAATATAGTTGGGAAAAGGCTAGGTAGATGAAGTAGTTTTTACAGAGTTTGGTTTGTTATTTCAGCTGTAAAGGCGATTACTCCGGAGCCAGGTGCGAAGTAAACGCGTGTCAATGGTATTGTCTGAACGGCGGTGTCTGTTATCTCGATGAGGCAGATGACCCCCACTGCCGATGCACAAAAGGTTATGAAGGAACAAGATGCGACGTTCCCGCTTCTCTAAACAAGTGTGTCCAAACTGTTACAATGTTGAGGGACATGCTAAATGCAGGTAATAATTTTAATCATTCATCTTTTATTGTTATCTATACTAATATAATAAAGAGGTAAAGTTTGTCTTTTTGTTTGTATGAGGTAATCTATGGAAGTACTGGTCCGATTGCTAAAATTTTTTCACCAATAGAAAGCAGCTGTATTCCTGAGTGACATAGGCTATATTATATGTACGCGGGCGATGCTACGGGCTAAAGCTAGTAAAAAATAACTAAAATCGGTCTAAGGTCTTATCAAGCAATTTTATTAGTTCTGAACTACGCTTACATATTTTTATTTATTTATTTATTTATTTATTTATTTATTTATTTATTTATTTACTTATTTATTTATTTATTTATTTATTTATTTATTTATTTATTTATTTATTTATTTATTTATTTATTTATTTATTTATTTATTTATTTATTTATTTATTTATTTATTTATTTATTTATTTATTTATTTATTTATTTATTTAATGCTTTATGCACATAGATGTACAAAGGCGGACTTAATGCCTTAGGCATTAAGTCCGCCTTATGCTTGGCTTTTTATCTGATCAAAATTCGTTATGGAAAAATGTTATGGCTTCTATGTCGATCACCCACAACGATCACTATCAGAAAATTGTTCAAGCAAAAGCAAAAACTACAATGGAGCGACGCACACTTGGCCACGCCTGATTTGTACGTCGCATTGCGTGGCGAGACATTGCGTGGCGTTGCGTGGCGTGGATCTAATGTAGCTCTACAAGTCTAAACTTGCGATATAAAATGTATGGAGACAGATGCGTCCAAATTGGTGTACGTAGCCCACGTGTGCGCAGTATAGTTCTACCTTAAAGAGACGGAAGACGCAGCGTTGGAAGGCCCCCCAAGTTGGACCGAGGACTTGGTGAGGGTCGCGGGAATCCGATGGATATGAGACGACTTTTGGGAAAGGCTATGTCCATTGAAATGTCTAATCTTATTGCGAATGGTGTGTAGCTAAAAATAATCTCAGTCCTAATTTCATTACCTAATTGAATTATGCATTGTAACGTTTTTTCTTGCAGATGTGACGCCAGTGACTCCAGGTACAGAAGTGCAGTTTACGTGTAAATCAACTGTCATCTGAAGAACGGAGCTTGTGTGGGATCAGTACGAGATGAGAAGACGTTGAAAAGTGCAGTTTTACCTCCATCATCACTGTTACGTACTACCTCGATAGATATAAATTAGCGATAGTTTCTTCTTATTTGTCCAATTCTGTCCAGCATTTTCCATCTTAGATACGGTTTCTGGGCAATAGATTCGGTTCCCGGGTCGTAGATTCCAGGGTCAGACAATGTTAATTTTTATATTAGTGCCCGGTTGATAGCAATAGGGTCGTCTCTTCCAATTACTAGGACTTAAACATAGCTGAGGCGTTCGCAGTAGCTTATATAGTTTACCGTGTCCCCCAGATCGAAGGCAACGAAGGAACGGGTTTAGTCAGTAAGAGTCTGACACGCCCTCCCGCTCCGCCCAAGAGTGGGAGAAGTCGTACTGGAAAAAAAAGCTTATATAGTTTACTTTTTGCGATTATACGGAAAAAGATCTGCTTCTTTATTACGTTGGAAGCGATTCAGCGATAGCATTTTTCTTAGCATTGTTGCTAATAAGACTAGGCCACGTAATGGGGCACCTGTGTGCTGTGTATGAACTCTTTGGTACCAGGTGTCTCCAGAAGGTGGCATAAGTATCAAAAGAATATTGTTAATTTTGTTATCTAATCTAACTTACAGTATAATAAAAACTAACTCTAAACTACTTAATTAAAACTAACTTAAAACAAACTAAAATATGGCGTCAAAAAACTCCTCCACATCGCTGTCGACTGGTAATGTGCCCAAAAGACTGGCAGCTGAATGGCAATGCTTATTTTCTGTCCAAAGTAAAAGCCAGCCTTTGGGTCACGCGAAGTGTCAACAAGGCGCTTCGAAAGATCTTTATACAATTTGTGAGCACTCGGACCCCACGAACCAAGAGTTTCAACCCCAAACGGTTCGAAAATATAACTTCACATAGGTCAAGGAATACCAAAGAATTTATGGGTATCCAATGTAAAAAGAAACTGTGGAAATGTGTACACTTTTGTCTACTGGAAATACTGGATTTAAGATTCTTTTTTTTTAGAGTTGTGTTTATTTTAAATGTTTCAGTTTTATGTTACTGTAAAAGTTAAAGACGAAATTTTAGACTTAATTTTTATCGACGCAAGTGTATTGCTTTCATAAAGCCTATTAATTGTACAAAAATACGGATTGCAAATAAATATATTAACCTAATTTTATATTGATTTTATTTTCCTAATAGTTGCTACCAGTGGCTTCGCCCGCAAGAATTTAGAAAATAAATACTCTATGTTAACATGAACATGTTACTTTTGAAAGGTATAAGAATTTTTGATTTTCCTACTAGCTGCTACCAGCGGCTTCACTCGCATGAAAGTAGAAAATAAATACTCTGTTACTCAGTGAAGATGTTGTTTTCTAATAGTGTAAGAATTTTTGACACCAGTCTATTAGTTTTTGAGTAAAATCGCAACATACAAACAAACAAAAAATCAAATCTTTCCTCAGTTCTCTTAATTCTTTATTGTACACAAAAACTTAGTATAAAATACATTACTCAAAGCATAACCTGCGTGTACAAAGGCGAGCTTAACTCAACGATGAGTTTTCTCCCAGCAAACCTTTATGTACTCGTATATTATATTCATACATTGAGGAGCTCAGTCGTGGCTAGATTATAACAGCCGCACAGGTCGATCCCCAAGGTTAAGCAACAATTGCCAGGGTTAGTTTGTGGATGGGTGACTATCTTAACATAACAAGTTTCCTCCGTGCCTCGGATAGCACGTTAAGCCGTAGGTCCCAGCTGTCATTTGTAAATCTTTGGCAATCGTTACGGTTAGTCAGAAGCCAGTAAATCTGACTCCAGTCTTGCCATGAAGTACCGTGTCACCCCAGTTAATGGGTTGTGGAGGTCTGGTAGGCAGCCGCTCCTCGTAAAATACTGGTATTCAGCTAAATCCGGCTTGACTGGAAGCCGACCCCAATATAGTTGGGAAAAGGCTAGGCAGATGATATTATATTCATACGTTATGTACGTTTTGCCTTTGTACGTTTATGTGCAACAAGTATTAAATAATAATATTAATATCTTTATAATACTAGTTTAAATTGAAATTCAGTCCCCACAAATGCATTCACACAGTAATTACTATCATCCCAAGTCAGTATTGCAAATGATACTACTACCATCAATTTAGGGTTCCATTAATATTGATGCCGCTACATCAGGTAGTTCGCGTATTAACCTACTGAACCCTGCGGCATCCAATAATGGCCGAACTTGAGTTACGATTGCTTTCAGAATAATTTTACATAACTTATACTGGTTAGTTGGACTTGTATGTGTGTATGTTTGATAGGTTCTTTCTTTTCTTTTCTTTTTTTTTCTTTTCTTTTTGTATTTTTATTTTTTCTTCTTTTCTTTTCTTTCTTTCGCCTTTTTTCGCACCCCAGCCGCCGGGATCGTACTCCGATTTACAGCCACAATAGGCGTAGGCTTGCGGACGGCGAGCAATGGGAAGCTTGCTATCTAGCTGTCTGGTTACTATCCGACTCATGACGATGTTCGGTGTGGTCGATGGTGCAAAGTATTTCACGCGCGCCACAAAGAGATGTCACCAAATCGTAGTGGTCCAGAAGTCAAAGTCAAAGAAGTGAGTAACAGTCAGGCAGGCCCTCCCGTTCCACCCAGAGTGGAAGAAGTTATGGATGATTTCCCACCAAAAAAAAACCCTTAGTGTTGGAGAGTAACAAAAATAAATCAATTCTACTTCACATAATGTGTTTATAATGAAATTAAAAAAAAAAAATCTCGCAACAAAATAAAGTTGTAAGAAAACTAAAATTCCCACGAGAAACAGGCAACGCCGCGGGGCGAAACAGCATGTCGGATAAGACATGTTACATTAAACTAGCCTTAATTAAAACCATAACATGGCCGTTTTATCTAGACCTCTCTCACGTGCATCTTTGTTACAACTTTACACTTTAGGGAATGGAGATAGAGTGGTATTTTAAATGGCAAGTGATGATTTGATAGGTCTGAATGATTGGACGTGCGTAGACGCAGTTTCTTAGAAGATTGGAGTGACCGATGTTTAACGGGTCAACTGAATTTAAGTTGTAATGTTGTACAAGTTCTTTGAAAGTTGTGCTGTTGGTAGCATTGATTCTGATGATTTGATTTATTTGTTGGTAATTTATGACTTACACAATACACACACACAATTAGCCTTATAATGTTCCCACAGCTGGAAACATTATTACACTGACACACGGTGTAACCCTGGGCAACCCCCACAGTAACCCTTATAATGTTCCCACTGTTGGGACAACAAATTTCACTCTGTAAGGAGGCTTTAATCCACAACCGCGGTTCAGTTCGGGAGGATGTGACATCATTGGTTTGATTTTTAGTTTTAGAATAAGGCAATTTCCCTTACGATGTTGTCTGTTTCTTTTTTAAGATAGGAATATCAAATGTCTTCTTCCTATCTAGGCTGGATCCTCTTCAGTTGCCCTTTGTGTTCTAAAACCATGATATCTCTTTCAAAAATTCTCGAGACCGAACAGGGCATCGGCTCTATTGGAACTGGGGCAATGAGAAACAGTACTCGGTGTTGATGACTCGGGCCCGGTCCTTATCGAACGGATGCAAGGCAAGCTACTCATTGCTCGCAAGATGGCGACTCCCTATACCCGGGGTATCTCCTGTGGTGCTGGTGGATGTCCGTTTTTTTGGGTTATGTACCTCAAAAGGAAAAAAACGGAACCCTTATAGGACCACTTTGTTGTCCGTCTGTCTGTCTCTCTGTATGTTGGAATAAACGTACATTTCGACACTGTCAAAGGAATCAAAATTCATAGGATAAGTACTTCCTGTTGATCTAGAATCTTAAAATTTGGCACGAAGCAAGGTCATCATCTTCCTGCCCTTATCCCATATTACTTGGGGTCGGCGCAACATGTTTTTTTCTTCCATTCTGTCCTGTCACCCGTCATAACATCACTGACTCCCTTTTCTTTCATATCAGTCTTCACACAGTCCATCCATCGTTTCTTTGGCCTCCCTCTTCCTCTCCATCCGTCCACATGTACGAAGCAAGGTATTATAGCACAAATATAGGAAAGTCTGAAAACTGAAAATTTGTAGTTTCGTCACAAGAAAAAAAAATTTTTAAAAATCTTCAAGACTCTATTTGAGAATTGAACTGTTTTCAAAGATAAGTTTGGTACGGAACCCTCAGTGCGCGAGTCCGACTCGCACTTGCCCGGTTTTTTTTACAATTAGGGCCATTTGTGAGCACTCTTGTAGCAATAATTTACACAAAGTAAAATGCACGTCTGGTTTCAATCTCGTTAGACTCATTTCACAGACCACAATGGATCCTTTCCAAAAATCTAGCTCTATCTCAGTTAATTAATACTTACTCTCTAAACCGTGAAACAGACAAATAAATCCGAAGAGTTGTGTAAGCGCTGGCATCTGTAACAATCCGGCGTTTTGTCCACGTCATTGTGCCAAGAGTTGCAACAATGCAGTCCTTTCTCCAGGGACCTTGGCATACTTCCACGAAGATTTGGTGTTAAACGAGATGTTACTTTGTTTGTAGAACTTATTGATTGTTTTTAAGAGTACAATTAACTAATTAAAAAGTAAAAGTAGAGCTGTCATTGACTCGGTTCCGTAAGGATGTTCAGGAAAATTCACGTTGACGTTTGGCATTGACGTTGCGTTGATGTCTAAATAATGTAATTTAATAAGCGTTTTGACAAGTGCGTCGACCTGACACATCACTGCTGCCACCTGGCATGTGAATGATCTAAATGTCTTTTTAGAACACCCTCGTTGTAGACAAGGGATGTTTTGGGTACTTATTTAAAGAAGTGCGCGTACCTGTATTGGAGTATGTCAAGGTTTCTCAAATTAGTCCGAACGATTTTTTTTTTTTTTAACGGTACGTACGATATTTGGACTTTCAGCTATTCGCCGAACCATATTCGCAGAATTGTGACGCACTGTTGTGCGTATCAAAGTCAAAGTCAAAATATTTTTATTTCACATAGGCCTACATGGGCACTTATAAAACGTCGAAAACTAGTGCACGGTTCCAAATTGGTCGTTTCCTATGGAGAAGAACCGGCAAGAAACTCCATGGTTACTATTTTCAAAAAACTATTGGGTTTACAACATTTCCATATTACAACACAGACACTTATGCGAGGACAGTGTAGACCAGTCCATATTGCACCCAAAACCACAATAAAGATAAAATTAGTCAAAAACTGGGTTCAAAAAGGTAGTAATTAAAATCTGTAGTCTACAGTGCCCACTCATTCATATTATATGAAGGAAGCTATATAAATATAAGAACAAAAAAAAAACAATTATAAAACTTATCAACAAATGAGATGTGAACACAAAAAAAAATCACGACTTAATGAATTTAAGGTGAATGAGATCTGAATAATATAAAAATATTGCAAAATGGATAAGGAGTGAAGGTACGGACAGAGTTCCGGCGGGATCTCAGGGTGGCATGGCGACTGCGACTGTCGCAACCCAGTGCTGGGCATGCCGTCATTGCGGCGGTAAGTCCCCTCTTTGAGGAGTGGTTGGAAAGAGGTCACGGCGTCCTCTCGTTCCGTATGACGCAGGTCCTCACCGGACACGGTAAGTTCGGGAGGTTCCTGCATCGGATCAAGGAGGAAAGGACGCCCGGGTGTCGCCACTGTGTGGACCGCCCGGAGGACACGGTGGAGCACACGGTAGAGGTGTGCCCCGCTTGGGCGGAGCACCGCCGTGTCCTTGTGGAGGTTATCGGCGGCGGTGACCTCTCGCGCCGGGCCATGGTCCGGAGCGAGGAGGGGTGGCGGGCAGTCGCCTCCTTCTGCGAAGCAGTAATGTTAGCGAAGGAGGCTGCCGACCGCGTGAGGCAACGGAACTCACGCCGCCGCCGCCGAGATCCCGATCCCGATTTCCGACCACCGTGGGCGCGGGCTCGCGGACGGCGAGCACTGGGTAGCTCGCCGTCTGGCAGTCTGGTAATAATCTGGACCGAGCCTAGTCGTCGACGGCGCGTTCTGTTCCACGCGCGCCTCAAGGAGATGTCAGCAAACTGTAGGGGCCCGGTAGGGCCGAAGCCTCTGGGGAACACGGTATCCGAAAGGTTGTCACCGTGTCCCCCAGATCGAGGGCAACGAAGGAACGGGGTAGGGGTTTAGTCAGTAAGAGTCTGACACGCCCTCCCGCTCCGCCCAAGAGTGGGAGAAGTCATTCTAATGATTCCCCTACCGGAAAAAAAAAAAAACCTGCCAGCCGTAGACTATAAAAATAAAAAACCATATTTTTAAGTAGCTGGAAGATATTGTATTACTTGAAAAAAAAACCGGACAAGTGCGAGTCGGACTCGGCGCACTGAGGGTTCCGTACTAACTTATCTATGGAAACAGTTCAATTCTCGAATCAAATATTGAAGATTAAAAAAAATCTTGTGACGTAACTACAAATTTTCAGTTATCAGACTTTTCCCTATATTTGTGTTATATTACCTTGCTTCATGCCAAATTTCAAGATTCTAGGTCAACGGAAAGTGCCCTACGAATTTTGATTCCTTTGACAGTGTCAAAATGTACGATTTTTGCAACATAAACGGGCGTTTCTTTTTTTCCTGTCAACTTACAAGTTTGATTTTTGCACAGTTTCAAGGAACCGGGGACTTGAGTACATAGTTTTATTTCAACTTGATACCTTCACGCGTTATCGAGATAAAGGGTCTTGACAGACAGACAGACAGACAGACAGACAGACGGACTACAAAGTGATCCGGTTTTTCCTTTTGAGTTACGAGTACAGAACCCTAAAAAGTACTCCAATATCGTGAATGCGCTCACAAACATGTAAACTCACATACACAAGATTCCCAGACCCTTAACAATGATTTCCCACAACCTGACCGTTTAATACACAGGTAGAAAAGTTCGTGACAATAATAATTCGGGCAGTTTTTCAACATAATTATGAAGTGCAAAACTTATAGTACCTAAGGTTCAAAGATTATAAAGTTGTACGAGATGTCTTCAAGGCTAGAGTGAATAGGCTCTTAATAAGCTAGTGCGCCTCACCATCAATGATTGCATCACTGCTTACCATCAGGTGGGATCGCAGTCAAGCACTAGTTTATAACAATTAAAAAAAAAACGATTCTTATGAATTGTTTTCAGACTGCCACCATACCTATCAACCTTCTCCAATCAATCTTCAACAGCACACCTTTTTAACCTTGTCATAACCATTCCCAAAACATTTTGACTAAGGAGTCAGGTAGACGAACATACTTGAAACCATGAACTATTGTGTGAATCATAGAGCTATACTCCGTCGGTTTAGGTAGTTAACTAAAGGTAAACAATCTTGGTATGTCTTTTTATATTAAAGAGGTCGTATATAATATACACAAAGATTATTTAAATTTAGTTTATTAGCTAACATCGATTTCGGTAAATACCTAGTCGCAAAGATATTTACATACAATTTTTAGACAACTTTTAGATAAAAAGACATGCCAGACTAAATGTAAACAATCTGTTTACATTTAGTTAATTACCTAAACCGATAGACTCTAGATAATATTGAGAGAAGAGGAGGTATTCGGTCAAGGGTTGAGGTCCCACATACCTGTGTTGAAAAGGGAGGATCCTCCACCAGATCAGTGGTGTGTCAGGCCCAGACAACTGCCCGATAGTTGCTTTCGGGCTTTTTTTTACTTTCTAATAGCATTTAATTATCATTAGTAATTTATTTTATTTAAAAAATATTGGAACTTTTGAACTAACATAGAAATAAATGATATTATCATATTATAATGTGGACCAAAAGTTGTCTGTAAATAAATAAATTATTATTGTAGCGCGATGCAACTCTGAAAGCGCGAAATATGATTTTCAAGTGAATCTTTTTCCCAGCCTAGCATTTTTATTTTATTTTACTACTACTATCACACCTAATGGTAAGCGATGATGTGACCGACGACGAAGCATGCTTACCTAGAATTAATCTATTCATTATTGACTTACAGACCCCTAGGTTGTAGCTATCAGAAAACACAGACTGCGGCAGTAAATTCCACTCCTTAGCTGTACGATTACGTACAATCATCATCTACCTAGTCTTTTCCCAATTATATTGGGGTCGGCTTCCAGTCAAGCCGGATTTAGCTGAATACCAGTGTTTTACGAGGAGCTGCCTACCAGACCTCCACAACCCATTAACTGGGGTAACACGGTACTTCATGGCAAGACGGGAGTCAGATTTACTGACTTCTGACTGTCCATAACGACTGCCAAAGATCTACAAATGACAGCCAGGACCTACGGCTTAACGTGTTTTCCGAGGCACGGAAGAAACTCGGTATGTTAAGATGGTCACCCATCCACAGACCAACCTTCGCCAGCGATGCTTAACCTTGAGGATCGACCCGTGCGGCTGTAATTATCTAGCCACGAGCTCCTACAAGAGTACGTACAATAAAGTTCCTAAAACGTATGAGTAGGATGTCCACCATGTACCAGTGGCGCATCGCCGTACATCGACGTAATATATCTCTAAAAATACACACCATACACATCTGCCACTCCTCCTATAATCACACACCGTGATGTTAAGATCGTATCTACTCGCAAGGTGTAAAACGAATTGTAATCCGTGACCTATAGTGAGCGACATTGTAGCACATTCCGATTGATCGCCGTCATCTCTGGCACGTCCTCGCATAGCTTAGTTAAGTTGCAACTTAAGCAGCTTTTTCCCATGGAACTTTTGACAGGCATTGTTTTGGTTCATGGGTTATTAATGTCAAGTTTTGTTAGAACGCTTTGTTAAAAAAATAACCTACAAAATGGCAAGTGCATTTAACCTATCAATACCCGCGAAACGAGACACAATAGTAAGACAATAACAGCGCGGTCCTATGAGACCGGACGGGGATTCATGAATTAATCATCATTATCGTCTTTACATAGCTTTTTCCCAACTATATTGGGGTCGGCTTCCAGTCAAGCCAGATTTAGCTGAATACCAGTATTTTACGAGGAGCGGCTGTCTGCCAGACCTTCACGACCCGTTAACTGGGGTAACACGTTACTTCATGGTAAGACTGGAGTCAGATTTACTGGCTTCTGAGTTCTGAGTATCCGTAACGACTGCAAAAGACCTACAAATGATAGCCGGGACCTACGGCTTAACGTGCTATCTAAGGCACGGAGGAAACTCGGTATGTTAAGATGGTCACTATCCACAGACTAATCTTGGCAAGCGTTGCTTAACCTTGAAGATCGATCCGTGCGGCTGTTATTGTCTAGCCACGAGTTCCTGTGCATTTAATCAATAGTATAAAAAGAGAAACTGACTAAATGATTATATCAACGCACAGTCGAAACTATTGGGACTAGGTGCGTGAAATTTTGCACAAGTTTTCCTTTTATAACATAGGTGAGCAAAAAGAAAGGATTTTCCGAAATTCAGCTTCTAAGAGAGACAAAAGGGAGTTTGTATGCAAAATTTTATTTCAATATACAATACTAACTTATGAAAAATACGTAAATTAAAAAGGTTTTCATTATCCGTTATTCAAAGTTACCCCTGTAAAATGACAAAGGAGTTCGGGCACAATCCATATTGGATGGACGGACAGTGAGCTACCAATTATTCGTCGTCCGCAAGCATACAATGACCGGGGTTCGCTCTGCGTCTCGCGACGCCCGTGCATCATCAAAATGACTTCTCCCACTTTTGGGCGGAGCGGGAGGACGTGTCAGACTCTTACTGACTAAACCCCACCCAGTTCCTTCGTTGTTTCGATCTGGTTGACAGGGACCTTTCGGAATTTCATTGTTCCCCAGAGGCTTTCCACACAGTGGCGACACCCGGGCGTCCTTTCCTCCTTGATCCGATGCAGTAACCTCCCGAACTTACATACCGTGTCCGGTGAGGACCTGCGTCATACGGAACGAGAGGACGCCGTGGCCTCTTTCCAACCACTCTTCAAAGAGGGGACTTACCGCCGCATGACGGCGTGCCCATGCCTCAGTCATAGCTGCCACCTGAATTACCTCCTATTCCTAGTTAATTTAATAGATAATTTCTTAATTGCTGCAGTTTCTAATTAATCCTACGGTTAATTACGAGGTCTGAGCAAACGGTCACTGGTTAATTATAGTCACCGTGTCGCTGAACAGGAATTATTAATTATCATGGACTATTAATTAGACTTGATTATTAACAATCCATTCGACGGATGCGAGACGCATAGGACCGGTCGTTGTGGTGACGCTTGGGGGAGGAGCGGCTGCCTAGCAGACCTCCACAACCCATTAACTGGGGTAACACGGTACTTCATGGCAAGATTAGAGTCAAATTTACTGGCTTTTTACTATCCTTAACGACTGCCAAAGAACTACAAATTACAGCCAGGACCTACCGTGGCTTAACGTGCTTTCCGAGGCATTGATTTGTATCATATAAAAAAGCTAAGTTTTGTTTCTTCAACACATTTTACCTCTACGTTAAAAGATGAGTAAACACTTTTCACATACCTCTACCATACATAAAAAAAACAAATACATTACGCATCCATGACCCGACACCCAAAAAAAATAGAAAATAATTTGCTACATGACCTCAAGTGGGCCAAATTACACGTTATAGTACATCGTTAGTTAATTGCGTTAGTTCAAGGTTCGATTCTCGACTTACGTAATGATCAACACGATATTTTGTGTATCAAGTTGATCATATCCAATTGTTTCCATTTATTTTCATCATTATCTCGATATCGCCCCCAATTTCTGGTCACAATTTTTTTTTGATGATTTTAATGATTATAATTTTGTATATGTGTTAGGGTGTCGTGATGGCCCAATGGTTAAAATATCTGCCTCTCATGCATTAGGTCGTGAAATTCCGATATTGAAACACCGACGTCCGAAATTAAAGTTATTTTGCTCTTTTTGTTAGTCTTTATGTTAGTGTGTTAAGTCACCCAATCTTAAATATCTTCCACCTTTTGGCACCATCATCAGATCAGTTTAATGGCACCTAGAGTGCATCTAATGACAATTTTAGCAATAGCAAACATGGCTAGAATACATTGATTTATTACAGAATTCTGGTGCCTACTTTCCGACTTCATCACCAGATCATTTCGATGCAGCCCCTTCACTTCTTCCTTCAGTGAGTTATCTACTATACTCGATTAGTCTTCATAGATTCTTCTTCCAAGTCGAGCTCAACTCGGAAGAACAATTTATGAAAGAAAATAATTTAAAATCGTTCTACGATTATCCAAAAAATTGGTGAATATATGTACTTATACATTTTTTTTAAATTCAGACAACTGAACATTATAACGTCCTTCATTTTTAAGGCGGTTAAAAAGTACAGAAACTTTTTTTTCCAGGAACTTTTGAAAGTTTACAATATAACACGTATTTCCTAGAAAAAGTTTTGTGAAATATTCGAATTATTTAATGCCAGTTGTGATGCCAGCAGAGCGTTCAAAAGTTATTTCTCTTTTTTCGCGTTGCCTATCTTTATTAACATTTTAATTTATTTCATTTCGTTAGATGAAACAACAAGCTCTTAAACCATGCTCATGTTGACGAGACATGTAACTAAATGTTTGTTTCTTTTGAATTACGTCGTTGTTTATTTTCCTTACTATAAATCCCAGCTAGATGGCAAACCCAGATACTGTATGATTAACACAAAACATTATAATACATAGCCGTCGCTATAAATCCTGAATATCATCGACTAAATTAATCTTAATCTAAGTCCATAATTAATTACTAGAGATACGACTCATTATCGACAGGCCGATGTCGATGATATGTGTCATTAAATGCAAATTGCTAAAGATCAATTGGGTTTATCGATATATGGTCACCTCTAGTGAGCATGATGTATTGGCGTTTATAATTATCGATGGTGCGGTCACCTCTGGTTCATGTCATGTTTTCGATAGGGCTTTGTAAATTAAAGATGGTGGATGTTTTTAGAATTTATTTTAGGTTTTGTACTGAAATTTTATCGGTAATTATAATTAAGAAAGAAAGAAAATATATTTATTTAGCACGCAGATTCACGATGAAGAAACAAATTTGTATGTGGAAACTTAAATTCTAAAAAAACATTATATATTTACATTTTGTGTTTAAATGGTTTTGCCAAAAAAAACAGATCCAGTTCATTATGCCTAACTTTGAGTGAGACCACAGTTGGTGGTTCTAAAATGCAATTGCCCTTTGCATTTTAGGACCACGGGTTTCTCTTTCAGAAATTCCCCGTACCTCTAGCATAATATTCATAATTATATACTTTTTGTATAACTTCCGACGTCCAGGTCGTCCGTGGTGTCCTGTCACGGCGGCTGAGGCTTAAGGATATCCATTCCCACACGTTTGCGGTCTCATATCCATTACTGCACCTCCATCCTCTTCATTTGTATTCATGTTTCGCTGGAGAAAACAACCGTATCCCATTCCTTCTTGCTTCGGACCATAACTATGTATAGTAACCGTAGAGTTTCTTGCCGGTTCTTCTCCATAGAAAACGACCAATTGAGACCGTGCACTAACTTCTGGCGTTTTATAAGTGCCCATGTAGGCCTATGCTTAGCGAGGGTCGCGGGAATCCGATGGATACGAGACGCACATAATCGGTCGTTGTGGCGACGCTTGGGGAGGCCTATTTCCAGCAGTGGACGTCTTTCGGCTGAAATGATGATGATGATGATGTAGGCTTATGTGTAATAAAAAAAAATGAGCTTGAGCAACGTGCCTGATGCGAGAGATCGCCGCCACCGATAGACCTTACGGATGAAAATCAATTTTGTTAGGCATTGCGAAATCCTTTTAGGGATCCGTATTGGTAAGTCGTCGTGATGATCGGAACCTTGTCAATATTCGCGGTAATCTTTAAAAAGATCTCTTTGTCCGTGTCTCATTTTCTACAAAAATAATGGTAGCGAGTGCCTCCGTGAATTCTTAATAGTTATCAAGGATATTCCGTCACGAAGATTTGGGTGAAGGCATTATCACGTTAGTCTTCTGTGGGGTATAAAATAGATCAAATAATAAGTTAAGGTGATTGTCAAACAAAAACAAAAGCCTTGAGACTGTTACGTTAATACTTGGTATTTCTATTATTATTGACAGGCTCACGCTTCACCACTATCTCACCTGATGGTAAGCTACGAGTATGATGTGGTCGCTGGTGGAGCTTGACTAGAGCGAGCACAATGAATGTGATCCAAAAAGTTAAGCGCGTACGGATGGGATGTCCACCATGTCTTTAGCGGTGGGACGTCACCGTACGTCTAGTGCTCCGATAATGGAACGGGTAATATGGAGAAACCTAATTAATTGGGCGAAGCTGCTGACAGAAGTTAATTCCACTAATTTTTTTTCAACTATGGCTTAGCCGCTATCTCACCTGGTGGTAAATGACGATATGACCGACAATGGAGAAACCCTTACTATCTTAATGTTGATTTTCTTTGTTTTATGCACCTGCCATGCTTTCTCTTCACCACTCTTGGTTGACTGGTAGAAAATACCTAAGCTATTAAGTCCGCCTATGTACCATTAAGTTGTATAAAGTTTAAATAAATAAATGGGGCATGCTTGCCTAGAAGTAACACTCTTGACTTAATTCATGAATCCCCGACCGGTCTCATAGGACCGCGCTGTTATTTTCTTACTATTGTGTCGCGTTTCGCGGGTATTGATAGGTTAAAGACCTCTAAGTTGTTCGTATACGTATACGTAGCAGCTTTCAGGAATACATTCTGTTGGTACTTCCAAATATTATTTTCTATGTACCTACAAACAAGATCAAGCAAATAATATTTTCTCTATCATTCTATATGACTCTACTTATTATTATGTAGAACACTTTATAATTATGAGACACCAGCAATACCAAACATAGCGGAAATAATTATTGTTATTAATTATGATTAACTTCTAAATGTCACATATAAGTTTTTTTTTAATGTCACATATGAAGATGATTATTAAATTAATAATCTACGAGTAATCTTACTCATCGCACTGACTTCCTTTACTGTTCTTTCTTTGACGACGTATTTCTCTGTAGAATGCGCTTCTCCAAAAACTCAGGTTGGCAAGAAACCAATTAACATTCAAAACTAACTGTTTCTCTGTTTGTTGATTTTAACCAATTGTTTGAGTGTATTTAGTTTATAATGTTGACTGGTAGAAAATGCCTTGGTCTATGTAGGTACCACTACTGTACATGAAGTTTAAATAAATTAATGTACACAAATGATCGCTCACGAATAGACCATGTCTTGGAATAGCTCATAGGACACTTTTCATCCCGATATTAAGTTCCCTTGGGACAATATCCTAATTTCACGCGGGCGAAGCCGCTGGCAGCAGCTAGTACAATAACAACTTTGATGAACTAAAGATTGTCACACAATATGGATGATTAATCATTGTTATTAGTATCGAGGTATTTGCCATTTTGTGTCGGTTATAGATACGGTAACGACTTGTCACAAGTGTTGTAAGACCGTTTTCACATTATCCGATCCGATATCGGTGTCGGACGCCGATACAATATCGGGGTAAGTAAAATGTATGAAATACCGTGCTCCGATATCCGATATCGGGTCGGACAATATGAAAGATAGGCACATATTTCATACATTTTACTTACCCTGATATTGGATCGGCGTCCGATACCGATATCGGATCGGATAATGCGAAAACGCTCGAAACAAATGATGTATCACTGGATTGCTTTGTGCACCAATAATAAGTTATTCATAATCATTTTATTTGTGTAACATAGGTAGTGAATAGTTTCTGAATTGCAGTTCATATGACTAGAATGCTATGTTGTAAGTTTTTGGTATATTTTTGGCATACAAATGGAATTACATGCAAAATTCATTATTTCGGATGATGATAAATGTAATGTATAAGCAGGGCCGAAGCCTACTGGATGGCCCCAGTAGGCTTCGACCTCGGGTACGTTTCTGAAAGAAACACCCGTCATTCGGCCCTGGAATGCAAGGCAAAGAAGGAACTTTGTTAACGTATCAGTATTTTATCATTTTCAAGTAGATAAATATACGAAAGGGTGTATAGCTTTATAGCTCGTCGTAGTCTATAAGTCCCTAGGGCCTGACCATGACGGGTTAAAAATCAGACGTGCGAGCGAAAAAGAGGGATAGACGGGCGTATCTTTTTTTCCCGTCAACTTACAAGTTTGATTTTTGCACAGCTTCAAGGGACCGCAGACCTAATTATATTGTTTCAATTTCATAAGCATTGAATGCTGTGTACAGTAGTAATTGGACTTCAGATTCATGTAATGTATGTTGTTTTCAATGTTCTGATTGTCTTAGTCTGTAGTCTGTCACTGTACTTATTAAAAAAAAAAAAATTCCCATTCCTTTAACAGTTCTGGTTAGGTCGTAAAATGGATCACTTGAATGGAGAGCTTGTAGTAAGGCCTCTGCTCTTATCTTTAGGACGAATCTGCCAGATATCAGCTTGATGCGCTCAAGTCAATTGAAAAGCGAGCCAAGAAGATCATTGGTATAGTAGGGTCGAAACCTACTGAGGCCGTGGCTTGTAAGAAAGAGAACGCCAGGGCCCTCGAATGAAGGCAAAGAAGGAATAGTAGTAGATTTTAGTCAGTAAAAGTCTGACACGCGCTCCCGCTCCATTCGGAACGAGAAGTCACTAAAACGATTTTCTACCAAAAAAAAAAAGATCATTGTGACGGACGACAGGACAACGTGTGTGAAGAAAACGTGTTGCGCCGACCCCAAGTAATATGGAATAAGGGCAGGAAGAAGTAGAAGAATAACATTGGTATAACTTGACTGGCCTGTTGGTCTAGTGGTTAGGCCCTGACTACTATGCTGGAGGTCGTGGGTTCGATTCCCACCCATGATGAATGTTTGTGTGATGAGCACGATCATTTGTTCTGTGTCTGGGTGTAATTTACTTAGAAATATATAAGTATGTTTATCAGTAGTCTAGTACTCATAACACAAGCTCTGTTTAGTTTGGAACTAGATGACACTATGTGTAGGTTGTGGAATATTAAAGAAAACTAATAAGTAATGCACTTTTCTACAACACTAGTCAGTTAAATCAGTCAGGCCTGGCGCCACAATAAAATAACTATGTCACGCATAGTTTAGTTATAATACGTACTTGAACCGTACATACTTAACCTTACGTCAAAAATATCGACTCTATTGAAATGCTCGTGCGCTACGATACAGTGCGACTTTATAGTTTGAATATTCGTAGTTGCAAATATTGAACTTGGAAGTATGAAGAGCATGTGAAATAAGTTGCAGCGTTTTACAAGTCCTTATTTAAATTGCTAGGTATTTATGTAACTATTTTTGTTTGTTTTGCAACTCAATTTAGTAACAGATATTTTCAGCCAATTAAGCTGACATTTTTATTTCGTTTTAGTAACTATTTTCTGTGATAGCCGCCACAAAAGCCTTTTAAATCTTTCGCGAGCCCGCACTTCGTCCTTTCAGTTTTGGCGAAATCGGTCTAGTTCAACAATAATAAAAAAGCTTGATAACTCAATTCTATCATATAATTATACGAAGTGCCTTGTCCGAAGAGATTATTAGCATTTGTGGGACTTAGTCTAAAATGTTGCTTTTTATTCTGGAATAAAATGATACATACATACAACCTCCCACCCAAACAGTCTAATCCATAAAAGTTCTGGAAATGTCAACTGCTTCCATTTTCAACTGTAAACTAAATGATAGCAGAAGCTGATGACAGGATAGAAAAGAAAAAACACTAAAACTATAGTGCAAGCACCCTAGGGGCCAGACTAACTTTGAATTTTATGTTCAACTCAAAAAGCGCACTCTAATCATCCACACATCTCAAACAAAACCTCAGCTCAGCTGATCTGAATTTAGCAAATCATCGCTGTGGCCTGCCCTATCACGACTGTATGAACGATGTTATTAATAACACTACGGTCGCCTCCATTATTACTTTATAAATAATGTTATCGTCCCACGATTAGAAAAAGTCAGAGCGTATGAAACCTTTTGAAGCCGCCGCGAAGTCTGGGCTAAAAGACCGTGATGTTGCTAACAGGTGTTGTAATAATACAAAGGTGTTTTAAAGGCGAGAGTTTGTGTGTATATGTTTGTTACTTTTTCATGGTAAAACGGGTGAACAGATATTGGTGTCATTTGGTACACTGGTAGACTGAGTGTGTGCTCACTGTGTTTCTTGAAAGCTATTACAATCAAGGAATCTTTAAGTCAAGAGTGAATAGGTTACTTCTAGTTCTAGATAAGCGTGCTCCATCGTCGCATCGTCGTTTTACGTCAGGTTAGATAGCGGTTAAGCGCGATCCTATTTACAATAAAAAACCGGCCAAGAGCTTGTCGGGCCACGCTTAATGTAGGGTTTCGTAGTTTCCCGTCCGTCACAATAAGTGTTCCCAATTTTTCAAAAACTGTTCGTCCCATCATGTTCAAAATAATTTTCCTAGAAAGGTTCCGTTTTTGCCATTTAGCTACGGAACCCTAATATTTCTTGGAAGAGTGCATGAGCTACGTTTCATTCTGGATCCTTAGGATCATTTTCTATTATCAACTTTACTTAGCTACTGTCAACTCCGTCATGCATTAGCATTATCGACCTTGTAATGTTCCCACTGTTGGGACTCAGGCCTCCTTTCTAGGAGAGGGAATGGGCCGTAATCCTCCGCGCGGGCCCAGTGCGAAATGGTGGATGTCACATGTTTTCGAATTTTTGGTTCTAGGATATGCCGGTTACCTCACGATATTTTCCTTCACCGTTTTGAGAGCAGTGGTGATGAAATAAATTACACAAATTAATGCGCCTGACTGATTTTGAACCCTCGACCTACAACTTGTAAGTCGAGACAGTTACCACTCGGCCACCACTGCTCAGTCAGTAGCCCATATCCTGGAAAAGAACATAGCAGACTTAATCCCAGGAGTATGTTTCCTTGGCATAACTGTCTACTACCACGCGGGCGAAACCGCTGGCAGCAACTAGTTATTATTTTGTTCTATGAATTTCAATGATCAGTCTAGAATTGACAGTTCCTTCAAATCATTAATGAGATAAATGGACGTTCACGACTACGTTGATAGACGTGGATGATAAAACACTACCTATTCAGCACCGTTGCAGTTTTTTTGTATGATTCACGTTTATACTAGCTGTAGCCAGCTGCTTAGCCTGCTTCAAAGTAGAAAATTATTTTAAAGAGGGCAATATGTTCTCCACGATAAAAAAGTATGCTATGTGTAATTTCAGGATGTGACCTGTGTGTGCCAAATTTTATCGGAATCGATCAGGATAATAATCGGAAAAAAATACAGGCAGAAGTTTTACTACCTCAAGAGAAATCCTGAACCCATGACCATGCTCTGTGTATGTTTCTGGGGGAAACATCAGGTATTTCCTTAATTATTTAAATCTTTTTTTTTTAATATACTTTTCCCAACGCCACAAATTACTCCTGTACTATGAGTGTGTTAACAAACATCAACTTGTTCAACTACCTGGTCATACATATGTATGTAAATATTAATTTTCTGCGGGAATAAAACCCACGACACGCACCACAGCAGTCGATCTCACAACCACTACACCAACCGTGCGCCTGTCAATTTTACTGACATCTTATTGAGGCTTGCGTGGAACAATATGACAGGCCGTCGACACAAGCTTGATCTTTAACGGACGGCCGGACGGCGAGCTGTGCCGATCAACCTTGACATTGTAAACACTCACTCATGTCAGTTTAAGATGCCTATAGATATAATTTAATAGTCTTACCTTATTGACGAACCGTAGGTGGTGATTTTACTACCAACCAAAGTCTCTTTTCTAATCCCTGAGACTAATTGAAACCGGCAAATGTCAAACATGACAGTTCTTTTGTGTTTTAACAAGTGTGACAACAAGGGTCGCGGGAATCCGATGGATACGAGACCCACAGGACCGGTCGCTGTGGCGACGCTTGGGGGAGGCCTATGTTCCGCATTGGACGTCTTTCGACTGAGATGATGATGATGATGAAGTGTGACAACACACGTAATGTCGTTTTAATGTCAGAGTTCAAAGTCTCAGACTAGGTATTGCTCTTTGTTCGCGAGAATGTTTTCATAAAAACTTGTAAAACTTTGTACCTACATTTGTATTTTCTGTTTGTTATCTTTTATTTTGTGTATTTTTTAATATTTTTTTATGTCCCACTTCTTCGCAAAGGTCTTTCCTTTTTCTATCCACACCATTCTGTCTAGGGTGATATCTGGACAAGTTTGCCCCGCGCTTGTTCACACCACCTTCGTTGCGATCTACTTCGACAGCGTCGACCCCCCTCAGGCATCCAGTGATTGACTTGTTTATCTATCCGGGTGCATTCGAGAGAGGGGGCCAGCCTGGCTGTTTTTTCCTTGACATCTGCTATATGAGTTACAGCAATTAATCGAAGCATAATAGGTGTTAGGCGAATAGATCACATCAGAAACACCATGCTGCGCTCCATAACTCAAATAAGCATTTTATAAGTATAGATAAAGATAAATATCTTCCTACCACTTGTCAAATTAAACAAATGTCGGTATTATATTAAAACAACATTACGCCTATCATAGTACACATGCTCGTATGTTATCATTCACTCACGTATATTAGTTTAATTGTTTGGCTGCAGGGCAAACGCCTATTCTCATTCAGAGAAGGTAGCTTCATCCTCCTAACGTTTATTCAGTGTGTGGGTGAATTGAGGAGGCGACCTCTCGTGCAGGGCCCTGGTGCAGGTCATGGTCTGAAGAAGAGGGAATGGGATGCGGTCGCCTCCTTCTGTGTAGCAGTCATCATCTGCCTAGCCTTTTCCCAACTATATTGGGTTCGGCTTCCAGTCAAAACGGATTTAGCTGAATACCAGTATTTTACGAGGAGCGGCTGCCTACCAGACCTCCAACCCATTAACTGGGGTAGCGCGATACTTCATGGCAAGACGAGTCAGATTTATTGGCTTCTGACTATCCGTAACGACTGCCAAAGATCTACAATTGACAGCCGAGATAACGTGCTTTCCGAGGCACGGAGGAAACTCGATGTTAAGATGGTCACCCATCCACAGACCAACCTTGGCAAGCGTTGCTTAACCTCGAAGATCGACCCGTGCGGCTGTTATTATCTAGCCACGAGCTCCTCAAGATACAGCCCACTGACAGACTTAATTATTATTATGATTCCTGTCCGTTCGTCTGTGTACAGAATCCTAAAAAATAAACATAAATAAAAAAGCATCTAAATTAAAAATAATGTAAAAACATTATAAACAAATAGCTATAGTGTTGACGAAGAGGAAATGTCATAATAATGATGTAACTCCGGAACAAGACGATGCGTAATTATCGTAACATAAGCGATAAATAGTTGTGAAATCTGAAATTATTGTATGCGTCATTACAAACGGTTTTTAATCGGTCTTGATGTCTTTTGGCCTAATTTTGTTCTGTGTCCTACTTGATCGTAAATCTCATTAAACTTTTACGATTCTTTAAACGATAATGAAGTAAAAATAAAATAAACAAAACTAAGAAAAATAAATTGATATTATACTCGTAGGTCGAAACTAATTCAAATCAACCTATAACTATGAAGGAACTTCTCCCGCTCTAGTGCGGAGCGGATACAAGCGTTTTGAATACAATATTGACTAATCTACTCGTACACTTTCCTCACATATCTATTTATATTCTAATATGGAATTATTGTAAGAAAAAAAGTTTCTTGCCGATTCTTCTCGATAGGAAACGACCAATTGGAACCATGCACTAGTTTCTGACGTTACTATTAGCTTTATATCATTACGCTACGACTCACGGGTATGGAGCAGTAACCAACGGGGAACAGTTATTGTAATTAGTTTGTTACTCTTTTACGCAAAAACTACAGAATGAATTTCCATTAAACCTGGTACACGAATAGACCATCTATTCGTGTACCAGGTGTACTCTCGGGATAAAAACTTAAGTAAATTAATGGGGGGTAAACCGGACACTTGCCCAGGGCGTCGTTTTTTTTTTTTGGGGTATCATCAGAATGACTTCTCCCGTCCTTGGGTGGAGCGGGAGGGTGTGTAAGACTCTTACTGACTAAACCCCACCCCGTTCCTTCGTAGCCATCGATCTGTAGGACACGGTGAGCACTTTTCGGATTTTCCGTGTTCCCCAGAGGTTTCGGCCCTACCGGGCCCCTACAGTTTGCTGCCATCTCCTTGAGGCAGCTTCATGGGGGCACCAAATCCTTGAGACAAGAACTCGTAATATCGAACAAATGAAACCTCTTTTGGCGAAATGGTCACTAGAATGCTACTTATTGGCAGTTTTAACAGTTTTTCTCATAATAATGAAGGGAGGGGGCACCACTATTAAGGTTTTACCCCGGTTCGAAAAACCCGTAGATCTGGGGCTATAAAAAGTATCCTATGGGCTAACATAGTCGTTACGGATAGTCAGAAGCCAGTAAATCTGACTCCAGTCTTGCCATGAAGTACCATACTACCACAGTTAATGGGTTGTGGAGGTCTGGTAGGCAGCCGCTCCTCGTAAAATACTTGTATTCAGCTAAATCCGAATTGACTGGAAGCCGACCCCTCATGATGAACATAGGATACTTTTTATCCTGAGAGTATGCTCCCACAAAGTCGCTGGCAGCAATTAGGTCTAAATACAGTTACTGAAGTCTGAATTATGGGTTTAAACCACAGTTTAACTGTCTACTGCAACTGTAAGAAATAACCTGCCATTCCATCAATATAGGCTACTTGTGTAGTTAATATATTTATGGTCAATAACCTTACAGTCTAATGGATGTAGGTCTATGGTACAGCTAAATGTCACACTTAAAATATTCATTCGCATTTGTGAATTTATCGCGAGGAACGTGGGAACTAATAATATCTTTATCAGGATTGGGAAAGATTGCCCAAAGAATTAGTACGTAGTAGAAGTTACTGCCATTTAATGTGGCAATACTGCCAGTCTCTTTGGACTGGTGATGGTGTTTTTTTAGTAGGAAATCCGACAGTAAGATCATCTGCTTTAGGATAGTGCGGGAGGACGCTGTGACGTCTTTCCAGTCAATTTTCACAGACGACGATTTGGAGAAGTAGAATAAAATAAACTTTATTGTACAGCAAAATAGTAACAAACCGCAAACTTTATAATAATAATATCGTCTTCCATTCATCAGCATACAAATTCAATACAGGGGTTTTTTTTTGGAAGGGGAATGATCAGAATGACTTCTCCCGCTCTTGGGCGGAGCGGGAGGGCATATCAGACTCTTACTGGCTAAACCCCACCCCGTTCCTTCGTTGCCTTCGATCTGGGCGACATGGACTTACCTTTCGGAATTTAAGTGTTCCCCAGAGGCTAGGACTCCACGACTGTGTTGAGCATCGTTAGCATACGCGGTATAAGGGATTGAGCGACTGTGCGACAAAATGGGACATTAAATAATTTAGGTATTCTGGAGCGATTGTAATTATTCGGGACAAAATATAATTGACACAACTATAATGTAAGTCGGACGCATCAGTGTAACCGCAAATTCATAATTTTATATGCTATTTTAATTTGGTCAACAGCCTCATCATACAACTCAGCTTATAAAATGAAGACACTAAAATTAAACTAAGGTTTCCACAGCTCATATTATCTCAATTGACCTCAACACAAGCAATTCGTCAGCAGTTAAACGCGCAGTGAAGTTAACTGCAGTTCAGCTAGTGCAGTTATGTGATCGCTCGGTTAAACTTAGCCTTTGTCAAATGTTACCCGGTCAGGCCGCGCGCTTGAGGCACAAGGTAGGTATGGAGACGCATGACCCTGTCTTGGATAGATAAAATTATTATTTTGTTAGCTAGTTCTCATAAAGTGGCTTTGAAAATTTTGGAAACAGTTACTGAGGTCCTTGAACGCAAAGAGCGACTGAAGGATTCAGGTGGGATCGCAGTCAATCATTGTAATGTATTTCATATCAATTTGTTTTATTTTACATACTTGTTGGTTAAGGTCGCCTGTGTACATCATCTGATGATGATCAAATGTTTGTGAACAATAGATAAAGAATTAAAAAATAAAAACAATAAAGGTTTTAGTTAGTAAAAGTCTGACACGTCCTCTCGTTTCACCGTAGAGCGGGAGAGACGTTTGATGACTTCTCTTCTTCTTCTTTTTCCTACCCTTATCCCATATTACTTGGGGTCGGTGCAACACGTTTTCTTCTTCCATTCTGTCCTGTCGTCCGTAACACTATCACTAACTCCCTTTTCTTTCATTTTCCTCACACAATCCATTTATCTTTTCTTTAGCCTCCCTCTCCCTCTCCATCCATTCACATGTAAACTCAGAAGTCTTTTAGTAACATGCGTCTCATCCACAGAAATCACCCCATCCTCTCATCCCTCCTCTTCACATGACCATACCAAGATAAACTATTTCCTTTCAACTTTTCTGTCACTTGATGACTTCTTTCCAAAAAAGAAAATGAGTGAAGATAGGTAATAAATAACAATTTTATTTTGGAGTGGAAAATCATGGAACCACTTCTCCCGCTCTTGGAAAGTGTTAGGCTTTTATTGACTCTTTCAAATAATCCTGTTGCCCCCTTTTAATCCGATATTATCATCTATAATAGTAGGTATGTAATTCTCTGTCGTCTATTGTGTTATTAAAAATGCTATGTGTTTGGGTGCAAAATAACGTACTCCGATATTGTTTGAGGATTTATCAAAGTAATAAACGTTTTTACAACAAATAATAATATATGAACGCGCTGCAAACGGGCGCTACTCAGTAAGTTCGATTTTGAAGAAGTGCAAAAATGCTTGACGGTGCGCGTGAGTGTTCACAGCTGGATGACAGTTGACGTCGATGATTATGTATTGTTAAAATTTTATGCTAACTATTTTAAAAAGATAGCATCAATTTGATGTGTCATCTACTGTGTTGTTCAATTACAGATGTCATTTATAAATTGTACCTCGTATAATTTTAGTTTTGCATGTTCGGAAAAGAAAGTTCGAATGATTAAAATAATTATCTCGTTAGTCGCTTAGACAATTTGATAATATAATAGCTATCTACTTAGCCGAAAAGGTCAAGCTGATGATAAAATAATTTGGTACCTACAGAGAGAACCAAATTCATGGCACATTTCTCGAAGAATAAATGATCTAAGGGACTGAAAGATTCTGGAGTGGCGTGGCCAGTGAGTGAGTGGCGACCTAGTTAGGGCTGCAAGAGTCCGATGGATGTGAGTCGCACAGGACCAGCCGTTGTAGCAACACTTGAGGGATTCCTATTTCCAACAGTGGACGTCGTAAAGCTGAAATGATGATGACGATGGTGATGATAACCTAGATCATTAAGCAATGCTTTGCGACTCGCTTTTAGCCTCCATTCTATTGACTAAATCTGACACAAACAACCAACAGTCATCTCCACGCCTTCCTATATTCTGCAGCAGTAAGTTCGGCCTGCGCCGCGTTACCTTGGCTCGCTATCGCGCAGGCGCGGCTTTCTTCCGGCGCGCGACCCTCCAGCTATTCACTCTGAGGGTCTGGTCATGGTGATCAACTGAGGAGTCGGTAAGACTGTTGGTATTCGTAGTAGGAACATGTGGTAGAAACATTAGCTTCACGGCTCTAGTGGAGTAAGTAGCAGTGATGAGAGGAGAAACCTCTGTACCAAACATATTACCTACATCTCATTGCAAACGCTACTTTTTAGAGTGGAATTCATCAAATGACGTCACCCGCCTTGGGCGGAGCAGGAGCCCGTGTTAGAATTTTAGTCACAGGATGAAAGGTGAGACACGGTTTGCGGAAGGACGCCGCACAAACACTGAGATCGGAACCGTCTGAGAAGCCAGATGTTTGGAGATTTGCTGCGTCCAACCTGGATGCGGAATCTGTTTACAGTTTTCCAAGCTATTCACTCTGAGGGTCTGGTCATGGTGATCAACTGAGGAGTCGGTAAGGCTGTTGGTATTTGTGGTAGAAACTTGCTCCACAATCTGCTGCTGATGCAGGATGGAAGATGGAACATGGTCCGCGGAGAGACACCGCACAAAAACTGAAGCATTAGCATTATCGGCCTTGTAATGTTCCCACTGTTGGGACTCAGGCCTCCTCCCTGGAAGAAGGAATGGGCTGTAATCCACCACGCGAGCCCAGTGCGAATTGGAAGATGTCACATGTCTTCAAATTTTTGGTTCTAGGACATGCCGGTTTTCTCACGATGTTTTCCTTTACCGTTTTGAGAGCAGTGGTGATAAATTAAATTACACAAAGTAATGCGCCTGGCTGGGTTTAAACCCGTGACCTACAACTTGTCAGTCGGGGTAGATACCACTTGGCCACCACTACTTACAAATACTGAAGATTTTTTGTAATTGGTGCTTATAGTCAAACTAATAACAGCCCCTTATAATGTTTAGACGATTACTGTCCATTTCAGGTTGCCTGGTAGAAATCACGGATTGCGATAATGCCACCCATTGTATGATTTAGATATTAGTTTTTCTTTGTTAAGTTTCTTGTACTTTGTGTCGTATTGGACATAAATGAAAGCCCTCGGATGTATTTAAGCTTGCAATTAATATTTTTTACAATTATTTGCACGGACCTATCGAGAAAACGTTTCTTTTTTTAGTAGAAATTTATAAAGGTAGGCGTACGTATAAAATAACAAATCTTCTATACATTGACTGCTTGCTAGTGATATGATATAAGGCGCTACGTGACAATAAAGTATATAATAAATAAGATCGGACCTCCTTAATATGTTCTGTGATCGGAACCGTCCGACAATCCCGATTTTCTTTGCTGTGTCCAACCTTTCTTCCGACACACGACCCTCCAGCTAGTCACTCTGAGGGTCTGGTTAGATGGTTACCTCACACTTGATCAACTAAGGAGGCAAGACTGTTGGTATTCGTGATAGGGACATGTGCCACAAACCTTAGCGTTACAGATTTCTTTCAAAATGAGATATCAGTCAATTACTTCTTGGCTCTAGCCGGAGCGGGACGGCATGTGTCTTTTACTGACTAAAACTAAACCTATGTCCTTCATTTGCCCTTTACATTCTATGGCTACGGGTTTCCTTTTAAGAAAATTCCCACGGCTCTAGCGTAAGGTATCGGTCCTGCTGGGCCTACGGCTTGCTGACATCCCCTTGACATGTTTTTTTTCTGGTAGGGCAATCATCAGAATGTCAGAATGACTTCTCCCGCTCTTGGGCGGAGTGGAAGGGCGTGTCAGACTCTTACTGACTAAACTCCACCCCGTTTCTTCGTTACCTTCGATCTGGGAGACATGAAATTACCTTTCGGAATTTCATTGTTCCCCAGAGGCTTCGGCCCTGTCGGGCGCCTACAGTTTGCTGACATCTCCTTGAGGCGCGCGTGGAACAGAACGCGCCGTCGACGACAAGACTCGGTCCAGGTTATTACCAGACTAGTTACTAGTCCGCGAGCTCGCGCCTACGGGTGATCGGAAATCGGGATCGGGATCTCGGCGGCACGGCGGCGGCGTGAGGGCCTTCGCTAGCATTACTGCTTCGCAGAAGGAGGCGACCGCCCGCCACATCCCCGTGACATGTTGTGATGTGACGCTGGTACCAGCAAACACCTTCATAAGATTGTCTTTACGTCTTCTGACTTCACAAAAACTATAATTAAGATTACGTAGAAATCTGTGCGGATTTTAAAGATAAGTATAACAATTTTCATAAACCGCAAACCACAGCACACCTTACAAACAATCTTCCACTCCACATAAGATAATGAACTAAGGTAGAGGCCCTAATGAGTAACCACACAATCTCAGTCGCTCACTGAATGCTAAGGCTTACCGCGTACTGCGATTAAACGCGAGCGGTTTAGGAATAGTTGAAAACGCGTAAAAACACGCACTGCAGCTGCAGCATTTATTGTCCCATTACATAATTACAAACATACTCCAGTCTTGCCATGAAGTACCGTGTTACTCCAGTTAATGGGTTGTGGAGGTCTGGTAGGCAGCCGCTCCTCGAAAAATACTGGTATTCAGCTAAATCCGGTTTGACTGGAAGCCGACCCCAATATAGTTGGGAAAAAGCTAGGTTGATGATGATACTTTCGATTTGATGATGATGATGCTTTCGTTTAAAAGAAGAAAACTTAAACAACACCACCGCATTTACTGGTTACATCTACTAACAGACCAAAGATATTTGAAAGTATACTTTTGCAAAGTGAACAGTGATCTGCGACAGCATTCTGATAAAATTTTTAATTACATTAGAATGCTGATTGGTACTGATAAGTTATTAGAAACGGTGGGCTAGTATCTGCAATATGGAGACACTGGATTTCGTAAGACAATATATCACTTGGACATTGACTTTCACTTACGAAGATAACCACTGTCTTCGCTCGTCCAGATGAGACTGAAAACTGAATGCGGCTAACCGTGGTGCATACGATAGCATGAGTTTACATGTGGATGGATGGAGAGGGAGAGGGAAGCCAAAGAAACGATGGATGGATTGTGTAAGAAGTGATATGGAAGAAAAGGGAGTGAGTGATAGCGTGACGAGTGACAGGACGGAATGGAAGACAAAAACTTGTTGCGCCGACCCCAAATAATACGGGACAAGCCAGGGCAGGATGATGATGATTAGCTTTTTCTAATTTACTGTATTACTTTTAAACGCTTGCGTTTAATCACAATGCACGCTTAGTACGAGGTATAAGTGCTGACTCAGACTAACAGGCAGTGCAGTGCCGGGAGTAGCTTGAGTTCACAACACGCGCGATTATGCCTGTCCGCAATATAGTTGGGAAAAAAGGCTAGGCGGATGATGATAGATTTAGCTTTTTTTGTTTTACTTACTTTATTTAGGACGGTAGGCACATGGTTCTTACATGGATGGATTGTGTGAGGAGTCATATGAAAGAAAAGGGAGTTAATGATAGTACGACGGGTGACAGGACAGAATGGATGAAAAAAACGTGTTGCGCCGACCACAAGTATTATGGGATAAGGGCAGGAAGAAGAAGAGTTCTTACATAATAGTAGCGACAAGCAACATGTAACCGAGATATTTGTAATACTTACAGCCAATTTCTTCATCTAAGGTAACAGCCAAAGTAAAGTCATAATAACGGTTAAATAAGTTTCTTCACAATTTTAACAGTTGGTTTTACAGTTACTTTTGCCCAAAAGGCAGTTAAATCCAAAGCCACCGTCATTTTGACAAAATTGTACAGGTTTCACTGTGATTATCCCTACATTTTATTTTAGTCGACTTTTAATTTAGCTGTCACTTGGATGAAGACATTGACAAGATGACATTTGCTATTGACAACAGTAATGGTCAAGGAAAAATTAATACTTTAGTGATAGTTTTAGCTTTTATGAAGAAACTGGCCGTTACATAACATAATTGAAACGAGTGTCCATGGAGTTACTTGCACATTCTTCTCCGTAGAGATACCTATCTAAGTTTTGGCAATGTGCAATTAGCTTTATTTTTCCGACTGAATGGCTTCATGACAATTTAAAAGTGCCTGTAAATAGTTTAGCTTACCATACCATCCGCCTTATAATGTTCGCACTGCTGAGACTCAGGACTCCTCTCTAGGAGAAGGAATGGGCCATAATCTACTGCGCGGGCCCAGTGGGTGTTAGTGTTAGTGTATGTCATATGTCTTTGAATTTCTGGTTCTTGGAAATGCCAGTTTCCTCGTAATGTTTTCCTTCATCATTTTGAGAGCAGTGATGATGAAATAAATTACTCAAAGTAATGCGCCTGACTGGGTTTGAACCCGCAACCTACAACTTGTAAGTCGGGGCCCGTTCACGTAAAGTCTGTTTTTTAATCACTGAGACTAAAATGACATTACGAGGTTTGTCACACTTGTCACGACACAAAAGAATCATTGTTATTGTAACTTTGACATTTGCCTGTGTCAATTTAGTCTCAGGGATTAAAAAAACAGACTTTTATTTGAAAAAAATTCTTTGAACTGCTCTCAAAACGGTGAAGGAAAACATCGTGAGGAACATGTATGTCCTAGAACCCAATATTCGAAGACATGTGATATCCACCAATCCGCACTGTGCCCGCATGGTGGATTATAGCCCATTCCCTCTCTTAGAGAGGAGACCTGAGTCCCAACAGTGGATACAACGATAATGCTAATGCTTTGAACCTTTTGATCCGCCACACCGCGCCTTTATTTTGCAGTCTGGCCCAGCACTAAAGACCATCACTTATTAGAAAGGTTGGACGCAAACTGGTGCATCCACCTCGTAACCTTCATGTGATCGAGTGCAGTTGCGACATAATAATCTCGATCATCATAATAGGATCCGTGGCTAAATTATAATCATCTAGATCGATCTATTTGTGACTTGACTGGTAAACTATTAAAATAAGGTAAAGTTACAAAGTATGCCAGGGCTGCGAAATTGGTTGAAAAAGTTACTGGAATGTAAAGAGTAATTCCCGCGAGGGTCGCGGGAATCCGATGGATGCGAGACGCACAGGACCGGTCGTTGTGGCGACGCTTGGGGGAGGCCTATGTCCAGCAGTGGACGTCTTTCAGCTGAGATGATGATGATGATGAAAGAGTAACTTAACGAACATAGGTGGGTTTTAGACAGTGAAAGTATTTACTATTTCACTATTTCTCACTCGACACAGAGTGACATTTATTTGATTATCCCGAAGGATTATCCCAAGGGAACATAATCTTGAGATAAAACAGTAGATTATTTGATAAAGCAGTGGCTTAAAGTCGCGATTGGCATGAATCCCGAACACAGTGAGGGATATATTTAATTAAATCCCGACCTGTGCGAGGGAGTTAATGTAGAAACGTAGGTGAAGTTAGGAATTGGAGCCGCCCTAGACAAAGACAGCTATATCCCCGTTTCGGATACCCTATTTTTACATCTTCTGTGAGGTACTACACTACATATCCTGTATATAAGGTTGTTCTACCCAGCATTATTGATAATTGGCAAGTATTAGAAGCAGAAACTTCTGGAATCGATACCAAAGTTAATGAAATAAAAAATTTAGATTTTCTATCTAAAATGCTGATTCATGCCCAGTTGATGCATAACTTACATCATCATCTACCGAGCCTTTTTCCCAACTATTTTGGGGTCGGCTTGCAGTCAAGCCGGATTTAGCTGAATACCAGTATTTTACGAGGAGCGGCTGCCTACCAGCCCTCTACAACCCATTAACTAGGGTAACATGGTACTTCATGGCAAGACTGGAGTTAAATTTACTGGCTTCTGACTACCTGTAACGACTGCCAAAGATCTACAAATGGCAGCCAGGACCTGTCATTTCCCCGAGGCACGGAAGAAACTCGTTATGTTAAGATGGCCACCCATCCACAGACCAACCTTGGCAAGCATTGCTTAACCTTGAAGGTCGACACGTGCGGCTGTTATTATGTAGCATACCTTATGAGAGTTTAAATAAATAAAAGAATCAAAGTTGTGTAATAATAAAACATTTATTTCAAAAATCACAGAGATCGTATGTATTCACATCAAGTTCTTGATCTGAGTACAGTTAGCTAAACTGAAATGGAAATGTATATTTAAAGTAACTAATTTAATAGTAAAAAGCCAAATTATAATGATAGAAAAAGCTAAAATGCTTGGAAATGTTGTAGATATATTACAATCTGTAAGAATATCTAGAATTTAGTAGGTAAACATTAAATGGCTGATAAAACGTTTTTGAAGTAGAGCCAACTGTACAAAACATACATATATAAACTATATTCAATAATAATAATATCAAGTATCTATGTATGTACAAAATAACCTTAAAAATAAAATCACAAAATAACTTAACAACTTAAAATCCAGTCGTAAAATCAGACAAAATACTAATTAAAAAATAAGTTGTATTTTTCTTTCTATAAAGTAAGTCTCTGAACCATTTATGTTAATAAATAAATCAATTGGTTAATGAAAATAATGAATAAAGTGTAATTGAATACAGATTTGTCAATTGTTTTGTTAAGAGGACTATACGACCTAAAGCTCTGTCACTTTCGGAATGCATACAAAAAAAAGTGATGCATAAAGACAAAATGCTTACAAATATGAAATATTTTAGAGATTTACAAAAAATCTACAAATTTGATCTTAAAATTAAAACACTGTAACGGCAAAAAACTGCCTGTAGAATAATCTAACAAACAATTGAAATGATTGCATGTATATTAGTCCAGTTTTTAATCGATAAAAGTAATTTTTAGAGGCATCTTCGTGATTTTTTTCTATTGTACTAAATAAATTGGTTTATGATTTGAACACACTGTCTATCTTGCATTTATCCTGAAGAATAACATATACTTTTTCAACTCTGTCTATTGTATGTGAGTCATATAATTGTTTCACTTTAAAAACCTCGCGATTTGCTCCTATAGTCCTCTTAAATAGATCACTCAAGTTTGATAAAACTATCGCTATTGTATAGATCAGATATTCTATTTTTTTTAATAGTGTTCAAGACACGGCTGAATATTTGAATGGCGCACAAACAATGTTTTTTTTTAGTTTTAAATATATTAAGTACTTATATTACTTTGTTGTATACATTATAACTTAGGGGCTAATAATAAGTTAAGTTATACTTAAACGTCACTTAATAATAGGAACATCGAGATTAAATCGGCGGGTAACGTTTCTCGTCAAACTGGTGTATTATTTTTGCGCTGTAACAAAGAAAATAAATAATTATTAATAGTGCTAATTTACTTAAAATGTAGTAAGCGATTGCGCTCTAATAATAATAAAATGGTGTACTTTTGTACAAAAATCCATGTTAAATAATACATTAAATAGCCATTTTTTCAAGAATTGTAAAAAAAGAAGCGACCAACGTAGTCGTAGGAAGGAATGAAGGGAGACCTTTTCTCCTTCTGCAGAAATCGGTCTAGTTTATCCCACCATCCCATTCATATTTTGCCGCGATCCCCTCTTTCTGTCCTAGGGCACTAGCTCTGGGCTACTTTTGCCCACAGTTTGTCGTGCATGCGACAGATATAACTTGCCCAGTCCCATTCAAGTTAAGTATTTTCTTGCGTGATGGACACAGCCCGAAGAATAGATAGTCGATAGAATTGAAAGGTTCTGGAGAGGTGACAGCGTACCAGAAGTCGCAGCGTTGGAAGGCCTTCCACAAGGTTTTAAGCCTTGGTGGGAGTCGCGGATATCCGATAGATGCTAGACTTAGGGGAGGAATATGTCTAATAGTAGATGTCTTTCGACTGAAATGATGATAAATCATCATCATCCTGATGATGCTCTAATTATCTTGGCCTTAAAAGTCTGAACAACATCCTATATTACTAAAAGATACTGTTGATAACTTACCCTTATACTTTGGATGGTCGGAGAGGGTACACGAAAGTGGTCTGGATGTCCTTGCCGTATACGTTCTTGGCTATGCACGTGAAGTTGCCCATGTCTTGCCAGAGCAGAGGGTTGATCAGGAGGTCGCCAGAGGGCAGCACCTGGTGAGGAAAGAAAAATGTTAAGAAAATATTGGATTTAAGTAGTAGGCCCTCGTTTATACCGCGTAGATGGACGGACTGGAATAATTTGTCTGGTGGGATCATAGTTAAGCACAAGTTTTTTTTTTAAGTTATGTGAACTAATGCTTGACGGCGATCCCACCTGATGGTAAGCAGTGATGCAATCGTAGATAGTGAGGCGCACTAGTTTATCAGGAGCCTATTCACTCTAGTCTTGGAAACACCCAAATTATAATCGGACGGGAAGGCCACAGCAGGCAAATTATTCCAAGTTTAGGTACAGTATTTAAAAAAAAATAGATATGTGTCAAAACCGCACGAAATCGTTTTCTAAAAATGATAACAGCATCACGCCTGTGTTTCTACATCGAAGGGTTAAGGCATAAGTGATTTTTCACCACTTTTTTTTGGAAGGGGTATCATCAGAATGACTTCTCCCGCTCTTGGGCGGAGCGGGAGGGCGTGTCAGACTCTTACTGACTAAACCACACGCCGTCCCTTCTTTGTCTTCCATCTGGGGGACACGGTGACAACCTTTCGGATTTTCCAATGTCCCCCAGAGGCTTCGGCCCTACCGAGCTCCTACAGTTTGCTGACATCTCCTTGAGGCGAGCGTTTTCACCACTTTTCGACTTAAAGTCATGTGAAGAGAAGGAACGAAACGTATGCCACTTAATATAACAGTTCTGACGGTTCATGGCTTCCCTGTGTCAGTCCATCCACATTATATTCGTAACTCTTTTAGTAACATGCGTTTCATCGTTTCAAGAATTGCTAGAAAATAATAATCTATCAGGAAATTAATTTATTTTGTTCTTACCCGCATCCTAGAGTTTCCGAACACAAGTTCATCGTTGTTATCTTGCCAGAAGACCTGTGACTTGCTCACGCTGTCCACTCGGCAAGGCAGGACCACATCAGATCCGATGTTTTGGAAGATATTCGTGTAGTAAGAAGTGATTACAGGTTTCGCTGGCATACGGAACAGTTTCTGTAGGGTTAAGAGGTTTTCTTCTTCGCTTCCTGGAAATAAACGTAAAATATTGTTTAAACTAACACTATAATAATAAACAACAACCGAATCAAAACAAAAACTTGTTCCTAAGTATTAAGTTTTAAAACATACAAGCAGCGCCATCTGTTATCGAGTAGACGAATCAGAAGTACATTTAACTCTTATTATTATTACTAGATGTCGCTGATTTCAACTTTTTTAACCTTAGACATTCCAAGCTAAAAATAAATCTAAGGATATTGTTGATTTAGAAAATAAATAGTTACCTTCGACAGTGAAAACAGTGGTGGAAGCAGATTTCTGGTTGAGAGCAGAGGTGGCCAGACACGTGTACACGTCCCCGTTGTTTGCTGACGTCACGATGAGTTTGCTGACCAGCTGAGCGAAGCTTGAAGGATCGGCGGGCAGGATGTCGTTGCTTTCCACTTCGTACTGTAAAACGTCAAAATAAATAATTAATAAAAAATTTACACATTAGTGTAATAGGTTAAAATATAAAAAAAAACACTATGGGTTTTCTTTAGTAAACAAATCATATTTTCTTCATGTCAAGGCGTTATTACAGCATACATTTACTGTATCTAGTTTGTATAAAGGTAATCTATTAAGTTGTTTATGAGTTCATTTGTTTTTAGGTAAATATTATGTTATAGTTAGCTGTGTTAGTTAAAAAAACAAAATAAAAATCCAATGTTTTTGAGGAATTATGAATCAATCCATAGTCTGTAAGTCTTTGTAAATTTACAGTTTATGAATATAATTTTTCTGCAGTTTAAAACTATAGACCAATGCCAAATGCAAAATTATTGAAATTTTTCTACGGGAAAAAATATTACAAGTGCCTTGCTTGTGTCACATTCGCATGAAAAATAGGCCTTATAAGTACACGGATCTACATTTTTATTAACCTTCGTACCGAAATAGCTTAGGCTTATAATAGTTTGAAATGAAATTCAGTGTCTAGCTATGCGTAAGCTATAATTTCGGCTTGTAAACCTTTTGTTAGTTACGTAAACTAAACTGACAGTGTACAATGCCGAATGTAGCTACTAATTATTATACTGGTGTGATTAAAATTCACTGTGCTCCTTCGGTCGCGTAACTCCCTCAAACATTCCACCGCCCTGGCAGGCTTCTACCCTAACTGGCTCCTACAATTTTGATGATATCTCTATGAGGCACGAGTGCAACTCAACGCGCCTTCGGCCCGGGCTTGGACTTTATCGGACGGTGAGCTGCAGCAAACCCTTGCCTACAGCGTTCGGTAGGCGTCCTGCGAGATCTGTTGACCTATTACCTCCTTCACCATTTAAGAATATACGGTCTGAATAATTCTCAACTCACATCAACAACAGGTTCTCCATTCTTCATCCACTGCACAGTAGGCGCCGGTTTCCCCAGCACCTCACATTCCAGCACCAGTCTCGTACCAAGCTCGAACTGGACTGATTCCGGCGGTGCGTTCCTGATGCGGACCATGTCTCGGAGGTGACGCCTTTTGGGGGTTACTGGAAAGAACGAAAATAAGGTTAAAGCTGAGAAAAGGTAAGGAGTTTGATGCCTCAGGTAGTTTAAACTAAACTGAAATATGTATATTAATGACTAGCTTTAGCCCGCAGCTTCACCCGCGATCTTAAAATATAGCCTATGTCACTCAGGAATACAGCAGCTTTCTATTGGTGTAAAAATTTTAGCAATCGGACCAGTACTTCCACAGATTACCTCATACAAACAAAAAAACAAACTTTACCTCTTTATTATTAATTAGTATAGATGGTTGAGTTTTAGTAGCGTTAATATTCATTGAAAATCTTCATCATCTTCTTACTCTTGTCTCATGTTATATGGGGTTGCTAGAACATAGTTTTCAGCCTGACACTAACCCTCCCTAGGAATGCTTTTAATGGTGGTTTACCCGCCACTAGCCAAGGTACTGTAGTATTACAGTATCTAAATGTTCCTTAGTTCATCTTATTACATCTACGGGAAGTAATGAGATGTTGGTTTGCTTTAAAGCCGATTGGCATCGAAAATACATTTTCGATATAATGCAAACCTGTATCTAGCAAAAAACTCAGAACCCATCAGCAATGACTCAAGAAGTAATCCTAATTGTTCTATATTACAGAATAATAATTAAGGTAAGTGCTCAAGAATGGTAAAACCTAGTATGTAGATATTTGAAAAACTACTAGGTAAACAAAATCTCCGTTTGAAACCAATTATATCTATTTCGTATCAGAATAAAATTGACTTCAAACTAAAAGTAAATAAGTAAGTAATTAGAAGGATTTGAAGTCTGTTCAAAAAAAAATAATCTTACGTAACGCCTAACAACAATATAAAGGCAATAACTGTACCTAACAAAATCTCACAAAAGACAGTCACAATATAATAATATGTGATCTCAAAAATTTCCGTGTCACATTTTAAAGCAGACAAAATAATTTTACATTCAAATAATTTGAAGAATAATGTCCAAATGTAGATATTATACACATAAGTATATCGTACGGTTGGAGCCGAGAATTCAATTGACTTGCAAACTTCTCCAGACTACAGTCAAACCATTATAAAGTATAATCCATCATTTCAGTGAATATTTTTTCATAAAACTTCATTCTACTTCTGAATAAAACAGTTTTTTTATCTCATTTTAGCATTGTTGTTTCAAATTCGTGATATATCTGCATTTCAGAATTTTTATTTTAGCTTAGAAATGTCACTTAAATGTGAGGCGATTTTTGAGGATAAACATACATAATATTCTCGATATTATCATATTGAATAGAAAAATGGGTTAGCAACATAGTTTTTTATACAATATGGTAATAATTTTAGTGTAGTATACTGTTGTATGCTTTTTAAACTGTTGTATGATTCTAAGAAGTAATATTTTATTACTATCTGAATTAGAACCTAAATACTCACTGGCAATTTGTAAGTAGGAATTGTAATGAAAAGAGAGCGGAAAAAATGATAATGTTTGAGATGATTTTTCGAACTTTCGTTTTTAATTGAAATTTCTGGAATATAAGAGTAAGCTGACATTCGATATAAAATTCTCGGTATCAGGATCTTTTAAAAGACCCTTTCTGATTCGTGTCTCGTCAACGTGAGCATAATTTAAAAGTTTTTTAAACTATACTCACGTGGCAATGTAAAAAAAGTGATAATGCGCGAAAAACTGGGACAATTTGCCTACGGTCTTTCTTGCGGTTGCTTTGTCTTCAAAGCTAGAGTGAATAGGCTCTTGATAAATTAGTAGGCGCTTTGTCTTCAACGATTGCATACTTCCAGATGGGATCGCAGCCTAGCACTAGTTTATATTTTTAAATAATCGTTTCTTATCCAACCTCTTTGAATCACACTCAGTGTTCTCATTCCAAAAGAGCCCAACTGCCAACCTTGGCGACAGGGAAATCATGAAATTCATATGATCCAGAATATATCAATACGAATTATTTCTGCAAATGGCGATGATTTCATGTAGGCGCCTTTTGCATACGATTAGATTTTGACCCGTTTATGCCTTGTGCTCGGCTTTTGTCATTATTTAACCAATCATGAAGTTTAAGCTAATTATAAAGTAAAGAGTGTATTGATATTCAGATTTTTGTGGGTAAATAAGTCCATTGGAAATTTTAGCTATTCAAAAATTACTGAATCAATAAACTATACTCCGTCGGTTTAGGTAGTTAACTAAAGGTAAACAATCTTGGTATGTCTTTTTGTATTAAAGAGGTCGTATATAATATACACAAAGATTATTTAAATGTAGTTTATTAGCTAACATCGATTTAGGTAAATACCTATGTGCAAAGATTTTTACATACAATTTTTAGACAACTTTTAGATAAAAAGACATGCCAAGACTGTTTACCTTTGGTTAACTACTTAAACCGACGGAGTATAGTAATTCCTCATCTCTTTGTGTTGATATTGTATTATATTATTTTATTTATTTGGGATAGAAAACAGTTATACTCTTCAGAAACGTAGGTATAACCTGTGGGTTATACCACACATGGTGTGCCTTGTGTCCACCAATATCCACAAAATTACATATGAAATAGGATAACGGACGCTTGTCAAACAAAAATAGTATAAATAAGTATAATATTGATTTTTAAGGATGGTGAGCAGTTTTTTTCCCAAAGTTGGGCAAAGGCCTCCTCAGAAGTCTTTTCAGTCATTGTTTTACCACGCCACCTCCAAATACTTTTCGTGGTAGGCGTCTAAATCATCTCGTCACTGCCATCTTAATATATTTAAATCAAAATGTTAAAATTAGGCTAGGATTTAGTATTTTTTAAAGTCATTTACGTCTAAAGACAAAGCCCTAGTACGCTCTCCTGTCGTAACTACTTAAAATATTAGCACAGTAAAAGCAGTGGCGTTAAAAAATCTTTTCAATACCTTTGCCTATTAGGTAAATTAGGAAAATAGTAAATTGTGAATCAAATACAACTTACCATTAGGTTGAATATCGTTGTCTAATCCTTTTCTGCTGTCGGCAACATGTGCACTCGCGAAGGTGCACAGTAGCGACACGAAGAGAGCGGCGAGTAGCGAAAGTGAATTCATCATTGTTGCTATTCGATAATAGATGTCGCTAGTTGAGTATTGAGTTGCAGCCTGAAAAGGAAAATGGAGAAAAGTTTATTGAATTGTTTTTCAATTAAGTTCTCAGAATTATTTTATTAAATGACTGTATTTCGAAAATCAACCATCTGATGCTCCTGGCTAAGATGAGATAAAATAATAAATTAATAGGTAAATCTTAGAGGTATATCAGAGGAAGAAGTAGTATTAATGACTAAAAAGGAACACAGGACATTTTGGAAGGAAGTTAGTGATAGCGTGATCGTTGATAGTACAGAAGGGAAGAAAAAAACTAATGAGTAGTTAGCTATCGAAATGGGATCAAAATGCCAAACGAAAATTTAAATAAATATACGTTTCCCCATACTACAAATTACTCCTGTATCGTGGTAGCATTCACAAACATGTAAACTCGCACACACAAGACAGGCACACCCAGAACACAATCTTTTGACCAAACAAATTTTTGTTCTGTGCGGGAATCGAACCCGCGACCCCCAACACTGTAGGCACTCACAGCACCAACCATGCAGTCATGGGTACAAGGATTGTACACATAACATCTTTATCATAGACACACCAACCCGCACTGGGCCCGCGTGGTGGATTACGGCCCATCCGCTCTCCTAGAGAGTAGGCCTGAGTCCCAACAGTGGGAACATTACAAGGCCGATAATGCTAATGCATAGACACTTCTGGTTTAAATCAGTCGTACTAACTAGAACCGACTGGATACCTATTTAGTTTACACGCGTCTATAGTAACCGCTTGACTTCCTTATATGAACCATTTGTGATCTTCAGATCGTGGATGAAGTGATTCATTGATTTCTCATGAAGATTAGATTGTGTACGCTTGTCTGAGCTTAGGTTTATCTCTGTCTATATAAAAGGAGAAACTGACTGACTGACATATGTAATGACGCACAGTCGACACTACTGGGACTAGGAGATAGAAATTTTGCACAAGGTATCCTTTTAAGCCAGTAAATCTGACTCCAGTCTTGCCATGAAGTACCGTATTACCCCAGTTAATGGGTTGTGGAGGTCTGGTAGGCAGCCGCTCCCCGTAAAATACTGGTATTCAGCTAAATCCGGCTTGACTGGCAGCCGACCCCAATATAGTTGGGAAAAGGCTAGGTAGATGATGATGATTTTGAATTGATTGTCATTTTTTGAAAAATGAGAGAAAATGGTGGCCAAAGTTTTGTATGGAGAAACCTACTTTAGTTTATGAATCCCCGACCGGTCCTATGAGACCGCGCTGTTATTGTTTTACTATTGTGTCTCGTTTTGTGGGTATGTGATAGGTTAATGTGGGCGAAGCCGCGGTCTGCTAGTTAATTTATACACTGACAAACATTATGTGCCTACTCGGAAAACTTGTCAGAAGAAAACACAATTTCAACGAGGAAACTTCTTAAATTAAATTCGAATTTTCTAAGACAAAGATGGTTCAGTGGTAAAAGGCTCGCTTCGGTAGAGGTCACGGGTTTGATTTCCATATAGTACGAAAACTCACCAAATAAGTTTATCTAATGTAGAACTACTTTACTTGAGCAATACTTCAAAAATGACGAAAGAAGTGATGAACACGGATGCCTATATACACCAAAATAGATACTATCATAATTCCGGCGATTTGAAATCGATAAATCCGACAGTGATTAATAATGATAAAATGTAAACTTTGGGCATCAAGTACCACTTGAATTACGTGTAGATATGGGATTCGAATACTGCTAATTTGTATGTGGAAGCAGTGGCGTAGTTTGTGGCTAAAGTGATTTAAAACCTTATTTGAGACGAAGTTGCGATTTGTCTCAAAGTAGATGGCCAAATGATGATGGACACCGTGAGGAAACCGGCATGTCTTAGAACCAAAAATTCGATGACATGTGACATCCACCAATCCGCACTGGGCCCGCGTGGTGGATTAGAGCCGGATTACAGCAGGGAATGCCCTCTCCTAGAGAGGAGGCCTGAGTCTCAGCAGTGGGAACATTACAAGGCCGATAATGCTTAAGAGTTTCGTCATGCGACATTGATTCGATATTCAGCTTTTTTTTTCAATCGCCTCATTCTGGATGGCCAGACGAATTGAATTGGTCATCTTTCGAGCTAGTATAGGTCTGAGGAGAAAATGGTTGAATCGACTTGAATGAAGTTTGGAACACGTATAGTCTATGACGAGGATTACGACATAGAATTTTAATCCCGACAGTTAGACGTCACTACGGTTAAAACTACCTGAAAGGCACATGAACAGAATTTAGTTAGTTCAAGACAATGTAAAAATCTATCAGTGATAATAATTGTCATCATAATCATCTTAGCCGAAAGACGTCCCCTACTGGACCTAAAACGTCCTCCAAGCGTCGCCACACTAACCGGTCTTTTGCGTCTCACATCGAATTCCCGCGACCATGCTGCGTCTTCCATTTGTGGTCGCCACTCCAGAACCTTTCGAGCCCATCGACCATCAGTCCAACGAGCAATGTGCCCTACCCACGCCTATTAACTTTCGCGATTCGTCAAGCTATGTCGATAATCTTAGTTCTGATTCGATATTTATTCCTGATTCGATCACGATAGGAAACCCTGAGCCTAGCCCTTCCAGAGCAAAGCCATTATGATTATAAAAAGGTTTTAAAAATATGAGATCGACAAGCACCTCTCTAATACCCATTGGAGTAGCAAAAGCATTTTGATCAATACAAGGTCTTACACTATTTTGTATGTACGATTTGTATGAATCGTCATCATCAATTCGGCTGAATGAAGACTAAATTGGCTGCAATTTAAAGAACGTATACGTCATTGAATGATGTTCGTCATTGCGACACTGTGGGTGTGGAATATTTGTGTGCATGATCAACATGTTGATTATGACGAAATTGTGATGACGTGTTACATTGGCCTCTGTCAGGAGGCTTGTCTTAGTAATGAGATAATTATTGATTGATGATAATTGACTGGACATTTTGTGAAGACTGATATGAAAGAAAAGGGAAAATAATAGCATGACGGGTGACAGGACAGAATGGAAGAAAAAAACATGTTGCGCCAACCCCAAATAATATGGGATAAGGGCCGGAAGAAGAAGAAGATAATTGACTGGACATCTTTTAGGTCATCTGTTCTATGAGAAATGTTGCATTAAATTGCTGGCAAAACAAATGGTCGTTGTGGTCGAAAGTTGCGAATTTTTTACACCACTTGTTCCAGTATTTTTGTTTTAACCTTAAAAGTATTTAGAAAAAAAATCATCGTTCAGAATGAAAAGGTTTCCTATAAATATATTATGATATATTATTTTATATCTTAAATTTTATTAATGCACTATGAAGGGCCAAAACGAAAAATATAGCAGATTTTCAAACATTTTTACTAGATTAATTTTAAACAAATATATTTTTTGATTTTAATAGAAACCTAGACAATATCCACAAGATATTTGTATTTCCAAAATAGCTGGAGTAATATCTGTAATAACGTAATAATCTCGTAAAAGCGGTTAAAGGAAATGTATCTCGGTTTGGCAGCTCTTTACAAAAAACGAATGTCTGGCCCTTGAAATATAAATTCAGTTAGTCATCTTTCAGAGCTGAGGTATGCGACAAATTCTATTTTTACATAAAAACTAATGATTTTCCGAGAAAAGCTGACTCAATCGAGGAAAACAGATAACTGTCGGTTTAAAAAATATTGGCAATGTTTTCTTATGTCGTTTTTAAAGAGAAAAGTGTTTAAAATGACGGTAAGGTCAAAGCTCGGAGCTTCAATGATAGGTGATTCCAAACAGTGACGGATTAAGCCAACGCGGGGCCTTCTTATATTTTAATCAAGCTAAATTTTTCTGTCGGTTATTCTGATGCAAGGTATGATTCCAATAAGTTTATGATATGCATCATCGGTCATTTATTAGCATAGCCTTATAATGTTCCCACTGTTGAGACTCAGGCCTCCTGTCTAGGAGAGGAAGTGGACATTAATCCACCACGCGGGCCCAGTGCAGATTGGTGAATGTCACATGTCTTCGAATTTTTGGTTCTAGGACATGCCGGTTTCCTCGCGATGTTTTCCATCACCGTTTTAAGAGCAGCGGTGATGAAACAAATTACACAAAGTTATGCGCCTGGCTGGGTTTGAACCCGGGACCTACAACTTGTAAGTCAAGGCAGTTATCACTGGGCCACCACTGTTCTCGATTAAATAAAATATTTTGTACAAAATTATGTAGCAAAGACGTTAACATTCGTCATTTAACGTAATACTTACTGAAAAACTTTGACACTAATTAACTTTCTTTAACTGATACTTAATTTATTACTAGTTCAACGATTCTACAAAAAATAAATTTTAAAACAAATAAAATTTTAGAGTTGAAAACGATACGTGAAATCTTAACTGTCCGTTGTCTTCTTTGCCCGTACGTAAATGGGACAACTGTAAAGTAATTTTATGATGTGTAAATGATGGGCACACAGATAATGGGGATCAAAAAAACAGGGATCTCCAAGTTATCTCTAGGGACACTAATCAGGTATTCTATCAGCATCAACAACAAATTGTCTAAATCCCTAAATTTCGAGTTAAACCACGTGTCACTAAGTAGCACGCACACATTTAATCTTATTTGTCTTCTAATATTTTAGTCAAGCTACATTTTTGTGTCGATTATTTTGACGCACGGAAAGACTCCAATAATTTTATGATTTGCAATCATCGGTAATTTATTACTTGTATAAATTCGGAAACTAACAAAAAATATTCATTTTTTTTACCACCTGATAGAATATAGAGAGTATGGCTTTTTGAATCAAGTCCAGAATCCAAAGTACTTAAATACCTACTTCTTATTAGGTTTTAATCGAGCCTAATTAGTTTAGTAGTAGTAGTAAATTAAATGGGTTTATTTAAAATGCTGACTGCTACTTTTATATGCTCTTTTGCATTCTTGCAGTAAAACATATTGATTGGCGTAAAGTTGTAACAAATAGTAAATTTAGTCGAAATTTAAGCCTATAATTATTGATATATTAGAACAGGATTCTAGTTTCATAAACAATATGAAATTGTAGGAATTTCCGCATCAGAAATACTTTAATAAGCAATTTATAAAGTGACAATAAATACCTGTTAAAGATTTGTAAAATCAATCTTTTACCTACGCTCTAATAATGTAATCTAACATACGAGTAAGTTCACTCATGTATTCGCCAAAGAGTTGGGCAAACAATGAAATTTATATTAAAAAAAAAGAATTTACATTTAACAATTGGGCAGTATTTTTATAGTATAAAACAATGAACTTTATATTTAAAAAAAAATAATTTTCATTTAACAATTTGACTGTCAAAAAAATGTAAACTCAACTATTTTGTCACGCCATAATCGAATTGAAATGAACCCATAATTGAGACAGCATAAAATTCAGCTAGTCTAGTAGGCTAGGCAGATAATTCGACCTCACACTCTGACTCATAATTGAGCAGGCACAAGTGCCCGCCAGTTGGAACTGCTACACGCGTACGGCGAGTACCTCACCGGTTACCGACGCGTGTTACGATTTATCTAATGCCTTTTTTATTAGATAATTTTTTTTTGACGTTTATAATTTTTCTTTGACGTTATTAATTTTTTTTTTGACGTTTGGGAAATTTAGTTGCAGTTGTTAGACTATGGTTTATCTTTTTTGTTGTTTTTCGTTTTAAAAATTGGAGATTTAATTATTTTTTTTGGTAATTTATTTTTATGACACGATTAATTTGTTTAGTTTTAATTGGAAACACTGTTATAAGCACACATTTAAGTCACACAAAAATATTTAAAAAATACACACGAAAAATAACTTCAAAAAAAAAAACAAAATCAAAAATTTATAAAAAAAATTACTTAATAATAATAAAAAACTAACCTTATTAATCTCGTTCGCACAAAACACACGATAAAATATATAAAAATACAAAATTCCTTGAGCTGTTATCCGTTTGGGAGTACGAGTAGGAGTATGGACAGTTCCCTTTAGCCACCCTCTTATATATGGCTCGAGAGCGACCAAATGAATTAGCTACTCTATGCCATGGCGCGGTTTTGCGGGGCATTTTCTTGGTAGTTACATTATAGTTTCTTATAGAGTACCTTATTGGAAAACTGACCTTTAATTTTATTTTTCTCCTATTAGTTTGTTTTTTTTACATTCATTGAATTATTTACATAATTATTAAGCTAATAAATGACTTAATAGATATATTTGAGTATACAAACTAAAGATAAAAGTATGTACCTACCTTTAATTTAAATGTTTTTTTTTTGGTGAAATAGATAGTTTGATTGTCACAATAATTTTATTTTAATGTTTTCGTTTTTTTGGTAAAATTGATAGTTTGATTTTTGGTACAGGATGGAAGATATTTGTGATTTAGAATGTAGTTATGTGTAGTTTAATTTTTATTTACTCGTAGAAGAATAGGTTTTTTAATATGGTTTTGGTTTATTAGTTTATTTATTTATCAATTGCTACCTATACTAAAAGGCGTATAGTAAGCCAACAATCTAAGACCTAAAAAAAAAAATACGAACATTGATCATTTCTTTACTTGAAAAAAAAATTGTGTTAATTATAATTGGTTATTTCTTAATTAATTAAATGTGTCATCTGGAAAAAGCGTTGTGGAAACACATTTAGTGTGCGTACAGCTAAGGAGTGGAATTCCCTGCCGGAGTCTGTGTTTCCTGATAGCTACAACTTAGGGGTCTTTAAGTCAAGAGTGAATAGGCTACTTCAAGGTAAGCGTGCTCCATCGTCGACCACATTATTGCCAGGTGAGATAGTAGTACCGACGACCTGGCGAGGGTCGTGGGAATCCGATGGATGCGAGACGCACAGGACCGGTCGCTGTGGCGACGCTTGGGGGAGGGCCTATGTCCAGCAGTAGACGTCTTTCGGCTGAGATGATGATGAGGAAGATGTTGATGATGAGATAGTAATAAAATGCGTGGCCTATCCATAATAAAAAAAAATTGAATTTGTGGTTTCTTATTTTTATGTCATATTTTTCATTCTATGGGAATATTGCCTGAAATGAATATCAATTGATATTATTGTTAATATTCTTTTGAATATTTTTTTTTATAATAATAATTGTAAGGGTTTTTAAAGCTATTATTTCCTAATTTATTTACTGAAATTTACAAGAAGTCTTTAAGCCAAGAATGAAATGGTTTCTTCTAGGCAGGCGTGCTCCATTGTCGACCACGTCATCGCTTACCATCAGGTGAGATAGTGGTCAAACGCGAGCTTATACCTACATATATTTTTTCATATTCCTGATACTTTACGTCACAGACGATAATAATTGTTCCCCTATTGTAATTCGGTTAAACCGTTTTCAGTTTTCCTGTAATATAATAATTAAGCAATCTACACTATCTACACTAATATAATAAAGAGGTCAAGTTTGTTTTTTTGTTTGTATGAGGTAATCTGTGGAAGTACCGGTCCGATTGCTAAATTTTTTTCACCAGTAGAAAGCTGCTGTATTTCTGAGAGACATAGGCTATATATATATTTTATGTACGCGGGCGAAGCTGCGGGCTAAAGCTAGTTGCTGATATTTAGAGAATATCCTTTTATTTTATTTTTTAGGTTTTCGTACCCAAAGGGTAGAATGAGAACCTGTTACTCAGACTCCGATATCCGTCTCTCTGTCATATCAATCTCATGAACCGTAATATCTAGAAAATTGATTTTTTTACAAATGATATATTTCTGTTGCCGCTATAACTAAAAACAGAATAAAATAAATATTTAAGTGGTGCTCCCATACAACAACCGTGATTTTTATAAACTAGTGCTTCACTATGATCCCACCTAATGGTAAGCAGTGATGCAATCGTTGATGATGAGGCGCACTAGTTTATTAAGGGCCTATTCACTCTAGCCTTGAAGACACCATAATCATTTTAGCTAGGAAAGCTACGGAACACTCCAATCGCGATTCCAACTCGCACGTGGCCGGTTTTTTCAGTAATTTTCCTCATGAATACAACATTCCTTCTGAAAAATTTCAGACAAGGATCTTTTCAAATTGATTTCATTACAGCGTTACTGGGAATAATGAGTGAATGAGTGAATGACTGAATGACGGGAATCCCACACATATGTGCCTATTAATATAGAGCCGTATTATCTCCATGCGATGGCTTACAGTGAAAACCTCGTAACTGCGAAATACGTATATTTTCAGGAGGCACAAAAAACCTTAATTAGACCATAATTATTATTTAATTTAAATGTGATTTATTCAAATATATAAAAAAATATTGATTCATTACAAGCAGTCGTTTCTCCAGACAGAAGAATTACTTTGTATAATTTATTTCATCACCAGATTGGTGGATTTAAAAAATCCTAAATCCTTTTGGTTCTAGGACATGCCGGTTTCCTCACGATGTTTTCCTTCACCGTTTTGAGAGCAGTGGTGATGAAATAAATTACACTAAGTGATGTGCTTGGCTGGGTTTGAACCCACGACCTTCAACTCGTAAGTCGGAACCGTTACCACTGGGCCATCATTGCTGTCTCTCCAGAAATGTAATAAAATAAAATTACCTAGAGAAAAACGGGTGGGGTTAACCGAGACATTCTGATGATTCCCAATTGAAAAAAAAAACCTAGAGAGGAGGCCTGAATCCCAGCAGTGAGAACATTACGAGGCCGATAATGCTAAAATTGCAGATACGGGGTTTTCACTCTAAGCCGTATGGTTAATTAACCTTATGATTTGGAATGACGTATTTAGGTAGGTGTTAAAACAATAGGCTATCTGTTTACTATTTCTGTTATAGAAATTACGATATTGCTATATATTATAATAGTTCATCATCTACCTAGCCTTTTCCCAACTATATTGGGGTCGGCTTCCAGTCAAGCCAGATTTAGCTGAATACCAGTATTTTACGAGAAGCGGCTTGGCAGGCAGCCGCTTCTCGTATAGATATTAGACATGATATTAGACCTCCACAACCCATTGACTGGGGTAACACGGTACTTCATGGCAAGACTGGGGTCAGACTTACTGGCTTCTAACTATTTATCTATATCTTCTGAATATAGATCTACAAATGACAGCCGGGACCTACGGCTTAACGTGCTTTCCGAAGCACGAAGGAAACTCGGTATGTTAAGATGGTCACCCATCCACAGACCAACCTTGGCAAGCATTGGTTAACCTTGAAGATCGACCCGTGCTGCTGTTACTATCTAGCCACGAGCTCATCACTTTGGTTTAATAGTTAGGTACAAGTGTCAATGTCCAAAGCGTAGTGTAAAGGTTCGATTCTGAAGTCGGGAAAAATGTTATAGCCAATTTTTTTTTTATAATCTAGTGCTTGACTGCAGTCCTACCTGATGGTAAGCAGTGATGCAATCGTCAATGGTGATTTCAGTTTTTGTGTAGTAGGTAGTTGCAAGCGTGATTGGATTTTTCCTTGATTAGATTCTCAGTAAAAGCCTGTAGTTTGTACCCAGTTAATGATAGTTGGTTCACCTGTTAGGACTTACCTTTACTTACGGAAATTTTATAATATTAGTGATATACAGTTTCCTGTTACCAGTAGGTACAGGTTTGCGGACAGCGAGCAATGGGTAGCTCATCGTCCAGCCGTCCAATAAGGACCAAATCTAGGTCGATAGCGCGTTGTGCTCCACGAGATATCAGCAGATTTTTTTTAAAGTTATGACCGATGACTGCCAGTTGATTATTTTTTTTAAGGTAAAAAATTCGTACAATGACTTTTCCCGCTCTAGGGCGGAGCAGGAAAACTGGAACAGGAAAAATATTATCAATTCATTTTTGACAGAAAAATTATTTGTTTAATCCTGCAGAGAGGGAGAAGTTATTTGATGACTTCCCCCACCGATAAAATTAATAAAAAATCCGGCCAAGTGTAAGTCAGACTCGCGCACGAAAGGTTCCGTATTGTTTGTAGCAAAAAACAGTAAAGAAATGTAAGTTTGTTGTATGGGAGCCCCATTTATTTAAATATTTATTTTTTTCTATTTTTTGTATTTATTATATTATTATATAATAAATACTAAAAACAAAAAAAAAATTAAAAAAAGACATATAGTGATAGGTGTGTTTTGTGACAAATGAAATACAAAATTGAAAATTTCAACTGCCTAGCTATCACGGTTCAATAAATACAGCTTGGTGACAGACAGACGGACATTGGAGTCTTATCAGTACGGTCCCATTTTTAAACTTTAGATACGGAACCCTAAAAACGCTCACCTGATCTTAAACGGTGACTATTGGAAGTGCAACACGGCTCAAGTCACGTCGACCAAGGGGACTACGTGTCTTGACGTTACGCAACCGTAATTCCTTTCGTGAAAATAGTTAAAATGTTAATGGTTTTATGGTCTACAACGATTTTGTTGAAAAAAAGTTTGACTTTGTAGTGTGATATAAACTTTTTTTGATGTACTGGATATGTGAGTGTATTTCTATCTTAAGATTTTTATACTATATAGATTGATAACGCCAATCTCAAACTGAAGATTACGATACGATTGCGATGATGAAAAATATGGTCAACTAAACAGGAGCTTTATATCTGCACACTTCGCTAGGCAAAGCATGGTCTCGTTAAATAATTATAGGTACATTCTGCATAATATTAATAAAGTACACCTTGTTTAATTAATAGGAGCTTATTTAATTATTTTTTTATAATGTCTCGAACCAGGCGGATCGATGACTTATTGAGGATCGCGGGGATTCGATGGACGGGAATCCTATACGAAAAGGATCGTTCAATGTGGCGACAATTGCGGGAAGCCTAAGTACAGTGGTGGACATCTTTTGGCTGAAATGATTGTAATCTTTACAATGATGCCACTAAATTACTACCCAAATAAATTAAAAGTGTGAGTAAGAAATTACTAAGCCCAACTTATGCCCAGTAGTAGGCTAGAAATTGATAGTCTCAAAAAAGTTACGTTTGTTGAGACAGTAAATCGGAATTAATCAAAGACTGTAACAAAAAATAACTTACCTACACCCCTTTAAAAATTAAAAAATAACACTAAAAAATTACACCTAATCCCCATCAAAATTCAAAGAAAAGTCTAAGCTACTACATCTAATCTTCAAATCATCGGAAGTACGGCGCCTCTACTATATCAGTCTATACAGATATGAAGCCGTAGTATGTCATCCACGGCGACTCTTGCGCAAGACGTGTGACGTCACAACATGGCCGACACGCGGCGCAAGCGCAAGCAGGGACGAGCCCCCAGAGATAATGGGCTGACAAACGGTTCCGCTTAGTGTTCTTTTCATCCTATTTTATGTGTGTGTGCTGTGTGTGTCTTGTGACGTGTTTAGCGTTTTTTTTGAAGATTTTGTGTGGAGACAATGTTTTTTTTTTATGGAAGCTGTGTGCACGATGGGAATTCCCATCGGCAAATGTGGGCGATAAATAAGTCCCTTTTTAGAATGTTAAAGGATGAATTATTACAAAAAAAATATTATTAATGCCGTAAAAAAAATTTTCTTCAACTTTCTTAGCTTTAAAGCGTTTTAGCGTTAGCTGAAAATGGTTGTAAAAGTTTACAGAAACAAATACACATTAAAAACTGCAAAGTTAATTTGCACTTTTTAATGTGTTTTAACTTTTTTTATTCGGGACTATACTTGTTTGTTTTTACAATCCAATTGTTACCTGCAACATTTTTGAAATATCATCATCTCAGCCGAAAGACGTCCACTGGACATAGATCCCTAGGCCTCCCCCAAGCGTCACCAGAACGACCGATCCTGTGCGTCTCTTTGAAATATCAAGCAACATTTAAAATAGCTACAGAACAATATTACCTGTTAGAGCCCCACAATGATGACTGATTATTATAGTATTCATTATCTCGTATCTAGACTGAATGATTACTTATCAGTCGTATCATTATCTCTCCAGTTGTATCCTATTCCTGGTTGCTGATGATTCTGAATCATTGTTCCAAGGTGTTGTAATCATTGTGATATCGAAAGAGATCGCATGGAAAATAGTTTCTATTAATGTTCAGGATTAACACACGCTCATGATTTCGTTTCTGAAATTAAAACCTGGGGCCCTGAAACGGAAGGCATTTCAGAGCCCTCTTTCATTTTTAAATTAAAAATATCGTACGAATTGATTAGAAGAACGATTTTATCAACCCCACCGACTTTTTAATTAATCAATTTTTAATTAAAAACTCCTCACGGCTGTCGCCCGAGTGTCTTCGCAGGATTCTGCAATACTCCGGTCACATTGCAAGGAAAGAAGGTGATAACCTCGAAAGGCTCATTGTGACGGATAAAGTAGATGGTAAAAGGCCTCGCGGGCGCAGCCCAATACGTTGGTCCGACCAGATCCACGCCGCTCTTAATTCCACGATTTACCATATCTTCACATCGCCATAGACAGGAACAGATGGAAGAACATCATAAGGGCTAAGGTAATGAAGCAGGGAGGTCACGACCCACAGCATTGAGGAAAACGACGCAAGGAGGAATTAAAAAGTAATTAATTCTTTTTTTCCTCCAAAAATGTCATTGGGGTTAATTATGATAACGATTTTATACAGTTGAAATTAAAAAGAAAATGCAATAATAATTCACAGGTTTCTTCAGAAAAATCAAAATTTTCATTGGCGAAAGTTCCTGTTTCACCGTAGTTGCCATGAAGTGCCGTGTTATCCCAGTTAAATAGGTTGTGGAGGTCTGGTAGGCAGCCACTCCTCGTAAAATACTGATATTCGGCTAAATCCGGCTTGACTGGAAGCCGACCTCAATATAGCTGAGTACCTAAAGGCTCGGTAGATGATGATGACCGTAGTTGGCTAGGGCTCGCGGAGACGCGTCTTCCGACATCTCACACGCGAGTCTAGCTCAACTACAACGCGTGAATTTTCACGCACAGGAGAAATTACACTAGGCTGTAGAATGTTTTTCTGTATCAAAATTAACTTAACATGCTAACAGGTATCGACCCTTCAGTAGCTCCACGTGTTTCAGAGATACGGATTTTGAATGCATAAAATGTCTTAACTAAATGTATTCATAACACAATCCCAAGCCTGTATTCTCGGAAGTGGTGAGCAAAAGTATGTTCAAAATGAGGGACTTATGTTTTAGGCTGACACGGTTCTTCAACACGTGCCTAACTGGGACCAACTTAATGTCATTATCTGGGGACAAAGTGCTTAGTACTACTAAGAAATTGTACTAGGGAAAACAATCAGATAATTAATTTTATTTATTTAAACGGATAATTTACATTTACAAAAATTGTTAACTAAGTATATTTATAGTGGAATGAAACAATAATAGTAATAACTCTAAACTGAGGAGCTCGTGGCTAAAAAATAACAGCCGCACAGGTCGATCTTCAAGGTTAAGCAACGCTTGCCAAGGTTGGTCTGTGGATGGGTAACCATCTTAACATAAGGAGTTTCCTCCGTGCCTCGGAAAGCACGTTAAGCCGTAGGTCCCGGCTGTCATTTGTAGATCTTTGGCAGTCGTTACGGATAGTCAGAAGCCAGTAAATCTGATTCCAGTCTTGCCATGAAGTACCGTGCTACCCCAGTTAATAGGTTGTGAAGGTCTGGTAGGCAGCCGCTCCGCGTAAAATACTGGTATTCAGCTAAATCCGGCTTGACTGGAAGCCGACCCCAATGTAGTTGGGAAAAGGCTAGGCAGATGATGATGAGTAATAACTTTAAACTAATTAAAAACGAAATAACATATGACGTTAAAAACTTCTCCACATCGCTGTTGACTAGTAATGTGCCCAAAAATTGGTGTTGGTAATATCGGTCCGAGGTAAAAGCCAACCCTTGACTTTGAGGCGATTTCCTCGTACCTACACGTGTCCAGTTTTTTTTTCAGAACTAATCTTACCCTTTTACCTGGAAACTGGAATGTACAAAGCACGCTATTAAAAAAAATAACCGGGTCCGTCCGAGTCAATACATTTTTTCTCAAGAAACTGACAATATAGTGACTCATTCCGTGTCCCACATGATTTTGTTTTAAGGAGATGACATAATTATACTATTGCCCTTATAAGACAGATAAATTAGGATGGCTGCAAGCCACGAGGTTAATTAATTCATGAATCCCCGACCGGTCTCATAGGACCGCGCTGTTATTGTCTTACTATTGTGTCTCGTTTCACGGGTATTGATAGGTTAAATAATTTATCATCATCGTCATTTCAGCCGAACGACATCTACTGTCGCCTCCAATTGTCGCCACAACTAATGATCCTGTGAATTCATCAGATTCCCACAATCCTTACCACGTCATCGGTCCACCACACTATCACTAACTCCATTTTCTTTCATATCAGTCCTTACACAATCCATCCATCTTTTCTTTGGCCTACCTCTCCCAGCAACATGTTGGGTAGAAATAATGTTCATAATAACTACCATAACATAATAACATAATAAATACAATTTATAAGAATAAACTCAAGCTATCTCCAAACCAAAAATGATCCAAAACGGATCAGCGGTTTAGCAGTTGTTAAAAGTTCCTTTCGAATATCAAATTTTATTACCATCGAATAGACCACGGTGTTACAACTAATTACAATGTACAAGTTATCGCTACTATTGCGTCATATTAATTAATCAAGCAGGAATTCCATGACACTTATTTAAATTGATTACGACGTAAATGACTCATTCATGGTTCTCCGTAATTCATAAAAACGCATAAAAAAGAACTGTGAACGCTTTTTTACTAGTCGCGACAGTTTTAAGAATACGAACAAATGCATAATGACAGTTATAGCTCTTTTGACGTCTATTGCAAGATGGCCGGGCATAGTGGCGCCACTTGTCTACGTAAACTGACAACTACCTGTCAAAATCCATACATTTTTATTGTAGTTCCATATTTCGCCGCGTGTCAAGATTTAGTTTGTAGGTGTAAAGTAATAAGGTTGTTAATCGCGTGGCTTCTTCTTTTCTAAATATGCTGATCTTTTGACTCGTGTCAGTTATCACGTCGTAGGAAAAAATTTGATTACGGTCGTCCGAATGAATGGCATACTTGTGCTACCGCGTAATAAAAATACCTGTGTTTGTAGTATCAGGAAATAATACGTAGTATAGTAGTTTTACGAAGAAATTTTTGCTATCGTAGTCTGGGAGTAATTATGTTATTTTAGAAATGCACTCTCATGTGATTTTGTACTAGTGAGGTTAAAACCTAGATTAGGTTTTACGTCAAATGTCCACGTGTTTATGAAAAAATATTTACGCTATCATTTAGCTTAAGTAAATATTTCTAACACAATTATTAATCATTATATCAAAAGGTAACCTTTACAGATTTTCCAAACTTCATGTACCTAACTATAAAAAAAGTCTAATTTCATTTTTCGATAATTTACATAAAGGTATACACGTTAATTCATGAATCCCCGACCGGTCTCATTGGACCGCGCTGTTATTGTTTTACTATTGTGTTTCGCGGGTATTGATAGGTTAAATAAACTCCGCTAAAATAGCAACATAACCGTCTCATACCTAATTAATGCAATCCTTCATTTTATTTAAACTATATATTCGTCAATTAAATAAAATAACTTTGATTTTTCATTTATTAATGGCATTTAGGGAACAGACACCACAATTTTGCCAATAAGACATGCGAACTATTAACAGAAAATAAAATATATCCCGCCAATTCAAAACCAACTGTCAAAAGTGACATTCCGTTTTTTTTAATCGATACATAGTTGACAAACGTTTCAACCAGCCAGCGTCTTTATCATAAACCTTTTTCTTTTCAAAAGATGGCTACAAAAAAGGTGTTAACTAAAAAAAAATAGGCGTACGTGACTCAAGAAGCGTATCATAGCGCTACGACAGGGTAGCGACCGAGTAGAGATGGTAGCGTGAGTAAACTTCTTGACATTTGAATAGTTTGACTGACAGATGTCATTTAATGTTTATCTCTTGTTTAAAGTGACATTTGTTTTTTGTAGAGTTTTTTGTCAGTTACTGACATCTGACAAAACCACTTCCTGTATGATATTTCGTTAATTATAATATCGTGAATAGGTATTATTTAAAAAAGGAGAAACTGACTGACTGCCATATCAACGCACAGTCAAAATAATGGGTCTAGGAATGTAAAATTTTGCATATAGCTTCCTTTTATAATGTAAGCAAGCACTAAGAGAAAATTGACTAAAATTTCTCCCTTAGAGAGATAACACAGGTGTTCAAACGCGGGCGAAGCCACTGATGAAGGCTAGTTAAAATATTAGTAACTAGCACTTCGATGCACACGGTCGGTCGTTGTGGCAATACTTGGTGGCAGGCTTATGTCCAGCAGTGGACGTCTTTCGGCTGAAATGATAATGACAATATTTTGCCAACCACTACGGTTAAGGAGAGTGTTTTTATAAAATTTTAACACCTCTTAAACTGCATTTGTACCGCAAAAGGCAACTGAAGGTGTAGCATTTAGTCAGTAAAAGTTTGACATGCTGTCTCGCTTCACCCTGGAGCAAGTGAAGGGATTTCATGAATACTTTCTCCAAAAAGTATTATGGTCAAAATCTTATGGTCAATATTTAATCAGAACGAAATTATTCCAATTTATCTACATTAATATTATAAAGAGGTAAAATTTGTAAGTTTGTATGTAGGGGGTAATCTCTGGAACTACTGGTCCGATTTGAAAAATTCTTTCAGTGTTAGATAGCCCATTTATCGAGAAATGCTATAGGCTATTATACCTATATACCATCACTACGACCCACGGGAGCGGAGCAGTAACGAAAAATGCGGGTGAAACCGCAGGGGACAGCTAGTATTATTTATTATAATAAGCAGGAAACCAGGTTACTATACCAATCTACGTCATGTTGCTAAAGTTAAAATACCTATGTATAATAAATTTTAATGGAATATTGCATCATAAAAAAATTACAAGTGACATTATTACAGGAAAATTATAACTGTTAAATGATTTCTAAAATAGGTATTTTTGATACGAGATTTTTTTTCCTGTAATTGTAGTTTATCAAGTTATACTATTTACGTCATTACAAACTTAATACACTCTCGAAATTAGGGTAAATTAAAACCAATTCATGAAAAAATATAAACAAAGGCTATTGACAGGGTCTCAACCAAGTACTGGCAAATTCAAAAACATTTATTTCAAGAAAACCAATACAGGATTTTAAAAGAAAAATAATGTGCTAATTGCATATTCCAAAGCGTTAAGTCTCTATGGAGAATAATGTGGAAGAAACTCCACGCTCTAGGGGTACCACAGCATTAATTTACATTTTTTTAAAAATGAGATGTCAACGAAACCATTGAAGCCCAGCAGGGCCGAAGCCTACTGAGGCCATGGGTATTGTGAAAGAGAACCCTGGAACCCTGGACAAAATGCTTTGTTTGTACGTGTGACTGACCGAAGAGAAATAAAGGTAGGGGATAGTATACCGTATATAACCGGTCGTCATCATCATCGCATCACCTGCCTAGCCTTTTCCCAACTATATTGGAGTCGGCTTGCAGTCAAGCCGGATTTAGCTGAATACCAGTATTATACGAGGAGTGGCTGCCTACCAGACCTCCACAACCCATTGGTGTCAGATTTACTGGCTTCTGACTATCGGTAACGACTGCCAAAGATCTACAAATTACAGCTGGGACCTACGGCTTAACGTGCTTTCCGAGGCACGGAGGGAACTCGTTATGTTAAGATGGGCACCCATCTACAGACCAACCTAGGCAAGCGTTGCTTGACCTTGAAGATCGACCTGTGCAGTTGTTATTATTTAGCCACGAGCGCCTCCTAGTCGTGTTTCTAATTAAAAGTTTTCAGTGTTTCTAAAAGTTAAGACAAGCCAAGGTAGATGCGAAAGTTGCAACATACACAAAAAGAACTACTTCTCACCAGTTTTCATTACAGTAAGTGCAAATCTCAGAGGCCTGTAAGTTTGAGTGTCGAAAGAGGCACCTGGCAACTAGCCAGGGAAATATTACCGTGCAAGTTCTTATTCTTCAGTAAATATGTATATCTTCTATCGGTATATAATATGCTACTTACCAGCTAGCGGTTTAATTAGATAATCTGTACTCTAGGTAATGGTGAGCAGTGGTGGCCCAGTGGTAACTGCCCCGACTTGCAAGTTGTAGGTCGCGGGTTCAAACCCAGTCAGGCACATTACTTTGTGTAATTTATTTCATCGCCACTGCTCTCAAAATGGTGAAGGAAAACATCGTGAGGAAACTAGCATGTCCTAGAACCAAAAATTCGAAGACATGTGACATCCGCCAATCCGCACTGGGCCCGTGCGGTGGATTGTGGAGAGGAGGCCTGAGTCCCAGCAGTGGGAACATTATAAAGCCTATCATGCTAATGCCTAGGCAATATTTTAGGTTGTTTATTTTAATATCTATGTTCGACTGGCCTGTTGGTTTAGTGACTAGTGGCCCTAACTGCTATGCCTGAGGTTGTGGGTTCGATTCCCACCCAGGATAAATGTTTGTGTGATGAGCACATCACATACGAGTAAGTAAGTGTATTTTAGAAATATATTATAAGTGCTCATCACATACGAGTAAGTAAGTGTATTTTAGAAATATATAAGTGCTCATCACATACGAGTAAGTAAGTGTATTTTAGAAATATATAAGTAAGTATGTTTGTTAGTTGTTTAGTACCCATATCACGAGCTCTGCTTAGCTTGGGACTACATGGCTATATGTGAAAGTTGTGAAATATTATCAAAAAATTGATTTATATTTTATAAAGAATAAAAAAATTACATTTTTCTCACTCAGTAGCGACAGAAAACATGTAATCAAGGTATTTGTAATAGGTACATAGCACGATTGAAAAGACTGTCCATGGAGTTTCATGCACATTTTTCTCCATAGAGATCTAAGCTTTGGAATGTGCAATTAGCATATTTTTTTCTGACAGACTGACCTCTTGACCTTTCAAAAGTGCTTGTATTGGTTTATTTGAAAAAATGCTTTGGCGTTTATAGGTTTGGAGGAAGCGGAACAGAGAGTAAAGTCTTACATACCTCCGTTGCAAAGGGAGGATCCTCCGACCGGACGGGTGTTATGTCCGGTGGGCTACTGCCCACCACCATAGATGATTTCGGGCTGTTGTATCTATTCAAATCGCGCGGAGAACTTTGCTTGCGCGATGCAGGATTCTGTAACGTCATAAGTAGTAGATGTCGCTACATAGGTACTGCGTGTTGTCGACAATAACGTCAGAAGAGGCTAGGCCACCATTGACGTAAACTATCAAGTTATCCAGTAAACATATTTACATTCATCACTTGCAATTCTAATACCTTACAGGTATCATCCATGAGAAAACTGTAGCACATTACAATATGTACTTGTACTCCTTTCTCATTTATGAGTCAGAAGATAAATTAAACAAGCTAATTAAAAAAAAAGTAAAGTAAGTAAAAAAGTATTAAAGTATAAAGTTTATCCTATTCTATTCTTCTATTCATTTTTTTAAATTTACTTAACACAAACTAGTGCTTAACTGCAATCCCGCCTGATGGTAAGCAGTGATGCAATCGTCGTCGAGCCGCACTAGTTTATTAAGAGCCTTTTCACTCTAGTCTTGAAGCCACCTAAATTATCAACGGACGGGAAGACCGCAGCAGGCAAATTGTTCCAGTCCTTCGATGAACGCGGTATAAACGACGAGGCAAAGCGCTATTAAATTTAAGCTCACTAATTTATTATTTGTTTTTAAAACAAAGTTACAACTTTCTATAAAATAAACCCACTCTATAACGTGAGGTCCATGGTTTCGGTTCTGAAAGAAAAACCTGGGGCACCGAAACGAAAGGCAAAGAAGGAACATACAAGTGGGTTTTTGTTAGTAAAAATCCCACTCCGTCCAAGTGTGGGAGAAGTTATTGTATGTTTTGTTTTCCCACCTAAAAAAATACTGCGAAAGTAATACACTCATGAGATTAATTGTATGTTTCATATTTAAGGGGGATGTTCCAGGTTAGCCCGCGAAATTCAAATTTTCTTACGTTTTTAGCGATTTGAAAGCCAGTGGTAGGTTGTATGAAGTTAAAAATACTTAAGCGATTGTAAAACGTAAGTAGTTACATAATTATAACCATAAAAATCATCAATACAAGCCTCCAAGCTTACCTAAGTGTACGAACGATTTTTTCGAGGTCAAAAACGCTCCTGCAACTAGGTGAGCTTGGAGGCTTGTATTGATGATTTTTATAGTAATAATTATGTAACTAGTTACGGTTTACAGTCGCCAAAGTATTTTTAACTTCATACAACCTACCACTGGCTTGTAAATTGCAAAAAACGCAAGAAAATTTGAATTTCGCGGGCTACCTGAAGCATTCACCTTAAATACTTTTTGCTAATAAAAATGGATAAATACTCCTTTTCGGTATGCTGGCACACCGAAAAGAGGACAGCCTAAGTTAGAATACCGGGGTTATGGAGACTAGCGTTATATATGTAGATACATTTGTATACATTTAAAATATTATAATAATATATGTATGATTATTTTTTTAATGGTTATAATCTAGTGCTTGACTGCGATCCCACCTGATGGTAAGCAGTGATGCGATCGTCGATGGTGAGGCGCACTAGTTTATTAAGAGCCTATTCACTCTAGCCTTGACGACACCCAAATTATAATCGAAGCTTTTTACCTATATATTTCATTTGAATTGTGAGGAGCTCGTGGCTAAATAATAACAGCCGCACAGGTCGATCTTCAAGGTTAAGCAACGCTTGCCTAGGTTGGTCTGTGGATGGGTGACCATCTTAACATAACGAGTTTCCTCCGTGCCTCGGAAAGCACGTTAAGCCGTAGGTCCCGGCTGTCATTTGTAGATCTTTGGCAGTCGTTACGGATAGTCAGAAGCCAGTAAATCTGACTCCAGTCTTGCCATGAAATGCCGTGTTACCCCAGTTAATGGGTTGTGGAGGTCTGGTAGGCAGCCGCTCCTCGTAAAACACTGGTATTCAGCTAAATCCGGCTTGAATGGAAGCCGACCCCAATATAGTTGGGAAAAGGCTAGGCAGATGATGATGATGATGATTTCATTTGAATTGTATTTTTTTTAATTCTAATTTATATGAGAGGATAAAAGAAACATTTAAACAATGTATTAATACAAAAATTAATGGATATTATAAATTATGAATAGAAATATCACTAGCTAAGAAAGAAAGAAAGAAAGAAAAACATTTTATTTGCACAAAACAATGGCGACTTTACAGATTAGTTAACACAAAAAGAAAAACAAATCAGCTATGGTCTATCGGTTTAGGTAGTTAACTAAAGGTAAACAATCTTGGTATGTCTTTTTATGTTAAAGAGGTCGTATATAATATACACAAACATTATTTAAAGTTAGTTTATTAGCTAACATCGATTTAGGTAAATACCTAGTCGCAAACATTTTTATATACAATTTATAGACAACTTTTAGATAAAAAGACACGCCAAGATTGTTTACATTTAGTTAACTACCTAAACCGACGGAGTATAGGAATATGCGCCACGTCCGTGCAAAACGGCCGAAACGCTCAGCATCAAGCTGTGGGCACACTTATAGTGCGACAAGTCCACAGCGCTGGTTTTCAGCGTCGGCCGGTAATTGACTCAAAAGACGTCGTATCGGTTATGTGCCAAATGAATTTGATTACTTTAAACAGTGTGTTTTTAATGTGTGTATTTTTAATATTACATAAATACAATAACAATAAAGAAAAAAACTTAATAGAATAAAACATATTTAAATATAATATCAATATAAGAAAAAATAAAAAGGAATACAACCAAAAAATCGTGATAAAGTGGCAACATCACTCCGCGTCCCGCCATTGGTTGGATGCAATGCAACAAAGGTGACGGGAAAGGATATGACGCGATGATGACGCCAACGCCATTGCGAATGCGATAAGATTGTCTGGCAATGGAGATTCAAATATAAGTAATGTAAAATGTTTGATATAATTGTGCTTGGAACAGTGTTTTGTGTGTTAGTGTCGAGGAAAACATGTCATGGACTCCAAAGAAGCCGACCTCGAGGGCAGATAATGTGTGATTTTGTGTTCACCCGATTGTTTTCCAATTGTGGAATAAGATTTCAAAAACTGATTGATAAAAAAAGTTTAACGAAACGGTAAATAATACATCTATACATATTGTTGCTAAGTAAATAAATAAATAATATTCAAATGTAATTGGATTGAAAATAAACGTAAATTATGAAACATTAAATTATTGCTGACATTTTAAAATTGTGTTATCTAAATTAAAATTGAATTATGATTAATATGTGTTTTATTTTACAGATATATGCATAGTAAGGAAAACCAGTAGAAAAAACTCTCTGACAGTAGTAAACCGCAGCAGACAGGGACAGAACAAAGAATGCCAAGCCACAGCGCTGCTGAAAATCCAAGTCAAAAGAGTGCGGGTCATAGCTATGAGGTGATAGAAACAATTAGCTTTTAGCTCTGTGAAAGTTGTGTTGTTAAAAGCAGTTTTTTGAGCTGATATTTAAAAGATGACTAGGTTTCAGACGATACTGCAATTCTTAATCAGTTTTACATTATTTGTTTTACTATCGCTTCGTTTTATGCTGATAACAGTCAAAAGAATGCTAAACTGTCAAACCACAGAATAATTTCTGCTTTACTTACACTATTTTCCTCAATTCACGTGCGATTTTGAAGATAATGTAGCAATGTTATTCTGAGAATCGAGGCGACTGCCAGTCGTAGGACTTTAAAACCGCCCAACCAGTGATATATTTCCTTACCGCCGCTCTAAAGTAATTATATATGATGTTATTACCTACACATCTTTTTTTGCCTATTTTGGAAACACAGATGTCTTGTGGCATTATCTAGGTTTCTATTGAAATCGATTTATGCCGTTTCTGTTAGGTAGTAAACGATCATTTGTAATCTTGCACTTTTAACGTTTTAGAAGTGCCCATTTAGGCCTATGTAATGTAACAAGTTTTTGAATTTCGATAAAACTAATTCAGTACTTACCTTCTAGCTATTTTTGTGTACTTTGCATTATTTACTCAAATTGATAAAGTAAAGAAAATATATTTATTTATAGATATCTTGAACATTTAAGCGAGCTTTTGTCAAAAGTCTAAAATGATGAGCCATGATGCACAATCAATTTGCCCACCTTTTCCCAACTATAGCGTGTAGTACCTATATAGTCGCTCCATGCAACCCACAGGTATTTCCCAATAGGGTCGAAGCTTACTAGGGCAGTGAGTTATTTGAAAATGAACCCTAGGGCCCTGGAACGTAGACAAAGAAGGAACGGAAGTGGGTTTTAGTCAGTAAAAGTCTGACACGCTCTCTTTAGTCATGAAATAATTTCCCACCAAAAAAAACCATCAGGCATATCCTGTTAAAGTGGAAGCTGACCCCAAGCTAGTTGGTAAAATGCTAGAGATATGATAAATGCTTTTAGACCCCACAACTCAGTAATTGGGTAAAAAGATAATAATATAATAATAATATATTCCACAACTTTCACACAACATCATCTAGTCCCAAGTTAAGCAGAGCTTGTGTTATGGGTACTAGACAACTGATACAACATAGTTATATATTTCTAAATATGTATTTACATATTATAAATAAATTACCCGCAAGACTGTTATAGGCAAGCGTGCTCCATTGTCAATCACATCATCACTTACTACTACGACCCTAACAATGAAAAAAAGGCTCATCTGTTTCAACTTAGGTGAAGGCGTATAATGCATTCTGCCTACTCCTTGTGAATATTATATTAAGTTTCTGATGACTTAGTCTTTCATCTTTATGAAGATTATTGTGAATATTTCTACATGGACTCGATGACGACTGAGTCAGCTGAGTGATACAGTATCGACCCCAATACAAGAATAAAACTGTAATAATATCTATATAGGAATAAAATTCGCGTTGACTGATAGATTCATGTCGAGGATTTTTTAATAAACAGTTACGAGAAAACTGTCAATAAAAAAATACATCCAAAATGAATTTCTGCATTAATTTTGGTAAATTGTTTCATCACGTCATTTAGGTCGTAAGGCGTCTATTGTTGGATATAAGCCGGGGAGGCCTGCGGAGACAAGCGTCGCCAAAAATACCACATAAGTCTGACACTCCATTTGGCGCCACCCAGAACGGAAGAAGTCATTAGATAATTTCCCACCTCAAAAAATGATCACCACCGTAGGCGCGTGTTCGCGGACGGCGAGCACTGGGTAGCTCGCCGTCCGGCAGTCTGGAAATAATCTGGACCGAGCCCAGTCGTCAACGGCGCGTTCTGTTCCACGCGCGCCCCAAGGAGATGTCAGCAAACTGTAGGGGCCCGGCAGGGTCGAAGCCTCTGGGGGGAACACCTCTGGTATTCCTAAAGGTTGACACCGTGTCCCCCCCAGAACGAAGGCAACGAAGGAACGGAGTAGGGGTTTAGTCAGTAAGAGTCTGACATGCCCTCCCGCGCCGCTCAAGAGCGGGAGATGTCATTCTGATGATTCCCCTACCTGAAAAAAAAACCTCTAAAAAAGATTGACATAGACCTTCCCCAAGTGTCGCCACAACGACGAATCCTGTATGTCTCACGTCTATCAGATTCCCGCAACCTTCACCAGGTCATCTACCTTGTGGAAAGCCTGCTAACGTTGCATCTTCAAGTATGCCGTCACCACAACAGGACAACCACAACCAGGCTCTATCGATGATGAGCAATGTAACCTATCCAATGCCACTAAGTTTGATGATTCTTCGGGCTTTGTCGGTAACGTTGGTTCTCCTGCGGAAATCATCATTCTTTTATAAAAAGTAAGAATATGCTCTTAATTTAAAGGCCCTGAAACGCAAAGCACGAAAAGTCTGACACTCCCTCCACGTAAAGCAGGAGAAGTTATTTGATTATTTCCTACCCTCAATAAAAAAACCAGCCAAGTGAAAATCGGACTCGCGTACGAAGGGTATATATTCTTACTGTCCGTTGCAAAAAATGACGAAAAGTCACGTTTGTTGTATGGGAGACCCACTTAAATATTTATTTTATTTTTTGTTATAACGGAAATAGAAATACATTACTTATGAAAATTTCAACTACGCCTAGTAACTGTCAGTCATACGGAGACATAAGTATGGAATATGAGTTTTACCTTGGAAATAATATGTCTCAAACGGTATGCGATATTAATGAATGGGATGTGGTATTTTTTTTCAAGTGGGGAATCATCAGAATGACTTTTACCGCTCTTGGGCGGAGCGGCAAGTGTGTCAGATTTTTACTGACTAAATCCCATCCCGTTCCTTCTTTGCCTTCGTATTAGGGTCACGTGCTTCCCTTTCGGTACTAATCCATGGCCCCAGTGATGAAGTTTATTTGAACTTACATTTCCAATTAAATCCAAAAATATCACAATTTCGTTTCAAAAAACGGTAATTTCGTAGGTAAAGATTTTTGATTCGATTAACCAGACTTCTCGACTGCATTGAAAACAGGAAAATAAATAACAGCAGATGTTCAGAACATGGTTGACAATATTCACCCAAATTCCTATAACTCGCAGATGGTCAAATGTTTTTTTCATTTTCGTCTATCAACTGCGAAATAATAAAATCTTAGTCGATTTCTCATGAAACTCTAAAAGTCATAGTACAGTCATAGTAGTCAGAAATGCATAATTAATGTGTAAATTTCAACTGACTACCTATTACGGGAGTTAAAGCCTGGTGACTGCCTGACGGACAGCAAGGAGCTCGTGGCTAGATAATAACAGCCGCACGGGTCGATCTTCAAGGTTAAGCAACGTTTGCCAAAGTTGGTTTGTGGATGGGTGACCATCTTAACATCGGAAACCTCGGAAAGCACGTTAAGCCGTAGGTCCCGGCTGTCATTTGTAGATCTTTGACAGTCGTTACGGATAGTCAGAAGCCAGTAAATTTGACTCCAGTCTTGCCATGAAGTACCCTGTTAATGGGTTGTTGAGGTCTGGTAGGCAGCCGCTCCTCGTAAAATACTGGTATTCAGCTAAATCCGGCTTGACTGGAAGCCGATCCCAATATAGTTGGGAAAAGGCTAGGCACATGACTGTCTGACGGATAGCGGATTCGTAGCAATAGGGTCTCATTTTTACTCCTTGGGTACAGAACCCTAAAGAACACTAATTATTTAGACTGTATTGAAAACAGGAAACTAAATAACAGCAGATGTTCCAAACATGTTTGACAAATCATCCCCAGAGCAAGCTGCGTGCTTACTATTCACGTAAATGCCTAAAACTAGCAGATGTTCAAATGTTTTTTTCATTTTCGTCTATCAACTGCGAAATACAAAATCTACGTCGATTTTTCATCAAACTCTACAAGTCATAGTAAGTTTAGCAATTGTTTTGATCCTCCTCGGTAATGTGAAGGCATTTATTTTGTAAGAATGGTTTACTGTAAATGGTGAGGAATCTGACTGTAATATTGGTGAGGTTCTGTATGTAGTTATTAATAACTTTTTTAGTTAATTTCTCCTTTCTGATTAAGGAGTTTACTAGGTGGCAGCACTGCGTCGTCAGGTTCAGGCATCTGACAAAACGCTTATGGTACTTATGACATCAGTTAGACATCAACGTCAAAAGTTAGACGTCAACTTCACGTAATTATACGTTGTCAAAAAAAAAGAACTGACGGTCGGGTAAGTGACAACAACAACTAGAGGTGTTAATTTCACTGAAAACTCTCATTCAGATATGGTTGAAATAATAATGTTGTAATTTTTTTATGCATTCAAGTTTTCTTTTTTCTGAGCTAGCCATTTCAATAAAAAAAATCTGGTCCTCGCATTTCAAAACCGAGGAATAAGATAGATTTTTGGAATTCGTTCATTTAAAACCTTAGATATATCTTCTCCAAAACACCTTTTTTTTTACCAAGGACCTCTGAACACCTAAAAATTTACGGACTCTGTACTCGAAATATTCACTAAAAATACAAATATAGTTGTCCTGAATTTAAACTAGAGCTATTCCTGTCCTCATTCCACGTTAGTTTGCATACACAAGGACTTCAGGACAGCGACCCAGGTTCACAGAACTGCAAGAGCTTTGAACTGGAGTTTACATGCTACTGGATATAATCAGGTCGGGAGATAGTTGAACTGTACGCTTGTTCTGTTTTGTTTTAAAATATTAATATAGTGATTTCATTTTATATTACTATGAGGTTCTGCCAGAAGTTGTGGTTGCTTGAAAGTAGGTTTCTATACAAACTTTGAACTCCTGAATCATCTCATAAGGGTGTGAATTTTAGACCCTTCCGAACCTTCTATTGGTACCTGGTTTTGTCATATTTACTTTTATGACGTATTTCTTTTTATGACGAAACCAGGCACCCTTATGCAAAAAAAATACAAACTGTCGTTTACAACGTTTTCCCTAAAAAAGGTCGATTTGCAAGCCTTTTCCGGAAGAACGTGCTAACCGACATTTAAGTAATACTTTTTGGAATATCTTTCTTAAATAAATTTATGATTACGAGTATGTCCTTTCAAAAAATATTACTTAGTACTTTTTTATTATTATTTATAATAATTATTATAGTCATTAAGTAGGTATTATTGGTATATTATTACAAATACTTTTTTATTAGAAAAGAAAAATCCTTTTTCTGCAAAAAAAGCGAACTGTCGCTGACGATTTTTTTGCTCAAAAGGCTTATTATAATAAACGACCTAGAATGAAAGAATGAATGATTAAACACTTTTATCATATTTTGATCTTACTAGCTTTTGCCAGCGGCTTCGCCCGTGTGAAAGTTGGTTGATCAATTGACTGCCGCGCTGCGTACCGCGGGTTTGATTCCCATCAAGGAACAAATATTTGTATGCCCTACACAAGTGTTCTGGGTCTGGGTGGTCTATTGCATGAGAATTTAATTTTGAAGAGATACGGGAGTAATTACTAATATAGTTCAAGATTTTCATAAAAAAAAACGAACAAACGTAAGGTCCTCAATACAAAGTTTGGACCCCCGTTCCAACCCATTAAGGTATGCATAGCATAGCATAGCATCAGCCTGATAATGTTCCCACCGCTGGGACTCAGGCCTCCTCTCAAGAAGAGAAAATGGAATAATCCACCAAGCGGGCCCAGTGCGGGTGGGTGGATATCACATGTCTTCGAATATTTGGTTCTAGGACATGGCGGTTCCCTCACGATGTTTTCCTTCTTGGTTTTGAGAGCAGCGATGATGAAATAAATTAGGTACACAAAGTAAAGTGCCTGACTGGGCTTGAATCTACAACTTGTAAGTCGGGGCAGTTACCTCTGGGCCACCACTGCTCATTAAGGGATCATCATCTGCCTAGCCTTTTCCCAACTATATTGGGGTCGGCTTCCAGTCAAGCCGGATTTAGCTGAATACCAGTATTTTATGAGGAGCGGCTGCCTACCAGATCTCCACAACCCATTAACTAGGGTAACACGGTACTTCATGACAAGACTGGAGTCAGATTTACTGGCTTCTGACTATCCGTAACGACTGCCAAAGATCTACAAATGACAGCCGGGACCAACGGCTTAACGTGCTTTCCGAGGCACGGAGGAAACTCGGTATGTTAAGATGGTCACCCATCCACAGACCAACCTTGGCAAGCGTTGCTTAACCTTGAAGATCAACCTGTGCGGCTGTTATTATGTAGCCACGAGCTCCTCTCTGTTCATTAAGGGGTGAATTTAGGAAAATCCTCTCTAAGTCACCATGATATAGACATAAAAGGAAGCCTTGTTCAAAATTTCATGCTCCTAATCCATTTCTTATGCGTTAGTCTAGTTTCTAGTTTCGGCTGTGCGTTGTCATGTCAGTCAGTCAGTCATAGTCTCCTTTATTATAAAGATCATCTTTTAAGGAAAATTTCGTAACAAAAGGATCACTAAAAGATGTGTCAATTTAAAATTATAATATGGTAGATGTTAATGTGAAATCTGGATCAGTTTATCAGATGTTTCGTATTTATGAGAACTGATTTACCTTTTAAATCTAGTCCCTGGTATCGTCGCGACAGATTTTTTTGCGGCGATTTTTCATTTTTTCCTTAAGAGATATAAAAAACATAAATTTGCAATAACTGTAGGTTCTAGGGTTGATCGTCAGTTTGGCAACGTGCGGTTGAGTTTTTTATTTACGAATTTCTTACAAAAGTTTGGAATCGGTAATTTGTGCTAGATTTTGGGAATAAGCTCTTCATTTCTCAATTAAATATTCTTTGTTCATGAGGTACTAATATGGTTTTTTAATAATACCTATGTATAAACTAGTGCTTGACTGCAATCCCACCTGATGGTAAGCAGTGAGCAATCGTTGATGGTGAGGCGCACTAGTTTATTAAGAGCCATACATACTTTTGACCCTCATTTCCAAACCAGCATCAGGCAAATACCATGTAGTTTTCTGACATTATTGCTGAACTGGACCTATTTGGCGAAACCGTGTGACACACAGTGTTTGTTAATTGTTAGTTTTATTTATGTTTATTTTTAAGTTCCTAAATGTTTTTCTACACTGTGTGTATATGTATGTGTGCGAAATAAAACATTTTTTTTTTATTTCTTTCTATTTCATCCACGTAGGGGGGTAATTAAGAAATCCTCTGTTAGTGCTCGCCTAAGTCATAAAAGGAAACCTTGTGCAAAATTTCACACTCATAGTACTAGTAGTTACGGCTACCCGTTGATGTCAGTCAGTCAGTTTCTTCTTTTATATATAAACTAGCTTCAGCCAGCAGCTTGACCTGCATGATAGTAGAAAATAAATAGCCTATATGTTACTCAGTAAAAATGTAGTTTTCTATTGGTGAAAGAATTTTTGAAATCGGTCAAGTAGTTTTTTATTTAAATCGTAACATACAAACAATCAAGCAACATACAAACAATCAAGCAACAAGCAACATACAAGCAAATAAAAATCAAATCTGTTTTCTTTATAATATTGACATACTCGTGAACATATCAATTTAATAAAAAAATATATTACGACATTATGCGTTGGAGGTATCGAATGCGTACTTAAACTTAATTGTATTTCTCTATACAAATTCAACCTCTACGTCTACGTCTTAACAGGGGGCAATTACATACAAACTTAACTACCACACAGGGGGTAATCAAACCTCACCAACTTGTTTACTATCTGCCATTTCTTTCACAACAAGATGGCGCTTGACCCAAAAATAAAAAGCTATCAATAATAATCTCCTCCCAATTAATTGTATTGACATCGGCTATTGTCTCCCAGCGTGGGATAATTGAAACTTGGCCAAACATCTTGATTAGTACTAACTGAGCTTATGACGGAGGCTGGGGATGGAAAAAATATAGTATTTATAGGGGGTGGAAAAATACTGGTGTTGATACGTCTGAGAGTATCATAACTAATCCATATCTACTTTTTTTTTAAATTGTTATAAACTAGTGCTTGACTGCGATCCCACCTGATGGTAAGCAGTGATGCAATCGTTGATGGTGAGGCGCACTAGCTTATTAAAAGCCTATTCACTCTAGCCTTGAAGACACCTAAATTATAATCGGACGGGAAAACCGCAGCAGGCAAATAAAACGGTGCATAGTATGACTCAAAGAGATGTCAGCAAAACAGAGGGATCAATCCCGATTTCCGACCACCGCAGGCGCGGGCTCGCGGACGGCGAGCACTGGGTAGCTCGCCGTCCGGCAGTCTGGTAATAATCTGGGCCGAGCCTAGTCGTCAACGGCGCATTCTGTTCCACGCGCGCCTCAAGAAGATGTCAGCTAACTGTAGGGGCCCGGTAGGGCCGAAGCCTCTGGGGAACACGGAAAATCCGAAAGGTTTTCGCCGTGTCCCTCAGATCGAAGGCAACGAAGGAACGGGGTTGGGGTCTAGTCAGTAATAGTCTGACACGCCCTCCCGCTCCGCCCAAGAGTGGCAAAAAAGGAACATAGGATTGGGTTTAAGTCACTATAAGTCAGACGCCTGCCTGATCTGCTAAAGAGGGGGAACTCAGTGGATTACTTCCTAAGTTTTTTTTAACACTTTTTTTTTTAATTATAATATCCTCTAGGCATCAATTTGGCAAATAATTGAAACTCACATTAAACTACACTACAAAATAACTCGCTAAAAAAGCACTCTTAATCAGTCGGTAAGAAACTTTGAAAAAATTACGTGAACTTGGACCCCATAGCCCGAGAGGTTGGAGCCCAAACGGCTTAGAAGTCGGTATTCATCATCTTCCTGCCCTTGTCCCACTTATTTAGGATCAGCGTAACACATAAGTATTTTGCTTCCATTCTCTCCTGTCATCCGTCACGCAATCATTAACTTACAACATTAATATTCATTCACATCACTTCCCATACAATCCGTTCATCTATTATTTTGACTCCCTCTCCATCAATCCACAAGTAATTTGGCCTCCCTCTCCCTCTTCGTCCATCCACATGTATACTCAAAACTCTTTCAGTAACATGCGTTTCATCCCTCCTCTTTACATGGCCCATACATTGTATTTGTCTTCGATTCTGTCCTTCCACCCATCATACTATCACTAACTCCCTCGTCTTTCATAACACTTGTCACCTGTGCTTATCACACAATCCGTCCACATCCATCTTTTCTTTGGCCTTCCTCTCCCTCTCAATTCATCCATCCACATGTAAACTCATAACTCTTTTAGTAACATGCGTTTCATCTCTCCTCTTTACATGATCATACCAAACAAAACGATTCCCTCTCAACTTTTCAGCCACTGTCAGTAGGGTTATTCAACAAAAACAATAAAGAGAACAGACCCTATTAGAAAATTTTCCTTACTTTAGATTAGAAGCTATTTTTAATAACACTTCTAACTAAATTAATCTCCATTGAAGCTCGTAAAGTAAGTAATTATAGCGGAGTTGTCGGCACGTTCTCGGAAGGACCGTGATTACACGGAGTAAGTGATAACACCCATCGTTGACTTAGTAACAACAGCCTATATTTGGGGTGGAAACACGTGGAGTTAGGGATGCTGGATGGGGTAACTTTGGCATACTTATTTGACACATATTATCAACATTTGTCGGTGAAGTTAATAGTACGAATATGGAAGCTTGAGAATGAACGAGCGAAGTGATGCTTACATTCTTATCTCGGTCAGCAGCCGTGTGAATAATATCTAGTCTGAGGAATGTCTTACAGCCCGTTCTGAATGTAAAAATGTAAAGTCTACATCATAAAAAATCAGTTGTGTGATCTGGAATAGTTTGTGTTGTTGCTCGTTACCTACTCATCGCCCAGGTAGGTAGATCAGATTGCGTACAATTGTTTTATGCATTTAGAAACAGCAAAATCGATGATGGGGTTGCTGGGGAGCATGACGTAAAAAATTGGGTTTCTGGAAAGTACTTCCACTGTGATCGGCATCCAAAGCTAACATATTAATAAATATATTTTATCTTGAAGTCCTAAAACCTCCATGAAAAAGCGAAGATCCTCTAAATACACGGGTGTTGTGTCTGTGTCCGCGCAACTGTGCGATATTTAAATACAAATATCGCACAATTGCGCGGAATCGCTCGAAGAACACATTAATTATGACGCACCTATGGTAATGTCCAGTAATGTCAACAATACTCAATTTTTTATTGCAAAAAAATGTCAAAACTTTGACAGCAAAGTGTAAAATAAAATAAAACTTATACAAATAATAATTACAACTGAGTTCAAACTAAAAAGAAAATGTAAAATGATTTATATTTTATGGAATTAAAAAACATCGTTATAATTGATTAATGTATATTTATCTAACTCAAATAGACACCTGTTGACATCATGACGATTCCATTTCCTCGATATCTCGGGCAAATAATTACAATTATCTTTAGTTAGTAACTACTCGCTGGCCAAGCGGCTTGAGCTGTTAACTAAATTTATTACATCCCAAGGGAAACTAGAAATATCCGATAGTTCTGTTTTTATCCACTAATAATCTCTTGATTGCCACTCGTGTGTGAAAATAGGCGCAAAATGGAAACTATTATAGATATAAGGAGAGTTCTGAGAAATCAAGGTATTTTAATCAAGATAGAATTACAGGTTTCTGGATGAAAACTGTTTTATTGGTAAAAAAGTTATCTTTTAATTAGTAGTTTTTGGTAAAGCATAGTATATAAGACTAGCTTTAGCCCGCAGCTTCGCCCGCGTAAAATATAGCCTATGTCACTCAGGAATACAGCAGCTTTGTATTAGTGAAAAAATTTTAGCAATCTGACCAGTACTTCCACAGATTACCTCATACAAACCAAAAAAACAAACTTTACCTCTTTATTATATTAGTATAGATAATCAGCCGTTCATCAAAATGTTCCCACTGCTGGGACTCTAGCCTCCTCTTTAGGAGAGGGAATAGGCCGTAATCTACCACGCGGGTCCAGTACAGATTGGTAGATTCACACCACTTCGAATTTTTAGTTCTACGACATGCTGGTTTCCTCACGATGTTTTCTTTTACCGGTTTGAGAGCAGTGGAGATGAAATACTATAATAATGCGCCATGCAGGGTTCGAACTCGCGACCTACAACTTGATAAGTCGGGGCCTTTACCACTGGGACACTGGGTCACCTGCTCTTAAGTTTTTTTTTTTAATAACTCTTATTGGTTCCGTGCGGGACTTGAACCTGTGATACGTAGCGCAACAGCCAATAGCTTTACCACTATGCCAACTATGCTGTCAAATTCACACACACATTCAAGCTTTCACTATTATAACAATTGTTTTTTAAATATATAAACTAGTGCTTAACTGCGATCACACCTGATGGTAAACAGTGATGCAATCGTTGATCGTGAGGCGCACTAGTTTATTAAGAGCCTATTTACTCTAGCCTTGAAGACACCCAAATTATATGTTAACAAGAACAGAAGCAAACTATTATTAGGCAAGTGACATTCTCGTTTAATATTGTGTACAACTATTTTCCTAGTGGCGCCTGAGGTTTAATTAGCGAAAATAGATTATTGTGCCACGCACGCGACAGAAAAGATACAGAAGGCTTACTTCTTCTTTTTTTCGAATCGAAGGTAAACTCGTCAAACTATTTGGGCCCAAGTGACTACGTTAAGAGGCCTGCGGAGACCGCGCGCTATCTCGAGTTGAGACGAAATAAAACACGTTTTTGAGGTTGATGGAAGCAATCCAGATAGTTTAAACAATTCTTGGACACACCGACTGGAGAAAAGTCATCATCCGCACACTGACAGTTGCTTGCTGTGATAGCAATACAAACTATTGGAAATTTGGGAGAGGTTCCGTAATACCAAAAATGATGAATGAAAAATTAATGTATTTCCATTATTGTTTCGAGTATTTATAACTTGATAATAATATCTGTGTTCCTACGAAAAGATATTTTGAAATATTGTTGTTTATAATATAGAAAAAACAAAACAAAAACATGACATTTTCGCTGTGAAAATGTGCAAATTTAAATTCGCTTAAATTTCGTCTGGGGTAAGTTTTTCAACAAAAAGACGATGTAGGAACCTAGATAATTATTGTCTGAATCCGAATAACATCATATTATGGTGTAAACATGCTTAAATTGCAAATGATTTTGGTATTACGTTTGTATGGATAATTCTAACGTCGCGCCCGCCTTAATCACAGCAACGGTGGCACTCATCAAATCCTCCAAAGCGCAGGTATATGGGCACTCGGGGCACTCCAACGTGTGGCTCATGTTTTGAACAGAAGCTCCGTACTCACATTGTATATCCAACTTAGACTTATAAAACCTGGTTATCGATATAATATTTGCAGCAAAGCGTATATGCTTTTGAATATAAGAGGTTGGAATTGGACCGGAAACGCGTCGAACTCAAAGCTACATCACCAAGAGCTTATATTTATAGTTTATCATGTCGTTAATAGTGCTTTGACATGTCTGCTTTGTGCTCGGAGTTTTTCGGTCAAAGTTGGATATGCAAGTCATAAGAGGGCGCATAACAGAGCTGCAAATCTGAGCTCACAACCCCCATAAGAAGTCATTGTATGCGGTCGCTGTGGCCGAAATCGGCTTGATGGCATCATCATCGTCATCATTTACCGATAAAATACCGATAGAATATTAGGTATGCCAATGACCCGCGGAGTGTCACGGAAATGCTATGGATAGAGATGATGATGAAGATGAAGTAAGACTCACTGGTCCAGTTGTTGTGGCGACACTTGGGTGAGGCCTATGATTCGATGAGTATACAGAGAGCGCACAGCTAAAATTGGCCCTTCTGTTCAATCATTTTATTATGTTCACACTTAATAGATCTACATAATTACAGCTATATTTAGTAAATACATGGATCAGGCCTGTAATCTCTGGAGAATGTCAAACTGATCAGATGTTTGTTTAATCTATATATTTATAGGAGAAAATGGCTGCTATACTTTTGTAGAGGTTTTATAACCTAACGCCCTTTTTCAATAACCTACCGCTGTTCATAGATAGATAGCAATCCCCGATAAACAGTAAGATTCTATCTATCCATCCACAACTTTAGTAGGAAATGCTATCCGTCGGTAGGTTATAGGAATGCAAGTAAGTGCAAAAGGATAGATTTGTTTATCTTTAGTAGCGGCAACTGTAGATGAAGAGCTTATTGAAAACGGGTGTAAGACATCAAGCTGCTAGTGGTATAACACTAGCAGCTTGCCCTAGTTTTGTAGGGGTGTTAGAAATCTTCCAAATTCACTCTCTGTCGGTGAACAGAGAGTGAAGATTCAATTTTTTTTAGATTTTTAAAGGAATTGTTATTGTTCAGGATAGGCCAGAAATGAGGTAACTTTCTTGGCCTCTCCTAGTGTTCGGATGACTCGTACACGAATTATCCATAGCAAGAACTGGCAAAAAAAAAACATGTTTGCTGTATGGCAAGAACAGAATAAAAGAAATATTTAAGTGGGGGCACTTAAACGTTTATTTTATTCTGTTGTCATAGCGGCAACGGAAATACATCATCTATAAAAAAAATCAACTGTTAGACTATCACGGTTTAGGAGATGACAACCTTGTAACAGAGAGAAAGACAGCGGTATCTTAGCAATAGTCCCTTTTTTACATTTTTACCTTTTGAGTACGGAACTCTAAAAACGAAAGAAAGAGGCATAGTAACCAATTCACATAAAACTGCTAACATTTTTTTAACACTATACCTAAATTATCTTTGTTAACATAAAATATTCATGAGTCTGTAAAGAACAAACATCCGTATCGGGTGGTAGATATCTTTAAACTTATCCTTGTAGGGAATCCACGTGTAAGTTAAGTAGATGACATAATATGAGTCTTTGAAGTGATCTTATATGTGTCTATATTATAGTTGAGGTGCCTCGGAAAGCACGTTAAGCCGTTGGTCCCGGCTGTCATTTGGAGATCTTTGGCAGTCGTTACGGATAGTCAGAAGCCAGTAAATCTGACTCCAGTCTTGCCATAAAGTACCGTGTTACCCCAGTTAATGGGTTGTGGAGGTCTGGTAGGCAGCCGCTCCTCGTAAAATACTGGTATTCAGCTAAATCCGGCTTGACTGGAAGCCGACCCCAATATAGTTGGGAAAAGGCTAGGTAGATGATGATTATAGTTGAGGTCAGTTCGTTGTTGCTATGAATAAGTTACATTTGTAGAAAATGTTCCTTCATCTTTGATTTTTGTTTCATGGCCACGGTAGGGCCATTGTCCGGAGTAAGAGGGAATGGGATGCGGTTGACTTCTGTGAAGCAGTAATACTAACGAAGGATATGATTGCAACTGTGAGGGAGCAGACATTTTCACACCCCGGTTTCCGCCACAGAAGATGCTCCAGGCATTGGAAATCGTAAAGCGGTCCCCACCAACTGTACGTGCGCACGGACGGCGAGCAACAGGAAGCACGCTGTCCGGCGATCCGTAAAGATGGAACTCGAGTTGTCAATGACGTATATAGTGTTCTATATGATCTGCGGTCCCAGTAGGGTCGATGCCGGTTATGGCCACGAAAATTTCTGTAAGAGATACCGAAGTTCTCAAACGCAAAGGGCAATTCAAGGCCACTGGCAAGTTATAATCACACACTCCATCCCAGAGCGATAGAGGGTAGCGGTGTTCTTTGATGATCATCATCATCATCATCTGCCTAGCCTTTTCCCAACTATATTGGGGTCGGCTTCCAGTCAAGCCGGATTTAGCTGAATACCAGTATTTTACGCGGAGCGGCTGCCTACCAGACCTCCACAACCCATTAACTGGGGTAACACGGTACTTCGTGGCGAGACTGGAGTCAGATTTACTGGCTTCTGACTATCCGTAACAACTGCCAAAGATCTCCAAATGACAGCCGGGACCAACGGCTTAACGTGCTTTCCGAGGCACGGAGGAAACTCGTTATGTTAAGATGGTCACCCATCCACAGACCAACCTAGGCAAGCGTTGCTTAACCTTGAAGATTGACCTGTGCGGCTGTTATTATTTAGCTACGAGCTCCTCAGCGGTGTTCTTTGATGATATCCCACGAAAAAAAGGCCTCTCAGGTCACGTGAAGTGCCAACAAAGCATTAGGAAAGTAGAAGTTTTTATACAAATTATGACCAATCGGACCCCATGATTCGAGAGTTTTAAACCCAAAGATCTAGGTCACAAAGTCAGCTCAATTTTTGTCTAGATTACACAAGTAGGTAGCACATGCAGCGTAGTCTACCTAGCCATTATATCTGACGGAAATATCTTGATAATAGCGACAATTAGACTTATAAAAAACAACGTGGATGTAGCAATCATATGTGTCTTAGCGTTATGTATAGATGTTACATTAATATTTAGATCTATCTGTGTGTCAATAATTTATTTTAATATAAGTATTTTATTATACTTGAAAAGATACGAGTATTAATGTGATTTTATTTTAATTTAAAATATTTATATAAATATAATACCTGTATCCTCAATAATCTGGACCGAGCTTAGTCGTCAACGGCGCTTTCTGTTCCACGCGGGCCTCAAGGAGATGTCAGCAAACTGTAGGGGCCGTAAGGGCCGAAGCCTCTGGGGAACACGGAAAATCCGGAAGGTTGCCACCGTGTCTCCCAGATCGAAGGCAACGAAGGAACGGCCTTCCGCTCCGCCCAAGAGCGGAAGAACTCATTCTGATGATTCCCCTACCGTAAAAAAAGCTGTCTGACATTTGTTTTTTTCAACGTTATATTGTATTTTAATTATCTCCCAGATAGTGAATAAAAAGAGTGTCCAACACGGGGATGAAACTATCTTTGTTTTGGCAGTTTGAATTCCTCACATCACTTAGGTTTTATATTTTAATTTATGGGATTTTTGTGATTAACTAATGTTAATCACATAAATCCCTCACTGGTGTGTCACTGTGTTTATCCCGAATAAAAAATTAGCAACCTTCATTTCGTTCGAGATTCAACATGCCGCCCGCGTCTTAAAGACCTAGTTTTATCCCCTAGTCATATAATCAACTATTTAATACATATCAAAGTATACTAGACACAATTAAAATTATTGCAGAGATTGTAGAATATATCATTAAAAGTTAAGCAAAGTCAAATGATACACTACTCTTGAAATAATACATATAAAATTGTCTACTTCCTGCGATCATTAGCAGAGAGAGAAAAAATTATCATTTAGAGTAAGTGCTGATCTGAACTGTCATTATTTAGAAAAAGACGATTTTTTGTCATGTACCGGAACATAATTTTAGATGCAATCTTTTTTAAACTTTCTACTTATCTGTTACTAAGCAAGTTAGACGGTGAATCACATTTTGATTTATCGTCTAGGCTTTGTTGTAGAGGAGCTCGTGGCTAGATAATAACAGCCGCACGGGTCGATCTTCCAGGTTAATCGCTTGCCAAGGTTGGTCTGTGGATGGGTGACCATTTTAGCATAACGAGTTTCCGTCGTGCCTTGGAAAGCACGTTAAGTCCCGGTTGTCATTTGTAGATCTTTGACAGTCGTTACGGATAGTCAGAAGCCAGAAAATCTGACTTCAGTCTTGTCATGAAGTACCGTGTTACCCTAATTGTAGAGGTCTGGTAGGCAGCCGCTCCTCGTAAAATACTGGTATTCAGTTAAATCCGGCTTGACTGGAAGTCCACCCAAATATAGTTGGGAAAAGGCTAAGCAGCTGATGTCTAGGCTTTGTTGTAATAAGGTTAACACATGCTCAAATTTGGTACGAGGGATTCGGTCCGTTCATACGAAATTCGGAAAGACGTCCACGGTTAGACATCATCATCATCTACCTAGCCTTTTCCCAACTATATTGCTGAATACCAGTATTTTACAAGGAGCGGCTATCTACCAGACCTCTACAACCCATTAACTGGGGTAACACGGTACTTCATGGCAAGACTGGAGTCAGATTTACTGGCTTCTGACTACCCGTAACGACTGCCAAAGATCTACAAATGTCCACGGCTAGACATAAGGCTCCCTAAATCACAACTATCGATCCTGGGCGTCTCACATCTCACCAGGTCATCGGTCCACTTTGTAGGTGGGCTTGTAACGATGCGTCTTTTGGTATACAGTCGCCACATCAAAGGCTTTCGTCCCTATCGACCAACTATTAAAGTGTCGAGCAATGTGCCCTGCCTACTACCATCTAAGTTTGGCGTTCAAGCTTCAAAGCAGAGTCGCCCGCCCGTCAGTTTTCTACTGGTTGCATTTTGGCGAGTCATCATCATATGCCTAGCCTTTTTCCCAACTATATTGAGGTCGGCTTCCAGTCAAGCCCGATTTAGCTGAATACCAGTATTTTACGAGGAGCGGCTGCCTACCAGACCTCCACAACCCATTAACTGGGGTAACACGGTACTTCTTGGCAAGACTAGATTCAGATTATCTATCAGAATTTCATTAGACTTACAGCGATGCGCCACCAGTACATGGCGGCCTTCCTACACATACTTAAAATTTTACCCAGCTTTACAAAAAACTCCATGCTTCAACCAAAAACGTCAATAGAAATGTTTGGCTTTTTAACAAAATAAAAACAATCGTCGATGGTAACTATATTTGTACACACTACGCACTAAATATTTAAATATAAAACTGAACTTAAACCTACATACACATACGTACATATAATACAAATATAAAATATACACTCAGGCGTCGAAGTACTCATCCACATCGCTGTCATCTGTAAATGTGCTCAGAAGGCTGGCGGCATTGCCACGTTGTATAGCAATGCTAATTCTTTGGGCGAAGACCGAGCCAGCCCTACGTTATCCCGCAAATTGTCGATGGTAACTTAGATTACGTAAAAATACTAAACAATTTTGCTCTAGCCTTCAAATCCAGTTGCTTAAATCGTGCTCGTGCGTGAGTAATAACTTAGAAATATATTTTTAATATAAACTAGACGCACCAGACTATACTGAAAGCTCATTGGAGTGAAATATCATATTAGATTTAACCGAACTCTTTCAATGTTACACAAAATGAGTTACGTTACTAAGTCAAAATAAAAGTTCAATTTATTGTTCCAAGAAAAAGTAAATTTTATGGAAAATATCTGCTAGTAGAACTTGTAGGCTTCTCGTACAAAGAAACGTGTTTTGATGAAAATTAAAAAAGTAAACGTTTTGGGAATCATTTTATTGTGATGTGTCTGTGTTTGGATTACCACCTAGGGCGTGAAATACATTTTTTTTTGCATTGTACAGGGTAACAAGCATTTATACTAAGTTAATATAAATATTATAATCATTTGGGGAAGACCTACGTTCAGCTGTTGAAGTCTTTCGGCTGAAATGATGATGAAACTTATGTATTTACATATAAATAAAAACAATAATACATTTAGGCGTCGACTTATTACTCCTACTCATCACCATCTGCTTAGCCTTTTCCCAACTACATTGGGGTCGGCTTCCAGTCAAGCCGCATTTAGCTGAATACCAGTATTTTACGAGGAGCGGCTGCCTACCACACCTCCACAACCCATTAACTGGGGTAACATGGTACTTCATGGCAAGACTGGAGTCAGATTTACATGGCTTCTGACTATCCGTAACGACTGCTAAAGATCTACAAATTACAGCCGGGACCAACGGCTTAACGTGCTTTCCGTGACACGGAGGAAACTCGGTATATTAAGATGGTCACCCATCCACAGACCAACCTTGGCAAGCGTTGCTTAACCTTGAAGATCGATCCGTGCGGCTGTTTTTATCTAGCCACGAGCTTTTCGACCCCAAACGGTTTAAAACTGTAACTACCAATAAGGTTACTCTTTCGTTAGTATTTACGCAGCGAGAAATTACGTAATTATAATCATGAATACCCCTCTCAGGTTATCTAACCTTATTCAATAGCTATTTCATTAAAATAACTTTCAATAAGGTTAGGTTAGGTCTATTCAATTTCTAAAAAAATAACATGACTCGCGAATGGAGTCGTGGTCGCAACTAATTCGTGTACCTTTAATGTCTGCTTACGCATCTCTCCAAAAATAGATTTTAATGGAACTTTCTCTCTTACAAGCAAGGGCTTCATTTCGACAGTAATTGTGCTTTAAAAGAAAGTTCATAGAAAGTAACTGTTCAACTCGTTGGTTTTTTTCCTATTTAAATTCAATCTGATTCTAATGGTGTTTCATCGTGGGACCACTATCTGTTTACGACATGGTCGATGGACACGAAAGGTTCTGGAGTGGCTACCACGTGCCGGAAGACACATCGTTGGAAGGCCCACGAGGGAGACCGAAGCGAGAATGCGATGGATGCGCGATGCACAGGACCGGTAGTTGTAGCGACGCTTGGGGGAGGCCTATGTTCAGCAGTGAACGTCTTTCGGCTGAAATTATGATGATGATGGTGATGATCGGACCACCAGCTGTACGGCTATTCGACTCCGGATCAAGGTGGACATCTCACCCACTCTTTTGTGTGAACACTGAAACACACAAAATGATTTGGACACATTCATTGTGCGTACAGCTAGCCTAAAGCCTGTGTTTCTTGACAGCTACACCTTGGTTTAAGTCAAGAGTGAATAAGTTACTTCTAGGCAAGCGTGCTCCACCGTCGCGTCGATTAAATCATCGCTTATAAAACATGAAGTGAAATAATTTCAATTGCCCTACAGTGGAACACGACGGGCTCATAATAATTTGTAATAATAATTATGTATGTGTATGTATGTGTCTAAGTAAAATATACTTATTATTGTATTGCTATTCTATTTTTTTGCACCCACCTATGTTATGTTTCTGCAGTCGCTGGCAGAAAATGCCTAAGGCATTAAGTTCGCACTGGTACAATGTTTCTTATATTTGTTCTAATATTTATTCTTTATTGTACACAATAGCTTATTTACAAACATTAATTTTACAATTCATGTACAAAGGCGAGCTTAACTCAACAATGAGTTTTCTCCCAGCAAACCTTTGAGTGACAGAGAGAGATAACATTCGAGGGTAGAGTCCAGTGTACAACATAAACTTACATAAATACGTCTAATAAATAAATAAATATGTATATAGATATAATACATATACTAATAAATATCAATATATACTAATATTATGTCAATTGAGAAAGGAAGTGCTCTTTAATTTTCCTCTTAAAGATATCCAAGGAAGGACTGTCGCGAAGAGAATGTGGGAAAGAGTTCCAGAGACGAACTGCAGTTACAGAAAAGGAGTCATCATAGCGGCTGGAAGTATGACGCGGAGTATGAAGGAGAAGAGAATTGGAAGTGCGGCAGGGTTTTCCTCTCGGGACGAAGTACTCAAAGCGTTCCCGAAGCTATTGAGGAGCGTTGGGATTGTGCAGGATAGTGTAGAGAAGGGATAGAATGTGGGTATCTCGCCGACGCCGAATTGGCAGCCACCTTAATCTGGTCCGAAACTCCGACACGTGGTCGTATTTGCGGAGGCCAAAAATAAAGCTGATGCACAAATTCTGCAGTCGCTAGAGTTTGTTAATGAGTACCTCTGTAGCATCTAGAAAACAGACATCCGCATAGTCTATGAGCGGTAGAAGAAGAGATTGAGCAAGAGCCACTTTTGTATGAAACGGCAAGAATTTTTGGAGACGTTTAAGAGACTGAAACGAATAAAATACCCTCTTACTCACATCAGCAATATGAACCTCCCATGAGAGGTTAATATCCATATGGACGCCAAGGTTTTTAGCATTTTTGGAGTGTAAAATTGGTTCAGAATCATACACTACCGGTGGGAGCGACTGGTCATCCAATAGGTTCAGCAACAGTCCGTAACACTTAGTCCACTTATTGATATTTTCAAGATCCTCTTTGATGGCAGCCACAGCCTCAGCACTTTACTGTTTCTTACTTGTAGATAAAGTTTAAATAAATAACACCATTATTGTCAGAAACCTATTGCTACGAAATACAAACACGTGTAATCAAATTCTTGCCAGGTGGTTGATTTTATCTCTAAAATAGAATTCACGAACAATCATAATTCCGGTTCTAATCAAATAAATAACATCGGTATTTGGGAAAGTCCCAGATAAAAATACATTTCTTTCTGCTATCGTAACTTTATATCAAGCAATAGTGCGTTATCTGTAAACCCTTTCTAAGAAATAATAATAAACAGTAAATAGATAGTGTGAAAACTGATATGAGTAATTAGGAAACGATTACTGGGAGATGGCACTTGATAAAGATGTGCGAACAAAACACACATTACTGGGGATTACACAGAAGAAGAACCATGTTACCCTAGGTTGTAAAGGTCTGGTAGGCAGCCGCTCCTCGTAAAATACTGCTGGTATTCTGCTAAATCCGGCTTGACTGGAAGCCGACCCCAATATAGTTGGGAAAAGGAAGATGATGATGAGACAGAAAGATAGAGAGCAGTGGTAGCCCAGTGGTAACTGCCCTGACTTACAAGTCGTAGGTCGTGGGTTCAAACCTAGCCGAGCGTTACTTTGTGTAATTTATTTCATCACCACTGCTCTCAAAATAGTGAAAAAAACATTGACAGGAAACCGTCATGTCCTAGAACTAAAAAATCGAAAAAAAGAGAGAAGAAAAAGATATGACATCCGCCAACCCGCACTGGGCACGGGTGGTAGATTGCGACCCATTCCCTCTCCTAGAGAGGAGGCCTGAGTCCATTATCAGACATTATAAGGCTGATGCTATGTTATGCTAGGCAGAAACAGGCTAATATAGATTACATAATACAACATTGTGACTGGCCTGTTGGTCTAGTGGTTAGTAGCCCTGACTGCTACGCCGGAGGTCGTGGGCGTGGGTTCGATTCCCACCCAGGGCAAATGTTTGTATGATGAGCACGATCATTTGTTCTGTGTCTGGGTGTAATATATACATAACTAGCTTTTGCCCGCGACTTCGTCCGCGTGAAATAATAGTTCCCGTTCCCGGGGGATTTCCGGGATAAAAACTATCCTATGTCCTTTCTCGGGTCCTAGGCTATACCTGTACCAAATTTCATTCAAATCGGACCAGTAGTTCCAGAGATTACCCCCTACATACAAACTTACAAATTTTACCTCTTTATAATATTAGTATAGATATGTATGTATTTAGAAATATATAAGTATGTTTATCAGTTGTCTAGTACCCACAAGCTCTGCTTAGCTTGGGACTAGATGCCGTTGTGTGAAAAAGTTGTGGAATATATTATAATTATGTGGGCAGACATTGCGTGCAGAACCGATGGTCAATGAAGCCGGAAGATTCTGGAGTGGTGACTGATGACCGGAAGACGCAGCGCACAGGGTAGACCGCTATAGACATTGTATGTATAGTCGCAAGAATCCGATGGATGCGATATGCAAACCGGCAGCATCACGATCAAATTTATATAACAGACGGCCGTTGCCTAGCATGTTGCACCATCTGCGCATGACTTGCGGACATGAATTCGCCCGCTCACCATTTCTCGTCTTTATTAAGATTTCTGTGGGACCGACGATCTGGTGAGGGTCGCGGGAATCCGATGGATGGATGAGAGACGCACACGACTGGTCGTTGTGGTGACACTTGGGGGAGACCGATGTCCAACAGTGGATGTTTTTCGGCTGAAATGATGATGATGCCACTATCATGTGTAATTTCTCTATTTTATGTGGATGTTGTTATTCCTAGTGCATACCAACGTGTAGGTTGTACATATATTACAAGGTATACGTATATTTTTTCCGAGTTTGCCTAGTCAACTCTACTTGCGTCATCAAATAAGATGCTTAATTCTTAGGGTTCCTTATGAAACTTGTTTTTTTATTCACCCTACCTACATTACGATTTATGTGTTGTATTTTTGTAAATTGTGAGCTTTAAATTTTTAATTCTATAGAAATGTACCTAGGCTATGAGTTACTACCGCCAAAAACTTGATTTTTGATGATTACATGTTTTTATTCGTCATCGTAGATTTATGCGATGCGATTCCGTGTGGCAAAGCATCGTTCAGGTAGCCATATAATGTTCGATGCGAATCAATTCGCAAGTTCATCATCGGACCACTAGACGTGTGGTATTGCAGCCTCTGCTGCTCCGGTAGGAAAGTCCATGCACAGAGATGCGTGATGGATTTTCCTACCGGAGTTTTCTGATCTAGGGTTCTTTACGTCAAGAGTCAATAGGTTACTTCTAGGAAATAATGTTGATGATATTTAAATTAACGTAAGTTTATTTTTTTTTATAAAATTGTTTTTAAAATTCGCTTAGTCAAACATGGTAGAAAATATTGTACTAAATCCACTTAGTCGAATATGGTACAAAGTCTTGTAAAATATACACGTTCTGCTACTGAACCCAACTCCTGTCACATGACAGTTTTTTTCACAATGTTCTCACATCATTTTTTTATAAGTATAAAATATTATAAGCGTCATTCTGTAATGATGAACTTAAGCTGATTATAATTGGTGCGTCATTCGGGGCTTTTCCCACTTCGTGTGTGTCATTGCCTCAGCATACCTAATAATATTTCTTTTTCATATAATCAGTCCTATGAGCAGATTTGTTGCACGATTGAGCGTCACACAAAGTGAGAGGAGACCTCATCCAGCTCGTTGAGAATAAAATAGAATACACTTTATTGTACTAACGCCATAAAAATAACACTGGGGTGTTTTTTTGCCTGGGAAATTAACGCAGGCCCCTACAGTGCCCAAAATAAAGTAATTCTGATTCCAAAATCTGGTCGATCGAAAAAGATGGTCGATGGCGACGAAAGGTTCTGGGGGGCGACCACGTAAAGAAAAATACATAATTAGAAGGCCTCCTACAACGTGGACCGATGACCTAGTGAGAGTCGTTGGAATGTAATGGATGCGAGGTGCATACGACCGGTCATTATGACAGCTCTTGGGGGAAGCCTATGTCCAGCTGGGGACGTTTTTCGGTTGTAATGATGATGATGGTGATGAAGACAACTGACAGTAGGTATACCTAGGTATTCTGCCTAGTCACTAAATGCCAGCTGTCGTAATGATACGAAGGATGAGTATACTAAGGGAAACAAGTCGTTAGTAACCAGGTAACTACTCTGTAACAGATTGGCACTCTACTAGTTACCGCCACCACAGACCGCCACTATTTTTACTCTGTGACAAAATGCCTAGTCACTGCCAACAGAGGGAGATAACATCACAACATTATGCCAGCATCTCCTGAAGGAATAGAGGTAACTGATAATCCATGTAACAAAATAATAATCATCATCATCTGCCTAGCCTTTTCCCAACTATATTGGGGTCGGCTTCCAGTCAAGCCTGATTTAGCTGAATACCAGTATTTTACGAGGAGCAGCTGCTTACCAGACCTCGACAACTCATTAACTGGGGTAACACGGTACTTCATGGCAAGACTGGAGTCAGATTTACTGGCTTCTGACTATCCGTAACGACTGCCAAAGATCTACAAATGACAGCTGGGACCAACGGCTTAACGTTCTATCCAAAAAATCATTATCATCATGTCGGTACTTTGCTCGTCTTTGCCGCCCTAAACACAAGTTACATCTTACATTGGGTGCCACAGTTCATCGAAAACTTTTATTTTATATTAATTCGTACTCGTAATATTGTAAATTGAGTGCGTCTAATGAAAGCGCGACCTAGAGTTTTTTTTTTAATTTAATCTATCACATACCCGCGAAACGAGACACAATAGTAAAACAATAACAGCGCGGTCTCATAGGACCGGTTGGGGATTCATGAACTAATTGGCAACATTATTCAGCCGCAATCGTAAGAAATAAAACAAATTGGGTAGTGTCAAGACATGATTCTCCTACTACTTAGTCAGTAATACCACATACAACATTTTTGGATTTAACCTCTTTTTCTCAGGTCGCGCTTTCATTAGACGGACTATCGGATTTATATGTCGTTTTTTGTGTAAAAAATTTGAACAGGATTATTTTAGTAGTTTTATAAATGAGATAGTAACTCTTCTCTTGACATATCCACACCTAACTAGTATATATGTCAAGAGACTAAATGCCGGTAAAATAAAAGAGATATTTCACCTTTATAAGGTCAAAAGCAAGCCATGCAGGTTACAAAATCAAGACGATTCCGGCTATCATTAGCTACATTTATCTCAACTTAACCTTATAGTGCATAAGTTATTCATAACATACCTAAGAATAACAAAATAATAATATTATTGTAATAAATTTTCACTTACCTCAACTATCTTGAGGACAAACGCGATACACACAAAGTAAATTAAAAATAATATTAACTGTACTTCTAACGTGAAAAAAACAGAATTTTTGAGAATTTAAACTATCAGTTTAAAAATAAACCAATGCCTAAAGTCCTATATACTACGAGAGTTTAATCTGTCAATTGAAAAAGAAACACTCAAAAAGTTAAAATAATATTGATTGTCTATTATGAAAATTAAATAAAGAAAAACACTGCCAAAAGACCTATAAATACTATTAAATTATTATCTGTCAAAAAAATAGCACACCAAAAATCTAGGTTATTCCTTTTTCAAATTCAACTATTTAATTCGATACTAATATTGTAAACTAATTTGCAATAATTATGAATCGATTATTCGCTGATACTAATATCTAAAATATTGCATATTCAAAGAATTTACTACGCAATATAACTTACAAATCACGCTACTACACTATGATAATTTATGATTATCAGCCCATAGACATATGGGTTTTCAGTCAATCAGTATTTTACGGAGATCCCGAACCTACCTCACTACTGTGGCTTCATCTTCGGATAGTTCGATTAGTTTTATAGGGTTTAGGCAAATAAATTCATACTTAAAGAAGTAAAGAAAGAAATTCTGAAATATAGAATAGAAAGAAAGATCTGACCCCCGATGATGGGAGTAGGGAAGAACAAAGAATAAGATACAATAGAAAGAAAGAAAGTTTATTGCATAGATAGACAAAAATGTTCCACTAGAATAGGAGTGATAGAAATATTTCTATTTATATTATACTAGCTGTCCCCTGCGGTTTTACCCGCATTTTTCGTTGCTGCTCCGCTCCCGTGGGTCGTAGCGTGATGGTATATAGCCTATAGCATTCCTCGATAAATGGGCTATCTAACACTGAAAGAATTTTTCAAATCGGACCAGTAGTTCCAGAGATTACCCCCTACATACAAACTTACAAATTTTACCTCTTTATAATATTAGTATAGAAAAGGTGAAACTGACTGACATATCAATGCACAGCTAAAACTACTGGAACTAGCAGCGTGAAATTTTACATAAGCTTTCCTTTTATGATGTAGGCGAGCACTAAGAGAGGATTTTTCAAAATTCACCCTCTAAAGTGGGGTATTGAGAATCCAAAGTTTGTACCTATAGAGCAACGTGCTTTCACGCAGGTAAAGCCGCTGGTCAAAGCTAGTTTTTATATACTTTATTGCACACCTTAAAACAGGACAAACATTAATAAAAATAAGCATCGTCGTCGTCAATAGGCGGTCTTATTGTACAGGGCAATCTCTTAAATGACAACTTATGGATGTACTGAACAAAAGATTAAGATTTGATTTGTACCACACAATGATTTGCTGGAAGAAAACTCAACCTTGAGTTAAACTCGCCTATGTACATGAACTGTGTTGTCCACTTATATTATATGTACTCGTATGTACCACTTAGGTATGGTTTACAATAAAGAATTAAAGAGTGTAGGAATACAATAGAATGTAGCGTAGCGAGTTACATCACAGATTACTATAAGATTAGCGGTAGGCTCAACAAACACACTGTACTGTATGTGCCTGAAGAATTACTTTAGGAGTGAATAAATTCCTAATTAACCTATCAATATCCGCGAAACGAGACACAATAGTAAGACAATAACAGCGCGGTCGCATGAGACCGGTCGGGGATCCATGAATTAATGCTATCGTCCAACTAGTTTTTATAAAAATGATACCAATGCCGCGCCGCGCCTAGCCTTTTCCCAACTACATTGGGGTCGACTTCCAGTCAAGCCGAAAGGTTATGTACAACAGAATATATGTAGAATCTTTTCCTTTTTTAAGTCAGTTAAAAATACGTCCAGTGTTGTCCATAGGATTGGGTTTCACTCAGTAAATGTCTAACACGCCCTCCCGATCCACCCTAGAACGGAAGAAGTTATTGGATGTTGGTTAACGTCTCCGGACGATAAAGCTAAAAATTAAAGTATCAAGTGCGATGTAGATAAAAGTGGAGGTTATAACCGGCGGCACGTAACTTGGCAATACGCAGAAATCGTTTTTTAGATCTATTTGGTGGTCAAGTGGGACGCGGGGTATGAGGTAGCGCCGATTCGGCGCGCGATTGGTGCAGTATTATAATAGTAGTTTATGATTGGTGCGTTAGACGACTTTTGCCTCCGCACTGCGTTACGTTCCGTTCGCTCATTCGCTTTTTTGTGCACCATGCGCGAAACTTGCCAACTTATTTGCCGGGTATTATACCAGAAGATAAAGAAGCTTATAGAATAGAATAGAATCAAATAAACTTTATTGTACACCAGAAGCTTAAAGCTTATCTTTGCAATGAACTGATTAAGAGTCTGCAGGTGATAAATTGCTCAGTGCACCAGTGGTTTTATATTAACCTAGCTTTGAGCAGTGGTGGCCCAGTGGTAACGACCCGACTTACGAGTTGTAGGCCGCTGGTTCAAACCCAGCCAGGCGCATTACTTTGTGTAATTTATTTCATCACCACTGCTCTCAAAAAAGGTGAAGAAAAACATCGTGAGGAAACTGGTATGACCTAGAACTAAAAAAATCGAAGACATATGCTCTCTTATGGAGGAGGTCTGAGTCCCAGCTTTTGGAACATTGTAAGGCTAATGCTATGCTATGCCGTACCATGTTTTTGATAAATAAAAATATTGTATTATTATTATTTAACTAAAACGGGCAAAGCCATAGGTCATGGCTATCCATTAAATTTAACTACTCATGCTTTAAAACAATCGTTGTGATAAAGTCATATCGCATCATATCCAGTACGCACCGGTTAATAAGACCTAGATAAGTAAATAGTACCGATAAATTTGTTGCATTATGTAGTAGATATATTGATGCTTTTGTCACAGTGTTTAATGTCAAAGTCTTATTTATTTTAAACTAGCTTTTACCCGCGGCTTCGCTCCCGTCAAATGACTACCCTACATGTCCTACGCTACCCTACCCTACCTTCCCTACACTACCCTACCTACCCTACCCTACACTACCCTACACTACCCTACCTACCCTACTTTACCTAACTTATTTTTTTTTTAGTATTGTCTCTCCATAAAAACCATTATTGAACATCAACGAACATTTAAAAAAAAAATCAGCCAAATCGGTCAAACCATTTTCATGTTATGTCGTGACAACGGAAAACGGGTTTCATTTTTATATATATAGATAGACCATTTTACATGCACTTTTCAATAGTCAACATGTCAGTCAGTCATAAAAGAAAATGAAGCTAAATTCCAAAAAACGTTCCAAAGCGTAGATCTCTATGGAAAAGAACATGAAAGAGAGAAAAGATGATGATACGCTCGACGCATTTTCCGTCAGATGTCAACCGACCCTAAAAAAGGTTTGTTTAAAGGTCTAATTTTGTATTGCGAACGGAGTATACCGACTGTTTTTTATACCCTGAGACTAAAATGACATTACAACACGCAAGAACTGGCGTCATTCCTATTGTAAGTTTGACATTACCTATGTCAATTTAGTCTCAGGGTATAAAAAACAGACGTTCGTTATTTATAGAGGTAAAAGTTCGCACTTCCGTGTATTTTGGTTACGCGTTCACGTTCAAAGGGAAGAACGGTATTAAATAAATTGGAACACATGTAGGTATAGCATTTATATCCTCAGGGTCAGGATTCCTGCATCCTCCACTTGATAACGCCTTGTGAACCTACACTATGCCCTCTGGCAAGAATAAATGAAAACAATGTTCTTTTGAGAAAGTGTTCCTTTTAACATATTATCGTTGTGTGAGCTACACTCGTACGTAAGTGTTACATTATCCGTGAGTTGGGATTTAGGCAGTTGTCCCATTGCTAACGACAAGCGAGAAGCGAGTAGAACTGCGAACTAGAAACGAGTTGGCGAGCAGTGAGAAGCAAGTGCGCTATTCCGACAGTTTAGCCGCCAGGCTATAAGCGAGTGTGCGATTATGACGGGCGATACTCGCACCACTCGCTTGGGGCTGCTAGGCTTGCCTGTGCTATACTGCTCACTCTACGCACGTGAGTTCTGACCGCCAAGTGAGGGTAGCCGAGCAAGTATCGCTGAGCGAATTACTTTTGAACCGTTTTTTTTTTTCTTTTTTTTTATTATTATTATTATCGCAGAACCACTAAACTAGCTGAGCTAGTCCTCGTCAAAAATCATCATCATCATCATCATCTACCTAGCCTTTTCCCAACTACATTGGGGTCGGCTTCCATTCAAGCCGGATTTAGCTAAATGCCAGTATTTTACGAGCAAACAAAATCAGACCTCCACAACCCATTAACTGGGGTAACACCGTACTTCATGGCAAGACTGGAGTCAGGATTTACTGGCTTCTGTTGTGATGTTAAGATGTTTACCCATCACATTTATTGACACGGAATGTAAATCTTATAGTGCGTACGTTTCTTGAGCGAGAAAATAGCCGACAGTGGGGCAGCTGCCTTAACAATGGCATAATTTATTTGATCCCTCACCAAAACTATTTTTAGACGTAAATACACCGAAATAAATGTATATTTTTGTTTTAAGACGTCAAATGTAGAAGAAACATATAAACCTTATACTTTTATCTCGGGAGTATGCTCCCTTGGAATATTTTTCTGGCGAGCTAACCATTGCTTGTCGTCCGATGTAGAGGAGCTGTCGACGATTTGAGCTAGGTAGGTACTTACTAGGCGACCGGACAGCGAGCTACCCATTGCCCTTCGTTCACAACCCGCGAATATTTTAACCATTCACACTGCAAATAAAATCATAACCTTAAAATACAATAAATCAAAACTAAGAAGCCTTAAAGTAAGCAATTTGCAATATTGCAAATTCGTAGAACTTAAATGAGGCCACCTCGAAATATGAGCAGTGTATCACATGCTTACACATAGATTTCTTTGATTTTACTAATGACCGCCTTAGGGCTCTCACCCACGGCGACTTTTAGCGATACTGTCGTGTGTTTCAAACGCACGAAAGCATCGCTACTAACGCACGAAAGCATCGCTACTAACGCGCACTAGTCGCATTTGTAACGCGCTACTAGCGCGCTACAGTATCGCGACTGTATCGATGCAAACGCGCAACCGTGTCACTACTGACTTAGTACTTGACTTAAGGTCCTATGTCCCCTAGCTGGGGCAGAGGGCGACGACAGTAGTAGCTTTCGCATCTGCCAATACAGTGCGTCGCCAGGTCTGCCGGGGACGGCCACGCTTCCTTTTTCCTTGTGGACTCCAGTCCAGCGCCTGTTAAGGTATGTGATCGGGATCCCTCCTAAGCGTGTGACCAATCCAACTCTACTCGAGACGTTTAATCTGGTGATCGATCGGGCTTTCGTGGCATTTCTCCAATAGCTCTACGTTAGAAATGGTCGAGGCCTATGTCCAGCTTCCTTCGAGTCCTTGGGGGAGGCCTATGTACAGCACTGGACGTCTTTCGGCTGAGATGATGATGATGATAGAAATGGTCTCGGGCCAGTAAATGAGATTACTGGCCGAAGCATCTCTACTGCATCGCTACAAATAGATGCCGTGGACGAGAGGCCTTAGCAACAATAAATGTGAGATTTTACTAAGAAACAAGTAACTTAAGTCATGGTGTACTGTTCATGATAAAGCGACGTCAAGACAAATGAGGTTGGGATAGGTCGGGAATCGGGTTGCGTACAACCTCCTTACGGATGGGAATTCCTTTGTCATTCTCAGGTGATTTGCTGAGTATGAATTGTGTGTCTGTAGGATAAATTAAATGGAATGGTAAGGACTATGCTGGGAATCTCCTTGGCTGTTCAAAAGGTTCAATTCAAGGTCATTAAAACAAATATTAATTAAAAATGTTAGTAACTATTTTTTATTATGCTCGCGTTTGTCCACTATCTATGACAGTGGTTCCTAACCTTTTCAATGTCACTACCCCTGTGAACAAGTATGTGAATCGAGTTTACCCCTAGCTAATTCAAAATAATTAAAACCACACAAATTGGAACGAAAATATGTTTATTAGAAAGAAATTGCACTTTTAGGTAACTAGTAAAGTAATATATAAATCTCAGCGTTAACTAGTGTGAAGGTTGAAATTGCTTTGCATTGGCAAGTTTGACAATATTAGGTTCGGTTTCACTCAACGCGCATCTCATGTCATGTTCAACATTCAAACGGTTTCTGGGTTGCTATTTTAACACTATTTCGTGCCCACTCGTGTTACCCCCCTAAAATCTCCGTTTTACCCCTGCGGGGGTAATTACCCCCAGGTTAGGAACCACTGATCTATGATATGGCCGATGATGGAGCGTGCTTGCCTAGGAGTAACCTATTCACTCTTGACTTAAAGAATTGTAGCTATCAGGAAACACAGACAACTCCGGCAGGAAATTCTACTCCTTAGCTATAAGCACAATAAACGTGTTCCTAAAACGCTTTGTGCGTATGGGTGGGATATTCACCATGTACCGGTGGACGGTGGTGCGACGCCGTACATCTTGAGTTCCGATGATGGAATGGACTTGATGATGTAATAAAATTGATGACTAACTTAATGATAAATCGTTGTACTGATTGATAATAAATATACCTACTCATTTACGGTACTTTTCTGACACAATTTTTTTAATTTTTCCTGATTGGTACTTATCATTTTGTTTGACCTTATTATCACAATTTTACTAGTTAAATTTTTTAGTATTTTGATATTTGACATTTAACCTTATCAATAGAATTTTATACATTTTTTCCTTAAGTTTGTGAATGAAATATTATTGGCATGTCCATATGACGGTAGAATATGGAGGAACTCATTATATAAGAAAACATCTATGTACCTATCAATCACCTATATTTGGCAAAGAAATAAACATATAGATCCATGGTATTTGTTTGTGCAATGATGTCAGACACACTCGATATATGCAGATAACACATAGTGATTACTGTGAAAGTTGTATTTTTTTATGAATTTTTTTAAAGGCGCGTGTAGCCGTGTATCAAATATATTTGGATGGCACAAGGACGAGGTACTCATACTCGTACTACGGATACTTATCAGTCGTCTTCAAATTCTTTACATTTTTGTGTTCCTAGATTGCATCTAAAAAGATACTGTATCTAATTAATTGTCAATTAAACCTTGTAGATAGAGTGTCCTTTTACTTGATAAGATAATCAATCAGGTGAATGAACTAAATATGTTATAGTAATATCACCTTCCTGCCCTTGTCCTATGTAACTTTGGTTCATCATCATCATCATTTCCGCGAGGAGCTCGTGGCTAGATAATAACAACCACACGGGCTGATCTTCAAGGTTAAGCAACGCTTGCCGAGGTTGGTCTGCGGATGGGTGACCATTTTAATATACCCAGTTTCCTTCGTGCCTCAGAAAGCACGTTAAGCCGTAGGTCCCGGCTGTCATTTGTACATCTTTGGCAGTCGTTACGGATAGTCAGAAGCCAGTAAATCTGACTCCAGTCTTGCCATGAAGTACCGTGTTACCATGTTGTGTAGATGATCATCATCATTTCCACCGCAGTTTGTCCACAGTTGGACATAGGATTCCCACAAAAGTCGGTCCTGTGCGTCTCACATCCGTCACATTCCTGCGACTCTCACTAGGTCATTGGTCCGCCTTGTAGAAGACCTTATAACGCTGCATCTTCCCACCCATATGCACTATTTTAACATATTCATTGTGCATACAGCTAAGGAATGGAATTGTCTGCCGGAATTTGTTCTTCCTGATAGCTACAATCTAAAGATCTTTAAGTCAAGAGTGAATAGGTTACTTTTTGGCAATCGTGCACAATAGTCGGCCACATCATCGCTTACCATCAGGTGAGTTAGTATTCAAACGCGAGCCTATCTGTACTAAAAAAAATCTATTATTATGTCATTTCTAGAATAGTACGGTGATCTTCCGATACCTGGTAGACATTCCATCCATACGCACAAAACGTTTTGAGAACACATAAATTGTGCATACAGTTCAGGAGTAGAATTTCCTGCCAGATTGTAGAAGAATGCGGTTTTTTAGGCAGAATTTTTTCAAGCGCACTTTTTTGCTACTTTAATTATTCACGAAGTGAATCCTATATTCTGAACAAAGTATATTGGTATAATTTTATATCTAAAGTGTCTACCTACACATTTAAACAATTTATAGAGTCATTGATAAAAGCAGGATCTCAGAAAATGGGAGCTGAGAATTTTGTTGTAGTATTGACTACAATAATAATGATCAGCGAAGCTAGCCGAGAGGGCTGACTTGACCCCTCCTTCTTGCATCGTTTACCCTCAATGCTGAGGGTCGCACCGATGAACCACTTTTCTGTGGACTATAGTTCGCGTGGTGGATTACGGCTCATTCCCTCTCCTAGAAAGGAAGCCTGATTACCAGCAATGAGAACATTATAAGGCTCATGCTATACTATATTACGCCATGTTATCCTATCTTCAGCGATGTGGATGGCATCGCAGACTGTGGTCTCCAGTGTAGCACTGATTTAGTCTGACCAACGTATCAGAACGTTCCTGCCTTTGGGTTTTTTTTTCCTTCTACTTTTCCTGTCTACAACTATGAATATGACTCAAAACATTTGCTGTCAAATAGGTACTGCAGAAACCTTGCTATGTGTTACATACGCATTCTAAAGGAATTTGAAATGACTGTAGAAACTAAATAGGTACTTTCTAAACTTGACAGTGGTGAAATGCTCAACTGTGTGAAGCAAAATCAATAAAAAAAGTTTTTTGACCCAATGTTTTAGTTAGTTGTAATTAGTTTAGAGTTGTTAATTAAGTATATATTCTTAAAAATATATCTTTATCTATTAATGACATAAATTCGTGCTTGTCTACGATCCCACCTGACGGTAAGCAGTGATGCAATCGTTGATGGTGAAACGCAATAGTTTATTAAGAGCCTATTCACTCTAGCCTTGAAGACACTAAAATAATAATCTAAAAACAATTACATTAAAATTATTTGCCTTTAACAAACATGGTATGTCGTGTCAACTGATTCCCACGTTGCCACCCGATTTCCCGCAATGCGAAATCATCGAAAATCGATATAACTTAACAACTGCGCAATCTTTTACTGACAATGTTGATATTACAGCCTAAGTCACTGATAAGTCGCCGGCGCAACACTAGTACCTCACTCAGTACTTCGCAGTCGAACGAAAAACACGTATCGATATTCGATAAAACTTTTCGGTGTTGGACAGCACTATTTTGTGATTGGAACGTCGTTACGTGTGATTTTTTTTTTATCTGTGTACTTTTTTTAAGTATTTTTTTTTAATTTTATTTTTTTTCGTCGCGTTCGGTCTGTGTTCTTGATTTGAACATTTGTGTTTTATTTTATAAATTAAAATTTCACAAAGATGTTAAATGGTTATAGAATACAATATTTCTTATATTTTGCTATAAAGTAGTTTTTGGTTTTCGTATTAATAATAAATATTTGTTTGATTGTGTTTCTCGCTGTTTCATCATTCTTGGATCGGGTGAGTACCTCCATATTTTTTTTAATTCAGCTTGCGAATGTGTGAGTAATCTATGTATCCGTGAAATTAGTTTTAACTTTTATTATCGTATTTTATGAGAATGTTTTAATGTTTAACCAGTATTTTTTATGATTTATGAATGCTTATACAAGAAACATCATTCCATATTTTAGAGCCACGTTGAAAAGAGTATGTTTCGATAGAGTACTACTGTGTGTGAGTGTGTACTTTCTTTTTATCAACTTTTTTACATGTGGGGGCTTGTAATAAGCGATTGGATAGTATTACTCTCTTTATATAATTTTATTTCTATTATTCTGTAAGTCTTCTTTAAAATAAATAAGAGTTTAACTGACTATCACTAACGGAGAGTCACTTTAATTACTGCTAACGTTTGAATCCCCAACCGGTCCAATGAGACCGCGCTGTTATTGTTTTACTATTGTGTCTCGTTTCGCGGGTAGCTGAGTAATTAATGTTAAGTTCCTAAAGTTAAATCAGTCAGCATCATAAAAAAGTCATTCATCATTATCAGTTTAGCTCTTTACTACAAATATAAAGCAGATAAAACACTTCTAAATAACTCCGAGATTGTAGTACCTTCAGTTAAAATATTGACACGCTGATAAAACTAGCTATAATTGTATAATCTTAAGATACAGTACAAATAATTACTTTACTAACAGGGAAAGTATACTCAGATAAAATATCATTCATTTATAATAAAGCATTTCTAGAAAATACTAGTTTTATATAACCACTAGCTGTTGCTAACGGCTTCGCCCGCGTTTATATTGAAAATTGTCAAGACAACCTACCACCGGGATGAAAAGTATCCTATGTGCTATTTCAGGACATGGTCTACCCGTGTGCTAAGTTTCATCGAAATCCGTTCAGCCTTTCGAGCGTGATGAAGTAACAAACATACGCAAATTCACAAAACTTTCGCCTTTATAGTATTAGGTGTCATGGTGGGAGCCGTGGGAGGGAGGACTGACTCCAGTCTTGCCATGAAGCACCGTGTTACCCCAGTTAATGGGTTGTGGAGGTCTGGTATGGAGCCGTTCCTCGTAATATACTGGTAGTCAGCTAAATCCAGCTTGACTGGAAGCCGACCCCAATATAGTTGGATTAAAAGGCTAGGTAGATGATGATAATGATAGTGAAAGGGAGGGGACCGTTGTCCACCATACTAGAGGACATCCTCTAGTAGGGGTAGCACGGTACTTGGCAAGCGTTGCTTAACCTTGAAGATCGGCCCGTGCGGCTGTTATTATCTAGCCACGAGCTCCTCAACGTCAATCCATTTGACGATATAAACTGAACTGAAAGATGGAGTTACATTATAAGCTATAATATACCTAGTGTGTTAAAAAACACTGAAAAGTACAAAATAATCTTAATTTCGGATGTCAGTGTCCAAACTATTATAGGAACACCGACATCCGAAATTAAGGTTATTGCATACATTTTAGTGTTTTTTTTTAACATTGTAAAGTCGGTTGTATTTTCTCCTAAAAAAATTTACGGCTATCCGTATGCGACCTCTTCAGACATCACAGTAGCTCTTTCTCGCTCACACGCCGACATTTTAACATGTCACGATAAGGCCCCAGGAATCTCGATTCCATCTTAAAAATGGAGTAGTCCCGTATCAGTACCCAGATTTTCGGCACCAAAATTGTCGGCATGGAATATTTCCGATTCGGAAGCCATTCGATTCGGAAAATAGCTTGGGTGCCGACACGGAAATACTCCTACGGCATTCAAGCTATTCCCGATTCGGCACCAATAGGTATTTTGGACAGGTAGTATCACATACCCACGAAACGAGACACAATAGTAAAACAATAACAGCGCGGTCTCATGCGACCGGTCGGGGATTCATGAATTAAAATACCTATTGGTGCCGAATCGGGAATAGTTTGGGTGCCGAAAATTTTGGTGACGAAAATCTGGGTGCAGATTCGGGAATACTCCGTTATTTTTGGTGTTTTAATGATTCCTATCGTGTTCCCTCTCCTAGAGAGGAGGCCAGAGTCCCAACAGTGGGAAGATTATAAGGCCAATAATGCTAATGCTAATGATTCCTATATTGTGATGAAAGATTGGTGTAGTTTTCTAACTCAAATGTAATGCCGAAACGGGAATAGTCGTTAAAAATGTGTGGAATGGTATGAATGCGTCCATTACGGCTGACCTTGGCGGTTGATAGGTAGATATCGGTCTAATCAGGAAGACGCTAGCAATGCGAGTTCGTTAATTATTATCGTGTGACTTATGGCTTCCGGGGTCAATAGTCGGACTTAACTTTAAAAAATATGTAGGTATGTCTGTCTTTTAGTGTGCGTTTGGGCTGTAGAACTTCGAAATGGAAATAAAAAGCAAGGCGTCGTCTATACTGACTTTTTTCGGCAAAAGTACATACATTGTTAAATTGTCTTGCCATGAAGTACCGTGTTACCCCAGTTAATGAGTTGTGGAGGTCTGGTAGGCAGCCGCTACTAGTAAAATACTGGTATTCAGTTAAATCCAGCTTGACTGGAAGCCGACCCCAATATAGTTGGGAAAAGGCTAGGTAGATGAAAGAGCAACTGAAGGACACAGCTGTGGTTGTAGTCAGTAAGTCTGACATGCTCTCCTACTCTAACCTAGAGAGGGAGGAAAGTTGTTAGATGACTTTCCACCTTAAAAAAGAAACCTAATTTAACTCAATTATGGAACCTAAAAATTCTGAGAGGTAACTTAACCACAATTTTACGAGTAAACTTATATGTATGTTATTCAATATCCCTTTAGTATTAATTTTTATTAGTGACGTACGTACAGTAGCCCATATCAGTATTACCACTGTAGCAGGCCTAATGTAGTTCGGAGCTTAAACGGAATGCGAGCTCAGCATATACTGGTCCCTATCTACATATATTATTATGATGGTCACTAATGGTGATAGTATCAAAAGTTACAACGGTAATGTTGTCAGATTAATTTCCTTTCCTTTTCTTGGTTAGTTTAAAGGTTAACTAACAGCAGTTCTTCAATGAATGCGGATGTATGTCTCACAAATTATATATCATCATTCTGTTAGCATTAGCATCATCGGCCTTATAATGTTCCCACTGCTGGGACTCAGGCCTCCTGTCTAGAAGAGGAAATGGGCTATAATCCACCGCGCGGGCCCAGTACAGATTGGCGGATGTCACGTCTTCGAATTTTTGGTTCTAGGACATGCCGGTTTTCTCACGATGTTTTCCTTCACCGTTTTGAGAGCAATGGTGTTGAAATAAATTACACAAAGTAATGCGCCTGGCTGAGTTTGAACCCGCAACCTACAACTTGCAAGTCGGGGCAGGGCAATTTTGGCCACCACTGCTCTAAGATTATCATCTGTCATCATCATCATCATCTGCCTAGCCTTTTCCCAACTATATTGGGGTCGGCTTCTTTCATCTTCTAAGATTATCATCTATAAGATATAATAATATTGCCGTATGGGCCATATGGGTCGTTTTTATTTTTGAGATGCAAAATCATTCACTACCCCACAGTAGGTGCAGTTTGTGAGGAGCTCGTGGCTAGATAATAACAGCCGCACGGGTCGATCTTAAAGTTAAGCAACGCTTGCCAAGGTTGGTCTGTGGATGGGTGACAATCGTAACATACCGAGTTTCCTCCGTGCCTCGGAAAGCACGTTAAGCCGTAGGTCCCGGCTGTCATTTGTAGATCTTTGGCAGTCGTTACGGATAGTCAGAAGCCAGTAAATCTGACTCCAGTCTTGCCATGAAGTAGGGGAGAGGTGGCATGAAAGGGACGCGTATTGAAAGGGACAAGACGAATATCTTGTAAAATAAGAAACTTCTAGAAACGAGAATATTTTTGTTCTGTGGCCATCCCGAAGCCCAACCATTCGTACCTAACGTCCCGCTTCTATCATTTCAAACATGGCGACGGCGAGCAAGTGTTCGTAATCGTACACAAAAGTAAATTTTTCGTTATTCTTTAGAAGTGTTTGGTGAAATGTTGTAATTAGATAAGTATTGTTTTACCAGTGTTTCGTTCGACTTAGTTATCTACAAATACGAGAACAAAAGGTCAGAAAACATTTATTAATTGGTAGTAGGTTTTAAAGTCATTTTTATTATTTTTGAGTCATATTTATGAAAGGGACTCGAAAAATGGTTATGAATGGGACGTCCCTTTCATAACTGTAACATTCATAAACAGTACTTTAATTAGCTAATTAGTACACAATCTCTGTAACACCTAGAATCTGGCTAACAAATGACTAGTTTTAAGCTTTTCTTATCATCATGTTTTGCAATAAAAAGTATTTTATTTATTTGTCTATCTATTTTGTTGTTTTGTAGTAATATTTTTGTTATTATTATATTTGCAGTATAAATATGCCCAGAACACTTGTAGAAGTATACAAAATAGAAGAAGTTGTGAATGAAACTGTATATAAGCATTAATATTGTCTTAGTCTCTCTTCTATATCTTAGTTGATGATTAAATGTAACCAAGAAACCAAATAAGTTAAGATAATTGAGTAAAACTCATATAAAAATATAAACACTTAAGTTGTTTAAAAATAAACAATTATAAAAAGGTTAATTACAGTTTAATTTCAGTTTCAGTGTTTTCTCTAAATATTTTTAGTGAAAATTATTGGTTATTATTTTTTTGCTAGTTGCATTACTAGTCATAATTTTACGATTAGCACCTAGGAGATTTATGTTAGGATAGCCAGATAACCAAACTTTAAGATTGTTGTTTGTTTGTAACTTAAAAACTAGATTTTTAAACATTATCAAACTAGTATTAATATATTGTAGAATGATTTTATATGGATATTATATACTGTCCCTTTCATAAATGAATCCGTCCCTTTCAATACAGCTCATTTATGAAAGGGACAAAATCCACATTTTTTTAAATCGTTAATATGAGTACCTAAGAATAAGGACATATTAATTATTTACTTTTATTTCATTAGAAGATGAATGTAGGTTTCTCATTCAGGTTCAACCTATTTAAAATATTATATAGAGCGTTCACTAGAGCCACTAGAACAAAAATGTCCCCTTCATGCCACCTCTCCCCTACCGTGTTACCACAGTTAATGGGTTGTGGAGGTCTGGTAGGCAGCCACTCCTCGTAAAATACTGGTATTCAGCTAAATCCGGCTTGACTGAGAGCCGACCCCAACATAGTTGGGAAAAGGCTAAGCAGATGATGATGAGGTATACGTATCACGCCCACGTGGCAAAGCAGCTGGCAGTAACTAGTATGTCATAAACAAAAGATATAGCTGAAATAAGATAGCAGTGCCTTACGTCCACATTCCCTTAATCACTGCTTATTAATTTTTACTTCTTGCTCCACTTTAGAAGTGACTTTCGCTTTGATGAAGCGCAGATTAATAAAATTACAGTTTAAGGGTTCGTTTCCACTGGCACGACTTTGGATAGAGTAGAGAGGAGTGGACCATCATCATCATCCTACTACCACCTAGCCTTTTCCCAACTATGTTGGGGTCGGCTTCCAGTCAAGTCGGATTTAGCTGTATACCAGTATTTTACGAGCGGCTGCCTACCAAACCTCCACAGCCCATTAACTGGGGTAACACGGTATTTCATGGCAAGACTGCATTCAGATTTACAGGCTTCTGACTATCCTATAGGAGTGGACCATCAATTGGCTCATTAGTATTCAAAATGTCTACTCTGGATCATTGGAAAGAGTGTAAGTGGAGCGGAGTGAAGCTGAGCCGACTTTTTTTAAATTGATATAAACTGGTCCTTGACTGCAATCCAGCGGGATGGTATGCAGTATGCACAAACGTTAACGCTCAGACGATAGAGGTATCATCAATGTACCGGTGGACACTCGCCTTTCCACCATCGGCATCGTACAGCAGCAGTACTCTGTCTGATTGTCCGATGGTCGAAAGGTGATGGCGGAATTAAGTCATGTCATTCCCGCGCACACTCTTTTTTTTCTCCAAAATACATCCTATAGAATACCGAAAAGCTAACACCCTACGTCTGTGCTCTAGACTAGACTTTATATGTCTGTGTTTTCTTTACACGACTGAACGGAGTCAAGTAGATTCTGGTGCCGAGCGGCGAGCATAAAGGGCAAGTAGCTCAACTCCGGTAATCCGGTCCTCCGGTACGTACCCCCGGTACCCCCGTTCCACTCAACTCCAATGGAAACACTTGGCACTTCTCTCTGCTCGTCTCCGCTCCACTCCGTAAATTTTTTTAACGATCTAAACGAGTGCTTGACCGCGATTTCACCTGATGGGAAACAGTGGTGTAATCGTTGATAGTGAAGTGCACTAGTTTATTAAAAGCCACTCTAACCTTGAAGACACCCAAATTATAATCGGACGGGAAGACCACAGCAGGAAAATTGTTTCGCTTCAGTGTAAATGCACCTTAACGCGTTGTGGGCTCTAAAATACACGTATGTTGCCTGTTCCAAAAATATAACTTTTAATTAAATAACTTTTATTTCTTAAGTTTTTTTCTTAACTGAAGATTTAAATGAGTGTGTTTGAGTGGTGCCGGTTTCCTTAGCAACTTAGCGAGATGGTAATCCTGTGAACTGAGGATTTTGAAAAATAAAAATTGGAATTTAGTAGTAGATTTTATTACAATTAATCATGGAATTTGTAAACAAATAAAACTACAGTACTTAAAATGCGGTCCCTCAGTACTCACAGACTCTGACCTAGGAAATTATTTGGAAAAATTCAGTTCATTTACAGTAACTACAGACATTTAGTAAAGAATTTCTACAGCTATTTATTTATACTGAATAACAGACCACAAAGCATGAAATAAAAAAAATACATAACGTTTAAACCACGGTTTAAACTTACTCAATCTACACAAGTAATATATATATTTTAGTGAATATTACCGAATGAAATAAATTAAATCTTAAGGCACCTTTGTGGTAGATAAATAAATAAATACGTTATGTTATTTTAATTTCATCATCATCATCTCAGCCGAAAGACGTCCACTGCTGGACATCGGTCTCCCCCAAGCGTCGCCACAGCGACCGGTCCTGTGCGTCTCGCATCCATCGGATTCCCGCGACCCTCGCCAGGTCGTCGGTCCACCTAGTGGGAGGCCTTCCTTCCTTTTTTAATTTAATTCTTTACAAATACCCAGATTTGTTCTACAATTTTGTTATGTCCACTATTATACGGTTTTTATTTTGCGAAGTACCACTATGGTCCCACAGCTCACATGTACATGCGAAATGTGGCTTTTGCCTGCGATTTTGTCCGTTTGTTTCTTTTTGTTTTAAATTAAAATTTACTAATCCTAATGCTCACAGCTTTGTAATCGTTATTCTACAAACATTTACAAACATGTTTACCTCTTCATAATACCAGTTTTGGTTGGTTAGATTCGTATAGACTCAGCTTAGGTAGTGTTTTATTTTATCGTCTTTAGATATCGATCAAGTGTCGTTAAATATCATCACTAGGCCTCCCCCAAGCGTCGCCACAGCGACCAGTCCTGTGCTTCTCGCATCCATCGGATTTCCGCGACCCTCGCCAGGTCGTCAGTCCACCTTGAGGGAGGCCTTCCAACGCTGCGTCTTCCGGTACATGGCCGCCACTCTAGAACCTTCGGTCCCCATCGACCATCTGTTCTACGAGCAATGTGCCCTGCCCACTGCCACTTAAGTTTGGCGATTCTTCGGGCTATGTCAGTAACCTTAGTTCTCTTGCGGATATCTTCATTTCTAATGTGATCACGCAAAGAAACGTTACATAATTTACACGTAATCATATCGACTAAACGCGATCTGTGAAGACTTCGTCCTACGTACGTGCGAAGCCACATCTTTAGTTGCTATTTGTATAAAACGAGTGTATTTCAACCGCTTCGCTTCATTCACTGCCCCGCACCCACGTGTTGTTGGTCACATAGCATTAGCATTATCGGCCTTATAATGTCTCCACTGCTGGGATTTAGACCTCCTCTCTAGAAAAGGGAATGAGCCATAATCCACTGCTCGGGCCCAATGCAAATTGGTGGATGTCACATGTCTTCGAATTTTTGGTTCTAAGACATGCCGGTTTACTTACGATGTTTTCCTACACCGTTTTGAGAGCAGTGGCGATAAAATAAATTACACAAAATAGTGCGCCTGGCTGGGTTTGAACCCGCGACCTACAACTCATAATTCGGGGCCATTACCACTGGGCCACCACTGCTCTCTGTTTTAGGATTACATAAAGTAATATGCCTTTGTGCTTGTGCTTTGAGTGACCAGTGCTTGACGGTCATCCCACCTGATGGTAACCAGCGCCTGGTTTTAACCGACGATCTACAACCCGTAAGCCGGAGTAGTTACCACTAGGTTTCCACAAACGTGGAAATAATTTAGGTGTCTTCAAGGCTAGAGTGAATAGGCTCTTAATAAGTTAGTGCAGCTCACCATCAACGATTGCATTACTGTTTACCATCAGGTGGGATCGCAGTCAAGCACTAGTACATAACAATAAAAAAAAAATGTTACGAGTATTTTTTATTGTATAGACATCAAATAACGTTCATCAAAACTAACAATGTAGGTTGTTTTTCATCCTACCTAGTTCCTAGTCTGTCTGTTCCGTAACAAACGGAGCTTAACTACATACCTACTTTGAATCTTGACTAAAAACTAAAATCTGTTGATTCACTCAAGGATGATTACGTATGACCAATTGTAGTAAAATACTATACATCTTCCGGTACGCGGTTGTCGGTCTAGAATCTTTTGTCCCAATCACCAAATTGTAATAAAATACTCAGAGTTTTACGGTACGCAGTCGCCGATTCTTTTGGTCCCATCGATCGATAGTTACCAGACGTCCGAAGATGTTCTTCGAACGTCTGGTAACAATCCGGACCAAGTCCATGTCGTCGACGGCACGTATTGTTCCACGCGCGCCTCAAAGAGATGTCAGCAAACTGTATGGGCCCGACAGGGTCAAAGCCTTCTGGGGCCTGGGTTGACAAAAGAGATCCACGGGACGCCGGAATTAGGGCAAGGCAGGAACAGGAGTGAGTTTCAGCCAGTAACATACCATCACTCATTGATCATGTCTAAAAGTTGTTTTAGCCGTTTCGCTATATTTTTAGCCCATATCTCAGAAATGGAAAGTTTCAACTTTTAAAATTGTTTATACACAATATATTTTTATCAAAACCGTACCTCCGCTCTTCCAATTAAAGAAACTACGTAATAACATTCAAAGATAATGATTATGTTTTTAGGGTACCGTACCCAAAGGATATAAGGAACCCTCTTACTAAGAGCTGTCCATCCCTCTTTTTTTGGTAGTGGAATCATCAGAATGACTTTACCGCTCTTGAGCGGAGCGGGAGGGCCTGTCAGACAAGAGTCTAGTAAGAACTAAACCCTACCCCGTTCCTTCGTTGCCTTCGATCTGGGGGACAAGGACTTACCTTTCGGAGCTTTCCGTCCCTCTGTCTGTCGGTTTGTCACCATGCTATGTATATTTTGTAGTGAATGAGATAGTATGACATCACAAAAGAACTATGACCGAACATGAACCTTGATAGCTAGACAGATGAAATTTTCACAGATTCCTGTTGCCGCTAGAGCAGCTTGTGGCTAGATAATAACAGCCGCACAGGTTGATCTTCAAGGTTAAGCAAAGAAGAAGAAAGAAAGAAAGAAAAATTTTGCAACGCTTGCCAAGGTCGGTCTGTGAATGGGTGACCATCTTAACATATCGAGTTTCCTCCGTGCCTCGGATAGCACGTTTAGCCGTAGGTCCCTGCTGTCATTTGTAGATCTTTGACAGTCGTTACGGATAATCAGAAGCCAGTAAATCTGACTCCAGTCTTGCCATGTAGTACCGTGTTACCCCAATTTAATGGGTTGTGGAGGTCTGGAAGGCAGCCGCTCCTCGTAAAATACTGGTATTCAGCTAAATCCGGCTTGACTGGAAGCCGACCCCAATATAGTTGGGGAAAAGGCTAGGGAGATGATGACTGTTGCCGCTAGAACAAAAAATACACAGAATATTTTTTTTGCCTTTTCTTGCTACAGATGTCACGGAACCCTTCGTGCGCGAGTCCCACTCGCACTTGCCCCGTTTTTACGTTAGGTATAATGTTTACGAGTAAGTTCAACCAGTTTATTTTTAAGTTAATTTAACAATTTGTATTCAATGATTCCGTTTTGAGTTAATTTCGTCGGCGATGACATCATATTCGAAAGGCTTCGTACAAGTTACAGTTAGTTGAGAATAATTATGATGCTCGGGGGTTTACAGAACACTGTAATATACGATTGAATAGAGGTTTCAGCTGAGTTTTCAGCGGTCTGTGTGTGGATGGGTGACCCTGAATTAGGGTCACCAAAAGTGCCACCTTGGAAGAGATCGTGGGGTAAGAACTGGAATTCCCTATCGGTTTTCTGATAGCTGCAACTTAGGGATCTTTAAGTTGAGAGTGATTTTTTTTTAAACGACAATTTATCTTTATTTGATTAGTAGAGAAAAAACATTAAAAATAAAAACACTTAACTAATTAAAACTAACTCTTACTCTAAACTAAAATATGGCGTCAAAAAATTCCTCCGCATCGCTGTCGACCGGAAGTGTGCCCAAAAGACTGGCAGCATTGCCACGTTGTATGGCAATGCTAAATCTCTGACCGAGGTAAAAGCCAGCCCTTGGGTCACGCGAAGTGTCAACAAGACGCTTCGAAAGATCTTTAAAAAGCGAATGAGCACTCGGGCCCCACGGTCCAAGAGTTTCAACCCCAAACGGCACAAAAATATAACTGCCGACGAGGTTGTTATATTTTCGCCGCTTGAGGTTCTCCGCAGCCGCAGCGGCAGCACCAGCAGAGCACGATGAGCTAGGAAGATGGGATGGCGCAAGAGTGTCGACGCAGGTAGCGTCCCACACTAAAGGCCTACCCATCTTCCAAGGAAATAGAGACATACCGTCCGGTCTCTTACCATCGTCACGTGCCAGGCCATGAGGTTCTAAAACAGCCGGAACGCCGACGGTGACAAGGGCACGTCGGATGATGTCGTTAATATAGGGTGAATAGGTTAGGTTCTAGGAAGGCGTGCTCCATCGTCAGCCAAATCATCGTTTACTATCAGGTGACATAGTAGTCAAACGCGAGCTAATCCGTAATAAAAAAAAGTAGGACAAAATAGTATAAGGGAAAGGCGTGCAGTGTACAACGCGCGGCATGAAGAATATACGAACATCTCCATAGCCTTTTGCCCAACTGGTTGGGGTAGGTTTTCAGTCTAACCGGATTTGACTGAATACCCATATTTTACATGAAACCCCTTCCTAGCAAACCTACACAAACTATCTGGGTAACAACATCTATCTAAACTCCTCAAATCGTTCAACTCTGTCTCACACTTTCTCACAGCTCAATCAAAAATTGCACTAACAGTATGTAGGTTAGAATATTCGGCCATTCACACGGCCAATCAGTTAAGTGCCCGTTCAGATTGGATAACAAGGTCAGTTGCAGTCGGGGCCGGGTCACTGCCCGCTCAGAGCTACGTCAAGGCTATTATGTAGTTTTGCTCTGTAAGCTTACATAATATCTTTTAGAGCAGAGTTGTGAGCAGTGGTGGGCAAGTGGTGGCTCTGACTTACAAGTTGTTGGTTGAGGGTTCAAACCCAGCCAGGCGCATTATGCCTGAGTCTTCAAGGCTAGAGTGAATAGGCTCTTAATAAACCAGTGCGCTTCACCATCAACGATTGCATCACTGCTTACCCTCAGGCGGGATTGCAGTCAAGCACTCATCATCATTATAGCCAAAATATGTCCACTGTTGGACATAGGCTTTACCTAGTATCGCCACAACGAACGCTCCAGTGCGTCTCGCATGTATCGCATTCCCGCAACATAGGTAACTCTAACATAGGTCCGCGAATATGCCTGGACCACTAAAGTATCTACATAGTCACCGTCATTCACTCATTTAAAATCCTCCTAAAACAAACTAACAACTAGCAACTATAACAAAATAAAAACAAAAAGAACATAAACGTAGGTATTCTGAAGGTAGAACTACATAGGGCCCACGTGGGTCACGTACGCTGGTCTGGGCGCGTCGGTCTCCATAAATTTTAGACGGAATCTAGATTTGTAAAACTACAATAGTTTTTTTTTATATATAACATAAACTAGTGCTTGACTGCAATACCGCTTGATTGTAAGCAATGATGCAATCGTTGATGGTGAGGCGCACTACTTTACTAAGAGCCTATTGACTCTAGCCTTAGATTCACGCCACGGGACGTAGTTCTACGTATAGTTAACTCAGGTGTCGAACTCCCTCAGGCATCCAGTGAGTGACAATCCTCACCCGTCTGTCTGTCCAGGTGCATTCTAGCGACGTGGCCAGCTCACTCCCACTTCAGCCTGGCTATTTTTCTTAAACACATTAATCTTCTTAAAACATTATAGAGTTTCGCTTACTTTTAGCCCTTACATATTTCAATATTTGCATGCCATAAATGGATTATGTGAGGAGTGATATGAAAGAAAAGGGAGTGATAGTATGCCACAGAACAGATTGAAAGAAAAAAACATATTATTGCATTGACCTCAAGTAATATGAAACAAGGGCAAGAAGAAGAAGAAGATTTGCATGGCAAATTATGAGAAAATGTGTCTTTATATCGCATTTATTTCAAAATGACTTTGACTTTGCTTATTCTTCACCTGAATTAAAAATTAAAACCCGGACCTAGGTTTGCAGCAAGGCCACCAGTTAAATCTAGACCAATGATGCGATTAGTCAGGCAATTAAAATACTTAGTCACTTTCATGTGACGAACTGATGGTACTGTCAGCAAAAAAGAGTTTGAAAACTTAGTTTCCAAGCAAGGACGACAAAGTTTCGCTTTGTCTAGTGAGTATTGACATTCCTGTCTTTGATCACAGAATTGGACAAAGTGTCATTGAGTTTAATAATGTAAGCGGCTGGCATTTGAAATGGGTCATTTTCTATGTATGAAACTTCACGATTTTACTGTAAAAAATATATTTTGCAATATTAATAGATAATTTATGATAATGAGAGGATAATGTAGATCAGTCAAGATTGTACCTAAAAGAACAATAAAAATAGTTATAAAAAAAATAGTGTAATTACTACATATTCGAGGATATATTTTACCAGTGCAAATGGTATCAATACCAAAAAATAAATAATGAATATTTTACATTAACGTAATATTCACTATGTCAAAATTATGAACTCAGACACATTACGCAATTACAAGCTAGTCATCCTACAATGTGTACACTACGGTCATAATCATATTCATTTACCACACATTTATGGAGAGGAGAGTGTGCATCGGAATTGCATAACCTAATTCCGCGTAGCCCATTCCATCATCGGACCACCAGGCGACATAGACAGTAGACATCCCTCCTATACTCCTATACGCACAAAACGTTTTGGGAACACATATTTATTGTACGTAAAGTCAAGGAGTGGAATTCCCTGTCGGAGTCTGTGTTTCCTGATAGCTACAAACCAGGAATCTTTAATTCAAGAGTCAATAGGTTACTTCTAGGTAAGCGCGCTCCATCGTCGACCGCATCGTCGCTTTCCATCAGGTGAAATAGCGGCCAAGCGGGAACCTATCTACGATAAAAAAAAAAAAACAGAATGTGTGATTGTGGTCACAATTAATGTAGTCCATTCATGACTAAATTTTCAAAAATTATTGACCACATTTATAACACATTTCCATAGACTTGTCACACAAACCTTACTTTTTTTATCACGGTTTTATCGTCGCCGATTTCCAACGGTCCGTACGCTAGATTAACTAAAAAATTAAACGTTGAACCGAGTAATTAGCATGGTTTAGTTTGTTTAATTACAAAAACGTCTTCTAAGAACCATTTGGTAAAGTCTGATTAGTTCAAGGTCTCGGTTGGAACGCGAAGTTATTTTAATTTGTGTTTTCACACCTTTTATACTGTGTAAGCTATTCAAATGATTTTTAATTATATTATGATTGTGATATTTCGGTTGTCATCTGAAACAGATAGGTTATTGGAACAGAGTACATTGAAGCACTGGAATAATTTGCCGGCTGCGGTCTTCCCGTCTGATTATACTTTGTGTGTCTTCTAAGCTGGAGTGCATAGGCTCTTATAGGCGCCTCAGCATTAACGATTGCATCACTGCTTACCATCGGGTGGGATCGCAGTCAATCATTAGTTTATATTACATGAAAAATGAGTTCTTTAGCGCAAGTTACTTACGAATGACAGCATTAACCTAAAAATTGCATATAAAAAAGCACCACTTTCATAAATTGTGGGGCCGAGAGTCGGAACGTGGTGTTTCATAGATGAGACATTTCAAAAAGTGGACCGTTTTTCCAACAGGGTCATAAAAAACATACATCAGGTACCTAGTCTCCATCTCGGAGATTTGGCAAAGCCTATTAGGTTGTTATGTTTAGCAAAAAAATAACTTTCATCATCATCTACCTAGCCTTTTTTCCAACTATATTGGGGTCGGCTTCCAGTCAAGCCGGATTTAGCTGAATACCAGTATTTTACGAGGAGCGGCTGCTTACCAAACCTCCACAGCCCATTAACTGGGGTAACACGGTACTTTATGTGACCAACAGTACTACTAGATGCTATATGAGCCAACTCATCCCAAAGGTACTCGTACGAAGTACTTACACGAAGTACCAACTATACAGAAAACACATTGGATAACCATAAAGTACCTAATAATTAAATAATCATCAAGCATACGGATGTTCGTAAAAAAATCTTTACACTGTTTTTTTCCACAGACCAAGCTATGGAATTTTATAATCGTTGTTTGAAAATAGAATAAAAAGTAAAACCGTTAGTGTTGAAGCCATAGAGCAAGGAATCGGAATTACCGACTGTCTTGTAGTCCGTTTTGATTTGTATCTCTACAGTAAGTATCATGTACTACATGATGTATATGTATATCATACTAATATAATAAAGCTGATAATTTGTTTGTATGTTAAAATTGTTGGTATGTCTGTTATTTTTGTTACTTCTTCTTTTTTTTATTTTTATAAACTAGTGCTTGACATCGCAGTCCACCTGATGGTAAGCAGTGATGCAATCGCCGATGGTGAGGCGCACTAGTTTATTAAGAGTCTATTGACTCTAGCTAAGTGAAGACACCCAAATTATAATCGGAAGGGAAACCCGCAGCAGGCAAATAAATTGTTCCAGTCCTTCGATGTACGCGGTATAAACGACGAGGTGATACACTTAGTCCGGACCGTAGAGGTGCGTGGTGTTGGCATTTTCGAATCATCATCATCTCAGCCGAAAGATGTCCACTGGACATAGGCCTCCCCCAAGCGTCACCAGAACGACCGGTCCTGTGCGTCTCGCATCCATCGGATTCCCGCGACTATCGCCAGATCATCGGTCCACCTTATGTGAGACCTCCCAAGACCTCCCAAAACTGCGTGCGTCATTTTCTAATAACTGAACGGATTTTGATGAAAGGCACAGAGGGAGACCATGTCTAGCGAAAGCACATAGAATTTTGTTACTCACTTTGACTTAAAAACTACTGAATGGATTTCTATGAAACTTGGTATCCGGATAGACCATATCCTAGAATGGCGTACAGGAAACTTTTTATCCCTTGGGACAATATCGATTTTGACACAGGAAAAGCCGCTGGAAGCAGGCCTCCGTCACTCCATGTACTTGCGCGCTATAAGTGCCTACCGCCCAGCCGAGCGGTCTCGGTCCGCTAGCGGATCAAATTCAGTGCGGTTTTCGCAAGCGAAGCGCACGCACGCCGTTCAATTTTAATAGTGCTGTTCGTTCATACGCGTACCTATGATGCCTTACTTGCTTTAGATGAGTGCAAATCAAGTAAAAGAAGGGATAAACACCTAACATTTTTCCATTTACCTGACAATGACGAAAGTACGACGAAATTTATAAAAGAAATATTTTATAAACGATACAATTTTAAACTGTATTTAATTATAACTAAATTGTAACTACAAGTCAGAACATTCACAGTTCTCAATAACATAAACCCAAAAAGTCATGTTAATTTAATTTTATCGAAGAGGCAGCCCTACGATTGCTGCGGGATCGCGCGGTGCGAAGCAATCACAACTGTACGCTTGAGCATTAAGGCACATTTTAGCATGCAGTGGTTGCCGACGCGACGCAGTAGGCTATTATAGTAGTAGGTATTGTAATTTTTCTACTGAGTGAAGTATCTGTTACGTAGTAACTATTTAGTAATCTGTGCTGGAAGTAGCAAGTCATACTACTTAAAAATGCCTTCTCTAGCAGTTTTGTCTTCGAGTTCTGTGTAAAGATGATGAAACGATTATTTTGAATCGTGAACGGCAATTATATCGTTATACTGAGAATCGTAATCGGTGTTAAATCGATTTATGTAAAATCGGAATGCGGACAGATGGCAGTTGATTCAGCGTGAAAGTCGGCAGTAGGTATTTGGTTTGTTTTATGTTGCTAAGCGACGGAAAGTAGATGAACCGTCAAGTTGAGGAGGATGAGTAGGCAGAGTACATTACTCCCAGGATGGATGGTCGATGGGGACGAAAGGTTCTGGAGTAGTGACCATGTACAATTTGCCAGCTGCGGTTTTCCCGTCTGATTATAATTTAGGTGTCTTCAAGGCTAGAGTGAATAGGCTCATAGTAAGCTAGTGCGCCTCACCATCAACGATTGCATCACTGCTTACCATCAGGTGGAATTGCAGTCAACAACTGGTTTATGTAAGTGGCGCCCCATAGGAACTAAAAAGAAATCGAAATCCTGCATGGGATATATAGGTCGGTTTCCCCTTAGGGGAAACCAATTTTATCAGCCTAGGGTCTTTTAGGAGCAGTCACATATATATATATACAACATATACAACGGCTCAAAATCATCTATCGTGTATTTGCACAAGTAGACTATGTCCTGAAATAGCACTGAGGATACTTTTCGTCCCTAAAGTACCTAGTATGTTCCGTTGGGGTAACTTTCTATCGTCACGCAGGCGAAGCCGCTGGCAGGAAGTAATATCATAAACTTTGCAACGAATATTTGAATTCAACAACACATTAATTTGTTATTTACTTCTCTTTGAATTGATTTATTAGTAAATTGGTTTACATGAATGCTTTCATTAACTCAAGGGTTGTCAACAAAATTAAATTCTCGTTGCATAGGACGAAAATAGCTCTAACCGTGGTTAAACCAGCATGGGGGCAGTGTTGCTAACTATCTGCTTACAAAATTACAAGATATTATGAAAAGACTATTTTTATGCACCCCGTGATGTTAAAAGTTAGTCCTATCTCTGATATTATTTCGCTTAGGGTTAGCACACACCGAGACGCGACGCGCCGCGATGCTGCATGCTCATTTTAATAGAGTGACTCAAAATAGAACTTTATTTACTACTTGAAAAGATACACATTTCATTGTGAGAATTTAGAATACGTTGCTTCATACAGCGCTGCACCTCGTGACGCTGCGCGGCGTCTCGCTGTGTAGCGGAACATTTTTACATTCACGACGTCGTGTTGCCAATAATTTTACTATGCGCCTCGCAACGTTGCGATGCGTCTCGGCGGCGCGCGGCGAGCCAGAAATCACTGACCTCTTCCTGGCAGGAAGAGGCCAGTGATTTCTGGCTTCCTGCATCGTCGCGTCGCATCTCGGTGTGAACTGACCCTTAGGCGGGTTTTCGATCTGTAGTCAAGGCAACCAATAAATGTTGGGCTGTGAAAAAAACGGATGAAAAATGATTGCACGTAGCAGAGATGAGAATGTTGAGAGGAATGTGTGGCGTGACGAGGAGCTCGTGGCTAGATAATAACAGCCGCACGGGTCGATCTTCAAGGTTAAGCAACGCTTGCCAAGGTTGGTCTGTGGATGGGTGACCATCTTAACATAACGAGTTTCCTCCGTGCATCGAAAAGTACGTTAAGCCGTGGGTCCCGGCTGTCATCTGTAGATCTTTGGTAGTCGTTACGGATACTCAGAAGTCAGTAAATCTGACTCCAGTCTTGTCATGAAGTACCGTGTTTCCCCAGTTAATAGAATGTGGAGGTCTGGTAGGCAGCCGCTCCTCGTAAAGTACTGGTATTCAGCTAAATCCGGCTTGACTGGAAGCTGAGCCCAATATAGTTGGGAAAAGGCTAGCCAGATGATGATTGAGAACAGACGAAAAGGTAACATTGCATACAAACGGATTTGACAATGTCTACGCAAAATATACGTAAAACGCAATACAACTGCGACATCAAATTTGAATGATAGTAATCATGAACATGTTATCGTGGAAAAATAACCGATATGTATTGCGCAGTCCGCGGAAGGAAACCCTAATCTTAGTTTATAACACTTTAAACGTCTACTACAAGGTCTTTTAGACCTAACAAGTCTTATTGAGCAGCTGTGGTACTGATACAGTAGATGTGGCACTGCATGTTTTACTTTTTGTCTATGTATATTTATTTATTCACTTTGGCAGTCGTTAGGGATAGTCAGAAACCAGTAAATCTGACTCCAGTCTTGCCATGAAGTACCGGTTACCCCAGTTAATGGATTGTGGAAGTCTGGTAGGCAGCCGCTCTTCGTAAAATATTGGTATTCAGCTAAATCCGGCTAAAATGACATCCCAGCCTTTTCCTTTATTACTTTGGAATCTGTTTCCAGTAGATATAACCAGATTTAGCCATATACCGGATTGTACCACTGCCCACTGACCCTCGCCTTGCCTCCTTGCTTTGCCTTTCGCACTGGCCCTCGAAGGACACGTTTGGTATTAGTCAGTAAAAGTCTGACACGCTCTCTCTCTCCTCTCCAGATCGAGAGAAACCTTTGATGATTTCTCACCTTACATAAAACATATAGGTACCTACACTGCCACATCCGGCTCGAAGCACCGAACGGGTTAAATAATTTAGTTCAGACTACTACGTTCTAGCATTCCGATGGGCAATGATGCGTCATACGGAAGCTGGACAATGGACCGTTTGGGTCAGATCACCGTGGGAGAGGATTATTTGGGATGGTGCGCATTTACCTTCCGAGGTAGGTCAACTCTTGAGGAACGAGCGCATGGAACGTCATGGAGAAAAGTTTGGGTGAATCTTGAGATTGAGGATATTCAGTTGATTCCTTAGCGCATTTTTGTTTTTACATATTATAGATTACCATGATTTTTAGCCAAATTATAATCCCTTATTTTATAAATTTTATTATGCAGAGAAATAACATGAAAAATAAAAACACTTAGCTAATAAAACTACATAAACACTAACTCTTACTGTAAACTAAAATATGGCTCCAAAAAATTCCTCCGCATCGCTGTCGACCTGAAGTTTGGCTAAAAGACTGGCGGCTTTGCCTCGTTGTATGGCAATGCTTAATCTCTGTCCGAGGTAAAAGCCACGAGAAGTGTCAACAAGACTCTTCAAAAAATCTTTAAAAAGCGTATGAGCACCACGGTCCAAGAAAAAAAATATTTTATAAATCTGTTTATATTTCTAATCTGAATCTCAAGATTCACCCGTTTATTTCCGTTTACATTAGCGATAGCGAAATAATCATCTATTATAATTATCAATAGGGTTGCACTTGACCACTATCTCACCTGATGATAAACGATGATGTGGTCGACGATAGAGCACCCTTGCCTAGAAGTAACTAATTCTCTGTTGATTTGTAGACCTTAGACCTTGACCGTAGAGTTTAGTAGTTCATTTAATCACCACTGCTCTCAAAACGGTCAAGAAACACTGTTCAATAAACAACCGGCATGACCTAGAACCAAAAATTTGAAAACATGTGACATCCACCAACACGCACTGAGCCCGCGTGGGGGATTACGGCTCATTCCCTCTCCTAGAGTGGAGGCCTGAGTCCCAGTAATGGGAACATTATAAGGCTGAATAATTATGTATGTTTATGTCATGTATACAATAACTCAAAAAACGCACCCTGAGTGTCAGTACACGAATCAATACGTACATCATCTGCCTAGCCTTTTCCCAACTCGGGTCGGCTTCCAGTCAAGCCGGATTTAGCTGAATACCCGTATTTTACGAGGAGCGGCTGCCTACCAGACCTCCACAACCCATTAACTAGAGTATCACGGAACTTCGTTGCAAGACGCCAAAGATCTACAAATGACAGCTGGGACTGGCTAAGATGCTTGCTTAACCTTGAAGACCGACCCGTGCGGCTGTTATTATCTAGCCATGAGCTCCTCGAAACGAATCAATACGTACCTATACGTATAATTACTTAGATTCGTCATTGTTAGTACGTAACACATCCACCTCGCTCGCATACTTTCTTATCTCGTATAGAAGTCCTACTACTGTTTAATTTGATCTACTCACAGACTGTCTACTTCAGAGAAAGTAATAAAAACCATATACGGATATAGTTTTTTTTTTTTCAATTATTATTATCGATAGGCTCACGTTTGACCACTATCTCACCTGACGGTAAGCGATGATGTGGTCGACGATAGAGCACGCTTGCGTAGAAGTAACCTATTCAATCTTAACTTAAAAACACCTAACACTTAGGTTGTAGCTATCAGTAGTTAAACACAGACTCCGGCAGGAAATCCCACTTCATAACTGTACGCACAATGAATATGTTTCCGAAGCGTTTTGTGCGCATGGATGGGATGTCCACCATGTACCGGTAGACCACCTATTGACTCATGACTGTCGGCATGTTCGGTCGGTTGTCATCATCATCATCATCATCATCATCTCAGCCAAAAGACGTCCACTACTGGACATAGGTCTCCCCCAAGCGCCGCCACAGCGACCGGTCCTGTGCGACTCGCATCCATCGGATTCCCGCGACTCTCGCCAGGTCGTCGGTCCACCTTGTGGGAGGCCTTCCAACGCTGCATCTTCCGGTACGTGGCCGTCACTCTAAAACCTTTCGTCCCCATCGACCATCTGTTCTTCGAGCAATGTGCCCTGCCCACCTACCACCTTAGTTTGGCGATTATTCGGGCTATATCGGTAATCTTGGTTCTTTTGCGGGTTGTTACTAGGTTGTAGCTATCAGGAAACACGGACTCCGGTAGTTGGTACACTAGACTTTCAACCATTTAAGATCACGAGACACAAATCAGCGTAACTGTATGGAAACAATTTTAAACGCACGCGGCATGTTATAAAATATCACGTCACTTGACACATATACGTAGCTATACAACAATTGTATCTGCAATAAAAATGTCATATAGCCGCTATTTGGTGGGGCCATTCAACGAGCGGGTTCGCGGCGGTTTTTATCAGTTGATCGGCCAATCACAGCGAGATACTGGTTTAAGTAGGTACGCGTATAATCGTGAAAATGTTATCGCGTTACTTGAATTTGTGAAATAATTAATGCCGTTTTCTGTGTTTGACACATATTTTTAACGAACACTTTTTTTTATCAAATATGAAAAAAATTTGTAAAAATTATACAATACTACTCACCCCAGCTTTCCACGGGTTTTTAGTAATCTTTCAGTTTTTCTTTACTATAATATGCATAACTTAAAGATCCAAGCAACGAATTGCACTCGTTAGTTTTACGTAATGAAAGTGTTTCCAAAACGTTTTGTGCGCATAGATGCGATCGATGAGGGAATGCTTGAGGATATTTGATTACTACTTTACTCTCGTTTAACCACTAATTCATCTGATAGAAAGCAACGTTAAGGTTGACGATTTAACACGCTTGTACGTGACTTTGTAGATACCACAAAACACAGACTGAAATAATAAAATTGTGCTAAATGTGCAAGTATAAGCAGCATTGGAAGGCCTCCCACAAAAATGACCTTTGACCTTGTGAGAGTCGCTGGAATCCAATGGATGCGGCGAGACACAGCCGTTATGGTGACGCTTGGGAGAAGAGGTCTTTGTCCAACGGTGGACATCTTTCGGCTGAAATGATGATGATTAATGCCTTCAATCATTTGGAAATTTCCCAAGACAGAGAAGTTTAGAGGGAGACAGGGGAAGCCTTTGCGCAGCCGTGAGACACAACTAGGCTTTTAAAAATGTCATTCGAGTCTTGCTTCTTTAACATGACTAACTTTATATAAAATAATCAGGTCATCGCCTGCGCTCCAAATAAAGGGCCATTTCTTCATACTTCATAGTTGATTGTATGTGGTTTAATCCAGAATTATTTCGTTCTAATCTTAAGACTCATTTAAATTGATTGATCAATTGATTACTGCTGTTTAGATTAGTAAATTGATTTGAGCTCAGTCGATGGTAATTGGGCCAATTCATATTTATAAGAAATGACTACCTTGTGGGAGACCTTCCACCCCACACAGGTGCGGTAGTTGGTCGTACCTTTCGTCTCCTTCGACTAGTAAAGGCAATGTAGGGTACAACTAGATAATTTGTGCCTGACCATTTCCACTTAAGTTTAGCGATTCTTCGGGATATGTTGGTAACTTTGGCTCTCGTGAAGATATCTTGCAAACTTGGGAGAGTATTTTGAGAATCAGATAGTTACGAGACACGCTGGATTGATCATCGTGGTCGTGGCGACAGTTTGGGAGGTATATAAGATAATTTAACAGCAGAAACTGACTAACTGAGATATCAACGCACAGCCGAAACTACTGAGACTAGGTGCGTGTAATTTCGCACAAAGTTTCCTTTTATAACGTAGGCGAGCATTAAGAGAGGGTTTTTCGAAATTCACCGAGTCCCCCCCAGATCATAGGCAACGAAGGAATGGGGTAGGGGTTTAGTCAGTAAGAGTCTGACACACCCACCCGCTCCGCCCAAGAGCGGGAGAAGTGATTCTGATGATTCCCCTACCAGAAAAAAAAAACCCCTAAATGTATGAAACGGGGATACAAAGTCTCTATGGATTAACCTACTTTCAAGCAAGCGAAGCTAGTCTTATAGATACATTGATGACCAAAGCACACGGTTGCAAATGTATTGATAAATTGAACCAAGCAAACCTTTACCTAGGAAAAAGCTGCACCTTATTTGAATTACACCAAACTATTCCAAAAATGTCTAAAAAGGTTCGAACAGAAAATAGACCCATAAATAATTCTGCACTGATATCTGACCACAATACGCAATACCGTTACTTTAGAAACCGCTGCCTTCGTGGCCACACCCTCGCCTCGACTAGTCACCGGATGGGGAAGAAATTTCAATGTCTGCATACCTTTACAATTGTCGCTATTACGTGTATTATATTGGATGTAGTAGTTTTACTGTTAGCCATACTATCCACTTCTTATACGCGTATTTGTCATTACACGCCTGCGTGAAGCTTCCATACCATCATCATCATCTCAGCCGAAAGACTTCCACTGCTGGATATAGGCCTCCCCCAAGCGTGACCACAATGACCGGTCCTGCGTGTCTCGCATCCATGGGATTCCCGCGACCCTCACCAGATCATCGGTCTACCTTGTGGGAGGCCTTCCAACGCTGCGTCTTCCGGTACGTGAAGAGTCATCATCATCATCTACCTAGCCTTTTCCCAACTGTATTAGGGTCGGCTTCCAGTCAAGCCGGATTTTAGCTGAATACCAGTATTTTACCTATTAACTGGGGTAACACGATTCTTCATGAAGTAATCCAGTCTTGCCATGGCAAGACTGGAGTCAGATTTACTGGCTTCTGACTATCCGTAACGACTGACAAAGATCTACAAATGACAGTCGGGACCTACGGCTTAACGTGCTTTCCGAGGCACGAAGGAAACTCGGTATGTTCAGATGGTCACCCATCCCACCCAACCTTGACAAGCGTTGTTTAACCTTGAAGATCGACCCGTGCGGCTGTTATTATCTAGCCACGAGCTCGTCTTGTCGTCGACAGAGTACACACCGTATAATGACAAATACCCGTCTATGTTTATATGTGCGAGTATTTTTGGTTTACATACCTACGTTTATGTGAGGCACGAATAAACATTTTTTCTTTTTTTATTCTATCATTTGGTGTCTGTCTATCGGAAATCCCACTGGGCACACAGCTTGTATGCTCATCATTTTTTTAATAAGTTTAAGTTAAGGAGTCACCGGAATCCGATGGATGCGAGCGGCACAGTACCGGTCGTTGTGGTGACGCTTGTGGGAGGCATATAATCCCAACAGTGGACTGCTGAAGTGATGTGTGAATAGGTTCGTATAGCCGTTTTTTTTTATTAATGGTAGGCTCGCATTTGACCACTATCTCATCTGATGTTAAAAGAGGATGTGGTCAACAATGAAGCACGCTTGCCTAGAAATAACCTATTCACTCATCATTTATTTTAATGACTTTAAGTTATGGAAAGTCACCAACAAGTTACCTGTTGATAATGAGGTGACCTAATCGAAAGGTCTACAGGTCACCTCGCTCAAACCTTCACTTTGGCGGCTTATTCCACTTTCTCTGTAGTAGTACGAAGGTTACTTCCGTTGGCATTAGTGCGTTCTGACTGTTACTATGTTATGTAGGTAGGGTACAATCAAGTACTAACTAGGAAATATAGATACTCGGTGAATATAAATGTCACGGAAGATATCGTAAATAATATCGTTGTAAGAAAATAAGTGGTATTTATGAAAAGTCATTATCATCTCAGCCGAAAGACGTGCACTGCTGGACATAGGCCTCCCCCAAGTGTCGCCACAGCGACCGGTCCTGTGCGTCTTCCGGTACGAGGCCGCCACTCTAGAACCTTCCGTCCCCATCGACCATCTGTTCTACGAGCAATGTGCCCTGCCTACCGATCAACATACACCTCCAAAATCCTGAACACACTGGTGACCAGACCCAAAACTTGTCACAATTGGCTGCGACCGGCGACTGACCCGCTATCATAATATCCAGTGCACATCGGTTACTGCCAACAATAATAACAGTTACTTTAACTGCTGTATTACGAAGTTTAATCATAACTAGTTATTAGATCGCAGCCCAATACGTTGGTCCGACCAGATCCGCGCCGCTCTTAACTCCACGATGTACGCCGATGCCCTTCACAACGCCAAAGACAAGAACAGATGGAGGAACATCATAAGGGCTAAGGTGATGAAGCAGGGAGGTCACGACCCTCAGCATTGAGGAATACGACGCAAGGAGGAGTTATTAGATGTCCCGACAAACGCAATGTTAATTATTATGAAAGAAAAAAATATGGGTGGGTTTTTTTCAGGTGGGAAATCATGCAGTGACTTCTTCTGCTCTAGGGAGAAGCGGAAAGGGTTATCACACTTTTCCTGACTAAAACCTACTCTCAAATTCTTATTCTACCTTTCAAGAAAAAATATCATTAAACACATTGATCTGAAATGTTGGTTTTGTCCACTAGATACAATTAATTAATTGTTATCATCATCTGCCTAGCCTTTTCCCAACTATATTGGGGTCGACTTCCAGCCAAGCCGGATTTAGCTGAATACCAGTATTTTACGAGGAGCAGCTGCCTACCAGACCTCCACAACCCATTAACTGGGGTAACACGGTACTTCATGGCAAGACTGGAGTCAGATTTACTGACTTCTGACTATCCGTAACGACTGTCAAAGATCTACAAATGACAGCCGGGACCTACGGCTTAACGTGCTTTCCGAGGCACGGAGGAAACTCGGTATGTTAAAATGGTCAAACACTGGTATTCAGCTAAATCCGGCTTGACTGGAAGCTGACCCCAATATAGTTGGGAAAAGGCTAGGTAGATGATGATGTTCTTTTTGAAAACCTTGTTTCTTGTTGCAGAATGTAGCAACTAGGTAAATTAAAATCTGCATAATTTGTTGCATAGTGAATATTTTTTGCAAAACATAACCAGTGCAGTGGTTAACGTATCATTGTAATTTTAATGTTACAAAACTAAACCTTCAATACGACTTGTTTTAAAAAGAAACTATACCTTAGGAATATTTTAATAAAGTCTAAAATAAACTTCTACGAAGAAAGAAGTATTGGATTTAAAACTAGTATAGTCACGCAACTTTTATTGTGGTTATCTTGTATTCTGGTAAAATATTTGCTAAGAACATGGTATACAAAGTACAGGTAGGAACAAACCAGTTTTGCTAAGTTTTGCTATTTAGTATCTACAATGTAACATTCAGAGACACCTATCAACACATAGTGCTTTAGATTTTGTAGGAATGTATTCAATTCTAGAGTTCTTAAAACTAAGAAAATACATTAGCATTATCGGCCTTGTAATTTTCCCACTGTTGGGAAGAAATTACAGGGTGGCACGACATTGGTCAAGTCAGTAATTCGTCAAGTACGCAGTTCGTCAAATTTGAAATTGGTGAAAGCTGTAGTTCGTCTAATCGTGAACTTGTCCAATTATGGAATTCTATAATGAAATTAAAACCTAAGCTATTTGAACTAAATATTAAACACACATTGCCAGCGACTTCGTTCGCGAAAAAGTTTTCATATAATTTGCATTAACTAATTACATTTTTAAGAAAACTTTCTCTCATACATAAGTCTTTTAAATAAGTTTTTTATTCAGGATACAGATATTTACATATTAAACTATTAACAACTTAATAGATATATGTATAATTATACAAACTAAAGATAAAAGTATGTACAAACGAAATTATATATATACAAAAAAAAGCACTTACTGGGCATCAAAACATTCATTCACGAATACATACCCCTTAATTTTGAGTCATGATGATTATGTCAGTGTGTCAGTTTTAGCTTTTATTCCTTTAAACATATCTTATCCTTAGTCCTTTAATAGGTTTAGGTATATTGTTAACTACTTTCAGAGTATGGCGGAAAAAACTAGAATAGAATAAACTTTAGTGCTGTTTTGGATTGATTTTTTAGACTAGCAGATTACATAACGATAATAAATTTCAAAATAATTCGCAAAAAAATTCCGTCACTTCATTAATAGATTACCTAAATAATATACAATAAGTCTGGACATGGGATTAGGTAGGTACATGTCGTTTTGATAATTATTTCAAATTGATAAAGTCTATCTACAGATATTCTACAGAAATACAGATATATTTTAGAAGACTACAGAATTTAATCGCGAGTTTTATAATGCGCAAAAGTAGCTGACCCACTGTAGTAAACAGAATCAGAAAAATATATATGTTATTGTTCAGGATATAATGCTAGATAGATAGTGTGTTCAAAATATCATCATTATCTCAGTTAAAAGACGTTCACTGCTGGGCATAGGCCTCCCCCAAGCATCGCCACAACAGAGCTGTGTGTCTCGCATCAATCGGACTCCCGCGACCCTCACCGGACCATCGTTCCAACTTGTGGGAAGCCTTCGAACGCTGCGCCTCTCAGTGCGTGGCCGCCACTCCAAAACCAAAATATAACACAGCTTATTTAGTACAACAAAGTAAAAAAACCTGGAGATGCCTCAAAAATTACTTTTATAATTAAAAATCGGACTGAAGTACATGTAATTAATGTAATAATAGATTATTCTAAAAGCAACGTTTTATCAAAAGGTTGTTGTAATTTTATAATCAAATCTGTAGATTTTTAGTCTGTTTCCTGCAGTTGCCTGGGAATGATTACGTCAAGAGTGAAAAGGTTACTTCTAGTTTATCACTTTTCATCGGCGACCGCATCGCCGCGGTCAAGCGGGTACCTGTCAACGCATTGTGCTTAAGCGCATCTCTTTCTTTATGTTCTATAGTCCTCTTATAATTACTTCGAGATCAAGACGTCTCGAAGGTTTTTACATTCCTTAGGTTTCCTTTCATCTTTGTCAGTCTTTGTCTTCGGTTCTTATTTCTACCACTGATTCTGTATTTAGTTCTGATCATCTTACTCCTACCCATGACGTCTTACAGACAGACGTAAAACACACCTTTTTCAATGTGAAGGCGTGCCCTTTTCGTGAATATCACTCGGCAGTATCAACTTATCTAGATACAAATACCTACTACGGCGACAGACAACGCGCCTTATCGTTTGACCAATTGTGCTAATACCACCAATATCTTGCACTTAGTGTTATCCATATCCGTATCTTTAGATAGGGAAGTATAGTGTAACATAGTATCGTGATGGCCTAGTGGCTAAACACCCACCTCTCATGCGTGAGATTGCGGATTTGAAACCAGGCAACAATCAATAATCTGCCTAGCCTTTTCCCAACTATATTGGGGTCGGCTTCCAGTCAAGCCGGATTTAGCTGAATACCAGTATTTTACGAAGAGCGGCTGCCTACCAGTATTTTACAAAGAGCGGCTGCCTACCAGACCTCCACAACTCATTAACTGGGGTAACACGGTACTTCATGGCAAGACTGGAGTCAGATTTACTGGCTTCTGACCATCCGTAGCGACTGCCAAAGATCTACATATGACAGCCGGGACCTACGGCTTAACGTGCTTTCCGAGGCACGGAGGAAACTCGTTATGTTAAGATGGTCAACCATCCACAGACCAACCTAGGCAAGCGTTGCTTAACCATTGAAGATCGACCTGTGCGGCTGTTATTATCTCCTCTCATGCATGAGATTGCGGATTTGAAACCAGGTAAGAATCAAGGGTGCGTGTCATAACGTATGAACTAATTTGGTCTAATTTCATTTTATTATCGTTCATAAGATATAATCAACGTGAGATATACCAACTTTTGATATAATTTCTTAACATAAAACATGTATTTATTCTAAAACTAGCTGATGCCCGCGACTTCGTCCGCGTTAAGTTCGTAAAACTGCACAAAAGTAATCTAAGTATCTAATCCTATACTTCCGAAAAGATCTGATTAATTAATTTTACATAAAACTGTTTAAATTAAAACTCCAATTAGTACTTTTTTTAGTTGGGAAATCATCTAATGACTTTTGCTCTTGTGTGAAGCGGAAGTGCGTGTCAGATTATTACTGCCTAAGACTCACTTCTATATTCCTTCCTTGCCTTACGTTCCAGGGTCTCCCTTTCAGAAGCGAAACCATAGCCCCAGTATGTTTCTTGTTTAGGTTTTTTTATTCAGATGGGTAATCATCAGAATGACTTCTCCCGCTCTTAAATGGAGCGGGAGGGCTGTCAGACTTTTACTGACTAAACGCCACCCCCGTTCCTGTGTTGCCTTCAATTTTGGGACACCGAGCTTATCTTTCGGAATACTGATCCACGTCCCCAGAGGCTTCGGCCCTGCCACGGGCCCCTACAGTTTGCTGACATCTCCTTGAGGCGCTCGTGGAACAGTTGACGACTTGACTCGGTTCGGGTTATTACCGAACTGCTGGACGGCAAGCTACCCAGTGTTCGCCGTCCGCAAGCTTGCGGCCGACGATAAACTTCACCCCGTTCCTTCTTTGCCTTCGTTCCAGGGTCCCGGGTTTTCCTTTCGGAAGCTCACCCATGGCCCCAGAGGCTTCGAACCTGCTGGGCACCTACAGTTTGCTGACATCTCTTTGAAGCACGCGTGGAACAATACCCACGGTTGACCGTCTGGATCATTACCGGACAGCCAGATGGTAAACTACCCATTGCTCGCCATTCGCAAGCCACTCCTACGGTGGCTCTAAATCGGGGTCGGAATCCCAGCGACTGGGGCGTGAGGGGACTATTTGCCACTACTCCTCGCTCTGGATCATGGCCTGTACCAGTGCCCAGCGCGAGAGGTTGCTGTCACCGATCGTCCCCACAAGGACACGGTGGTGCTCCACCTAAGCGTGGCCCACCAGTGCTTTATGATCTAACGTGTCCTCCGGGCGATCCACCCAATGGTAACACCCGGGTTTTTCTTCCGCACGACGTCAATTGCCTTAAAAACATCAACGAAGCACAGAGCCGCAGAGTTCACGTTCTAAATAGTTAATTGCCTACTCTATGGGTAAAGTCGTTAATTTACTTCATATTGCGATAAAACCAAAATGAAAATGATTTGTTCTTCAAAAAACCAAATTAGGGCCGATAATCGCCTTTAGTATTTGCCTCTTTTTTTGTTGGGTAACCACCAAATACCTTCTCCCACTCTAGGTGGACCGAGAGAGAGTATCAGACTTTTACCAACTAAATTCCACAGTGTTCTTTTAGTTGCAATTTACATTCTAGGGCGACTAATATTGGCACACCATGATTATTACTATGATAAATTCACTCTAAGCGCAAGCGCTTTACGCAGGTCCTAACCGAACATGAGTGTTTCGGGAGGTAGATGTTTTGGATTCGGCGGGAAGACACGGTGGACCTTACGATCGAAGTTACCCCGCTAGGGCGGATTACCGCCGTACTGTTTGCGGGTCAAAATCAGAATCCTCCTACCCTAGTTCAGATCATGGTATGAGCTGGGAGGAGGAATGGAAAGCAGTCACCTCCTAGAGTGAAGCAACGTGGCTGAAACCGTGCGAAACAGGACATCCTTAGACCCCTCCCATCGCCACTTGGACACTTCCCAGGTGTCATATGTATAGGGCGTTTACCGATCACCATCATTTTTTTGTGTTTATATTACCTGTTTATTAGTATAAACAGGTAATTAGGAATTTTCTGGTGCGGTATTTGACTGACACCCTAATACACCAAATAAATGTTTTCCTTTAGTGAGAATAATAAACGAATTCTTGTGTGCGAGTATTTTCACCTAGTCGACTTCACATGCTGATGATCGAACGCAGTCTGTAAACTCTCGATTTTTACGGGTAGAGCATGTAGAGCAGTAAAAAATACCCACTTTGTTCCTTTAGAATACGAACAATTTTCCAGCTATCGAAGCCCGTTAGGGCCGTTCTCTTATGCGTATCTCTTTTAGGTGCGCGTGACACATAACGCAACGTCAGTCGACTAAGACCAGTCTTTATTCAACAGCGAAATGCCAATAGTGGACCGTCCAAAATTCCGCGCTAACGGTATCATGGAATCGCCCTGCGACTCGTAATGCCAAGGGCATCATCTTTGCGCTTTCTGCTACCTTCTTCGCTTCATTTGCGGAAAGAAGTGATGACTGCTTTCCATACCTTCTCTCTCTGTACCAGGACCGGACGTGAGAGGTCGTTACTGCTGATCACCTCCACCCGGAGTCCTGGAATGCAAGGCGAAGAAGGAACATACAAAGGTGTGGGTTTTGGTCAGTGAAAGTCTGACATCCCCTCGTGCTCCTTCCTAGAGTGGAAGAAATCACCTAAAATATAAATCGCCTTTAGTTAAAAAAAATTAAATGGATGTTTGTATTTTGAAAGGAAATCGTTTGTCTTAGTATGGTCATGTGAAGAGGAGGGATTAAAAGCACGTTACCAAAAGAGTTCTGAATTTACATGTGGATGAATGGAGAAGGAGAGGAAGGCCAAAGAAAAGATGGATGGATTGTGTAAGGACTGATATGAAAGAAAAGGGCAGATGATAGTGTAACGGACGACAGGACAGAATGGAAGAAGAAAACGTGTTGCGCCGACCCCAAGTAATATGGGATAAGAGCAGGAAGAAGAAGAAGGATGTCATTGTTTGTATTTTGAAAACGGGGTGCAACTCCGCAGTTGTAAAATTTGTCACCATGGTTTTTTTTTGGTTAAACAATAATAATAATATTTTTAGGTAATATTTTTGTTAAAAAAATTGTGAGAATGCAAAAATATGTGAAAAAAAAAATATACAAAAATTAAAAATATCTTAAACACCTCCTGGGATTCGAACCACCACCGTGTTACGTCCCAGTCTAGTCATTAATCAATCACGCTGCAGTGTTCGATGAAAACCTAGCAAAATAGACGTTCTCATATAAATGTCATAAATGACTGCCCCGCTCTTCGTCGATGATAGCGTGAAGATTTTCATTTTTTTCAGTAGATAAATTTGCAGCTAAATGGACTAATGTAACATTGTAGTATGTGAATTTCGTGGACGTTTGGATTTTATAACGTGTTTTGATTAGTTTTTACAAAATATTTGGGAAAAATCAAATAGGAATGTTGATTTTTTATGAAAAAATGGTAAAAGTATTTTTTTCCCAAAAACAATAAGATAAAACATTGACAGAAATATAAATTGTAGGTGGGATTCGAACTCGGGGCAACTCGTTCAAAACCGACAAAATGCAATATTGCTCACCCCCCATAGCAAATAGCGTGATAAAATATAGCCTAAAGCAAAAAGGGTCGTATAAGGATTATGTATGCAAAATTTGAACAGGATCGGTTCAGTAGTTTTGGCGCCATTTGCGGCAAACGATGCACAATTTTACTGTTTTATTATATGTATAGATTTAATTAGTATACCGTTGTTTGATATAAAATTTATTTAATCGAAAATCATGTTTAACGTTTAATAAGTATATTGTTTATTTAATAGAAAATCATTAGGTTTAACGTTTAATATATTATACAACATGTAACATAATTAACGCACATCCTCTTGGGGGGTCATTGTACTCGTCAATATGAACAACTTTTAGTATGGGACCAAATCTGAAATCGAGAAAAAATTATCAGCTGTTCCATACATTGTGACGAAATAAGCGAACATACATGTAGGGAACAGCTCATCAGTTTGTCATTTTTGAATGACAACTCAAATAAATATATAAAAATGATAACAAATCAAATGAAATCATTAACCTTTTGACAGTAAAACACAAAGCATTACAATCAAACAATTACCTACACATTCAAATGAATCGTTCAAAAGTCGATAAACTCTAGCGCAGCGATTGGATCGATTCTCGCATAGAATCGATTACGATTACTCGCGAATGCGTCACGATGACGTATGCCACGTCCTCGACACACATTAAAAACGTGAGCCTGATCAGATTCTGTGTTGAGACACGTTTTTATGATTTACTGTTACTTGGGAATGGGGTGGGCAGAGTAAGAAGTTGGTAGGAAAATCGGTAACTCAATTCCTGAAAGTGTAGGTAGAATCATCGAAGGACTGGAACAATTTGCCTGCTACGGTTTTCCCGTCCGATTACAATTTAGGTGTTTTCAAGGCTAGAGTGAACAGGCTCTCAATAAGCTAGTGCACTTCACCATCAACGATTGCATCACTGCTTACCATCAGGTGGGATCGCAGTCAAGCACTAGTTTATAACAATAAAAAAAATCTACAGACTATAAATGGTATGGAAGTTTGATTTCGACTCTGAAACTTCCCATTTATTTTATAGTAATATAATACAATAATAACAATTTAATATAAAAAACAAGGCCTTTAATAACAAACAACATTATAATAATTTTATTTAAAAAAAAGAAGCATTTGTATAACTCTGAATGGACTAAGATTTAAAACTTGGCATCATAGTCATTTTAATTTCGCTCAAAAATAACTATCCAACGATGTAACACACCTACTGGAATGTGGGATTTCACAGAAACTGACATCATTCTTTAAAAACTCTGCTGATAGGGATTTATGAGAAGTGGTTATATCGGAACCAAATTTGGAATTCCGATATAACCACTTCTCATAAATCCCTATTACAGACGTACAAACTCCTACCAATTTTGATGCAAATATCTACAAGAAGTTTCATCAACATTTCGTTGGACATAGGTCTCTTTTAAGTGTCACCATAGCGGCTGGTCCTGTGCGTCTCGCAACCATCGGATTCCCGCGACCATGGCCAGGTCATCGGTCCACCTTGTAGGAGGCCTTCGAACGTGTCCGCCAATCCTGAAGTTTTCGTCCCCATCGACCATCTGTTCTGCAAACAATGTACTATACCCACTGTCACTTACGTTTGGCAATTCTTTGGGCTATGTCGGTAACGTTGGTTCTCCTGCGGATATCTTCATTTCTAATGAAGATATTCGCAGAAACTCCGAGCATCTTTTCATTGCCCTTTGGTTTTTTTTTTTTGAAAGGGAATCATCAGAATTACTTCTCCCGCTCTTGGGCGGAGCGGGAGGGTGTGTCAGACTCCATTCCTTCGTTGCCTTTGATCTGGGGGACACAGTGAGCACCTCTCGGAATTACCGTGTTCCCCAGAGGCATTGCCCTTTGGGTGACTTTAAGCCTTCTAATGACGTCCACTGAAAATCTTTAAAAAGCATTTCAGCTTTAATCTAAGAAAACAAGACTCCTGATTTAGCATCTGGTATTTAAAGCATTATTATCAGTAGCATTGACTGCTTGTTTATCCTCCAACTAAAATAGCATTTCTCCGTACTTGAGATGGATTAGCATAAGGGTGGCTCCTTTGAAAACGTCTCTTTATGCAATTCATTGAAAGGCGGAGGTGGTGGATTTTCTCCGAAGGCTAGCTAAATGCAGACATCTATTTACATTTCTGTATTTAGCTGAGCGTTTCAAGGTACTTCATAGAATATATTTATGTTCTATGAAGTGCCTTCAGGTTCAGACGCCTACGTAACGTATTTTAACCCTTCTTTTGCGGTGTTTGGTAATGTGACGAAGAAATCTGTATGTCTATACAAACGGGAAAGTCCTGATTCATCAACGCCTAGCCCAGAGATTTAAATTTTTTACTGACATCTCTTCGAGGAGCGAAGTCCAGTCTTGCCATGAAGTACCGTGTTACGCCAGTTAATGGGTTGTGGAGGTCTGGTAGGCAGCCGCTCCTCGTAAAATACTGGTATTCAGCTAAATCTGGCTTGACTGGAAGCCGACCCCAATATATTTGGGAAAAGGCTAGGTAGATGATGACTGACATCTTTTCGAGGAGCGCTTGGAAAACCACGTGCTGATGACGACTTGAGTTTGCTCCGGATGAATTTTGGGGTTTCCAAAGGCGAGCTACCCATTGCTCTTAGTCCACAAGCCTGGCTAGGGCGAGAGGATGGCTGCGCCCTGCCACGTCACAGGACTGATCGTTATCGCGACACTTGGGGGAGGCCTATGCCTTTCTTACTCGTAATAATGGACTTATTTCGGCTGAAATCTCTGAACCGACTCCGGACCCAGGTTGGTCGCTGTAAAAACAATCTGAACAAATGGGGCTTCCTCGATCCGTCCTTAACACAGTGCCGGTGTGGAGCCGCTACGCAAGACATGCGACACTTGCTGAGCTGCCCATCCTGCACAACCACTTGTACCCTTCGGGATCTATGCGAGGCCAATGATAGAGCCGTACAGGTTGCTAGATACTGGTTGGAAAAAAAATAGTTTAATACATCGACACGATAAGAAGAAGAAGGCTGAAATGATGTGACGGACAGCCGTGATTAGGACAAAGCACATTGCTTTCCTATGAACACAACTACCTACAGCATATCAAACTCATATATACTCCAGTACATAAAACACACCACTTACATAAGCCGAGTCCTCTCATTTGTCTCAACATTACTGCCTGGCATCTTCTCTGTTGCTAGGCACGCTGTTAGGTTGGCTACACACTTACGATTCTAACGAATAATGCCTATTTTATTAACTCGGTATTAGTGGAAGTAGCAAATGTAAGGTTTTGTAGCCAGTCTTATTAAGTAAGACACTCAAACTCAAGTATTAATTACAATTAACCTATCAATACCCGCGAAACGAGACACAATAGTAAGACAATAACAACGCGGTCGCATGAGACCGGTCTTCTTCTTCTTCTCGAATCGAAGGTAAACTTGTCAGATTTTTTGGGCCCAGTAGGTAGCTACGTTGATTGCAGCATCGGTGGCTCCCATTAAGTCCTCCAAAGTGCAGGTGTCCGGGCACTTGGGGCACTCCAAAAGGTGGCTCATGTTTTGAGTAGAAGCACCACACTCGGTTGAGATGGGGATTCGGTCGGAGACCGGTTGGAGATGGGGATTCATGAATTAAATTATAAAATCGGCTTTTAAATTGTTAACAGGTCAAGCGTAATTACGTCCAAGACACTTCGCGGATACATTTCTAAATCTATGTGTATACTATTTTTATGGTAAGAAATCATCAAATGACCTAGCTCTCTCGCTCGCAATTGGAACGTGAAGAGGTCCGTTCCCTTACGATTGCAGCCATTTGCTTCACTAACATTACTACTTCGCAGAAGGAGGCCTTTTATTCCTACTCGCTCCATCATAGCCTGAACCAAGGCCAGGCGAACCGCGAAAGAGGTGTGCCCCGCTTGGGCGGTGCACTTCCGTGTCCTCGTAGGCCTTGAAGAACAAGATGGGGTCACTTCCTTCAATAGCAATTCCTGCAGTAATGCTAGCGAGAGAGACGGCCGCACGAATTATGGAAAGGACGTCCTCACGCTCCAGTTCCGACAACGGAAGACGCCACAGGGATCTGTAGTCCAAGCACGAATACTTGCGAAAAGTTATTCGTATCGAAATCGAGTAACATTTGTATGAGAATTGTACAGCGCCCCTATCGGGCGTAAAAGGAAACAAAACATGGCAGCACGAATGATTTTAGCGCGCTCTCGTAATCGAAATCGAAACATGAAACTTAAGATTTTTGATAGCACGAACATTGTTTTGACGTACGGTAATGTAAACTCTCGAAGGCTGGCTAACGAGTATGCTCGAAACATTATTCACTATCACACAGGGCGATCTCCTGCCACCGTAGGTGTATGTCTAGAGTGGTCTATCCATTGCTCGTCGTCCGTAACGTGCAACGACTAGCAATGGCTTGACCACTCTACAGAATTTCCCACGTCTGAAAAAATAGTAATCAAATAAAGTAAAGGCTGAGTGTCAGGGGCGTAGCTACCGCTGTATCAGCCGTATCAAATATATGGGGGCCCCATGCTTCAGGGGCCCCCGGGCCCCAGTTGGAAGCATAAAATTTCTGCTCAAAAACTCCTATTTGAGTTTATTTCGTAATAAAACAAGATAAAAGAGATATTGTTTTTATTACAAAATACATAAATCTAACTAGCAAAGGGCTTAACTGCGGTCAGATAGAAGAGGGGCCCCCATTTTCATTATTATAGAGGGCTCCTTATGGACTAGCTACGCCAATGCTGAGTGTAATCTCTAATTTAAATTACACCTCGTTAAAGTTATAGGCCTAACTAATATTGACTAACATAATCAGTCACAATGATAATAATCCCGCTATCACTACAATCGGTATGTAGATTAAAGTATACGTGGGATAATGACAGTGTTCATTAGTTACGTGTTTCAAAGTGTACGATAAATAGGATTTCCTATCTTGTTTGGAGTATTATCGTTTTATTAGGAGAGATTATTAAACGCATGTATTTGTATTACTTGTAATTTGATTAATATTTAATTTGACATGTGTAAGAAAAACCGCACCTACGTGAAAGTAGAAAACTTGGGGTTTTTCTTTCAAGAGTGAAAATTTACTTCCAGACAAACGTGCTCCATTGTCGGCCACATCATCGCATACCATCAGATGAGATAGTGGTATACCATCAGATGGGGTAGTGAGATAGTTACAAAAGCAAGCCTTTTTTTTAATAATTACATGTACTTACCATTAGATGAGATCGTAGTCAAACGCGAGCCTATCCATAATGAAAAAAGTGTAAATCTTTCCTCTTTATAATACACTAGCAGCCGGTCCCGGCTTCGCACGGGGTAGACAATTATTTATTTTTGGAAATTTGGATATAAAACACTTTTTTAGTGTTAGTTTTCTACACCTTCGGTTACATTGTTCAAATTTTACCAAGGATCCCTAATTTTTTCAAAATGAAATGTAGCCTATGTCAAATTGGAAGAACGTAGCATTCTATTGGTGAAAGAATTTTTTAAATCGGCCCAGTACTTTTTGAGCCTATTCATTACATACATACAAAAATAGGTACAAATCTTTCCTCTTTATAATATTAGTATAGATATTAGCATATTGTATAGATTTTAAACATATTTCATGATGCGTTACGTATAGTGACGCTATCGCTGATATCGTTAACAGCGTTTGATAATTGTTACTCCACAACTTAAAATTTCACCAACAACAAAAAAAAATCGCACGCAAAATCGCACATGCCCAACGAGCTTACCATTGAAGACAAAGTCCACAAATTGATTGCACACACGCCTCAGTCCAGTTGCAGTCGCCAGGCTGTCTCCAATGCAGTCACAATTGACTTCTGACATGTCACAGTTGATTAGTTCGTTAGTCGTGTGACGCGGTCTGACGAAACTGCGAACGTATGTTGCGTTTGACTTGGTTAGATGGGAAAGTTATGGAATTCAATAAGGGTCTAACCGACCCAGTTAATTCTTAAAAATCATTTCTTACTATACGGTGAGTTTGTAGCGATATTTAAGACGCCACTGATAGATTCGCACTTAGTTAATCATTATCTCACCTAATGGTAAGCGATGATGTGGTCGACGATGGGGCACGCTTGCCTAACATATCCTGTTAAGGTACTCAAGTCTGAGCCCAGGTTGTAGCTATCAGGAAAAATAGACTCTGTCAGAAAAAAACCACTCATTTAGCTGTATGTTGGGAATCGAACCCAACGGACAATTTAAGGCAATATTCCAGCTCTTCTAAATATAGTCCACTAATTTACACCCAACCCCAACATTGTATGAACCTAAAAAAAAAGCTTTTTGTATTATGATTGGGTTTTCCGTCATGTACCAATGGCAAATAGCCGTATATCTGGTTATTCGATGATGGAACGAGTTTGACAAAAATTAAGTCGGGATTGCATATCCCGATCATCCCAAAGATGATGAGCAGCACTCCATTTACGATCGAACTTGCACTTGTTGTAGCAACAACGGATTTTCGCCAACCGTGTCAAGTTCCATTTTAATAACTGTTGAACCTAGTCTGAATTTAGACTCAGGCCTGCTATGTTCTGTGAAACCATAGCTGCCACATTTCATTATAAAATTAAAAAGAAAAAATCCCTATTTAAATCAGTCTACAAATGAAACCCAAGGTCGTCTGAAAATCTTTAATTCATAACTTTTCTATTGATGAAAAAGGCCCTGAAGCCAGTTGCGACACATCACGTGCCGTCTCGGGTCACACTGCCAGACACCTGGTCTGCTGCTTACCGTTAGCTGGTGAAACGTGAACGTACAAGGTCCTACACTCAAGGTTGTGGGTTACTCAATTTGGAAATTATATTTTTCTGACTGTCTAACTTCTTGATAGTTCAAAAGTGTCTGAAATTTGAAAGAAATGTTTTTGATTTTGAATCGTTCGATTTCATTGTATTAATGGTATTGCCATGGAGTCCCGTGTTACCCCAGTTAATGGGTTGTGGAGGTGTGGAAGGCAGCCGCTCCTCGTAAAATACTGATATTCAGCTAAATACGGCTTGACTGGAAGCCGACCCCAATATAGTTGGGTAAAAGGCTAGGTAGATGATGAGTGAAGATATCCACAACAGAACCTACCTTGGTTCTGTAGTATAGCCCGAAAAATCGCCAAACTTAAGTGGCAATGGACAGAGCACATTGCTCATAATACAAGAGATGGTCAATGGGAACGAAAAATTTGGGAGTGGCGACCACGTGCCGGAAGACGCAGCGTTCGAAGGCCAAGGTGGACCGTTCTTTTTATCTTATAGGTATAAACTAGTGCTTGACTGCGATCCCACCTGATGGTAAGCAGTGATGCAATCGTGGATGGTGAGGCGCTCTAGTTTATTTAAACCCAAAGGTTGACTGGTAGAGAATGCCTTGTTGCATTAAGTCCGCCTATGTACCACCACTGTACATGAAGCTTAAATAAATAAATAAATTTAAGAGCCTATTCACTCTAGCCTTGAAGACACCCAAATTATAATCTCGACCAAGAATTCGATGAATGTGAGATGCACATGACCGGTTCTTGTGACAATACTTGGGGGTGGACTATATCCAGCTGTGGACGTCTTTCGCTGAAATGATAATGCATTGGTGATAAATTGAAATTAATCTGTAAGGTTAAAAATGCACTAATAGGTATGCTTAACGCTTGAAGTCTAACGAGTTGCTGGACGATGAAAAGTTAAATGAACACTGTTTTAGGCTATCACGGTTTATTTCACAATTTAAAATGTCACTTACGGGATATCTTCCGTGATTATTTATTGTTTTGAATTCCCGTATTTTGACGCTGTTGGAAGCGCCACAGACAGCTGACAGAGTCATCCCGCGATCATGGCGCGAACATTTTAAATTTAGTTAAATAAATGTTATAAATTGTTCATAATAGACCACAATACACGCTCGGCGGTTTTTAAGCCGTCTATGGTGTGTTTTCAGCTTTGCCACTATAGAGGACACCCATAGTACGTCATTGCCAGCATTATTATATTTTGTTTATGAAGCAATTACTACTTAACACATATAATATTGATGTGCGTCAAGTACTAAGGCGCTATGACGTTCACGAAAAATTAATATTTAAACAGATCCTTATTATATTTGAACAATAGTTCGTCATGATGCCTAAACAGTTATTGTTACGTTAAATAATTTAATTGTGACCATAATTATTTGATTGGCACCATGATGCATTGTACATATTTAAATCTATACTTATACTGGCTGACCTGACAAACGTCATTCTGCTAAATAAATTATAATCAAAGAAAAAAAAGGGGACACCCACCCCCATTTTTTCCTTATTTAGGAGGGTAAAAATCAAGAAAAGTCCTTGACCACCTGTTAGAAGTGCAAACGTAAGGTAATATCTGTAAAAAATAATAATTATCTTTACTGCGATTATCAGAAAGTAAAAAAATTATACATTACTTTATTTTCTTATTATTTTTGGTAGACACGCCTTTGATTACTATCTTACCTGATGACAAGCGATAATTAGACAACGATGGAGCACGCTTGGTAAGACATTAACTATTCGCTCTTGACTTTATTTACTTTGGATCCGTCGCTATGTCCGGCAATGGACGTCTTTCGGCTGAACTGATAACTATAATGATTTCAATCCTATACACTTTTCAGTTACCAACATTTATTTAAAAAAAAAACTCTAAGTCTAAAAACTCCATTCCCATAGCTCAACAAATAAACTCGAATCAGTAGTACTGTCATGACAGCACACTTTTTCAACGTCTATCTCAATCTACCACATAAAGGGTACGACCTATACACGCGTGGCTCCCTCAGTCAGTCACCATCAGTATTACGTGTCTTATAATTGTCACTCATTATACTCACTCGTGTCGTATCAATTGGTCTATAATGGGACCTGATGGGCCATGATGGGCCACGTGTATGAATGGCGAGGGGTCACGCTGAATGGGCGCCGATGACACGCTTAGATACGTCGTTATAGGAAATGTGGGTTGCTAAGAGGAAATATTTAGGTACTCTAAATTATTGTAATAGGCACAGCTGTTACGATTCTTCTCGAGGAGCTCGTGGCTAAATAATGACAGCCACACGGGTCGATCTTCAAGGTTAAGCAACGCTTGCCAAGGTTGGTCTGAGGATGGGTGACCATCTTAACATAACGAGTTTCCTCCGTGCCTCGGATAGCACGTTAAGCCGTAGGTCCCGGCTGTCATTTGTAGATCTTTGGCTGTCGTTACGGATAGTCAGAAGCCAGTAAATCTAACTCCAGTCTAGCCATGAAGTACCGTGTTACCCCAGTTAATGGTTTGTGGAGGTCTGGTAGGCAGCCGCTCCTCGTAAATATATTCAGCTAAATCTGGCTGGACTGGAAGCCGACCCCAATATAGTTGGGAAAAGGCTAGGCAGATGACTTCATTTCATTCTTCAGATTGCTTGAATTTAATTTAAAATCGACAAGAAATGTTGATAGCTAATACTCTCGAAGTCCTTACCTATCCTATAGTGTATTCCTTCGTTGACGTAAATGCAAAGCGGAGTATATCACTTGCATCTACGTGACCCAGATCCAATGTATGACGGTATTTCATCTGCATACATTACTTGGCTTTCCTTTCGGGAATTGAAGATGTTACCTTCAGTACTGTTACGGTAAATAATGTAGATTTTGTTAAGGCCATATGTATTAAATATTAGGAAAAGTTTTTGTATAAAAACTTTACTTTTTTTCTTAACTTTTTTTTTGTTTTTGTATAAAAACTTTTTTAGAATGTTTTTTTTTTCCAAAAGTTATATGGACTGGAACAAATTGCCTGCTGCGGTCTTCTCGTCTGATTATAATTTGGGTGTCTTCAAGGCTAGAGTGAATAGGCTCTTAATAAACTAGTGCGCCTTACCATCTGAGACTGCATGTGGATCGCGGTCAAGCACTAGTTTATATTAATTAAAAATATATATATATCGAAAAATATGAAATGCAGATTTTGTGATACTTTTATCATGCTCTTCTGGTGGTAGCATAGCAGTGAATTAATTGATTGCTTCCGCAAAAAAGTCGCGTCACTGATGCGCAGAAAGCGAAGGGTAAATACACGCTAAAAAATGTAATTTTCTTCTTTATAATCATCATCATCTCAGCAGAAAGACGTCCACTGTTGGACACAAGCCTCCCCCAAGTGTCGCCACAACGGCCGTTCCTGTGCTTCTCGCATCCATCGGATTCCCGCGAACCTCACCTGGTCATCGGTCTACCTTGTGGGAGGCCTTCCAACACTACGTCTTTCGGTACCTACGTAGTCGCCACTCCAGACACTTTCGTCCCCAAGCCAATGATGATATATGATATAGCTCCGTAACGTGGTCGCTCACAATGGACTACATCAGAAGGCTTAAAGTCACCCAAAGGGCAATGTAAAGGGCGATGGGAGTTCAAAAATGAAGATATTCACAAGAGAACCAAGGTAACCGACATAGCCCGTAGAATTGCCAAACTTAAGTGACAGTGGACAGGGCACATTGCTCGTAGAACTCTTACGAGTCTGCCATCTGCTTAGCCTTTTCCCAACTATATTGGGGTCGGCTTACCAGTCAAGCTGGATTTAGCTGAATACCAGTATTTTACGAGAAGCGGCTGCCTACCAGACCTCCACAACCCATTAACTGGGGTAACGGTACTTCATGGCAAGTTTGGAGTCAGATTTACTGGTTTCTGACTATCCGTAACTAACGACTGCCAAAGATCTACAAATGACAGCCGGGACCTACGGCTTAACGTGTTCTATGTCTTACGAGTATTCACACCAAAAACTTAACCAATTTTAATTACCTAAATTAATTACTTAACGTAAAATTATCCACATATTTATTCGAAACCATATCCATCAAGGTTATCTCTTAAAATGATACATATCTATATGTAAGTAAGTGCTTATACGAGTGTAAGTATATAGACAAAAAGTCTTTAAGAAAGTTTTTGCATAATAACTTAAGGCGTGTCTGGCTTTCCTGAGCTTTATTTTTTCTCTGACGAGTTTCGAGTTGCTGACAAAAAATAAAACAGGTCAAGATCAAGGTAATGGCACTAGCTTATGTAGCTGGGTTTGCTTGGAAATGCGTCATATTATTTAAAACCTATATACGAGGAGCTCGTGGCTAAATAATAACAGCCCGCACGGGTCGATCTTCAAGGTTAAGCAACGCTTGCCAAGGTTGGTCTCTTGCCAAGGTTGCTGGGTGACCATCTTAACATATCGAGTTTCCTCCGTGCCTCGGAAAGCACGTTAAGCCGTAGGTCCCGGCTGTCATTTGTAGATCATTGACAGTCGTTACGGATAGTCAGAAGCCAGTAAATCTGACTCCAGTCTTGCCATGAAGTACCGTGTTACCCCAGTTACTGGGTTGTGGAAGTCTGATTGGCAGCCGCTCCTCGTAAAATACTGGTATTCAGCTAAATCCGGTTTGACTGGAAGCCGACCCCAATATAGTTGGGAAACGGCTAGGCAGATGATGATGATTTAAAATCAATATTAATATCATAAAACTTTTTTTGGGTTGAAAGTCGGTCAATGAGTTCTTTTGCTCTTTTACTGACTAAAACCTTGTTCCTTCTTTGCCTTCAACCAGCTCGCGTCCAGGACCCCAGAGTCCATTTTGGAAGTTAACCCATGACCCCAGTAGCCTTTGGCCCTTACGCTTTAGCAGATATTTTTTTGAGGCGCTCGTAGAACACTACGCGCGGCCGACCTCTCGGGCTCGGATACGGTCCGCATAATTACCGAACGGCCGGACGGTGGGCTACCCATTCCTTGCCGTCCGTAATGCCTACGGTGGCTGGAATTCGGTGTCAGATTTCCGGCGGCTAAGACGTGAGGAAGTCCGTTTCTTTTTGTTACCTTCTGCCTCCGTTCCGAAGGACGCAACCACCGGTCATTCCTCCATGCTCCGTTCGATGACCAGTACCTGGGCCTGGCACGAGAGTCGTAGCCGCCTATTGCCCCCACTATAGAATACGGCCACCATATGCTCCACTGTGCCACATAAAGGTGACACCCGGGCATCTTTGCCGCACGGCTTCGGTATAGGAGCCTCCTGAACTTACCATGTTCGGTAAGGACCTTTGTCATGTGGAAGATGAGGACGCCGTAACGTCTTTCTAACCACTCCTCAAAGAGCTTACCGCCATAATTGTAGCAATTTGGGTGTCTTCAAGGCTAGATTGAATAGGCTCTTAATAAACTAGTGCGCCTCACCATCTACGATTGCATCACTGCTTACCATCAGGTGGGATCCCAGTTAAGCACTAGTTTATATAACTAAAAAAAAAAGTTTTTTAGGAAGCAGGATAAAATCACTACGAGATAATAATAATTAAAAGAACCGTATATTTATAAAAATATAATACATCAGCCAAAGAAAATCCGTAGCAATTTTTTCTTGATATACCTATTTAATTTCTTTGTTTAGCCCGAAAATTTTCGACTAAGTATTTGTTGCTGAAAAATAAGTAACAATGTACACCTGTGTTAATATTTTGAAACCTTTTATTGAATCTCATCATCCGCCTAGCCTTTTCCCAACTAAGTACATTGGGGTCGGCTTCCAGTCAAGCCGGATTTAGCTGAATACCAGTATTTTACGAGGAGTAGCTACCTACCAGACCTCCACATCCCTTTTTTTGAATCTCAAACGATAAAAATACACCCTGATGAATAATTTCTTAAAACATAACGTTACTTGGTCTAACTGCATGTCATTTTAGCCTGCATACATTTCTGCACACATTTACAGAATTATTACTTTTATGACCATTGTTTTCAAGTGACGAACAAACAGAAAGTCCTCCAAGTGTTGTGTGTAGTAAGGTCAGTAAGAAACCAGTTGGCGAAGCTTACGTCATATTACACCTCCGAGCCTTTTTTATTTCACTCTTTTTTGAAAGAAAAAACTTTACTGCGCAGCGGAGAAATGCTTTGTTTAGTAACGTTAAGAGTATAGTTGGCTGTGGTTCCGTAGATTATTTTTAAGTTAGTTTTTTTTTATAGTATAAAATAGTCTTCTTCTTGACGTGTTTTATGAACTAGCTTCACCATCAACGATTGCATCACTGTCCCACCTGATGGTAAGCAGTGATACAATCGTTGATGGTGAAGCGCACTAGTTTATTAAGAGTCTATTTACTCTAGCCTTGAAGACACTCCAATTATAATCGGTCGGGAAAACCGCAGTAGGCAAGTTATCATTATTATTGATAGGTAAGCGCTAGACCACTAAGTTACCTGATGAAAAGCGACGACGTGGTGGATGATAGAGAATGTTTGCCTTTAGGTCTCTTCGCAGTCTAAAAGTAGTGGTGAACTATTCGTAACGGCACCGACTTACGAGTAGTAGGTCGTGGGTACAAACCCAGTCAAGCATTCATCATCTACCTAGCCTTTTCCTAACTATATTGGGGTCGGTTTCCAATCTAGCCAGATTTAGTTGAATACCAGTATTTTATGAGGAGCGGCTGCCTACCAGACCTCCACAACCCATTAACTGGGGTAACACGGTAGTTCATGGCAAGACTGGAGTCAGATTTACTGGCTTCTGACTATCCGTAACGACTGCCAAATATCTACAAATGACCCAGTCAAGCATTACTTTGTGTAATTCATTGCATCAGCACTGCTCTCAAAACGATGAACGAAAACATCGTGAGGAAACCGGCATGTCCTAAAAAAAATTCGACGACATGTGACATCCACCATTCCGCACTGGGCCCGCGTGGAGGATTATGGCCAATTCCCTCGCCTAGACAAGAGGTCTGAGTCCCAGGCTCAGATTGGTCGAGTAACCGTAGCAAAAGTCTGTCACTGATACACAGGAGAAGTTATTTAATGATTTTTCACCTAAAAAAAGTAAAGGAGTAATTTTTATGCCCAGTTAGCGTGGAAGTGATTTAAAAATATGTGTTGCTAAAAGTTTAGCTCGTAGCTCATCAATTCATTCATCATCATCATCATCTCAGCCGAAAGACGTCCACTGCTTGGACATAGGCCCCCCACAAGCTTTGCCAAAGCGACCAGTCCTGTGCGTATCGCATCCATCGGATTCCAGGTCGTCGGTCCACCTTGTGGGAGGCCTTCCAAATAAGTATAATTCATCTAAACTAGGTACATCGTTTAGCTACTTACCTCGGTGAATATTTATTTTACTCACCTATTAGCTCTATCTAAAATTTTTAGAAATATTCCCTCAAAAAGCCTTCACTGTTACCTCGTCGTATTCCGTGATGTATTATTACAGCGTTTCACCTATTATCTATGATTAAGCTTATTACATGCCGAGGTAACCTCAAAAAATATTTACCAACAAGGAAGTGTATCCCAAAAAATATTATTATATTAAAAAATCCACATAATGTATGATCTCTAATACAGTTTAAACGTGTACTTTCACGTCCTGAGACGCTTCCTTCACACCTGCCAGATACAAGTTTTTTCGCGCTCTTTTTGTCGGCCATGTTTTTTTTTGTTCTTTTTTAAACGTCGCCGCTCTGACTCATTCGTACAATGCCAAGCTTTCTTGACAGTGATGTTACGTAATCAACCTTTTTTTTTGTTTTTTTTTTTTGTAATTGACAAGTGAGAATTTTTTGTTACGGTTTTTTTTAATGGTGAGTGTTTTAACTTTTTTTGCTGTTTTTATAATGGATGACTTAATTTATGTCTTATTTTATCAATGGAAAGGATTACAATCAATGACTTTTGAATTATTCGCGTCGTTTCTCAAACTTAACAGCGAAAATTATGTTGATAATTTAATTGCTTATTTTATTTGCGGGCCTGTCGCGGAAAAGCACCGTAAGTTAACGATTTTTGATAGAATGAGTTTTTATACTTTCCTAATTAAAAAGTAGATATTTATGACAACGTTTTTTAAAAAAATATTAAACTTGTTATTTTTATCACTACATAATATATCTATTAGAAAAGACCCAATAAATCTTTTTTACAAATACTTTTTTATTAAGATAGAAAAAAGTCCCTTCTTACAAAATGCGCTAACTGTTGCTTACGGCGTTCTTCCCGTAAAGAGTTTAAATGTATTCTATTAGAGAGATAGAATAATAATAATAATGAATATGTTACTTTTAAGCAAGCGTGCTCGCGTCGACCACATCATCGCTTACCATCAGATGAAATAGGAGCCTATGTTTAGTTAAAAAAAAAAAATTAAAGCTGGACAGATTGTGTTGTTCCAATAATCATTCAATGATGAGCAGTGGTGGCCCAGTAGTAACTGCCCCGACTTGCAAGTTGTAGGTCGCGGGTTCAAACCCGGTCAGGCGCATTACTTTGTGTAATTTATTTCATCACCACTGCTCTCAAAACGGTGAAGGAAAACATGGTGAGGAAACCGGCATGTCCTAGAACCAAAAATTCGAAGACATGTGACATCCACCAATCCGCAATGGGCCCACGCGGTGGTTTATGGCTCATTCCCTCTCCAAGAGAGGAGGCCTGAGTCCCAGCAGTGGGAACATCATAAGGTCGATAATGCTAAAAAATAATCATTTAAAACAAGATCATAACCATCCATCATCAAAATCATCTACACTGACCTTCGGCAGTGACCCAAAACGAGCGCGCAAAAAAAATGAAATAAAAAATTTTGTTTAACGAATTTATATAATTTGCAATGAGCACGAAGTTATCATTAACAAAAAAATTGGCTTATATAATAGGTTATTAAAATAAGCAATTTGGTATAGACAATATTAAGACTAACAGGCTAGTAAGTATTTTTTAACACAGTAAGTCATAAATCAAAAAGATCTCCAAGGGTAAGCATCCCTTGGTATTTTGGAACTTCACCCCGTTCCTTCGTTGCCTTCGATCTGGGGGACATGGACTTATCGGAATTTCATTGTTCTCCAGAGGCCCTACCGGGCCCCTACAGTTTGCTAACATCTCCTTGAGGCGTGCGTGGACCAGAACGCGCCGTTGACGACTAGGCTCAGTTCAGGTTATTACCAGACTGCCGGACAGCGAGCTACCCAGTGCTCGCCGTCCGCGAACCCGTGCCTACGGTGGTCGGAAATCGGGATCGGAACCCTGTCTGTGGTGGTTTTCAATCGGTTACGCCTTTCAGTGTTTGTGCGGCGTCTCTCCGCAGACCATGTCCCACTTTCTATCCTGCGTCATGTGCCCAGTTACGTGTTCTCGTAGAGATCTAAAGACCGCGTCAGCGGAAGGCATTGCCGTGGCCGAATACTGGGCCATTCTAGAAATTCAGGAGACAAGGTAAGAAAAAAGAAGCTGGAAGCTTTAACTTATTTAAGCAACCATAGGCTAGTCCTGTTAATCAGACGATAACCTCATAGGTTGACCTTGGGTAGACGAAGGAGATCCCCGGGACCCCGGAATTAGGGCAAAGATGGAACAGGAATGGGTTTTGGTCAGTAAAAGTCTGACACGCTCTCCCGCTCCGCCCAGAGCGGGAGAAGTCATTTTGATGATTCCCCACCTAAAAAAAAACCTGATAAGTTGACCTGAGAGAAGACACTCACAAAAAAAATCCCAGCATGTGTAGATAGAAAAGACTGTAAAGAAGGTTTAATATAAAACTACGTCGAGTATCTATGAAAAGATAGTGCATATCTGCTCCAAAGAACTAGAATTCTAGATCATCAAAATCAAAGTAGGTTCCTCCCAGCACTCTATCGGTTGTTGCTACCTAGACATTACTTCACAAAAACCCGTTACACCGACACCACTAAACCACAATTTAAAATGAAATTACAAGAACATTATACTTCAATTTTAATTTATAATTCTAATCGCCATTACTTTATGATATGAATTATTGACTCAAATCTATCATTGTGATTTAAACCTTCTGTTTTGCAGCACAAGGTTCAAGGTCTTTTGAGAGTGGAGGTCGTAAATCACATTATCTTTGTATAAAAGATAATTTTATTACTGTAATGATGGGTCCTCAAGTTTTCGAGTGATTTAAGACATGGGTTTTTGTACTAAATCTGTTGGAAGGTGATCTTATGAACACGTGCTCTTCAAATTAAATTTCGATTGGCGATTGTCAAAGTTTGTGGGATGTTTTAAATTGTTTTTTTTTATTATTGATGTGCTCACGCTTGACCACTATCTCACCTGATGGTAAGCGATCATGTGGTCGACGATAGAGCACGCTTGCCTAGAAGCAACCTATTCACTCTTGACTTAAAGACCCCTAGGTTATAGCTATCAGGAAACAAAGACCCCGGCAGGGAATTCTTTTTTATTTTGAAAGTCGCTTGGATGTGTGAGCTAAGTATCTTTCGCAGAAAGGCACGAATCTGTTATGTCTTCACCAATTTACTATTTTTAGGATTTACGCCATTTTCGAACCCATATTCTGTACCGTAGGGGACCAGTAGGGAAGGTGCCCGCTGCAATTTTTGAAAGAGACAGAACAGAATCTTACCGTGCTTTCGAACGCAAAGACAGAGGAAGAACACAGGTGGTTTTTTGACAGCAAAAGTCGGTCAGTCACATCCTTTTACTCCACGATACTTCCTCCAGCTTTTGATGATTTCCTACTTCAAAATAGAGCACTCATTTTTTAAAGTTTTTTCATACATTATAATATACCAACCAGTTTTTCAACTCATAACTTTGTTCTTATAAATTGTTAATTATTAATGCAATTTTACTACCCCCAATAATCCACCGACTCTGCAATGCACTAACAAGAACCAATCAAATGCATTCCTCGACTCCTAAACCAACTTCCCATAAAATTTCACAAAGAAAAGAAACACATCACATCCTCATTACTTAATTAACTAAAGACAAAAGGAAGCAAAGTTACGTTAACCCCGAGTCCTGCATTCCGAAGACAATCAACCAATCAGCGTTGATCTTGAATCTGGTGGGGTCAAGGTTACAAGGCCACACGTGATTCGCGCCATCACTCATTGGGTCAATCCAAGATGGCCGCCAAGGGATATGGGCAATATCCGCCGTTGCGTAACTACACTAATTTTAATGGTCCTTTCATGATTTAGTGGTTATGGGATGTGTCTCTTAGGGCTTTAGTATTTTTTTTAATTTTAGATACTGCGTTTTAGGAACGGGATTTTTGATTGTGAAAATTAAATATTTATAAAAAAATATATAATAATGTTAAATCAGAAAAATATGGCCTGAAAATGAAACCAAACAATCACTTTCAAACCATATTTTAATGATTTTTTTCTGAGACATTTTTTAAATAATATGTCATCTAAAATTTTAAGATTTGTGAACAAAATAATCTGGATGTTACAAGAAACTATTGATTCTCACTTTTTGAGTATATCGAATCAAAGATTAGTTTTTTTTCCAATAATTTCCAAATTCTCAGAAGGGTCGAACCCAACTGGCATAGGTTCTTTAGAATATTGACATAAAACCACTCAAGGACAACCTTTACTGGTTGAGAAATTATTGTGATATATGAAAAATAAAGACATAAGTAAGTCTATGTTTTGGGTGGCTCAAGTAGAATGGTTGCCAAGAACAATATTAAGACTGTTTTCTGAACAATATTATTAATATATACATCTATAAAAATCAGTGAGCGACTAACACACCCAATAATGACTTAAAAATTTAAAATAAAAAAAACCCCCGACTCCTCTCCACCTCTCAGGTCCTGATGACCTTGAAGACCTGAACCGATTTCCACCAAATATAGCTAAGAACACTCTCGACTGATATACATTTTAAACAAAAAAAAACTCATTAAAATCGGACATTCTTTTGGAAGCTACGATGCCACAGACAGACACGTCAAACTTATAACACCCCGTCGTTTTTGCGGCGGGGGTTAAAAAGAGAAAAAAAAGATTATACTCCTTTAAAATTAGACAAACATAGTTATTTGACAACCACAGTCCAATGACTCACGCGTTCCGCGCAATCATATATGTTATATATAACTGATTTACACTAATCACGATTCCAGTACGATTTACACGATCGATTGCTATGAGTGTGCACGCAGCCTTATCGCGCAGTGTGAACGTGGCTTTATATGCTTTAGCTTTAGTGATAAAATAATAATTATTAACAATTAAATAAATTAAAAAATAATAAAATTATTATTGTGTGTACGTCGAACGCTTGTTTTTTTTGGATTTTTTGGTAAGTGTTATTATAAACTTACAGAAAAAAGAATACTTGGTATTCGTCAGGTTCTATTACAAAGCTGTATGGACTTTAAAAGAGATTTTTATCTCTGAGTTTTAATTCGGTGTTTCTTCTCAGGGTAGTCAGCTAGAAAATATTAACCTCGAACAGTTTAAATAGACGTGTAAAAGTGTTTTTTTTTAACTTAGCATTTGCAAAATAAATATTATTTAACAATAAAAAAAACATGATTTGTTACTTATAAAACTACTAATCTATTAGAATACCTATTTCTTATTCATCATCATCATCTGCCTAGCCTTTTCCCAACTATATTGGGGTCGGCTTCCAGTCGAGCCGGATTTAGCTGAATACCAGTATTTTACGAGGAGCGGCTGCCTACCAGACCTCCACAACCCATTAACTGGGGTAACACGGTACTTCATGGCAAGACTGGAGTCAGATTTACTGGCTTCTGACTATCCGTAACGACTGCCAAAGATCTCCAAATGACAGCCGGGACCAACGGCTTAACGTGCTTTCCGAGGCACGGAGGAAACTCTTTATGTTAAGATGGTCACCCATCCACAGACCAACCTAGGCAAGCGTTGCTTAACCTTGAAGATCGACCTGTGCGGCTGTTATTATTTAGCCACGAGCTCCTCACCAATTTCTTATTCATGTATTGCTATAAATATTTTTTAATAATAATTAATCAAAAACCCTTTCTGCAGAAAACGTTTATTGTCACTTACGATTTTCTTCTTTGCTCGATATCAAAATCCTAAAATAAAAATGAGCAATTTAGTCCTTAACGGAAAAGCTATGGTTATTACTTTAAGAATATGTTTTCAATATTAGTTAGAATCAATAAAAATATGTTCTGATGTCAAAGCTGAGTACTTGTTAGTTAAGTAGGTTTGTAAATCAGTGAAGATCTTTAAAATCTTTTTTTAATTATGATAAGTTAATATATTAACTTATCATAATTATTATAGTAGGTACTAGGCAGTTAAAACTTACAACCTCCCGCCTGGCCCGAGCCACTGTAGGCACGGGCTTGTGTACGACGAGCATTAGTAGCTCACCGTCCGGCCTTCCGGTAAGGACCGAGCCCTAGGCAAGCGGTAGGTAGTGTTTACACGTGTCTAAATGAGATGTCGCTCCATCGTCGGCCACATCATTGCTTACCATCAGGTGAGATAGTGGTCAAACGCGTGCCTATATACAATTTTAAAATAAATGATGTCACAAAAACTGACAGAGGCTAGGGCCGATGCCTGCTAGGACTATGGGAACGTTTGAAAGAGTGACCGTGACTCTGGAACGCAAAGGGTAACTGAAGTATACATGTGGGTTCTAGTCAGTAAGCAAGTCAAATCTGACACGCCCTCTCGTTCTTACCCTAGAGCGGGAGAAGATCTGATGACTCACCATCGTCATCATCATCATTTCAGACAAAATACGAACACTGTTGGACATAGCCCTCCCCCAATTTGTCTCTATCCACCAGATTTCCAAGAACCTCACCAGATCATCTTCGCGTTGTGATCAAATCATCAAACTTGCAAGTGTAATTTTTACACAACCTCAAGGGACTACAAACCTGAGTATATGGTTTTAATTGCAACTCGATACCTCCACGCTTTCCCGAGATAAATGATCTTGACTGACAGACATACGGACAGAAAGACAACGAAGTGATCCTAGGTCTCCGTTTTTTTCCTTTTGAGGAAAAAAGCTCTTAAAATGGACATCTATAAACGAGTTACCCTGTAGGTATGGTATCATCATCATCTGCCTAGCCTTTTTCCCAACTATATTGGAGTCAGCTTCCAGTCAAGCCGGATTTAGCTGAATACCAGTATTTTACGAGAAGCGGCTGCCTACCTACCCTGTAGGTATATAAGTGACAAATGTATCGCAATTTGGATTTCCTATCTAGCGTGTCAAATCTGTAAAATAACGGACCAAAAACTTGTATAAAAAGCTAATATTAATTACCTCCAGCCACTGGGTTTTCCCGCTTTTTAATTAGCTATATGTAGATATATTTTAAACCACGTTAATGTGGTAATTAATTACTTAGCCAGCTATAAAATAACCACAACGAGGATTCCCCAAGAAAAAAAGTAATAAAAAACCGGGCAAGTGCGAGTCGGACTCGCGCACTGAGGGTTTCGTACCAACCTACCTATAAAAACAGTTTAATTCTCGAATCGAGCCTTGAAGACTTTTCAATTTTTTTTTCTTGTGACGTAACTAAAAATTTTCAGTTTTCAGACTTTTCCCGATATTAGTGCTATAATACCTTGCTTCGTGCCAAATTTCAAGATTCTAGGTCAACGGGAAGCACCCTATGAGTTTTGATTCCTTTGACAGTGTCGAAATGTACGTTTTTTGCAACATAAACGGGCGTATCTTTTTTTCCCGTCAACTTACAAGTTTGATTTTTGCACAACTTCAAGGGACCGCGGATTTCAATATATGGTTTTAATTTCAACTTGATACCTTCACGCGTTCCTGAGAAAAAGGGTCTTGACAGACGGACGGACGGACAGACGGACAACAAAGTGATCCTATAAGGGTTCCGTTTTTTCCTTTTGAGGTACGGAACCCTAAAAACGAAAACCGTTACGTTGACGATGATATTAATTAGCTTACTGCTATTACGGCGAGCGATAGGTAGCACACCGTCCGGTCGTTTCGTCTTGAGTCGCCGTCGACGCGTAGGTACTATTCCACGCGCGCCTCAAAGAAAGCTGGTGTGCAGTGGTAACTGCCCTGACTTCCAAGTTGTAAGTCGCGGGTTCAAACCCAGCCGAGGGCATTACTTTGTGTAATTTATTTCATCACCACTGCTCTCAAAACGGTGAAGGAAAACATCGTGACGAAATCGGCTTGTCCTAGAACCCATTCCCTCAGCCCTCTCCCTCTTCTAGAGAGGAGGCCTGAGTCCCAGCAGTGGGAACATTATAAAGCCGATAATGCTAATGCTAATGCTCAAAGAAATGTCAGCAAACATTAAAGGCCCAGCGAAGTTAGGCGGACATTTGAGTAAAAAGGCTGACATTTTTCTTAGATGCCATTCTGCAAATTTTGCTTTTTACATTGTAATGAAATAACAAGTCATTGCTGGTCTATAAACCCTTGCAATTGCAAGAACACATCACAAATCTATAAAAATGGTCCATTTTAAAAAGCCTAACAAAAGCCGGACAGGCCGTACTCCGCCTAATTTGGCCGGAAACACAATCAAAAAGGCCTGACCGTGTCCGGCTTTATCCGGACGAATGGCAACTCTAATCGGACAGGAAGAACGCAGCAGGCAAATTCTTCCAAACGTAGGGGCCCAGCAGGGTCAAAGCCAAATGGGACCATGGGTTGTGCGAAAAAGAACCCTGAGCCCCTGGAATAAAAGTCTGGCTTTAGTCAGTAAAAGTCTGGCATGTCCTCCCCGCTCCGCCAAGAGCGGGAAAAATCATTATTTATTTTATTATATTTTAAAAACACTTGACAAGTTAACGTACAAAGACGGACTTATGTTCCAGTCCTTCGATGTATGCGATATACAGAACGGCCGTTATAAGTTGGCGAGTCTGAAGTTAGGCTCTGCGAATTTTGGCGCTTGAAAACTCGTACAAATAACCTATAGGTTTTAAAAAAATAAGTGCAATTTGCAGTTGTTATTGCTGTTAACAACTGTTATTGGCATTTGTTTTTTTTTTTAACTTTTATTTTTGTATGAGTTTTCATACGCTAAAATTGGCAGAGCCTAACTTCAGACTCGCCAACTTATAACGGCAGTACTGTAAACGAGACGAGGCGAAACCCTTCCGTATATATCTCACACTCGTAGTACAACAGTCTTCCTCTCCGATAAGAATACACTATCTAATCTATCGTACATCTGTCTCAGCTACAAAATCTTCCATTCATAAGAAGCTGATGCAATACGACAAGGTGCAGGAATCACTTTTTTACTACAGCATTTTTTCTATTAATATTCCGAAGTCGTTTAGCAATAACCACTATAACTTGACCTCCCATATTGTACTTTTCTTACAAGACAAGAGCTCAAGTTATACTGGACATACTTTACCTCTCAAGGGACTTACAACGACCAATATAAAATGACCTCGCTTTTTGAAGACTCGTCGTATAATAACAGGTCAAGTTATATTGGAGAATTTTGGTTTGAAGATTTCGTATGTATGACAACGTCCCATACAAAAAAATAGTTTGTTGGTCTATCGTAACGTGGTTCATTCATGGCTGATGTAATAGTCCAGGTGCATGGATCAGCGACCTACTAGCGAATTTCGTAGTAAATATTATTATCGTGACCCACACAAAAATATTTATTTTATCTTTAGCTCCAAAAGTAGGTCATACGTTTATTGTTGCATAACTGTTAGTATTTTTAGAGTTTTGCAAATTCGACTGGAACTGAAACGTAACCCTAAGACCGTTTTCACATTATCCGATCCGATATCGGTGTCGGACGCCGATACAATATCGGGGTAAGTAAAATGTATGAAACTCCCCTATCCGATATCCGATATCGGGCCGGACAATATGAAAGACAGGAGTACATATGAAAGACAGAAATATGTGAAAACGCTATTCGAACAGACCGAACAGTTTTGGAGTGACACTAGGTGAATTGATGACCTGGTGAGGGTCGCGGGAAACCGATGGATGCGGTTAAATCAGCTTTATAATGTTCCCACTGCTGAGACTCTAAGACTCAGGCCTCCTCTCTAGAAGTGGGAATAGACGGTAATCTATCTATCTAGTGCGGGTTGGTAGATGTCACATGTCACGAAGATTTCCTTCACCATTTTGAGAGCAGTGGTGGTGAAGTAAATTACACAAAGTAATGCGCCTTGCTGGGTTTGAACCCGCGTGCTAGAACTTGTAAGTCGGGGCTGTTACCACTGGGCCACCACTGCAGCTCTCGCAGTGCAACGCCTTGTACCTATTTCATTTACAATTATAAATAATTTTAAACCTAAGCTCGTGGCTAGATAATAACAGCCGCACAGGTCGATCTTCAAGGTAAAGCAACTGTGTATGGGTGACCATCTTAACATACCGAGTTTCCTCCGTGCCTCGGATAGCACGTTAAGCCGTAGGTCCCCGCTGTCATTTGTAGATCTTTGGCAGTCGTTACGGATTGTCAGAAGCCAGTAAATCTGACTCCAGTCTTGCCATGAAGTACCGTGTCACCCCAGTTAATGGATTGTGGAGGTCTGGTAGGCAGCCGCTCCTCGTGAAATAATGGTATTCAGCTAAATCCGGCTTGACTGGAGGCCGACCCTAATATAGTTGGGAAAAAGGCTAGGCAGATGATGATGAATTTTAAACCTATTTCTTATACATTGCATATTTGCATCGACATCTCTCATCCAACTCTCCTGATGCAGGTCTGCTGAAATTCTGAAAAAAAAAAATCTTTTGAAATAATCAGCACCTTTCTACTCTTCTATGTGTATTTATTCTTTACGTTTTTATGTGTTTCTGTGTACATAAATAAATAAATAATTTTCAATTTTGTTGCAGGTATGTACCAGCTTAATTTTCAAAACTTTCAAAATTTCGGTAGGTATGTCTCATATTGATCTATTTTCTCGCATAAGTACTTATATCGCCTGTAAAAAGACCCTTAACGTAAACTTGAACCCCATATTCTACTCATCACTGGGATAGCTTTTTCTTCTAGAACATACCTGTGAATTCACTGGTTCTGGAGATATTGAAAGTCAAAAAAATAATTGATATTTTTTTCCAAATTGTGTAAGTATCATTAGTAAACTTTCTTCCGAAAAAACATTATCAAAATTATCAATTTTTCATAGCAAATTACGCATTTGAAATGTCAAAACTGCAATGAAAACTAAACACAACGAGCGTCTCACACACACAAGCGTGTGGTCGGTTCAATGACCAAGCGTGAGCGGCCGAACGCTCAGCTAATCGAAATTATTATTAATTAATTATTTTTTAAAGATGGAAACAAAAAGTTTTTTCCCAGCAGTATTTTTTGGTCTAACTTACTTAATTACATGTACAGAATCCGTAGTTACCGGCTATGTGATCGGTCTTTTTACACCCTGTATCCTGGTAATTAGTGACCGATACTTAAACACGTGATTGTACTCACGTTAAAAAACTACTTATTTACTTTTACGATTCGTAAAGTCCCAGATGTTCCCACAGCTGGGACTCGGGCCTTCTCTTGAGGAGAGGGAATAGGGCCATAATCCACCATGCGAGCCCATTGCGAATTGGTGGATTTCACATGTCTTCGAACTAGGAGATGCCGGTTTCCTTCACCGTTTTCAGAGCAATGATGAAGAAATAGATTTTAATATACAGTAAACCACCTTGCTGGCTTTGAACTGCTTCTACCGGGATGGCCCATTTCCTCTCCTAGAGAGGAATCCTGAGTCCCGGCAATGGCAACATTAAAAGCCTGATTACCTATCTATACTAATATATATTATAAAGCGGTAGAGTTTGTTTGTTTGTTTGAACGCGCTAATCTCAGGATCTACTGGTCCGATCTGATAGATAGCCCATTTATTCAGGAAGGTTATAGGCTATATAATATCACGCGAGGACTAATAGGAGCGGAGCAGTAACCAAAAATGCGGGTGAAACCGCGGGGTTCAGCTAGTACTTATATAAAACAAACAACAAAACACAAACAAATAAACATACTAACACTATTTTTATTAACATTATTAGCTGTAATAAATCAATGTCCATTGCGCCAAAGAGACTGGTATCTTCTATTATCATAAACACTCGATATAATCACGCTACCATTTTTATAAATGAGGTCAGCCCTCCGCCAATCAGAACTAGAAGAAACAGTCATACGAGGCGATCACACGACTGTCTCCTCATATACAAACAGAACTAGTGATGTCCGATACCGAGAGATTCTATTCGATTGTTTCCATTCTTCGAATCAGAATCAGAATCATTCGTATTTATTTTTTTGACGCCATACTTTAGTTTGTTTTTAGTTAGTTGTAATTAGTTTCGAGCTTTTGTTATACTGTAATTAAAACCCTAATACAAGGCTTTATTCGTAAACATAGGTGATAATTATATACACTATCTTAAAAAATAGGTAGTGCGCTATGTTTTGTCAATTGACGTACAAATTATTAAGAAAAAATAATAATTCTACTATAATTAAAATATAAATTCATCACAATATTATAATCTTCTTCTGCCTGGCGTTAGTCCCGGCCGTTACCAGGGTCCGCCTTCCTGCTAAGCTTACTCCACTTTGCCCGATCTTCAATATCCTTCCCAGTAAGGTCATTGGCTCTCATGTCGGACTTGACGACGTCCAGCCAGCGCTTGCGAGGGCGACCACGGGACCTAGCCCCAAGAACAGCCATATCCATGCATCTCCACAATATTATAATGCAAGCAAGTAAAATTTTAATATTCATAATAAATTTCATTTCATTCGAATATCTCGATTGTTTCAACTTTGAATCGAGTCCGACTCGGTCTGTTATTGAGACTGGCGCGTTGTGCGTTCATTTGCGAGTTGTTCTTTGATGGTTTATAGAATAGATCCCCAACGGTGGTGGTACCACCCTCTGGTGGGTGATGGGCCTTTTCTTGGGGATGATAGAGGGTCCAAAGGCCAATGGCGGGCGTTATAACTACCACGACCCTCGATATAATCACGCTACCATTTTTATAAATGAGGCCAGCCCTCCGCCAATCAGAACTAGAAGAAGCAGTCATACGAGGCGGTCACACGACTGTCTCCTCATTTACACACAGAACTAGTGATGTCCGATACCGAGAGATTCTATTCGATTGTTTCGATTCTTCGAATCAGAATCAGAATCATTCGCATTTATTTTTTTGACGCCATTGAGTTTGTTTCTAGTTAGTTAAAATTAGTTTAAAGTTTTTATTAGGTATACTGTAATTAAAACCCTAAGGGCCTGTTTCACAATGTCCGAGTAGGCACTACTCACTGAATAAATTCAAAAATTTGACAGAATTTGTATGAAATTATCTGTCAAGTAAGATACTCGAAACTTAATCATAGGTGGTGAAATAGGCCCTAATACAAGGCTTTATTCGTAAACATAGGTGATAATTATATACAGGATCTTAAAAATTAGGTAGTGCACTATGTATTTTCAATTGTCATACAAATGATTAGTAAAAAAAATGTACTAATAAATTAAAACATAAATTCATCACAATATTATAATGCAAGCAAGTTAAATTTTAATATTCATAATAAAAATTTCATTCGAATAACTCGTTTTTTTTTTTAAATTATGTAAACTATACTCCGTCGGTTTAGGTAGTTAACTAAAGGTAAACAATCTTGGCATGTCTTTTTGTCTAAAAGTTGTCTTTAAATTGTATATAAAAATCTTTGCGAATTGGTATTTACCTAAATCGATGTTAGCTAATAAACTAAATTTAAATAATCTTTGTGTATATTATATACGACCTCTTTAATATAAAAAGACATACCAAGATTGTTTACCTTTAGTTAACTACCTAAACAGATAGACCATAGTGCTTGACTGCGATCCCACCTGATGGTAAGCAGTGACTAAGATTATTTCGACTTTGACTCGAGTCCGACTCGGTCTGTTATTGAGACTGGCGCGTTGTGCGTTCATTCGCGAGTTGTTCATTGACGGTTAAGAGAATAGATTCCTAACGGGGGCGGCACCGCCCCCTGGTGGGTGCTTGAGCTTTTCATGGGGGTGATAGAGGGTCCAAAGGGAAATGGCGAACGAAAAAAATAGTAATAATCACGACCCTCAACCACGTGCTTCGGAAAGCACGTTAAACCGTTGGTCCCGGCTGTCTTTGTAGATCTCTGGCAGTCTTTACGGATAGTCAGAAGCCAGTAAATCTGACTCCAGTCTTACCATGAAGTACCGTGTTACCCCAGTTAATAGGTTGTGGAGGTCTGGTAGGCAGCCGCTCCTCGTAAAATTCTAGTATTCAGCTAAATCCGGCTTGACTGGAAGCCGACCCCAATATAGTTAGAAAAAGGCTAGGTGGTTGATGACGACCACGAGTAGCACGATTACAGAGAGAGAGAGAGAGAATTCTTTTTAGTTAGCGATATAATAGGTAGATTGACAGACATAAAATTGGTATAATTATATAATATGTAAAGGGGGGCGTTGAAAGTGTGCTTGTAAAGGGGGCAGTAGTAGGTTAGGCATTTAGAGAGTAGGTAGCAGTAAAAGGTTGGGAAACTATGGTGTAGAGTTCCAAGTAAGAGTGATCAATTCGTAAAATCGAACACTATAGTCCGTCTAATGAAAGCGCGACCTGAAAAAAGAGATTAAATCCAAAAAATATTTTGTTTATGGTATTACTAACTAATAGGAGAATCATGTCTTGACACTTCACAATTTTCTTTTATTTCCTACAATTGCGGCTGAATAATGTTACCGATTAATTTAAAAAAAAAAACTCCAGGTCGCGCTTTAATTAGACGCACTCTAGCGGGCGATTTTGTCGACTCAAGACAACCGAAAAACATCTCGATTTTTTTGTAGAACAACGAGTCGATAAAATAAATGATTGAGTTAGCTATCTCAATCATTTATTTTATCGACTCCGATTCTTTCGATTATTAAAACGTCTCGGAATAGCCCATCTCTAAACACAACGTAAGATGTCTGTCGTAACGTTCCCATTCATGGCTGATGCAACACACCAGGTGCATGGATCAGCATTTTACTATTTTAAGTTACAACTTTAGCAATTTTATTGTTATGTCATTAACATAACAGTAAAATATTAGAACAAAACAACTTTATGCTGACATTTCTGCTACGCACAAAAAAGTGGATCAACCCACACCCACGTGAATGTAAAGAATTGTGCTAAGGGAGCCTATTCCCGGAATAAAAGCCTTAGGGTCGATCTTCAAAGTTAGGCAACGCTTGCCAAGGTTGGTCTGTGGATGGGTGACCATTTTAACATACCGAGTTTCCTCCGTGCCTCGGAAAGCACGTTAAGCCGTTGGTCCCGGCTGTCATTTGCAGATCGTTGGCAGTCGTTACGGATAGTCTGAAGCCAGTAAATCTGACTCTGGAGTCAGATTTACTGGCTTGCCATGAAGTACCGTGTTTGTGTTACCCCAGTTAATGGGTCGTGGAGGTCTGGTAGGCAGCTGCTCCTCGTAAAATACTGGTATTCAGCTAAATCCGACTTAACTGGAAGCCGATCCCAATATAGTTAGGAAAAGGCTAGGCAGATGATGAACCTATTACCGGAATAAAAAGCTTAGAATACCACTAGATGTACTATGTGCTATTCCAGGACATAGATTTCCCCGTGTGCCAAATTTCATCCAAATCTGTTTTTTTTTACTATTTTGATTCCCTTAAGCGTGTCGAAATGTACGTTTTTTGCGACATAAACGGCAGTTAAAAAACACGATAATACAGTTAATGAGCTACCAGGGAAAGCCACACGTGGTTCCATCTACCTATTAAAATATCTAGAACATAAACAACAATACTTGTCACATGACATCGTACGACTCTCCCGCACACACACACAGGCACATTCCTGTCCGTCTGTCGTAACTTCCTCCATTCATAGCTGATGCCACTTCATGGTAAGGCCACTAAGACGCTACCACGAGCTCTTAACGCGATCCAATTAACAACCTAAACAGAACTGTGAAAGAAATGGAGCTGTGTAGGGTTATTGCTTCATCTCTTTTCCTCGCTTGCATGCCTGACATGTTGTACATCATCGTAAGTTTTCAGAGGTCCCTAATGATTGATCCATTTGACGACCTAAACTGAACTGTTAAAAGAATGGAGCTAGGGCTATCACTATGTCTCGCTCGCACGCCTTTTATTTTAACACGTCATGGTCGCCACATGTGGTTCCATCTAAGGGAATGCGGTGGAGGGATTCTCGCACTTCAGAGATGCATCAAGTTATTGTGACCGGATTGTACCTATTAGTTCATAAATCCCCGACCAGTCCTATGAGACCGCGATGTTATTGTTTTACTATTGTGTCTCGTCTTGCGAGTATGTGATAGGTTAAAATATCTAGAACATAAACAACAGTACTTCACCAACACTCCGTCACATGACATCGTACGACTCTCCCGCACACACACACACACAGACACACAGTGACCTGTCCGTCTGTCGTAACATCCTCCATTCATAGCTGATGCAATAGAAAGAACGCGTGGATCAGCGTTTGTGTCGCGTCAGATGGTTTGTGTGTCATTCGGTTACTATTGGCTGACGAAGCAAATGTTGTTCTGCTGTATAAATTATTTAAAGAAAAAGAATGGGCTACCCCAACCTTACGACCTATTCTCAGATATTTTTGCATAGCACAGAAGGAATATAGGAGTCGGTTATAATCAATAAAAGTCTAACTTACCTTCCCGCTCCACTCTAGAGCAAGACAAGGCATTAAATGATATTCCAACTAAAAAAAGCCTTCCAGTACGTGGTTACCACACCTACGAACCCAGTTACCACCGCAAAATAAATTAAAGCAGCACTTTTGCGAACAAAAAATAAATCTGTTTTTAACTTAGACTTAATAAAGTCTAGAATAAAATCAGTGACAAACAAAGGTCTTAGAACTATCGCGTCAGAATACTAAAACATTAAGTTACTTCAAGAAAGCTAAAAATAAATTTTCCTAAGACCTATTTCCATTTAGCACTCCGCAAGGAACAACGTCTTTCATTAAAACAATTTGCTAAACAATTCTCAGGGCACTTTTCTTCAATTTACGCTGAAATTAATTTATGTAATCACTCTTGTTCTTAAAATAGTGTGAAAAATTGAGTTTTTAGGGTTCCTTAGTCAGAGGGTATAAACGCGCGCCTCAAGGAGATATCAGCAAATCCGTACTGAGGCCATGAGTTCGCATCTGAATGGGAAACCCGGGGTACTGGAACGAAAGGCGAAGAAGGAACATAAAAAGTTTGACACGCTTTTCCACTCTGCCCAAGAGCGGCAGATGTGCTGAAAGCTGCAGATTGCAAACACGTTGATACAATAATAATAATAATAAATGTTTTTATTTTACATAGACCTACATGGGCACTTATAAAAAGTCGAAGCTAGTGCACGGTTCCAATTGGTCGTTTCCTATGGAGAAGAACCGGCAAGAAACTCCATACCATACCTTTGAGATGTGGTGCCGGAGAAAGATGCTCCGTATCCCTTGGACAGTATTTCGGAGCAACATATCCAAATTGCGAGAACTCATAAACTCATCACGGTTTTTATCCCCGTCTCCGCAAGATTCTATAATATATTACTTCGTTCACATTGCAGGGAAAAACGTTAGCTACCACAAAAATCTCATGATTGGTAAAAAATATACACAACTAATTAAAACTATATACACTAACTCTTACTCTAAACTAAAATATGGCGTCAAAAAATTCCACCGCATCGCTGTCGACCGGGAGTGTGCCCAAAGACTGGCGGCATTGCCACGTTGTACGGCAATGCTTAATCTTTGACCGAGGTAAAAGCCAGCCCTTAGGTCACGCGAAGTGTCATGATGATTAAATAAGTGTTTTTTTTTATTTCAATATTTGTGTTTCTTACATGTAAGTAATCTCTTTTATGATCTATTTATTAATCTATCTATGATTTACTATAGTAGATAATATTTTTTCTACTCCTAGAATCGCTAACATAAAATCCTTCTACAGTGGGTACAGAACCCTAGACACACAAGTTTCGAAGCGAACTTGGCCTGGTTTTTATTAAATATATTCCTGTCCAAATTACTTCATTTAGAAAAGGTCACTTCGTTAGAAAAATAAGACTTTTAAGAAATTAAAGTAATTTAACAAATTACACTTTTAGCTAAAGGAAAGTTTCAAGGGACAAATTTAAACTGACCATCTGAGGGTAGGGCCTCAGGTGGTCCATCAAACAGTCATAGGCTCTAAACACGATCCTTTTGACGACCTAAACTGAACTGTAAAAGGATTGGAGCTATATAGATAGGGTGTAAGTATAATTCCATTCCTCTTTCTCGCTCGCCGCCCGCCTATCATTTTAACACGTCATGGTAAGGTTCTCTGAGACGCTACCATGAGCTCTTAAGGCGATCCATTTGACGACCTAAACAGAACTGTTAAAGATATGGAGCTGTATAGGGTATATTGCTTCATCGTGTCTTGATATAAAATATTATGACATCAATATGTCGTCATGAATAAGTAAATTTTGAGGCAACATGTTTCATCGTCAACCTCATTCATCATCATCATTTCAGCCGAAAGACGTCCACTGCTGGACATAGGCCTCCCCCAAGCGTCGCCACAGCGACCGGTCCTGTGCGTCTCGCATCCATCGGGTTCCCGCGACTCTCGCCAGGTCAACCACATTATCACACAACAAATTAAAACCCTTTGACAATACGGTTTGCACAGTTGTTGAACGATTGGCTGCTACACTGTAGGTCGTGGGTTCAATTCTTGCATGGAACAAACATTTGTGTGGCAGACCCACTCTGGGTGTCTTGTGTACATGTGAGTTTATATGTTGCAGATCGCATCTACGATACAGGAGTAATTCCTAATGTTGGCAATGCTTTTTTTTCTGTGAAGCAACCTTTAAAAAAAAAACTCAATTCTTCTTAAGGGGGAGAAGCTTAAGGTTAGCCCGCGAAATTCAAATTTTCTTACGTTTTTTTGCATTTTGCAAGCCAGTGGTAGGTTGTATGAAGTTAAAAATACTTTAGCGACTGTAAAACGTAACTAGTTACATAATTATAACTATAAAAATCATCAATACAAGCCTCCTAGCTCACTTAGTTGCAGGAACGTTTTCGACCTCAAAAAAATCGTTCCTACACGTTCCCCTTTAATCGCTTAATGTTGAATAGACCCATTACAGAGAACCCGCAACAACCCCAAAAACACTTGATGTAAAATTAGAATTTTGCAATCCGACTTTCAGATCACCCACACATGAAATTCCTTTCTCGTATAAAATGGCTGAACAACTCTTTGAAAATTTTATTACATTGCCTTTTAATGAAAATGTCCCTACGCCTACCCCTACTTACTTATGAAGAAATTATAGCTGGGCCCCTTGCTTTGTTTGCATGGATTTGTTAAATATGTGTTCTTTTTATATTCCCGAGTATCTACATAATCTTTACAAAACAATTTATTTAATTTTAAACCATCCTTAGTTCATATAAGTCGAGGAAATATTTTTTCAAGGTCAAAAACGTTCCAAGACTTAAGTGAGCTTGGAGGCTTGTATTGATGATTTTTATGGTTAAACTTATGTAACTAGTTACGTTTTACAGTCGCAAAAGATATTTTTAACTTCATACAACCTACCGCTGGCCTGCAAATTGCAAAAAAAATTAAGAAAATTTGAATTTCGCGGGCTACCCTGACGCTTTCACCTTAAGTTTGGCGATTTTTCAGGCTATGTCAGTAACCTTTATTCTCCTGCGGATATCTTTATTTCTGATACGATCACGCAAGGAAACTCCAAGCATAGCACTGTCCATTGCCCTTTGAATGACTTCAAGCCTTCCGATGAGGTCCATTTGTGACCGACAAGATTTAAACACATCTGCCTAGCCTTTTCCCAACTATATTGGGGTCGGCTTCCAGTCAAGCTGGATTTAGTAGAATACCTACCAGTATTTTACGAGGAGCGACTGCCTACCAGACCTCCACAACCCATTTAAACACTTTATTCATAAATATGAAAAAACTGACAGTCTGTTTCTCATTCGCATATTATTTCGGTGGCCTAATCCTTAATAAACTTACACACGACACATCACTCCCACGCATAGTAAGCATTAAGGCCTAGCACAGAGTGAACGCTTGGGGATAAGGGCGGGTGCAGGTGAAAAAGCGAACTAATAGCAAGCTGTTATAGCGGGCAGTACAGATATAAGACAAGAAGAGTTTCTCACAATAAAACAGCCGTGAAAATCTTACCTACTACTAGTTTTAAGAATTACTTCTCCCGCTCTTGGACGAAGCTGGAGGGCTTGTCAGACTTTTACTGTCTAAACCCACCCTGTACCTTCTTTACCTTCGTTCCAGGGTCCTGGGTTTTCCTTTCGAAAACCAATCCATGAGTCCCAGAGGCTTCGACCCTCGAGACAAGAAGAGTTTCTTCACAATAAAACAGCCGTGAAAATCTTACCTACCGTACAAACGTAGGTTTTTTTTAGGTGGGAAGTAATCTAAAACCACTCTTTGTTCCGTCTTTGCTGTGCGTTTCAGGACTCCGGGTTTTCCTTTCAGAAGCGGACCCCAAAGGCTTCGACTCTGTTGGATCCATACGGTTTTGCTGACACAAGCAGCGTAATTAAGATTTTTTTTTTATTGAAACTTTGCCCCATACTAGGAATTACTACTAAATCGTAGGTGCATTCACAAACATGTAATAGGTGTTCCAGATCTGGGCGTACACAGGGCACCCAGACATCATACATCGGTCATTCAAATATTTATTTCGTTCGGGAATCGAACCCGAGACCTGCAGCGCAGCAGCCAATCGTTTAACCAATGCGCCAACCGTGCCGTCAATGTGACGTCTCGCGTCTCAGCACGCGCCTACGCTTGTCACTCAGGCCGAAGCCTTAGACCTATTAGTATCTTACAGAATATGTTGAGTGAACAGCTTTATCCGTAATGGCAGTTCAGTGGCTTATTAACAATAGCCTAATAATAGCACTGTTACTGTGATTAGGGTTATTTATTTGGCTCCATGAATATGTAAGTCAGAAGTATAATGTTACATCACACTCGTTAGTTTAAAAATACATAGGGTAAATAACCCAAACGCTAGCACTGCACCAAATAATCAGCACTCCGCATAAATAGTACAATTGTAAGGTTTTCATCAAATAATTTGGGTTATCACTTTAATAGATAAATAAGTAGATGTTTTTAGAATCCTACTTCTAGAAATAATAATACTTTCCAACTTCAAACTGGCGGTAATTTAGTGAAGAAACGTTCGTGTTCAGCAGTTGCTCTTATTTTTGCCTGTTCCTTGTGATCGAAGGTAAATTCACGTGTTTATATTTTATAATATTTTAGTTCTTTTAAGGGCTTTATACTAAAACTTTTGATTTCTCTGATTTCTTAGATAGTTTATGAGGATAATTTGAAATTAATAGTTTGATGTTATGGTAATATATTGGTAAAAAATGTGGTGCTGATATATGGATCTAATATTTTACAAATTCTAAATTATCAGCACTGGAGCTGATAAATGATAAATATTACGTAAACACTAGTTCCATATATTTTTTTGATTAAAAACTGTGTTATTTTATACTAAGGTAGATAGAATTCACTATTTTTTTGGTAAAGGTAGTTTATATGTCTTCGGAATACAAATCTTAGCATGCTGCTAAAACCGCATTTGCAATTCGGCAGCAAAGTGCTAATAATGGATCAAAAGCATGCTGATAATTTGGTTCACGTAGCATTTCATCATTTTTCCTTTTTTCAGACCCACCTATCATGAAACCAAAGGAAGTAAATACACCAAATGAAAAAAAAAAAGTACACAAACGAAAATTTATAAAAAATATTATAATTATTGATAAATATTGTAATAGTTTTTATTTCATATAATTTCAATACCACTATCACAGTGCTGTTAATTGGTTCTCTGTATGCTTGTAATTGGTGGTGATGGTGCTAGTAAATGGTACAATAGTCATTTTTTACTCTTACCCATCTAAAAAGAAATTGGATAAAGATAAACCTTTCTTTTTTTCAAATATCATCTTTCTGATTAAATATTAAAACTAGCAAACTCGTCATAACGAGTGAACGAGTATTTATAAATGAGATAAACGGGATTAAGTTAAGACTAACTCTTAAAGTGCTGATAATTGGGTCCTTACCCCTAGTACATTTGAGGGTGGTATTGAGCCGAGTGCTACAGTGAAAAATTTTCACGTTCCTCAATATACCTACTTACGAAAAAATAAATAATTGGAGGCTGCCTGTCGACTAAAAAGGCTCATTGTGACCGGAAAAGTAGATGGGAAAAGGCCTCGCGGGTGAAGCCCAATACGTTGGTCCGACCAGATCCGCGCCGCTCTGAATTCTACGATTTACGATGCCCTTCACAACGCCAAAGATAGGAACATATGGAGGAACATCGTAAGGGCTAAGGTGATGAAGCAGGGAGGTCACGACCCTCAGCATTGAGGAATATGACGCAAGGAGGAGGAGGCCTGTCGTCTAATGGTGGATGCTTCGACCGATGACCTGGTAAGGGTTGCGGGAATCCAATGGATGCGAGACGCACAGGATTAAGTACCTATATATAAACTCCCGGGTGTCACCATTGTGATGATCGTCTGGAGGAAACGGTGGAGGTACGTTGGAGGTATGCCCCGGCGCTTGGGCGGCACCGCCGTGTTCTGTCTATGCGCAACAGTGACCTCTCGCTCCGGGCCCTGATTCGAGCTATGGCTCCAGACCACTAAATAAACTTACAGATTATTCACAAGACATTTTTTTCATCATCATATCAATTTTTTATTCAATCTCATATTGACCTAAGATAAATCACAGGAACCCTGAACCGCGTCAAGAGATAAGCAAACGCGTGCTCGTTATCATTGAGTAAATACCACACTTTTATGTATGAACTCCATTTTTGTGCAACTTCATCATTTGTAGGTTAACCCCCTGATTTAGTGGTTTTTGGGACGTAAGAATACTTAAAGTTCGATCGTGTATGGTGTATGTCCTTTTTAGGATTCCAAAGTAAACTAGGAATCCTTATAGAATCGCCATGTCTGTCTGTCTGTCCGTCCGACAATATTTTCAGCGTCCGTCACCACTAGAAAGCTGAAAGGACATTGCCAATCCTTGTATGGGAGTTGGACCAAGTGCTGCCCAGAATGAAGACCTAGTGCATTTTGTTCCTCAGGCCAATTACTAAACTAAATTATTAAACCGAAGCGCATCGAAATCGGCTCCTGGAGTCAAGAAAAAAAAGGGTTTTTATAACCTAACCTAACCTAAGTTAAAGATCTTTGTGTGGAAGTTTGATCAAGTGCTGCCCAGAATGAACACCTAGTGCATTTTGTTCCTCAGGCCAATACTAATCATTAAACCAAAGCGCTTCAAAATCGGCTCCTGGAGTCAAGAAAAAAAACTGTTTTTCTAACCTAACCTAACCTATGTAAGTTAAAAATCTTTTTGTAGAAGTTTGACCAAGGACTGCCCAGAATGAACACTTAGTGCATTTTGTTCCTCAGGCCAATACTAATCATTAAACCGAAGCGCATCGAAATCGGCTCCTGGAGTCAAGAAAAAAAAAGGGTTTTTCTAACCTAACCTAACCTAAGTTAAAGATCTTTGTGTGGAAGTTTGACCAAGTGCTGCCCAGAATGAACACCTAGTGCATTTTGTTCCTCAGGCCAATACTAATCATTAAACCAAAGCGCTTCAAAATCGGCTCCTGGAGTCAAGAAAAAAAACTGTTTTTTTAACCTAACCTAACCTAAGTTAAAGATCTTTGTGTGGAAGTTTGACCAAGTGCTGCCCAGAATGAACACCTAGTGCATTTTGTTCCTCAGGCCAATACTAATCATTAAACCAAAGCGCTTCAAAATCGGCTCCTGGAGTCAAGAAAAAAAACTGTTTTTCTAACCTAACCTAACCTATGTAGGTTAAAAATCTATTTGTAGAAGTTTGACCAAGGACTGCCCAGAATGAACACTTAGTGCATTTTGTTCCTCAGGCCAATACTAATCATTAAACCGAAGCGCATCGAAATCGGCTCCTGGAGTCAAGAAAAAAAAAGGGTTTTTCTAACCTAACCTAACCTAAGTTAAAGATCTTTGTGTGGAAGTTTGACCAAGTGCTGCCCAGAATGAACACCTAGTGCATTTTGTTCCTCAGGCCAATACTAATCATTAAACCAAAGCGCTTCAAAATCGGCTCCTGGAGTCAAGAAAAAAAACTGTTTTTTTAACCTAACCTAACCTAAGTTAAAGATCTTTGTGTGGAAGTTTGACCAAGTGCTGCCCAGAATGAACACCTAGTGCATTTTGTTCCTCAGGCCAATACAAATCATTAAACCAAAGCGCTTCAAAATCGGCTCCTGGAGTCAAGAAAAAAAACTGTTTTTTTAACCTAACCTAACCTATCATCATCTACCTAGCCTTTTCCCAACTATATTGGGGTCGGCTTCCAGTCAAGCCGGATTTAGCTGAATACCAGTATTTTACGAGGAGCGGCTGCCTACCAGACCTCCACAACCCATTAACTGGGGTAACACGGTACTTCATGGCAAGACTGGAGTCAGATTTACTGGCTTCTGACTATCCGTAACGACTGCCAAAGATCTCCAAATGACAGCCGGGACCAACGGCTTAACGTGCTTTCCGAGGCACGGAGGAAACTCGTTATGTTAAGATGGTCACCCATCCACAGACCAACCGAGGCAAGCGTTGCTTAACCTTGAAGATCGATCTGTGCGGCTGTTATTATCTAGCCACGAGCTCTAACTAACCTAACCTAACCTATGTAAGTTAAAAATCTTTTTGTAGAATTTTGACCAAGGACTGCCCAGAATGAACACTTAGTGCATTTTGTTCCTCAGGCCAATACTAATCATTAAACCGAAGCGCATCGAAATCGGCTCCTGGAGTCAAGAAAAAAAAAAGGTTTTTATAACCTAACCTAACCTAAGTTAAAAATCTTTGTGTGGAAGTTTAACCAAGTACTGCCCAGAATGAACACCTAGTGCATTTTGTTCCTCAGGCCAATACTAATCAGTAAAATACTACTTACTAGTATTGGTCCGAGGTGTGATTACAGAAAGATTTTTAAGTTAGGTTAGGTTAGGTTAGAAAAACCCTTTTTTTTCTTGACTCCAGGAGCCGATTTTGAAGCGCTTTGGTTTAATGATTAGTATTGGCCTGAGGAACAAAATGCACTAGATGTTCATTCTGGGCAGTACTTGGTCAAACTTCCACACAAAGATCTTTAACTTAGGTTAGGTTAGGTTAGAAAAACCCTTTTTTTTCTTGACTCCAGGAGCCGATTTTGATGCGCTTCGGTTTAATGATTAGTATTGGCCTAAGGAACCAAATGCACTAGGTGTACATTCTGGGCAGCACTTGGTCAAACTTCCACACAAAGATTTTTAACTTAGGTTAGGTTAGGTTAGAAAAACCCTTTTTTTTCTTGACCCCAGGAGCCGATTTTGATGCACTTCGGTTTAATGATTAGTATTGGTCTGAGGAACAAAATGCACTAGGTGTTTATTCTGGGCAGTCCTGGGTCAAACTTCTACAAAAAGATTTTTAACTTACATAGGTTAGGTTAGGTTAGAAAAACAGTTTTTTTTCTTGACTCCAGGAGCCGATTTTGAAGCGCTTTGGTTTAATGATAAGTATTGGCCTGAGGAACAAAATGCACTAGGTGTTCATTCTGGGCAGCACTTGGTCAAACTTCCACACAAAGATTTTTAACTTAGGTTAGGTTAGGTTAGGTTAGAAAAACCTTTTTTTTTCTTGACTCCAGGAGCCGATTTTGATGCGCTTCGGTTTAATGATTAGTATTGGCCTGAGAAACCAAATGCACTAGGTGTACATTCTGGGCAGCACTTGGTCCACACCCTGTCAATCTCCTTTAGTACCAGAATGTATATCCATCACGCCGACAAAGTGGTAAAATGAAAAAAATAAACAAAAATGTTTTATTATTGTTTCCCCCCTACATGTAAAGTGGGGAGTGTTTTTTTTTTCATTTCAACCTTAACGTGTAATATTTATATTGTAGGATCGGTATTTAAAAGCGAACAGGGGTTTACACTGAGCGTTGCCCGACACGGTAGAATGGCCGGTCTTTTATTATCGACATACCCTCGTTTGACCATTATCTCACCTGATGGTAAAAGCTCATGTGGCCGATGATGGAGTATGCTTGCCTAGACGTAACCTAATCACTCTTGACTAAAAGACCCCTAAGTCGTAGTTATCTTACTTTGCGTAATATATTTCATCACCACTGCGGTGAAAGAAAACATCATGAGGAAACCGTCATGTCCTAGAACCAAAAATTCGAAGGCATGTGACATCCATCAACCCGTAATGGGCCCGCGAGGTAGGTTATAACCCTTTTCCTCTCCTAGAGAGGAAGCCATTGTCCCAACAGTGGGATCATTAAAACGCCGATAATTCTAAATAAAGTACTTAATCCTGTGCATCTCGCTTTTATCGTACTCCCACATTAGGTCATAGGTCCACCTTGTAGGAGGCCTCCTAGGAGGCTACTCCAGAACCTTTTGGCTCCAACGGCCTTCTGCACTGGGTGACATCCACCGAACCCCACGTGGTGGATAACAGCCCTTTCGCTCTCCCAGAGACCCGAATCCCAGCTGTGGGAACATTACAAGGCGGATAATCATCATCATCATCTCAGCCCAAAGACGTCTACTGCTGGATATAGGCCTCCCCCAAGTGACGCCACAGCGACCGGTCCTGTGCGTCTCGCATCCATCGCAGTGTCTCAAGACAAAAGTCTGTGAACACTATGACCAGTGTGTGTTGCCAGTGATGACATATGGCTCGGAAACATGCTCGCTCACAATGGGCCTCATCAGAAGGCCGATAATGATAATGCTAAAATTAGAACGAAATAAATAAAAACCGGGATACAAATAGCAAAATCTTCATTCATTCTCAAGGCAGTATTGTTAAATACTCTACCAAGTTTGCTACGAGTAATTCATTCGAATCTATTTTTAGAAAAATATTACATTGACCGATACGATGGTCGGTGCAAAAAAGTCACTGAAGGTTACATTCGGTTTCTTTTTATTATAATGCTTAAAGGATCCTAATTTAATGTTAATATCTGTTAATTCAGTTTCTCCTTGGCTCCAAGAGTTCGTTAAACGGTTAAACTAAATAGTAAGTACCTGTACACCTGTTCAGGTAGTTAAACTGTTCAGTTTAACCTTCAAAACTTGTAAAACTGAACTGACTATTAAGCGAGAACTACATTAGATGACGCTCACGTGGGCCACACGTCATTTGTATGTAGAACCACGTTTCGCGTGGCGTGGGTCTGATGTAGCTCTACAAGTCTAGTTGCCATATAAAGTGTATGGAGACCGAGATCGACGTGTGTGGTCCATGTGTACGTGTGCGCAATTTAGTTCTACCTTTAGGCAATACTATCAAAAACTCTTTATTTGCCACTGTTTCGTGCAAATAGTTTTTCTTTTCTTTCTTTCTTCTTCTTTCTATATCTGGTCCTTTTTAGGGGTCCTTTTAGTATCACGTTGTTATCCGTCTGTCTGTCTGTCAAGACGCTTTATTTCGGGAATGCGTGGAGATATCGAGTTGAAATTTAAACCAAATTCTCAAGTTTGCGGTCCCTAGAAGCTGTGTAAAAATCAAACTTGTAAGTTAACGAAAAGTTAACTTGCCCGAATTTTTGAAGTAGCAATAATCAAATGAAAAGATTGGCTTGCTTTTGGTTAAAAAGGTGGAAGTATCCGATTTTTACTAATTAAATCCCAGCACAGCACGAGGAGCTACGAAGATGGGATGGGGCAGAATGTCGACACAGGTAGCGTTCCACTCTAGGGTCCCAGCAGAGACGAAGCCTCTGGAGCCATGGATTGTTTTCTGAAAGGAAAAGCCGACTCTGGATCGAAAGCAAAGAAGGAACGTGGTGGGGTTTAGTCAGTTAACGCCTGACCCGCCCTCCCGCTCTGTTCAGGAGTGGGAGAAGTCATTCTAATGATTCCTTACCTAAAAAAAAAGGTGTCCTACTAGATTTTTGCATATTTAGCGTGACTTGCAATAATGTTTTTTTCGATCTTTTACACTGGATTTAAAGCGGTCCTTGAGATACAATGGTAGGCAATACTATGTATTTTTTGCCATTTATAATTAGTTAGGTATGTATATAAAGGGTACTCACGTTTTTGTATTGCCTTATATCATTAAATGTTTGTTGTATGACCTCATGGGCAGAGCTTTGAACCAAAGAGCTGATACAGACGAGCGGCTTGTTGCCAACCGCAGAGGTAACTTGCAGCCGTCAACCTATAGTGACATCATCTTCTTCTTCCTGCCCTTATCCCATATTACTTGGGCTCGGCGCAACACGTTTTCTTCTTCCATTCTGTCCTGTCGTCCGTCACACTATCACTAACTCCCTTTTCTTTCATATCAGTCCTTACGCAATCCATCCACCTTTTCTTTGGCCTCTCTCTCCCTCGCCATCCATCCACATGTAAATTCAGAACTCTTTTAGTAACATGCTTTTCATCCCTCCTCTTCACATGACCATACCAAGACAAACGATTTCCTTTCAACTTTTCTGTCACTGGCGCTACTTTCAAACTTCCTCTAATATACTCATTCCTCACTTTATCCATTCTCGTCACACCACACATCCATCTCAACATTCTCATCTCCGCTACATGCAATCCTATAGTAACATCATCATCATTATTATTTCAGTCGAAAGACGTCCACTGTTGGATATAGGCCTCCCTCAGGTGTCGCCATAACGACCGGTCCCAACATCGTGAATCCGATGGATGTGATTTGATTACGAAAAATAAATAACAAAAGCATTGATTTATTTTTAAAATGATTCAATGCGAAAAAATGCAAGGCTATGCATATAAATCATTCTATTTTAGTCCATCAGTAAGATTATCAAAAAATCGAACATAATTTTTTTGCTTTATCTAGTTGATAAAAATTGACAAAGACAAAACGCATCAAAGTTCAGAAATGATGGCTTATCAGCATTTGTTTTGTGACGTGACGTCACGAAAAATCTCAACGCACTAAGTACCTATATCGCCTAATTGTATTAGTAACAAAATAAAAAAATCGGTCAAGTTCGAGTCGGACTTGTGTACGAAGGGTTCCATACCGTCCATAGCAAAAAATACACGTTTGTTGTACGGGAGCCCCCTTAAATATTTGTGTGTGTCTTATGTTTTAGTGTTATTTTGTTGTTATAGCAACAACATAAATAAAACCATCATCTAATAACAAGATTTAATCTTTCTATCACGGTTCTTGAGATACAGCCTTGTTACAGACAGACGTACAAACAGCGAAATCTTAGTAAAATAAGGTTACATTACTTTTTGGGTTCGGAAACCTAAAATACGGGCCTAAAGATAGGTATTTTGCTATTATAAATGATAAATGATATTTATTTTGCAAATAGGTTTTCACAAACACTTTTACACGTCAATTTTTTTCGAACTTTTTTTTTACTAGATCAGCCGGTGTTTCCTAACTGACTACCCTGAGAAAAAACACCAAAACAAACTCAGGGGTCACAGTCTCTTTTAAAGTCCATACAAAATGTATTGGTCAAATAAATATTTATTGTATAAATCCAATACTGCTACGACAAGGAAACAAAATTACCACGTCACTCAATAATTACAATTCCAGAAATATTTCACCGTAATCGCCTAAATCGGGAATGTCCGGATATGTGCGAACTCACACACACTACACTGAGCACACGTGGTAAACGTAACGTACACGATGCTGTGACGTTCTACGGACACAGAGTATGTAACACACAGAAGTTTAACTTTCCATGTTGTCGACGGTGCGTATTATTCTACACACGCCTCAAACCGTAGAGGCCCGACAGGGTCGAAGCCTACGGTCTTGGGTTGGTGAAAGAGAACCCCGGGATCCTGGAATAAGGACAAAGAAGGAACAAGAGTGGGTTTTAGTCAGTAGACGTCTGACACGCTTTCCCACTCCGTCCAAAGGGGGAAAAGTCATTTTGTTGATCCTTAAAAAAAGATTAACTTTGATATGCATGATTCTATTCAATAGGTCGCTCATAAAATTACAGGCTTATACAACGTGGTGATTATAAGTCTGATAAAGTAATAAAATCATTTTTACTCAAATAAAAAAAGCATTTTTCAAACCAAATAAATGGCGTTATAACTGGCATTAGCATTATCGGCGTTGTAATGTTCCCACTGTTGGGACTCAAGCCTCCTCTCTAGGAGAGGGAATGGGCTGTAATCCACCGCGCGGGCCCAGTGCGGATAGGTGGATGTCACACGTCTTCGAATTTTTGGTTCTAGGACATGCCGGTTTCCTCAAGATGTTTTCCTTCAACGTTCTGGGAGCAGTGGTAGCCCAGTGGCACACAGTTATAACTGGCACAAAAAAATAATTCTATTTTAATACTTCTTAAGATGCTCATACAATAGTTTATATACAATTGTAGATTGTGCTTGTAGTAGGTAAATTGAAATTGCAACGTTTGCAGTTTTGATCTAACTTCACTGGCTACGGGTATTTCACCTACTTTAGTTGGTGAGCTGATTATATTTATGCAATAAATTATGTTTTGAAATATGAAAATGGAAAAAGCCTTTGTAGCTAGAATATCGTTTATTAACAATAATAAATTAATTAATTGCCATTGTTCAAAATATCTCATGTGGAGTAGATCCTCTCTCTTAGCAAATAGCTGTATTTGCAGTAAGTTGCTTACAGTTTTCTAATTCTCTTCTTCCGAATTTGTACTTTTTTTTCAAAATTTACCTTTTTTACTAACCGTTGCATGTTTTATCTCAGCGTTTATTTATCATTACTTAGTAGCGCTCTCTATCAGTACTTTTGAATGTCAATCAACCTTTTTTTCCTCAACCGGGTTTTAAATTTTGATTTTATCATATTTTGACTGATTACATTTGGAAAGATATCGTACGTTAGTAGTATATCCATGTTCTACATACTCCGTGTCTACGCCGAGGCGACTCCCGCGCAGATAAGAAATGGCGTGATTCAGGGCTCGGCAGGAAGTAGCTTGTCGGAGCGGTTATACTAGCTGACGTCACACCGGTAGTAATAGTACAGATATGAGACAGTGATAATTATGTGGGCTTGTGGAATGGAATCAAGTGGTAGTTAATTTGAGAGAGACGACATATTTCTTGTAAAGACTAAACATTTTCTGCCGTCTAGCATTACTCCGACGCAAAAAGAGGCGATTGCCACCCATTCCCCTTCTTAGCATTAGCATTTTCGGCCTTGTAATGTTCCCACTGTTGGGACTCAGGCCTCCTCTCTAGGAGAGGGAATGGGCTGTAATCCACCACGCAGGCCCAGTGCAGATTGGTGGTTGTCACATGTCTTTGAAATGTTGGTTCCAGGATATGCCGGTTTCCGGGCATGTGCTTCCTCTTGCCAGTTCTGGCGGAATCTTTATAATTTGTCGCGGTAACTCCTTCGTGGTCTGCCGCAATCCTGTCACATTGTTTCAAGTGACCAACTTTGTGCTACATTACAAATTGTAATCTTATAAAAAAAAATGCTTCGGAAAGCACGTTAAGCCGTAGGCTGTCATTTGTAGATCTTTGGTAGTCGTTACGGATAGTCAGAAACCAGTAAATCTGACTCCAGTCTTGCCATGAAGTACCGTGTTACCCCAGTTAATGGGTTGTGGAGGTCTGCTAAGCAGCCGCTTCTCGTAAAATACTGGTATTCAGCTAAATCCGGCTTGACTGGAAGCTGACCTCAATATAGTTGGGAAAAGGTTAGGTATATGATGAATCTCATAAAAAAAATATTTTCTTCATCATCATCCCGCAACACTCACAGCGTCATCGGTCCATCTTATGGGAAGCCTTCCAACGTTGCATCCTCGAATACCTGGTCGCCACTCCAGGACCTTTCGGACCCATTAATCGTTAGCTCTGCAATCAATGTGACCAGTCCACACATAAGAACTATACGAGTATATACAGCCGAAAGACGTCCATTGCTGGACATAGGCCTCGCCCAAGCGTCGCCACAGCGACCGGTCCTGAGCATCCATCAGATTCCCGTGACCCTCGCCAGTTCGTCGGTCCACCTTGTATCAGTATCAGCATGTTTCTGCCTAATCACCAGTAATGTGTCTTTTGTTCACACATGTTTATCAAGCGCCAACTCCCAGTAATCGCTTCCTAATTACTGATATCAGTTTTCACACAATCTATTTACTGTTTATTTAGATTTCCACTTAAATCGATAAATCCAAATAAATATTCTGAAACTGAGTTGGAACATCCACTCCGTTTTTCGTTTTTTTTCCTTTTCCGATCCAAATTTTAGTTTTTCAAATTTTATTTATGAACTCTTTTGTATTTCAATATAAAAACCAAAATATTTGCGAGTTAGGGAAATAAAAAACCGTCCTCAGCGTTTAAAATAGCCTGCTACAGTATTGTTATCATAATTTACGTCTAAAAAGGTTTCATTATATTTTTAAATTGCTGAATTCATGAAACAGAATGGCCATACATTTTAACTTAGGTTAGAAATAAATAACATTAGCACGATTGAATTTCAAAAGTTGACCACTCATTTTAATAGAGTAATGCACTATAGCCTTGTTTTTCTTTTTTTTTTGGTTACTTGAATACCAATTATCTTCCCAATTTTGATGGATTATTCTCTGAGTACCCTGATCTCCGCGCCAACCGGTCCCGGACTACCCCCACGGGACGGGGCCTTCGGGGATCGGGGTACTTCGGGAATAACCCCTTCTGACGAAGTTATAAATGTATTGCATTATAATCAAGGCAAGTCGCCTTGATTATAATGCAATACATTTATAACCAGAAAGACTAGAAAGACATTATCATTATACAGAGTGCCAATAAGTTCAACAATGATATGACATACGCTAATACAATACGAGTACTCGTATCACGTATCAATCGTAAGCATTTTGGATATCCATATATTCTACAGCTATATCTAATATATAAAAAGCTTGTGTTTCAGTGTTTGTTTTCGAAATCCTTTTTTTTATTGAATAACGAATGACGTATGATTTGAGAGCTTCTCTAATTGTTTTATGAAAACAGTAACTGTTGCCAGCGGTTTTATTCCGTTTAAAAGTAGGTTGGTCCATGTAAACTTTGGACCCCACTTCCATCCCCTTAGAACACAAAGTTCGTGAAATGCTCTCTTATTGCTCGGTGTCATAAAAGGAAACCTTGTGCTGAATTTCAGGCTCCTACTCTCAGTAGTTTCGGCTGTGCGTTGATATGTCAGTCAGTCAGTTTTACCTTTTAAATACACCGTGTCTATGTAACGATATTATACAGTTTAAATTTTAAAAAGTACAGGTTTAATTTTTAGTTACGAAAAGCCAATGTAAAATTCCACCACCATCGAAGGCAACGAAGTTTAGTCAGTAAGAGTCTGACACGCCCTCCCGCTCCACCCGAGAGCGGGAGAAGTCATTCTGATGAATCCAAAAACCACTGAGGGGTCCAGAATCATGTACTGGATCCATGGTATTCGTTTGTGTGTCTGACACACCCTGTATATATAGATTTCTCGCGAACGAAGTCACGAGCCAGAAGCTAGTGAACCATACGAGTTCAGGTCGTCATCCTCCCACAGAATTCTCATAATAAACCATTCGAGGAATCAAATCGATTCCGAAATAGCCGAATACCTGATCTCACATTCCTGGTGTAAAATTAGTGAATGTTTTCATAATACGCCCATAAATTGAGAATCTAAATTCTAGAAGCCATTTTTAGTATACCATGAATGGTTTGAGCGTTACTAAAGTTCTTATTATAGGACTAATTAGTGTGAGCTGTGAGGTAAGTAGATGTGACCATTTTTGGAAATTAGACTCAATTTTATTTTTAAACAAACTTTTTTTCGCTCTTGGAACTGCTCCTTACACAAGTCATCCTGACATGGAGTATAAGACATAAAAATATTTGTTCCATGCGGGAATAAAACCCGTAACACGTAGCATAGCAGCCAACTACTCAACCACTGCGCCTACCGTGCCGTTTCAGGATGTGGACTCCTATCTGTGGGTTACATGCGTTAGTGTTCCACGTGCACCTAAAAGAGATGTCGGCAAAACTATAGGGGCAACAGGACTGATGCCGGCTAGGGCTACAGGATTTTTTTAAAGAGATACGTCCACGGTATCTGGACCTAGAACGCAAAAGGCAATTTAAGGATATAGGTGAATTTTAGCCAGTAAAAGTCAGACACGCTCTCTTGCTCCACCCTAGAGTGAGAGAAGACATTAGATAATTTCCCATCTCAAAAAAACGCTGTACTAGTAATTTAAAAGAAACTTTGACCTCTGAGTTTCGTTCAGTGTTTCTTTACAGTATAGTCAGTTAGGAAACTCTAGCCTAGTTTAAATTCATAAGAACATGACGAAAACGTGCTTTTAAAAACTTGTTTGAAAAAATCGTTATTTATCATTTAGTTTATTCAGCCCAAAAAACTAATACTTAAAAATTGCATAATTACGTTAACATTTGGCGGATTTATTCAATTTGATGAAACATCGCAACTTATTACAGATTTGAGGAAAATTCCCGAAAATTCACGATCAATATTGAAGGTTACTAAGAAGATACATTTTACATGCGTGTGACCTTACTGGGTGGTTTATTATACATGAGAATTCTGTGAAGCAGATTGTGTAGCATCGAAATTACAAGGAAGACAGAGAATCATCCACCATATCCCAGGTTTGTCCACTGTAAATTATTTTTTTTCCAAAACTTTCACACAAAGTCATCTAGTCCCAAACTAAGCTGAGCTTGTGCTATGAGTAGTAGACAACTGATACACAGACTTAAATATTTCTAAATACATACATATTATAGACACATTACACCCAGACACAGAACAAATGATCGTGCTCATCACACAAACATTTGTCCTGGGTTGGAATCGAATTGATGACCGTCGGCATAGCAGTCAGTTGGCCACGGATCACAAGACCAACTGGCCAGTTGAATAGCCTTCTCTTTTTTTGTGCCAATCTTCTCTATCTTATGCCAGCTTCATCCAAGCTGCGAGATCCCATGGCATGCGGTCGCCTTCTTCTGGAAACTCGTAATACTAGCGAAGGGTCTATTTCGCTAACATTACTGCTTTTTCCAAGTACACAAAAGTTATTGAAGTGCATTACAGTCATTTACAGACCATTGGGCAGAAGCAAAAACTACAGAATCATGTTATGTATTAAGTACTAGCTTTTAGCCGCGGCTGCGCTCCCGTCAAATGACTACCCTACCTATCCTACGCTTCCCTACCCTACCTACCCTACACTACCTTACACTACCCTACACTACCCTACACTTCCCTACACTACCCTACACTACTCTACACTACCTACCCTACTTTAACTTACTTTTTGTTTTAGAATTATTCTCGTCGTAAAAACCATCTTTGAACTTCAACGAACATTGAAAAAAAAGAATGGGCCAAATTGGTCCAGGTGCGAGGCGTTGTTGAGTTATGCGCTTACCAACACATTTTGCGATTCATTTTTATATTAAGATAAAATAGGAATGGAGGTTATTTAAACTTAATATTTTTTTATTCTGCGAGCAATATTGCTTACATACTGCCACTTAAGATGATGATAAGATGAGACCAATAATAAATATAGATAGTCTAACACATAAAATTGTAGTATATTTTCGACTGGCCTGTTAGTCTAGTGGTTAGTGCCCCTGACTGCTATAGCTATGCTCGTGTATTCGACTCCCATCCAAAACAAATGTCTGTGTGATGAGCACGATAATTTGTGCTGTGTCTGAGTATAATTTTATCTAGAACTAGCGGTCCTGCCCGAAAGCTGGCTGTCTTTCAGAAAAAAAAAATTAATCCCGATTGCAGTACCACGTACCGAGTTCAATTTTATTTTCAAACCATCCAGGGGCCCACTCAAATATACTTACATCAGCCAAATCGGTCAAGCCGTTTTGGAGGATTTCGATAACAAACGCTGTGACACGAACTTTTCATATCTATACTAATATTATAAAGAGGAAAGATTTGTACCTATTTTTGTATGTTTGTAATGAATAGGCTCAAAAAGTACTGGGCCGATTTAAAAAATTCTTTCACCAATAGAATGCTACATTCTTCCAATTTGACATAGGCTACATTTCATTTTGAATAAAATTAGGGATCCTTGGTAAAATTTGAACAATGTAACCGAATGTGTAGAAAAATGACACTAAAAAAAGTGTTTTATATCCAAATTTCCAAAAATAAATAATTGTCTACCCCGTGCGAAGCCGGGACGGGCTGCTAGTAATAAATATAGATATAGAGGTGAAAAACACCGGTACAAAAGAATTATAAATATAAAGATCGATAGAGAATTAATTTTTAATTAACAATTTATTTATCTTTATCTTACATCTATCTTTACAGTATTTATTTACAGTATAATAAAAACTCTAAACTAATTGAACTAACTAAAAACTAACTAAAGTATGGCATCAAAAAACTCTTCCACAAGTACAATTATTTATTTAAGAGGCCTGCGGAGACCGCGCGCTATCTCGAGTTGAGACGAAATAAAATACGTTTTTGAGGTTGATGGAAGCAATCCAGATAGTATAAACAATTCTTGGACACACCGACTGGAGTAAAGTCATCATCCGGACACTGACAGTTGCTTGCTGTGATAGCAATACAAACTATTGGAAATTTGGGAGAGGTTCCGTAATACCAAAAATGATGAATGAAAAATTAATGTATTTCCAATATTGTTTCGAGTATTTATAACTTGATAATAATATCTGTGTTCCTACGGAAAGATATTTTGAAATATTGTTGTTTATAATATAGAAAAAACAAAATAAAAACATGACATTTTCGCTGTGAAAATGTGCAAATTTAAATTCGCTTAAATTTCGTTTGGGGTAAGTTTTTCAACAAAAAGACGATGTAGGAACCTAGATAATTATTGTCTAAATCCGAATAACATCATATTATGGTGTAAATATGCTCAAATTGCAAATGATTTTGGTATTACGTTTGTATGGATAATTCTAACGTCGCGCCCACCTTAAGTACGTTTATCAGCTGTCTCATAGAATAAGCTCTGCTTAATTTGAAACTAGATGGCGTTGAGTGAAAGTTGAGAAAAAATAATACAAATTAACTCACTCATTCTAGAGCATGAGGAACACTTCATTGGATCGACAGGTTCACCGCACTGCTTTAATAGATTGAAGACACACAAATAAATACCGGTAGATAGGAGCCAGATCCTGAGCTTTCAACGCCGCACACCTATCTAGGCCAAGAAAAACAAACAATCTTTTAATATAAATGTTTAGTGAATTAATTGTTTTATTTCTGGCAAAATGCGCAAGCCGCGTTGAGAGATCAGTGTAAACATCTGCCGTTTTGTTTTGAAATTCTAGTGATTGATTTTTCTTAGTTGTGCTTTGAAGTATTGATTAGGCAATGTGTAGATTGTAGTCTTGGTTTCGTATGCTCAGAGTTGCTGACTAAAACTAAAGACTCATTCTAAAGGCTCCCGTGGGTAGGCAGAATGTGATAAAATTGGTTTCAACAAAATTATTTTACGAATTAAATAATTATAACGACATATGAAAGTCTTTGAACAATGCGTGTTGCCAGTGATGACATATACCCCCGAAACGTAGTCTCTCATAATGGGTCCTTTCAGAAGGCTTTAAGTCACCCTAAGGGCAATAGAGGGCTACGTTTGGAGTTTCCTTGCGTGATCAAATCAGAAATGAAGGTATAAACTTAAGTGGCAGTGGGCACTGCACATTGCTCGTAAAACAGATGGTTCATCGGGCTGAAAGACCACTGACCACTGACTTATGACAAATAGGAACTGTTGATAAAATTATATTTTGTTGCTTTTATTATAACAAAAAACGCTTAGTATTAGACTTTGGTACGGATGGAACTGATGGATGGTGGTGGTAGTCTACTATTTGATAACAGATTGTAACTGCAGTAGGCCAAAGGCAGCATTGTTATTAGTCATTCTTTCTTCGTACATTCATAAATTCTTTTCTCTTTAATTTTTTTTTACTACCCTCTTATACCTATTGACAATGTAATATTTTTAATAATAATAATAATAATAATAATCTTTATTGACATAAAAGTATGTTACATTATTAAACGGAAACCCTGACTCCTGCGCTAGGTTGTAACCTGTGTTACAGGAATCAGTGTCTTCAACCCAGTAGTTTTACACAAAAATTATGCAATAAGATTTAAACAAATTTACATTACAAAATATAAATGTGTATGTGTGTGTGTGTGTGTGTGTATGTGAGTGTATATGTGTGTGTGCGTGTGTGTGTATTTTGTATGTATGTGTGGGTGAGTGTGGTGCGTATCGTGGTATTTGTATATATTTATAGTACATATTATAATGGGAGGCGCTAATTGCAGGGTTTATGTTATTAAGTTTTCTGTCTGTATGTAATCTAGTGTTTGTAGAAGGGTGTTTATTTTCTTTTTAATTTCTTTTTTAGGAAATGGGTTAATGTCTAGGGCCTTGTTTATCTTATTATAGATATGTGAAGCAAGAAAAAGATGTTGCCTTCTAGCTGAGGCAGTCTTACATTTGACGTATTTACAAACATTAGTGACTGTTCGTTTACTTTTGTAACTGTTGTTTATAGGTGTGATAAGGTGTTGCTTCAATGTGATTTTAAGAACGTATAGCTGTCTTACTGTGAGCACTGTACAATTTTGGTACAAAGTTACGGTCGGGAAACGGTATGGTTTGAAGGTCATAACTTTGAGCAATGATCTTTGAGCTCTTTCAAGGTGGATCATAATTGTTTTACAGGCTCCTCCCCACACTGTAATGCAGTAACCAATTATCGATTGGGCTAAAGAGAGGTATAAAGTGCGAAGCAGATCAAAATCAGCCACAAGTCGAAGTTTCTTAAAGGCCCAGATAAGTTTTCTCACCCTAGCAGCAGTTAGTTCGACTTGAGGCCGCCAGCTCAATTTTTCGTCCAGTACTACACCTAAGTATTTTATGTTTGTTGTTTGTGATATGCTAAGACATGCACACTGGGGCCTATTTCCAAGGAAATCGCAAGAATGTACCTTAAGGGTTACTGCTATTGGTTTGGTGTTGGCGAACCTGAATTGCAAGTATGAGGTTTTAGCAATGTTAAGGGTAAGAAGGTTTTCTTCCAGCCAGTCGCGAACCCTACCAAGTCCCAGCTCAGCTACCCGCTGCGCCTCCTCCCAAGTCTCTCCATGAAATATGAGCGCGGTGTCATCGGCGTAGCTAAATATTCTACATTTAAAAAGTTGTTGCTGGCACATATTGATATTTTAAACTAATTTTTTTTTCAAAAGAGTGATTGATTGTGTATTTTTTTGCCAGTTCTTCTCCATGGGAACTGTGCACTAGCCTTTGTAGTTTTATAAATGGGCATATCTGTAATTGTATTTTTTTTTAATTGAGTAGAATTGTAATTTTTATTTATTTATAATTGTTATATCATGGATAAATAAAATTGATAGCCATTGTTATAACTTTAGAAAGAAGTCAGTATTAGCCTGGCGGTTGTCAGGACAAAACAAAAGAATAATACGAATTACACCATTCTCAAAAACATAGTACTTGAATAGGAGATGCTACTCATGAAGCGCGCTCTATAATTTATTCATACTCACAAAGAAGAAATTTTTATGTGAAGTTTTGCGGAAAACTTTCATGTAGTATTTTTTGTATTTTATTATCATGATATTCGCTTTTCCCAGGTATTTTAAGTTTACTTCCATTCTAACCAATAGCTTTTGCCTAAGTTTTACAGCACCAAGAAAAATCGTGTACCGATAAATACTTTCAATTTACTTTTTATGGTTGTTTGTTCTGAACCTCCCTTTACTCCATCTACCTTTCGCAAGCTCGTGCTTCTTCCTTCCAGTTCTGGCGAAATCTGTCTAGTTCCTACTACAATATCCTCCGTGGTCTGCCGCGATCCCACGTCACTCTTTTTGAGCACCAGCTCAATGCTTTGTGGTCAGTTTATCTACCTAGCCTTTTCCCAACTATATTGGGGTCGGCTTCCAGTCAAGCCGGATTTAGCTGAATGCCAGTATTTTACGAGGACTACCAGACCTCCACAACCCATTAACTGGGGTAACACGGTATTTCATGGCAAGACTGGAGTCAGATTTACTGGCTTCTGACTGACCGTAACGACAGCCAAAGATCTACAATCCTACGGCTTACGCTTTGTGGTCAGTTTATGAAAGAAAGAAATAGTAATAATAATAGCTTATTGTTACAAAGAAACATACATTATTATACACTGGTTAACAAAATGGTAAGTATGCTGTTGAAGTTTCGTAGACAGATATTGTAAACCCCGCCTCTTAAACTAGGATAACCTGTATTTTAATAGACAGCATTACAATCGCTACAGAAAGAACAAAATAAAGATTAAAAGAAAGAAAAAATAAAGAAAGAAACAATACAGATTTATTTAGTAAAATACAAGGCAAACAAACACTAGTTAGGTATATATACGAAACAATAAACAAACAAAAAAACCACAGGAGACCGAGTATTTTTCCAGAATCAAAAGTAGCCTCACCGAAAAAAACTATTTGTAAAAAAGCTGTTTGTTAATGCAGTTTTTTTTTTGCAACCAGTTTAATATTTCCAGGGTTAACAGTTTCCAGTTTTTTCACAAAATAAAGAGTTATTCAGATTTTCAAGAAGCGTGACTCAGCAATGAGATTTTAAATTGACGTTCACCAGGTGGCAACACTGACGCGTCGGGTCCGGGCACCTGTCAAAACACTCATGTTAATGAGATATGATTGACAAGGCTAATATATTTAATTTTATATCTTATACCTACTTACTTTTTTTATTATTTCCATACACTAGTAATGATTAGACACGGAGAACTTTTTTATTTACTAGCTTTTGTCCTCTCAGGCTCTCAGCTTTTTAATGGCGAAAATTTTAGCAATTGGACGAGTGAATGCTTTCAGAAATTATTGATTTATTTATTTAATACTTTTTGCACATAAAGTTTAAAAGTGGCGCCAGTGACAGAAAAGTTGAAAGGAAATCGTTTGTCTTGGTATGGTCATCCCATACAGCCATATGAAGTAGCAGTTACGACTTTATGTCGACATTTTTTGTGTCGTAACGGAATTTATTTGAAACATTGTTCCGTAACATAACGTCGCCGTGTCGACTTGTGATTCGACACCGTTTCGAAAAGTGGGGAATAATCGTAACAGAATAACAGTAACTTTCAGTCGCATTGTGACTTCGCCGTGTCGACACGTCGCGACTTACGCGCTCACTTTGTATCGCACATTCAATCATTCATTTTTTCGTTTCGTTCATTCTATACTTGAGAATTTTTATTGTAATTCGTTCTTTTTTGTGGATGTCATAGACAAATCTTCGCCGCCATCAGAATAAAATGTAAGTATTTATTTACAGATTTCTGTGATTATTGCATCTTACTCGATCGAAAACCCTCTGCGAAATTAAATGTATCGTGTAGTTTTATATCAGTGTAATAAATTAACCGATGCGCCCTTCTGATTTAGTAAAATACTTAAAATATTTTCTGTTATTGTGATTGTTTTCAATTAAAAAATTACAAAGTATCGTATTTCCGAGCAACGCAGAAGATTCTATTGATGTGGCTTACATAAATTTAACCAAAATATATTATAGAATACTATAATAATAATGTAAATTGTGTAAAATGATGTGGATAATTTTGTATCTACTTGAGAGACGAAGCCCAACACGATGTTTCGTAACTGTGTTTACATGTGTCGACATTTTGTTAAGTTTCGTTACATTGTGACTCTTTTAACAAAATGGAGTTTTATTATTGTATGTTTGCAGTGGTTCTCAACATGCCGTACAAGTTAGTTTTATCAAAAATGGAACTAGTGAGGAAGTAACTGCGGTGCTGGAAGGATGGAAATTTTTCGTCATAGGTTTAGCAAGAAACCTAAATTTAATTGAGGAATTATGGAACTGAAAGAAAAAACATAAAATAAATATATAAAAAGAACAAAATTTAATATTATAAGTAATTAATGAGTAGGTAGATGTTCACATTTGTTTTCATAATGTTGACAAAATTGGGATAAAGATTATGTTATCATGGTAAATTGACGAAAATAGTTTTCATTTTATACATTTTAACGTGTATGTTTTTGATTCTCCGATTTCATAATTAAGTGTAGTTGCATAAATATTTATAAGTATTTGAAGACTTCAATGGTTTCTCAAAGAAATTAAACTTTTTTTTATTACTTTTCCTGTGATTTTTATTTCCCCTTGAACCTTTATTGCATATTCCATTTCAATAATATTAAATATAAAATGAATAATATTCAATAATATCAAATATAAATTAGTAGGTAACTGCGTCAGATTTGTTGAGGTGGAAGGCAGTGGAAGCGCATTCTCTGGATTTGTTACTTGACTTACATTACTTAAGGCGGACGGCAGTGTAAGAGAATTAATTGCCTGCAAGAGTAAAACGGGCTGTCATGAGTTTACGAGAAATTTAATTAATTAATTATATTATATTTTTCATATTTTTTTTTATACGAGGGATATTCGAAAATCACAAATAGCCTTGTTGAATCATATTGCTGACATCATAAGACCTTTTGACACAGCAATAAAGTTGTTCTACGACTTTCGAAAATTAAACAAAAGATCAGCTGATCCATACATTTCTGTTCACAAAACGCGACAAAATGTGTGATCAGCAGATTTTTTGTTGAATTTTCGAAAGTCCTAAGTCTATAATGGTCCTGCAAGGTTATTAGTGTTTTTTAAATAACGCTGTGAATTATATTATTTTATCAATGAAAAATTCTTAAGTACCTTGTTGTCTATTTTCTGAACTTGTCCTCATCTTTACTTTTCTGTAAAAGTTCTAAGAAAACGCTTTGGTTGCTTACGACACATAGTTATAAAATAAAAGATCAATAAATATATTAAATACAATAGCACACTTTGAGAACCCCTGTTTTCTGTTTGGTCAAATTCAACACTACATTTTCGTAACCGTTACTACACTTGTGTAACTCCAAAAGATACTTTAAGTAATTTAGTTTCGGCAATGTGTCGACAATTTAATTTTAATATTTACACAGGAATTCAAAGTAAACACAATGTGTCGTAAATTAATTAATTATAATAAATAAAAAAATTGTCGTAACTTGTCGACACAGTTACAACACTTATTTACTGTAACATTTTTTAGTACCAAGTGTTGATATCGTTCCTACACGCTGTAACCAAAATCCGCCAAGTTATTTAGTTACGACACTGTTACGTTGTCTTGCTAATTTGTGACTACTTGAGAATTTTTGCGACCGAAAATGGTTGTATGGGATGTGAAGAGCAGGGATGAAATGCATGTTACTAAAAGATTTCTGAATTTACAAGTAGATGGATGGAGAGGGAGAGGGAGGCCAAAGAAAAGATGGATGGATGGTGTGAGGAGCGATATGAAGGACAAGGGAGTTGGTGATAGTCTGACGGATGACAGGACAGAATGGAAGAAGAAAACAGTGTTGCGCCGACCTCAAATAATATGGGATAATGGCAGGAAGAAGAAGAAGCACATAAAGGCAAAAGGGCGCACTTACTTTCTACCAGTCAAACTTTGGGTAATGCAAAGAATCTAGGATGAAGTTTCCTGTAAAGATAGCATAAGTTTGACAAATAAATAAAAAATTGCCTTAAAATAAATCATTATTGCTTATTTATAGTACCTATACACCGCAGACTCCCCCTTGTACTATTTTAAGTTCTTACGATCCATCCTAAGGTTGTCTGGTAGATATCGCTGTCAGCGATAAGACCGCCATTGTACCCATAGATTCCAGTTATTGTATAAACTGTACTGTTATTTTTTGGGGTACAATAAAGTTTATTCTATTCTATTCTATTCTATTGCTTGGGTTCGATTTTGACACATTCTAAATTCCAGCTTTTTGACATCTATCACTGACCAATTGGTCACTTTCCATCAGGTAAGATAGTGGTCAAGTGCGGCGAGACTATCAACATAATTATATAACACTAAACAAAAAACAGTGTTAATTTCAAGGCTAGAGTCACCATCTAAGATTGCATCCCTGCTTACCATCAGGTGGGATCGCAGTCAAGCACTAGTTTATAACATAAAAAAAAAACATTCGGTCAGTGTCAAGCATTTTTCCGTAACTGGGGTAAACCCATAGATAATAATTATTAATAATACTCTTTCATTGATATGACTGTAGTAGATTTACTTATCACAGCTTATATAACAATAATATTATCTACAAGATTTCTCTGCTTTGCTACAATTGAAAAGTAATAATATAATTATTATCCAATAGATATGAAATCTTTATAATGAGATAGAAAATATTAGTTGTAATTACATGTATTAAATAGTTATTGATTTCGTATCTTTTAATTTAAAAGTATTTATTAATATATATATATATTTCACAACTTTCACACAATTCCATCTAGTCCCATGCTAAGTAGAACTTGTGTTATGGGTACTAGACAACTGATAAACATACAATTTCTAAATACATACATATTATAGATAAATAAACACAAATATAGACAAAATATTAAATCACGACTGTTACTTTTTTTTTCAAAATGTCAACAGAGTAATTGTGACTCCTTAAAAGGGGCCACCCCGAGCCGTCTATACATTTTATTAGTCTATAATTAATTAAAAAACAAGGTTAAAAATATACTTAAAGATAAGATAAACGAAACTTTAATCATTTTTATGAGAGTTCTATACACAAAGCATAGATCTATGAACATAGAAAAAAAAATCTCTCATAAAAAAATTTCAAGTGTAAAAAAAAACTTAGTGAAAAATGTAAGTTTTTCTAAATGCCCCGTTATAGTGTATATCTACAATTAACATCGGCTCCTTAACTCGGCATACGTGTCGCTCGCAGCCTGCCTACAAATTAACAGCCGCTCACAACCGACCAGGGGTCGCAAACTTAGTGGGAACTACGAAATCTTAGACAATGTTAGAAATAAAATATGATAATAAAAAATATGCTCATGCTTTTTATGACCCTATACTAAAATGTCATTTATGTGTATACAATAAATAAATGAAATCATATTGTAAGGAACACAATACTGCCGCGCCAAAACTAAGATACAAAACGTTACCCGAAAAGCTGCTCTAAAGTGGGATTGGGCCGGACATTGCGGCTAAAAGAACTACTTACTGAACCCCATTAAATGCAAGACGATATCGTGGCAGACCGAGGCCAAGGTGGAGAGATGAGTTGGACAACTATCGGAGGGACTGGCCTACAATGGCTGAAGATGAATGAGAGGGAGGCCTTCGCCCAGCAGTGGAACACAACAGGCTAACTAACTAACATATTGTACTTAATTTTTTTTAATCCTTTATTTACAACCAATTTTTTTTATTTCATAAGAAGTTGTTTGACATGTAACAGCAACGTTTTTGTACAAATTGTAATTTTACAAGCTTCCCCAAATATTAAATATATCGTTTATTGATAGATAAAATACAAAAGTTATTTTCAATAACAAATAAAAAAGCTTCACACTAAATTAAGTGTGTGTGTAAAATTTGCGATTATTACTCCTTTTTTCGGTCATTCTCAACTTAAAGTAATCATATCAAGGTTTTTCCGTAGTTTAGGATTTGACAAAAAATTAATGTATTTCCAATATTGTTTCAAGTATTTATAACTAGATAATAATATCTGTGTTCCTACGAAGAGATATTTTGAAATATTGTTGTTTATAATATAGAAAAAAATGGTTGCCTGTAAAGTCGTTTTTACGGGCGAAGATTTTACGTGACAACGTCTTTTTCTCGGTAGAATATTTATTGATATGAATATAATTAAATTGCACAATAGGAACAAGGAATTGAATGAAAATAAGAATTGCACAAATTTTAACTATAGAAATATATTTTGTTTACTAAAATTCTCTAGTGCTGCGCGCGCGGCAGACCGATCATAGTTGAGTGGGAGAGAGACGCAAGGCATTCGGCGGGCCTCTCTCTCGTTCGGTGACTCATCGTAACGTTACCGAGCGTTACACTTTTTCATAAGTGACTCCCAGCCGCAACCTAATTTAAGACGTTGTCACGTCAAAATACATTAGGTTATAAAAACGAATAGTTGACGAGTAGTTGTTAATTTGACCCGAATTATGTGGTATATGGTGAACATCCCACCCATAAGCACAAAGCGTTTTGGGAACACATTTATTATGCGTACAGCTAAGGAGTGAAATTCCCTGCCAGAGTCTGTGTTTCCTGATAGCAACTTACACATTGTAAAAGTTTTGTTTACGAAAGTTAGTTTCTTAATCCTTGAGACTAGATATGTTGTGACAAGTGTGACAACCCACGTAATATCATTTTGGTCTCAGTGATTAGAAAACAGACTATTTACAACCTCTAGTTTGTTTAAGTACCTACATTTCTTATGTCAACTTACTTAGCATTTAAGAATAACGTGTATTTCTCATATTAAGTGAATTGTATTCTTTTTGAGAAATAAATGTTTTAAACCGTAACTTAGGAGTCTTCAAGTCAAGAGTGAATAGGTTCCTTCTAGGCAAGCATTCTCCATCGTCGGTCACATCATCGCTTACCATCAGGTGAGATAGTGGTCAAACGCGATCCTATGCATAATAAAAAATAAAAAAAAAACTAATGACGTTAACCAACCGTGGCATGCAATCCAAAGGTTGAGCACCCCTGTCATAGAGCATGGTCTATGGTCCTACGCGTTTGTCGTCACGTAGGCAGATCCGACCGTTTTCCTGGTACCTTTCCGAGTTAATTTATGGTACTGTCAACAAAAGAGATAGGTGTTGTGGCCGATAAGTGGTAGATAAACTTTCTTATGTCTATGTTAGATTTGAATGCATTATTAAAGCAAAGAAACTATGTATATTTATTTATATTTTTAATATTATAAAAATAGAAGATTTGTATATTTTGATTTTACTAGCAGATTTTATTTAGCACACAGGGTCAGGCAATGAAGAAAAAAAACTATAGAAACATAAACAAAACAAATGTCGCTTCTATCATTTATTTTTCTTCGACCGATTTTAAAAATTTATTCATTTTGAAGATGCTACTTTATTGAGAATGTTACATAGTCATATTATAATTTCTGCGAGCGAAAAGCATTTAATATAATTTAGTGGTGTACTTGAAAATAACTTACTAAAATTGACGATACATCCTAAAGTTGTCTGGTAGATATCGCTGTCAACGATAAGACCGCCATTGTACCCATAGATTAAAGTTTGTGTATAACTTATGTTATTATTTTGGTGTACAAACAGTTAATTCTATTAGAGGAGCTCGTGGCTAGATAATAACAGCCGCACAGGTCGATCTTCAAGGTTAAGCAACGCTTGCCTAGGTTGATCTGTGGATGGGTGACCAGCTTAACATAACGAGTTTCCTCCGTGCATCGGAAAGCACGTTAAGCCGTAGGTCCCGGCTGTCATTTGTAGACCTCTGGCAGTCTTTACGGATAGTCAGAACTCAGAAGCCAGTAAATCTTACTTCAGTCTTGCTATGAAGTACCGTGTTACCCCAGTTAATGGGTTGTGGAGGTCTGGTAGGCAGCCGCTCCTCGTAAAATACTGGTATTCAGCTAAATCCAGCAAGGCCAGTACTGTGATTAGTATTACTAACGCGGTTTTTACAGTATGTCAGGAAAAGGGACCTCCCTTTTTTTTCTCCCCTTACCTCCGCAATGTAGGATAAACTATATAAATATTTAATTATCTAAAACTAGACATGCTTTACGCTTAATAGGTCGGAGTTACTTACAGATAAGAAAGATTATCTAATGTAAACTGATAGTGTAGAAGTAAAACTGTTTGTTTATATGTTAAAAGTAATGTCTACAACCTTCCTACTAATATGATTACGGAAAGTTTTAGTGATAAAAAACTTATACAGTCACGTAGTGTACATAAGCTTATACAACTTAATTATAACCAAACTAGCTTTAGACCGCAGCTTCGCCCGCGTACATAAAATATAGCCTGTCACTCAGGAATACAGCAGCTTTCTATTGGTGAAAAAATTTTAGCAATCGGACCAGTACTTCCACAGATTGCCTCATTACAAACAAAAAAAAACAAACTTTACCTCTTTATTATATTAGTGTAGGTATCCTTTCTTACCGACAACTCATAGTCCGAAAATCGCCTAACTAAAGTGGGAGTGGGCTGGGCACATTGATCGCAGAACAGACGCTCGATGGGGCTGAAGGATGCTGGAGTGGCGACCTTGTAACGGGAGACGCAGTGTTGGCTTCCTACAAGGTGGACCGATGTCCTGGTGAGGGTCGCAGGAATCTGATGGATGCGAGACGCACAGGACCGGTCGTTATGGCGACGCTTATGCCCAACGTCTGAACGTCTTTCGGCTGAAATGGTGATGATTCTTTTTTGGTCGTTTCAATAGGCAATACGATTTTTTTTATTAGCTTATTTAATACATTTAGTTCTGGGAAATAAAACATTAAAAAAAAAACAAAATATCTTCAGCAACAATGAAGTTATACAGCTTCAAAGCTGCTACTATAAAATAGAGTGCGTCTAATGAAAGCGCGAACCCGGAGTTTTTTTAAATTTAATTGGTAACATTATTCAACCGCAATTTTAGGGAATAAAAAAAATTGTGAAGTGTCAAGACTTGGTTCTCCTACTAGTTAGTAATACCACATACAACATTTTTGGATTCAACCTCTTTTTCTCAGGTCGCGCTTTTATTAGATGGACTATAGCATGGTCTTTGATGTTGAAAGCCATTTTTATTATAAGATGGGAAATCATACAACTCTCGACTCCTCCTTCTCTTTATGTCAAACTTTTTGCTGAGTGTACTTCCTAGTAATCGTTCAATAAATAAATGCAGTAGTATTTAGTGTTTTGTGCCCTTTTCATAACTTTTGATGAAACAATTAATAAATATAAAATATTCCATAATAAATATGTCATATAACGATAATATAGTTGCACTTTTTTACTGTTGTACTGCGCGTTGGAATAAATCATAAATCATTTATTTCTTTGCAAGGAAGGTCTTCCTAAAGGTAGACCGATAACCTAGTAAGAGAAGTGGGAATCTTAATGGATACAAGACGCACAGGACCGTTTGTTGTGGCGACACTTGGGGGAGTGAACCTCCTTAAGCTGAAACGATGATTATGATAGTACTGTTAACTAAATTTTGTTATAAATAGAGAACTTTTGCTTTAGTATAAAAGCCATATGAAAGAAAAGAGAGTCAGTTATATTAACCTGCACGGTCCGGACGAAGCGCTTTGCCTCGTCGTTCATACCGCGTACATCGAAGGATTGGAACAATTTGCCTGCTGCGGTCTTCCCGTCCGATTATAATTTGGGTATCTTCAAGACTAGGGTAAATAGGCTCTTAATAAACTAGTGCGCCTCACCATCAACGATTGCATCACTGCTTACCATCAGGTGGGATTGCAGTCCAGCACTCTAGTTTATGTTATAAAAAAAAAGCGGATGACAGGACAGATTACACATTCATTATGCGTACAGCTAAGGAGTGGAACTACCTGCCGTAGTCTGTTTTCCTTATAGCTACTACCTGGGGATTTTTAGTGAACAGGTTACTTCTAGGCAAACGTGCTCCAGATAGTGGTCAAGTGCGAGACTATCAAAAGTAAAATTAATAAAAAAAGAACGAATAAAATGTGTTGTATAGGCAGGAAAATGGCTATGAAAAGCTAGTTATTATAATATAATCATACTGAGAAGCCTCAAAAATAATATTTAGAGCTTTTTTAGTACGTATTAAATGATTTTTTTTAAATCAACTTTAAATATTTAACTACAAAGACACTAAGTAGGTACTTGATCTATTAATAGATTAAAATCAATTAAAATGATTAAAATTAAATCATGTACACATCATCATCATCTACCAAGCCTTTTCCCAACTACATTGGGGTCGGCTTCCAGTCAAGCCGGATTTAGCTGAATACCAGTATTTTACGAGGAGCGGCTGCCTACCAGACCTCCACAACCCATTAACTGGGGTAACACAGTACTTCATGGCAAGACTGGAGTCAGATTTACTCATGTACACACTTAAAGAGAAAAATAATGGCCTTTTTAAAAAACAAATAGAACTTTCGAGAATCAATCAGTCATTCGATATTCAAATTGATATTTACCTCTTTGGACTGATGCGCAATTTGGTGTAGTTTTTTTTTTCACAGACTTACATAATACTTTTAAATGGGAACACGGTCAAGGTAATGGTACTTACTGTCAATAGCGTTATGTATCCTTGATTATAATGGTGAATTTCTATCGAGTGATCAATTGACAAAACGATAAAGGCACTTTTTCCATGTACGAGTTTGTCTTTTTTTATAAGACTGCCCTACTAAGTATAATAATTTCATAACACAAAAAAAAAAAATTATGAATGTGTTTTAAATATTTGTAAAAATTATGTGTTCCGTACTTAAAATGTACAGTTCGTCCGCTATAAGTTGGCGAGTGTGAAGTTAGGCTCTGCGAATTTTGGCGCTTGAAATATCGTACAAAAATATCGTGCAAATTTTGTACGATATTTCAAGCGCCAAAATTCGCAGAGCCTAACTTCACACTCGCCAACTTATAACGGACGAATTGTATTGTTTATTTCACTTATAAAACGTCAGAAGCTAGTGTACTATTCCAATTGATCGTTTCCTATGGAGAAGAATCGGCAAGAAACTCCAAAAATGGTTAATTTTACAAATAATAAATTTTAATACGGAACATATTGATTGCAACATTATGATCAATGATGATCGACGATCAATGAAATAATCTAGACTAAAATCACTCTATTCTCTATTCTTTAGACTTACTGAAGTTGAGGTGCAAACAAACCGGTTTATGTTTTGTCAGTTCTGGTCGTCCAAATATATTTATATTTATTAGTTTGTACACTTTTCACTTATTTTATTATTATTTATCTCACATTACCATTTATTTATTATTATTAACCTTACATCTAACATTGGCCGCTTATTGTTAATCCCTTTGTCATCCGTTCACTCTAAGGTTCAGTTGAAAACCAGCGTCAGGCAACTACCACGTAGTTGTCTGGCATTATTGCTGAACTGGACCTATTCGGCGCAACCGTGTGGCATGCAGTGTCAAATTAATTGTCGCTTCTATTTATGTTTATGTTTATTTTTAAGTTTTATGCTTTAGATTATAATTATCTACATGTTTTGTTTCTACACTGTGTGTTTATATGCTTGTTGGCCAAATAAATAATTTTCTTTCTTTCTTTCTTTCTTTCTTTCTATTCAATATGGGCACCAATTTTGCGTGACAAAAACTCGGGACACGGACTGGAAAACGATGATTCTTTTAAGAAAAGAATTTAGCGAGTGTAATCCAAACTTTACCATGCGTATTTTTTTTTTGCTTTTTTGATATTCAATGCTTCTACAAAAACATTGAAAAATGATCTATCTCATTACAATATTGAAATTGCGCAATACTTCTCTTTGAATAAGTTCATGTGAACATGTAAAAACGCCACGTTTTCCTTACATATGTACGGGATATTATGTAATGATATGACCTCAAGACTATGAAAAAGCAGTATTTTACAGATATTTTTAGACGATTAAACATTCATGAGGCGATTGAACAAAAAAGCTGAATACCGAATCAATGCCACATAGAGATAAAACTCAAAAGCATTAATAGGCTTTATAATGTTGCCACTGTTGGGACTCAGGCCTCATCAGGGGAGAAAATGAGCCATAATCCACCACAAGCGCCCAAAGCTGATTGATGGATGTCACATTTATTTATTTATCTATTAAATAAATAATCTTCATACAACAAATGTACGGAGGCGAACTTATAGCCTTAAGCATTCTCTACCAGTCAACCAAGGGTGGCGAAGAAATATAATGGTAGGTGCATAAAAAAACACTAGTGTAAAAAATATCCACACACATGTCTCCGAACTTCTTGTTCTAAGAAAAGCCGCGATTTCCTCAAGACGTTTTCCTTCACCGTTTTGAGAGCAGTGATAATGAAACTACACAAAGTATAATCCGTCTAGCAGGATTTGAACCCGCGACGAAAAACTCGGTGACCACTGGGCCACCACTGCTCGGTGTATTCTTAATTGGAAGAAAATTATTTTCTCCTTGATGGGATACTGAAAATATTTTTAATAGAAAAGTGTGAATTTCATCGACGAGAATTTTGTCATTTTTTTATTACTATGGGACAAATCTCCACCACTATGTGGTCCAGAATCACATTATACTAGATCCATGGCATTGGTTTGTATGTCGATGTCTGACACATAGTGTCATCATCGTCATCTACCTAGCCTTTTCCCAACCATATTGCGGTCAGCTTCCAGTCAAGCCGGGTTTAGCTGAATACCAGTATTTTACAAGGAGCGGCTGCCTACCAGACCTCCACAACCCATTAACTGGGGTAACACGGCATTTCATGGCAAGACTGGAGTCAGATTTACTGGCTTCTGACTCTCCATAACGACTGCCAAAGATCTACAAATAACAGCTGGGACCCACGGTGTATAGAATTTTAATGGGGCTCCTTGATATGTGTTAGCATTTTTACCGTAGTTATTTGAAGTATGCTTTCCCAATTTAATTTGTATTTACTTTCTTAAACTATGCTACAATGTTTTGATTGACCCTTTCTTATTCCAATAGCAGCTCATTGTAATACAACAAGCATGTGATAATGATAAGCGACATTGAAAGCAAATCACACATGATTCCATTACATTTCGTTGAAAGTAAAAATTATGGAAATTTTCAAGGAAATTACTTTTTTTGGTCACGTTTTTTGAGAGCAGATCTCGTCGCGTGTCTTGAAGTCACGTTTGAAGAAAGACGCATATTTGAATATCGTATAATTTGTACTATTACGTTCTTTCTTTTGTAAGCCTCAAAAAAACTAGAGCTCAATTTTTTTATTTCACATTGGCCCACATGGGCACTTATAAAACGCGCGGTTTGAATTGGTCCTTTCATATGGAGAAGAACCAGCAAAAATTTTTTTTTTAAGTTTGCCTGGTAGAGAATGCCCTGATGCATTAAGTCCGCCTATATATCACCACTGTACGTAAAGTATAAATAAATAAATAAGAATTGCCATGATTACTTTTAAAAAATATGACTTTGACAATATTTCCATATTGCAATTAATAGATATGAGACCACCAAAAGCACAATGAAGAATTATGAAATTAATATAAAGCCGCGGCATCTACAGTGTTCTCACATTCACATTATAAAAAGAAGCTTTATAAAAATAAATTTATCAATAAATGATAGATTTCATGAAATTTAGTTGGCTGTGGTTTAATTAATAATAAAAAAAACATTCAATATAAAAAACAAGCGTGTCTTCAACGTAGTCGCAAAAGGGATTGCCCAAATGAGGCCATCAGTGGACAATCGACAAAAAATACCTACCTTTTAATTTTATACACTAGGGTGTCGCTTTATTACAGGAGCTCGTGGCTAGATAATAACAGCCGCACGAGTCGATCTACAAGGTTAAGCAACGCTTGCCAAGATTGGTCTGTGCATGGGTGACCATCTTAACATACCGATTCTCCTCCATGCCTCGGAAAGCACGTTAAGCCGTAGGTCCCGGCTGTCATTTGTAGATCTTTGGCAGTCGTTACGGATAGTCAGAAGCCAGTAAATCTGACTCCAGTCTTGCCATAAAGTAACGTGTTACCCCAGTTAATGGGTTGTGGAGGTCTGGTAGGCAGCCGCTCCTCGTAAAATACTGGTATTCAGCTAAAGCCGGCTTGACTGGAAGCCGACCTTAATATAGTTGGGAAATGCTTAGGTAGATGAAGAAGATCCTTAACTTGTTTTTTTGTTAGCCTCTTCTGTCCCACTCCTGGGCAAAGCCCTCCCTCCGCTTCTTTCATCTATCGCGGACCCGCGCTTCCTCTTGCCACTTCTGGTGGAATCTGTCTAATTCGTAGCGCCATCTCCTTTGTGGTCCGCCGTGACCCCGTCTCTGTTTCAGGGCACCAACTTTGTGCTACTTTTGCAGTTAGTAGGGCATGCGGCAGACATGTCCTGCTGTCCCATTTCAGTCTCATTTCCTCTAAAATATTCATCATCTGCCTAGCCTTTTTCCCAACTACATTGGGGTTGGCTTCCAGTCAAGACGGATTTGGCTGAATACCAGTATTTTACGAGGAGCGGCTGCCTATCAGACATCCATAACCCATTAACTGGGGTAACACGGTACTTCATGGCAAGACTGGAACTGGACATTTCCTCTAAAATATTATTAACATTTTTAAAAAGCAAATGTGTCTTATTTATTATTTATTTATTTATTGTATTCTTTATATGAACACCAAGATTACAATTGATTGATTGATTGATTGATCGATCGGAGTCTTCTTCCAACTATAACTGGATAAAAATATTATAGGAACATCCTTCATATTAAAAATTTAAAATTCAAGCGTTGAAAAAAGAATGATAAGTTATTTCATAGTCTGAAACATTATCACATTATATAAGAAAATAACCTCAAAACTTTACTCTTGTTTAATTATTTCTAAAATAGTGGCCTCGATTTGTATATTTTTTTAGATAAAATAATTAGTATTAATAATTTAATCGGCCTTTTAATATTTCCACGGTTGGGACTCAACAGGCCTCCTCTCCAGGAGAGGAACTGTGCCGTAATCCACCACATGGGCCCAGTGTGGAATGGTTTTCTATATAATACGAGTATCTAATGCAAGTAAGATTTTAAAACCATTAATTTTTAAGGTAATATTTCATGTCTCTCTTCCCGATCAAACTAGAGCTGGAGAACTCTTTTTTATATTTTTTTATTAAATACAAACTAGTGCTTGACTGCGATCCCACGTGATGGCAAGCAGTGATGCAATCGTTGGTATTAAGACTAGAAACTAGTGAGTTTATTAAGAGCCTATTCACTCCAGTCTAGTTTCTCATGTAAAAAAGAAGGATTGCCCTGTGCGATAAGACAGCCCATTGTACGTAGTTATTGCAAATGTTTATCCTATCCACATTATGAGGTGTATAAAAAAGCATAATTATTAAATCCTATCAATACTATGTATAAACGCATAGTTTGTAAGTACGGATGTTTGTTACTATTTCAAAGAAAAACTACTGAAAGGATTTCGATCTTACTTGGTAAACCGGTATACCATGTCCTGTAATAGCATATAGGAAACTTTTTAACCTAGAAGTTGGTTAGAATAATTTTCTGCCGTCACGCGGACGCCGCTGGCATCAGTTAGTAACAAATAAATGTATTCTAACAGATCTTTTATTTAAAACACTGTTTTACACACAAGCTTCATACGTTATCTTCCTGAATTCTGTAGAAAAAAATATATAAATATGCTAAATGTTTGTACAAATCTGTCTCTACTTAAACTAGCTTTAGCCCGCCGCTTCGCCCACGTACATAAAATATAGCATATGTCACTCAGGAATACAGCAGCTTTCTATTGGTGAAAAAATTTTAGCGATCGGACCAGTACTTCCACAGATTATCTCATACAAACAAAATAACTAACTTTACCTCTTTATTATATAAGTGTAGATTATAATTGTATTGTAAAGAACAAAAGACTTGTATTCTTGTTTCTATAATTCTATAGACTTTTCCTATCTATTTTGGGATCGGCTTTCAGTCTAACCGAATGCGGCTGAGTACCTCTGTTTTACAAAGCAACTGCCTATCAAACCTCCATAACCCAGTTACTGGACAACACTATACTCCTTGGATAGACTGATGGTCAGACTTTCTGGCGTCTGACTACTGTATAAACTGTCAAGGATCTAACAATGACAACCGGGACCAATGGGTGTACGAGGTGTCAGTAATGTCCTTAATAAACTTTGAACTGAAATGAAAAACTCACATTCATACATGCTCGATTTAAAAGCTGCAACCTCATATAGGTACCATATCCACTGAGTCATCACGACATTTGCAGATAAGCATACAGGTTGTGTGTCTGCGATGGTATGGCCACATCATGCGCCGCCCTAGGGAGTACGTCGGCCGGAGATGCATGGATATATATGGCTGTTCTTGGGGTTAGGTCCTGTGGTCGTCCTTGCAAGCGCTGGCCTTACGTGGAAGGATATTGAAGATCGGGCAAAGTGGAGTAAGCTTAGTAAGAAGGCCGAGATTAACGCCAGGCAGAAGAAGAAGATACAGGGTGTGTCAGACATCAAAGCAAAAACGAATACCATTGATTCAGCATTCGGTATTCGTTTGTGCATCGATGTCTGACACATCCTTTATATTATCTTATCACACAGGCAAAGTCACCGGCAATATCCAGTCTATAATAATTTCGTCGAAGAACAAACTGTAACTATCAAAAGCCTTTCAAATTTCAAAATCTACATAACATTTATTAAAATATAGTAACTTAATTTCCATATAGTTTCCGGCTAATTTACCTATTCATGCTTATTCTCATAAAAAAGTAGAAATTGTAAATTCACATTTTAACATATTTATCTACTGAATTTTAATCACGTAGATTTTCATCTAGGTTTTTTTCTCTCATATGATAATAATATCAGAAATTTCAATAACATTGACTGGGTTGCCTATTAATTCTTAATGGATTAAAATACTCTAGCATCAATAAAAGGTGCTCCTTGACAAAACCGATCTCTAACCACGAGCTTACGAACGACGAGCAATGGGTACCTCGTCGTCCGGCCGTCCTGTAAGCAACGAGCCCGAGTCGTCCAGATATGTCAGCAAAAACCGTAGAGACCCAGGAGGGTCAATGACCACTTAAGCCACCTGAATTTTTGATAAAGATACCCTGGTCCTGAAACGCTAAGGGCAACTGAAGAACACAATTGCCCTTCATGTTTTCATCATCTGCCTAGCCTTTTCCCAACTATATTGGGGTCGGCTTCCAGTCAAGCCGGATTTCGCTGAATACCAGTATTTTACGAGGAGCGGCTGCCTGCCAGACCTCCACAACTCGCTTCATCATTTTAGTCAGCGAAATTGTAACAAGCTTTCTCGTTCCACCCTACAGAAAAAGAAGTAATTGGCTGATTTTCCACTTAAAAAAAACCCTTAGTAGTGATAGAGATGTTAGAACTATTAATTCAATAGAAAATTACTGAAAAATTACTTACCAACTGTCATTTCAGTTTTCAATGTTAAAATTTGAATTATTCAGTTAAATATGTGCTTAGGAACAGTAAAAGAGCTAGGTAACTAAATTCCGGAAGGAACATAAAGATTAATGATATACCTACTTAAGAATTGCGATTTTAAAATTGATAACGTCTCCCGAATACGATGCCCGCAGCCGGCGATTTAAATGTGTAATCGATTAACATCTGTGCTTGATTTGTAAGTCAAATCGATATTTTGAAATCGATTTCGACGCCGACGCGGCGACGCGGACGTTCTTTGGATGCGGGTTTGGATTAACCCTACAATGATGGGATATAGTGTTTTACGTAATTTACCTCAATCTTTTTTTTTATTGATATACTCGTAAACTAGTGCTTGACCGCGATCCCACCTGATGGCAAGCAATGATAAAATCGTAGATGATGAGGCGCACTAGTTTATTAAGAGCCTATTCACTCTAGCCTTGAAGACACTTAAATTATAATCGGACGGGAAGACCGCAGCAGGCAGGCAGGGATCTATACTTATAGAAGGAAGATAATCGTTTATTTCTTATTAACATTATTTTTACACCACCTGCTCGATAATGCCTCTATATAGTTATAACCCTCACCTAAAGCAAGTCATTCTGTCCCTAGAGATCTAATGTAATAAGGCCCAATAAAGACGTTCCCTAGGGAATAATGTGATTTGAATTTAGAACTACTATAACTATTTGAAAACATACTTCTAACTGAAATCAATTTATTCAAAAATCAAACTGGCCTGTCAAAAATAGGTAAACCTTTTCTTAAGTTTTCCTAGAAAATTTAATTTAACGCCGACAGAATTTCTGTAGCAGAAAAATAAACAGATTTAGAATAACTGAAAGTTACAAGTATATTTCTGTTGTCCTAACAAAATGTTATAGCAACATCAAAATTCCAGCAATATGGATAAACTTCTAAATCTGTTACACTCAATTAAAAGTTACCAGTTTATATTTATTATTAAACAATAAAGGATTGTTAGTTCAAGTTATTATCAGAATTCCAGTAGCTTTCCATATTTTTAGATTAAATCCATTTCGGACACAAAACAACACTTGAAAGTTACTTCGCAGTTTTTAATTAGATTCCTGAAATAGCTATGATTTAGGTGAAAAGTGATCCTAATCGCTTTATTAATAATACTAGTAGCTGCTAGTGGCTTTGCTCGCTTGATAGTAGAAAAGTGTCGCAAGGAAACCTATTACCGGGATAAAAAGCATTCTATGTCCTATTCCAAGATATGGTCTACCCGTGTGGCCAATTTCATACGAATCTGTTTAGCTGTTCGAGCATGAAGATGTAACAAACATATAACTTAAAAGCAATAAACATACAGGGTGTAAAAAGACCGATCACAAAGCCGATAACTACACATTCTGTACATGTAATTAAGTAACTTAGACCAAAAAATATTGCTGGGAAAAAACTTTTTTTTCATCTTTAAAAAATAATAAATTAATAATAATTCCTATCAGCTGCGCGTTCGGCCGCTCGCGCAAGGTCGTTGAACTGATCGCTCGCTTGTGTGTGTGAGGCGCTCGTTGTGTTTAGTTTTCATTGCATTTTTGTGACTTCAAATGCGTAATTTGTCATGAAAAATTTATAATTTTCACAATGTTTGTTCGGCAGAAAGTTTACTAATGATACTTGGAATACAATTCTGAAAAAAAGACGAAAAAAAATTGTTGACTTTGACCTTCAATATCTCCAGAACTAGTGAATTCCCAGGTATGGTCTAGAAGAAAAAAACTATCCCAGTGATGAGTACTATATGGGGTTTTCATTTTCGTTAAGGGTCTTTTTACACCCTTTATACTTGGTGTAGTTGACATTTGGTATCAAAATAACTTATTATATTATTAAAAACGTCTCGCCCCGTGTCTCTCTGACTGTACTCGTATATGAACGCCATAACTCAAAAACGACTGAACGGATTTTCATAAAATTTTCATCAATCGACAAAGTCATTCATGGGGAAGGTTTAGATGTATAATACATCCATACTATAAAAGAGAAATGCCAAGAATTTCAAAGATTTCTAACAACCGTACAAAAAGCTAGGGTAGGTCGTTATAATCTATACTAAAATAATAAAGAGGTAAAGTTTGTTTTTTTGTTTGTATGACGTAATTTGTGGAAGTACTGGTCCGATTGCTAAAATTTTTCACAAATAGAAAGCTGCTGTATTCCTGAGTGACATGGGCTATTTTATGTACGCGGGCGAAGCTGCGGGCTAAATCTAGTAGGATATATAAGTACCATTGGTTGTCCAAAAGGGCACCCTGGGACCCTGGATCGCAAGGCAAAGAAGGAACATAGGAAAGACTTTTATTCAGTGAAATTCTAACACGCATTTTCGCCCTAGAGCGGAAAAAGTCATTAGATTTATTTGCCATCCACAAAAAGGGATTAGTATAGCATTAGCATTATCGGCCTTATAATGTTCCCACTGCTGGGAATGGGCTATAATCCACCACGCGGTGGTGTGACATTCACCACCCAGTGCGGATTGGTAAATGTCACATGTCTTCGATTTTTTGGTTCTAAGACATGCCGGTTTCCTCACGATGTTTTCTTTCACCGTTTTGAGAGCAGTGGTGATGAAATAAATTAGACAAAGTAATGCGCCTGGTTGGGTTCGAAACCGCAACCTACAACTTGTAAGCCGGGGCAGTTACCACTGGGCCACCACTGCTCTAAAAAAGGGGTATACATGAGTAATTTATAAATAAGGAAAGTACTAATTTCACGTAGGCGGACCCGTGGATGATAACTTTAAGGTTATAAAATAAAGGATCATAATTGGAAATAACAGGAAGTATTATGTGATATAATAACGAAAACATAATTAGTAATATAAACCCAATTTGGAAGGCAGCTTGTAACTTTTTAGAGGGTGATAATTATATATTATTATATGTTCTTGTGTGTCATATAGGCTTAATTAGAAGTAAGTGACAGCAAAGTTAAGGGATAATCTGTAGCCGTAGCCAAAATAAACAGCTTTCAAAAATATCGGGTGGCAGTGTGAAATAACAAAGTTACTGTTATGGGTACCAACTTGCGGCTTCCTGGTACAGGTTCGAGTGGGAGCGAGGATTCATGTCCAGGGGACATGGGTTCGCTTTTGAAAGGAAAACTCTGAGTCCTGGAACACCAAGGTAAAGAAGAAACATAGGCGTGGGTTTTAGTCAAACACACACACCCGCTCCAAAAAAAAGTAATCTTATGTGCTTATAAAGCAGGGGAAGTCATTGGACAATTTTCCACCTAAAAAAAATACTCTTATGGGCGAGCCTACTACACACATAAACTTCGTCTAGTTTTTTGCAGGCTGATTTGTACACAGAACACAGTATAAAACTGTATGAGTTTTACAACCATACTCACGGTGTTCTATGCCTAAGGTTGGTATAATATTTGGTGTACAAACCAATCTTTACAGGCAAAACCGTAGTGACGCTTTTATGTGTGGTAGTCCGATTCTAAATTAGTTTTTCCCCCTCCCATATTTCCCCATTTTCTTTCTCCATTCTCCAATATGATAAAAAATACTTGACCATCATTTTAGGGTTTTGACCGCGATATTCCACATTATCATAAAGACATATGTTAACTTTGTTCTAGAACAAAGCTTCACAGATGGGATGCCTCCAAGGACATTGACAGAATTCGAGAACCCATCTTGAGCCCCTCAACCTAGTAACAACTTCTGAGATCATCATCAAAGACGTCCACTGTTGGACATAGGCCTCCTCTAAGTGTCGCCATACCGACCCACTAGGTCATTGGTCTACTTTGTGGGAGGCCTTCCAACGCTGCGTCTTCCAGAACAAGACGCCACTCCAGAACCTTACGTCCCTATCGACCATCTGTCGACATTATGAACCCCTTAACCTTGTAAAGACTTCTGAGATCATCATTTCAACCGAAAGATGTCCACAGCTGGACATAGGCCTCGCTCAAGTGTCGCCATAACGACCGGTCCTGTGCGTCTCGCATCCATCAGATTCCCGCGACCCTCACCAGGTCATCGATCCACCTTGTGGAAGGCTTTCCAACGCTGCGTCTTCCGGGACGTAGTCGCCACTCCAAAACCTTTCGTTTCCATAGACCATCTGTTTTGCGAACAATGTACCCTGCCCATTGCCTCCTGAGGTACTGAAACCTTTATTATGGACCTTTTGCCTTTTGAAACCCAAATGAGCCTTAAGACTTTTTTGAGGTGAGAAATCATCCAGTGATGTCTCTCATTCTAGAGTAGAGCGAGACTTTTACCGATTAGAACCCATCTGTGCCCTTCAATTACTCTTTACGTTCTAGGAGTACGATTTGCTTTTCAATATTTCCCCCGGCCCTAGCAAGCATCGACCCCACTGGGTCATATGATCCTGCTGATATTTCCTTGAGCTTGGAACTCTATGCGCTTTCGACGACTCAGGCTCGGTTCAAACGGTTACCAGACGGCCGAACGGCGCCCTATCCATTACATACAGTCTGCAACCCATAACTCTGCAACCTTTTCGAGAAACACGGGCAATATTCTTCAATACAGAAAGCTTTGAATCAAAGCCGAAAACGATGGAAGGAATGGAGGGAGGCTGTTGCAAGTGGAACAGTATAGGCTAGAGATATTATAACTATAATATGTAGAAAGCCTTATAAAAGTCGTCCCTGCCTACCAACATGACTAACACAGTCATGAAGATACACAATTGATTGAACGCACACCAAAGCCTGAGTTGCCCGATGCAAGCTCAATTGTCCCTGATGCAAATATGATTATGGCAATAATAGTTCATTGAAGGCGTCAGTCGCAACGATGCAGTTGAATTAGCTGTGTATAGCTTGATGAAGTAGTGGGCACTGGATCTGTTGCTAAGGCCCTGGTTGTCAGGCCGATGAGTTCAAAAAAGATATATCATTGCTGTGTACTACAATTCTGTTATCAATCCCAGGCATTTTGGATCGATATATATTCTATATCTATTGAGGAGCTCGTGGCTAGATAATAATAGCCGTACGGGTCGAACTTTAAAGTTAAGCAACGCTTGCCAAGGTTGGTCTGTGGATGGGTGACCATCTTAATATACCGAGTTTCCTTCATGCCTCGGAACGTTAAGCCATAGATCCTGGCTGTCATTTGTAGATCTTTGGCAGTCGTTACGGATAGTCAGAAGCCAGTAAATCTGACTCCAGTCTTACCATAAAGTATTGTGTTACCCCAGTTAATGGGTTATGGAGGTCTGGTATATGATGTATGGTAGGTATGATGAGCTTGATGAAGTAGAGGGTACAGGATCTGTTGCTAAGGGCCTCGTTGTTAGGCAGTTCAGTTGTCGTACTGAGAGCTATATAAGAGCCGTTATCGCACTGGTGGCACAGTAGTAACGGCTCACCAGAACCGTCATAGACCGAGAGTAGTTATTGGATGATTTCCCACCTAAAAAAAATAGGTAGCAATAATAATCCTTGTAATCAAGAATTTCGATCATAGTGGCCAATCTCAACTGAGATCTTGCTGATCTCTGTTGAGATTGGCACGCAGGAGATATTATAGTGCACATATGTATTCGCAAACACAGATGCACTCTCTGTTTCTTTACTCCCATAGTCCGATGGTGGTACGGCGATCCGAAACAACCAGAGAGAGATCAGGCGCAGGATTACCGGCTTTAGATGCTTTTCAAGGCACGGGGATGTCACGGCGGCAACTTCCAAAGTCCGAGCAACTATAGAGTAATTCCTAATAGAAAAACTCAATAGCACTTTTTGCCCGACCCGGAAAAAATAGGTATGGCATAAACGTTATGGCATAGGCAACGCCTCTTTTTATTGAATTCCGATAACAATTCTTTATCATGAAAATCTTGTTTTATATTTTTTTAAGCGTTATTTTTTGTCGTAATCGGGTTTTAGTTTTTAGTAGATTTTACCCTTAAACTTGAGGTGTATCTGTGTAAAATACATGCTATGTTACCAAAAAAGATATCTTTATAAGGCGTTTCAGATATTATCTTGACATAAGTAACGGAAGAAGAAGGAAGGTTGGAAGAAGAGAGGGGGTGGTAGGTTGGTAAAGGAAGAACCATTCCCACTTTAGGCAAATTAATCACAGTAATTCTGTTTTCTATAACACTCCACTCCATTTTTATTCATTAGAAATAACGGGATAAAACTGCGCAGAGATATATCAAAACTATACAGTATAGAATATATTAGCCTCGTTCCAAATTTAAAGTTAGAAAGAAACAAAAAGATACTTTTTGTAATAAAATTAACGGCCAGATTAGGTCAAAGGCGATATACTCAGAAAAGAGGTGACCACTGCTGTGGAAGAAGAAAATAATGCAGCGATTGCACCAAATACATTGAGATACATCACCGTCATTCTTACTTCATAAGAAAGTTGTCCACTTCTGGACATAAACCTGCACCATGAGTCGTCACAACGACCGGTCATCGAAACTCTGCGACCCTCTCAGGTCATAGGACCACTATTTTCATTTTTTGGTTCTGGAATGGCAGCCATGTACAGGAAGACACAGCGTTGGAAGGCTTCCCACAAAGTAGTCCGATAAACTGCCGAGGGTCGCAGTATTGCGATGGACGTGAAACGCACAGGACCGGTTGATGTGGACGCTTGGGGGAAGCCTATCTTTATCCGTGGACGTCTTTCGGCTAAAATGATGATGAATAATAATGGTGTTTAAACCCTAGCTCTGTTTAATCGAAAAATCAGTCTATAAATTTCACTTGACAACAAATCTGTGCGGAAACCTTTTCATTTGGAATATTTTATCACCGCATACCACATTCGATACGAGTTTAAAATCAATTTTAAATAGCATCGCTTGTGCATTCCATTCTTTAAAACTGGGGATTCTTTGAACACTGAAACATGAATTTTTCAGGCTGAAAATTATCCGACCTTTGTTGGTTTGCCTCATCGGTCTAGTGGTCGCAAATGCTACTGCTTAGCATGAGATCATCAGTGCACAAAAATGGCCAACCTTAAGGGACACCGGGCAGAGTATAATGCTCGCAGAACAGATAGTCGATAGGGACGAAAAATACTGGTATTAGTAGGTCCGTAGGTCCCGGCTGTCATCTTTGGCAGTTGTTACGGATAGTCAGAAGCCAGTAAACCTGACTCCAGTCTTGCCATGAAGTACCATGTTACCCCGGTTAATGGGTGCCGTCATTGAGGCGGTTAGGCCCCTCTTTGAGGAGTGGTTGGAAAGAGGTCACGGCATCCTCTCTTTCCGTATGACGCAGGTCCTCACCGGACACGGTAAGTTCGGGAGGTTCCTGCATCGAATCAAGCAGGAGAGGACGCCCGGGTGTCGCCACTGTGTGGACCGCCCGGAGGACACGGTGGAGCACACGGTAGAAGTGTGCCCCGCTTGGGCGGAGCACCGCTGTGTTCTTGTGGAGGCTATCGGGAGCGGCGACCTCTCACGCCGGGCCCTGGTTCAGGCCATGGTCCGGAGCGAGAAGGGTTGGCATGCGGTCGCCTCCTTCTGCGAAGCAGTAATGCTCGTGAAGGAGGCTGACCGCGAGCGCGTGAGGGAACGGTCCTCACGCCGCCGCCGCCGAGATCCCGATCCCGATTTCCGACCACCGTAGGCGCGGGTTCGCGGACGGCGAGCACTGGGTAGCTCGCTGTCCGGCAGTCTGGAAATAATCTGGACCGAGCCCAGTCGTCAACGGCGCGTTCTGTTCCACGCGCGCCTCAAGGAGATGTCAGCAAACTGTAGGGGCCCGGTAGGGCCGAAGCCTCTGGGGGGAACATGTGGTATTCCTAACCGTTGACACCGAGTCCCCCCAGAACGAAGGCAGCGAAGGAACGGGGTAGGGGTTTAGTCAGTAAGAGTCTGACACGCCCTCCCGCTCCGCCCAAGAGCGGGGGAAGTCATTCTGATGACTCCCTTACCAGAAAAAAAAAATCCCAATATAGTTGGGAAAAGGCTAGGCAGATAATGATGATGTCTATTCCTCAATATGCCTGTCATATTCGAACTGCATTTTACTTACTGAAACGCAACTTATAAATCTATCACCCGTCAACCCTTCCTTTTCAACTTTCTTGTCACTGACACCACTTTCAAACTTCCTAAAATATTATGTATTTCAGGAAGTAGTCATTTCTTTTAGATAATAATAGTAAAGCCAACTAAAGATATCATTGCGAGAATTTGTGAAAGAGTGACCGTGTTTGGAAGTCAAAGGGCAACTGAAAGACACAGGTTGGTTTTAGTCCGTAAAAGTCTGACATGCGCTCTCGTTCCACCTTAAGGCAGGAAAAGTTGATGATTGATACCTCAAAAAAAGTTAACATACATAATTGTTTACTTATCAAGCTATGAAACAGCTATAGTTAGCTATTTTATAGTTTTTATTTTATTTTATTGTGAAACCTTACGTTTATGCTACTTCTATAATTATGATCACATCCTTATTTTTTTCTACTGTAAAAAAATACCAGTACTTATACCCAGCTCACATGAAATTTTAAAAATAACTTGTGATTTGTCATTGCATTTCACAAACTTTTTTTTTACTACGCCAAGGATTTACTACATAAAGCATTTGTTACCTTTAAAAAAAACACATGAAAAGGAAGTAAACCCTGTAAATCTTGTAAGCAAACTTCGCATCGAACTTTCTTTGTTCATTACAAAGTCAAAGTGAGTACGATTTAAAATTTTCATGGCACCGTTCAATTGCGCTGGCGCAAACGCCTATATAAGTTTCTGTTCACTAATAACAGTTTTCATTCACCGATCATTTCGACCGATGGTCTCATCTGAAAAGACGTGTGAGCCCGACGAATAAGGCGGGATTGTGATTCAAATTCAAAATTAGAACTGATATTTTCTTTTTTTAAATATTGGCTGTGATCGTGGTTTCTTAAATATTATTTTTAAATTTTACATTTTTTTTTAAAGAGTGAGACTTTTGACGGATACGCGTGGCGGGAATTCTGACAGGTATTTACTATTTTTATATCACCTTTTTTTCTTTTTTTTAAGGAAAATTGTGTTTAGAAATATTTTTATAGAAAATTTTGGATAGAATTATAGATACGAGTATGTGCCGATTCGCGCTTGCTTTGTTTCGATTAACTAACGTTTATGTTTTTATGTGTAGCTTTATTTAAACTATTTAATACAAAATCTATACTAATATTATAAAGAGGAAAGATTTGTACCTATTTTTGTATGTTTGTAATGAATAGGCTCAAAAAGTACTGGGCCGATTTAAAAAATTCTTTCACCAATAGAATGCTACATTCTTCCAATTTGACATCTATAGGCTACATTTCATTTGGAAAAAAATTAGGGATCCTTGGTAAAATTTGAACAATGTAACCGAAGGTGTAGAAAAATTTCCAAAAATAAATAATTGTCTACCCCGTGCGAAGCCGGGACGGGCTGCTAGTATAATATAAAGTTCTTTGACAAATATTTATTTATTTAATACTTAATGCACATAAGGTACAAAGGCGGCCATAATGCCTTAGGCATTTCAAATAGTGATTACAGATTGATTTGAAGGGCTAAGGTGTAAAACAAACTATTTAAAAAATGACCTCTGTGTAGTACATAATATACATTATATACTCATTAAATATACCAAGCCATTAACCATTAATAACCTCAATGCAGTTAATAGGTGAAATAATACTCTTTTAATTAATGAATCCCCGACCGGTCTCATAGGACCGCGCTGTTATTGTTTTACTTTTGTGTCTCGTATCGCGGGTATTGATAGGTTAATGTGAAACTGTAATTTTCAGAACCATAAAGAACTAGACAGAATTATTTTTTTGACAGCACTTGAGGCACAGTGGTTGAACGATTGGCTGCTATGCTACATGCCGCGGGTTCGATTCCTGCAAGTTACAAATATTAGAATAGCCCTGAGATATTTTTTCAGGGTAAATGGTGACTTGTGTAATTAAGTTTATTATGTGTGCGAACGCAACTACGATAGTGCAGTAATTCCTAGGGTTTGTGGGGCGCTTAGGACCGGGTCCGTGGTCACAACTTCGACCTATAAAAAATATATTTTTTAATAGTATTTCGGGTCCATAAATAAAATTAATACTGCTTTTTGGTAACTTCTTTCATTGTGGTCTCAAAATTCTATGGAAAAAAAGTTATAGGTGGAAAACGAGCCCTACGAATCATTCCAATTGTAGGTTATTATTATATCTAGCCTATGCTGTCCCACTGCTGGGCAAAGGCCTCCCTCCATTCCTTCCATAGTTCCCGGCTTTGAGCTACTCCTAACCAATTCTCAATTCGATCCATTCCAAGTGATTCAAAGTTTTTCTTTTTCAAAAGTGCAGCAATGACATTTACAGGGGTAGAATGGTTGCCGCCGCGTCGGCGCCAACGCGGTTCTACTATTACACTTATGTCAGCGTTTCAAGACATACGCTCTAGATTATTAATAATTACATAATTTAGGTAATAATTGCATAAGAATTAATTACTACTACAAATCATGTAAAGTAATAGCATAAGGATGAACGTGAACTTCACTTGAAAAATCTACTTACTTCAGTTACCCTTTCCGTACCAGTGCCACGGCAACACTTTCAAACACTATAAAGGGTGTAAGGGTCAGCCCTCCACTAACTTTAAGGGCTTACTCAGTAGACGAATCGGAACATGCTCCCACAATTTTTTTTATCAGGAAACGAAAAAAAAATTGACCTCTCCATACAAACTGTCCGATAACATTTTTAATTTTGTATGGCGACGCTGAAATTTTTTCGTTTCCTGAAAATATTTTTTGGGAGGATGTTCAGATTCGTCTACTGAGCAAGCCCTTAAAGTTTGTGGAGGGCTGTCCTTTACACCCAGTAGGTATACACTCATCTTCATCATCATCTTCCTGCCGAGTCTTATATTACTTGGGGTCGGTGCAACACGTTTTGTTTTTCCATTCTGCCCTGCCACCCATCCGGCTATCACTAACTCTCTTTTCTTTCATATCACTCTATCATCCATCTTTTCTTTGGCCTCCTGTCTTTCTCCATCCTTCCCCATGCATACTCTTTTAGGCATTTATATACCTACCATAAACTTGTGCTTGACTGCAATCCCACCTGATGGTAAGCAGTGATGCAATCGTTGATGGTGGGTGAGGCGCACTAGTTTATTAAGAGCCTATTCACTCTAGTCTTGAAGATACCCAAATTATAATCGGGCGGAAAGACCGCAGCAGGCAAATTGTTCCAATCCTTCGATGTACGCGGTATAAACGACGAGGCAAATCGCTTTGTCCGGACCGTGCAGGTTTCGACAACGTAAGGATGGATACTCGCCGTACGACGGTTTGTCCGATGGTAAAAGGGAGATGGCGGAATTAACTCATGCAATTCCTGCGCACACTCTCCGAAATGCATCCTGTAGAACACCGATAGGCTGGCTACTCCATGGCTGTATGCATTTTATGCATCCCCATGCATACTCTGTTTTTCACATGACCATACTAAGACAAACGATTTCCTTTCAACTTTTCAGTCATTGTGCATTGGTGTCACTTTCAAACTTCCTCTAATATGAGTATAAGGAAGTTTTCTGACTATTCATTCTCTTCACACCACACATCCATTTGAACATTCTAATCTCCGTTACATGCAGTCGTTACAGATTGTCAGAAGCCAGTAAATCTGACTCCAGTCTTGCCATGAAGTACCGTGTTACCCCAGTCAATGGGTTGTGGAGGTCTGGTAGGCAGCCGCTCCTCGAAAAAGGCTTGGCAGATGATGAATCTCCATTACATGCAATCTTTTTTCATCCGTAAGTACACAAGCAATAGAATTGAGAGTCTGTAATTACTTATAATTCATATCAAAATAAAAAAAAGAAACAAAAAAAAAACATTGATTAACAACGCTGTACAAATATAACATCGATAAATAACCAAAGAAACAACATATCGGATTTCATCCAAATTCCAGACAGTCTGAATTTAACTATCGGGTAGTTTTCCGGACCAGACTTAACACCCGTCGGAAGATCCTTCCTTTTCAACGGAAATTTGCGGTTCTTTACACCTTATTCCGCATTACTTTAACCTATCACATACCCGCAAAACGAGACACAATAGTAAAACAATAACAGCGCGGTCTCATGAGACCGGTCGGGGATTCAAATGTTAAACTGGTGACTCTGACATGAAAACCTAAACACAAAATCCCTTAACTTCGTAGGAGTCAAACCTACTGACACCATGGATTTACTTCCGAAAGACATATCCCGAAAACCAGGAACGCAAAGGGCAAAGAAGTACAATAGGTGAAGAAACATAGGTGTAGTTTTAGTCAGTAAAAGTCTGACACGCCCTCCCACTCCACCCTAGAGCGGGAAAAGTCATTGGATGCCACCTCAAAAATATTAGTCCCTGTTATGTATTTACTTCCGAAAGGTGAACCTGTGGTATTAAGACGCCTAGGGCAACTTAGGAACATAGGTGTGGTTTAGTCAGTAAAAGTCTCCACGCCCTCTCTCTCCGCCCTAGATCGCGAGAAGTCATTGGATGTCTTCCCATCTTAAAAAAAAACCATTTTCCCTCTGAATTAACCGGACAACATGAGAAGTTGATATCAATGTCAATTTTAATAACACACCCATCATCATCATCCTTTTCCCAACTACTCGTATATTAGGGTCGGCTTCCAGTTAAGCCGGATTAAGCTGAATACCAGTATTTTACGAGGAGCAGCTGCCTACCAGACCTCCACAACCCATTAACTGGGGTAACACGGTACTTCATGGCAAGACTGGAGTTAGATTTGCTGGCTTATGACTATCCGTAACGACTGACACACCCATGAATCATCATATATTTAATCAGCCTTAAAATTATGTAATGGTAAAACTATTACAATTTTGTACGCGTGATTAGTATTATCGGCCATACGTGACTTGACAAATAACGGCATTCAATCATCTAATGAGTAAAAGAATTTTAATTCTAAAGAACCAAGTAAAAAATTCGAAGCGTTTATTCCAAATCAATCTTTGACAGTTGGCATTTTTGAATCGTCAAGAAGTCAGAAAAATTATGCTAATAATAAATTCCGAAGCGTAGATCTATCTCTATGGAAAATAATGTGCAAGAATCTCTATGGCCAATCTGTACTTAGAGCAATGTGCCTTGCCCACTGCCAATTAAGTTTAGCGATACTCCAGGCTATGTCGGCAACCTTGAACCTTGACTTAATACCTCAATTCATCTACCTAGCCTTCTCCCAACTATATTGAGGTCGGCTTCCAGTCAAGCCGGATTTAGCTGAATACCAGTATTTTACGAGGAGCGGCTGCCTACCAGACCGCCACAACCCATTAACTGGGGTAGCACGTTATTTCATGACAAGACTGGAGTCAGATTTACTGGCTTCTGACTACCCGTAACGACTGCCAAAGATCTACAAATGATAGCCGGGACCAACGGCTTAACGTGCTTTCCGAGGCACGGAGGAAACTCTGTTTATTAAGATGGCCACCAGTAGCGCCGCCTCCAAACAACTCCATTCCTACCGGTTTTAATTGTGTAACAACGTCATCTTCATCTTCAATCCCTGGTCCCGTTTTACTTGGGGTCGACACAACACATTTTTTTCTTCCATTCTGTCCTGTCACTCGCGACAATTGCGTATCAAAGTATCAATAGCAAATATGCACACATTTTTTATTTGCTAAATTAAATACTTTTTACGCGCCTCAAGGAGATGTCAGCGAACTGTAGGGGCCCGGTAGGGCCATAGCCTTCTGCGGCCTGGGTTGACGAAAGAGATCCCCAGGACCCCGGAATTAGGACAAAGAAGGAACAGGAGTGGGTTTTAGCGCCCTCCCGCTCCGTCCAGAGCGAGAAAAGTAATTTTGATGATTCCACACCTAAAAAAAAACTCTGTTAAACAAATATGAAAAAATAATTAAAACGCCAAAATCAACAACGAAATTATAAAGCTTCAGAGCTCCTTGTGAGACAGAAATCCGACATAGTCTTTGACGTCAAAGGCCATGACTCCCGTACGTTGGCCATAGAAAATAGTGTCTTGGCGAGAGAGACAGATTGTTTGTAGATGCGTTTGTGGAGCCGTAACCATAACCGTGAAAATTTGACGTCACATGCCCATGAAGGTCCTCCTTTGTGGGATTAACTTTAACTATTGCTAATAATCATTGCTTACTATCGGTTTTGTTTTAGGTGGGAAATCATCAGAATGACTTCTCCCGGTTTAGGGCAGAGTGGAAGGGCGTGTCAGACTTTTACTGACTAAACCCCACCCCGTTCCTTCTTTGCCTTCGATCCAGGGTCCCAGGTTTTCCTTTCAGAAACTTTCAGAAACATTTAGGGTGGAATAGACACGTTTTCTTTCTTTTCTTTCCAAACTAACCCATAGCCCCAAAGGCTTCGACCCTGCTGGGCCCCTACAGCTTACCATGGGGTGGGATCGCAGTCAAGCACCAATTTTTCTTATTAAAAAAACATACGTTACCAAATAATCAATAATGGGCCTCATCAGAAGGCTTAAAGTCACCCAAAGAGCAATGGAAAGGGCTATGCTCGGAGTTTCCTTGCGCGATCACATCAGGAATGAAGAGATCCGCAAGAGAACTAAGGTTACCGACATAGCCCGAAGAATCGCTAAACTTAAGTGGCAGTGGGCAGGGCACATTGCTCGTAGAACAGATGGTCGATGGGGACGGAAGGTTCTAGAGTGGCGGCCACGTACCGGAAGACGCAGCGTCGGAAGGCCTCCCACAAGGTGGACCGACGACCTGGCGAGGGTCGCGGGAATCCGATGGATGCGAGACGCGCAGGACCGGTCGCTGTGGCGACGCTTGGGGGAGGCCTATGTCCAGCAGTGGACGTCTTTCGGCTGAGATGATGATGATGATGATGATGATGACCAAATAATCAATAATTCCCGATACTTTTGGCGTTTCAAAATCGCCATTATCGATAGAAAGTCCATTAAATGTAAAGATATCTATTTAATGATTTTTTTTAATCTTCATCACATGTCCTGTGCCATTTGGGTCTTTTTCTCTCTTTTTAATAAGGGTTTTATTTTTGGTTAAGTATAGATTAACAATTAACATTTTCATTTTATTTCTATGTACTGTCCTGTGGAAGTCTATCTATATATATATATACTTCGTATATAAAAATCAATTGCTGTTCGTTAGTCTCGCTAAAACTCGAGAACGTCTGAACGGATCTATCTTATCTTGATCTTGAAAGGTTCGTGGAGGTCTAGGGAAGGTTTAAAAGGTTTATCTTCCCGTTCTTTATCAATTTTGCTCCTACATTGGCTTCCGTTATCAACAATTACCTACTATATAGATGAATCGTGAGCAGTCTTGCCATGAAGTACCGTGTTACCCCAGTTAATGGGCTGTGGAGGTCTAGTAGGGAGCCGCTCCTCGTAAAATACTGGTATTCAGCTGAATCCGGCTTGACTGGAAGCCGACCCCAATATAGTTGGGAAAAGGCTAGGTAGATGATGATAGATGACTCGTAAGCATTTAGAAACTACTAATCAGTAGCTACGTATTTTTGCTAGCGTGTTTTAGAATAAGGCAATACCGAATAAATTACAATAAATCTTCGGTTACTCGTAAGCCACGAGTTATCTGTATCTAGCTATTACAATCTGTACTTCCTGTTGTAACACGTGCAGATTGCGATAAAGAAACAGTCTATGTGTTAGAAGGGTGCGCTCACCTATTATCATCCGAGCTGTATTAAATTAAAGATTTTTTCTATCGGATGATGAGATCTAGGTAGAGCTACCAAAATCGTGCCCATGAGCCTACATGGGCACTTATAAAACGTCAGAAGGTAATACACGGTTCCAATTGGTCGTTTCCTATGGAGAAGAACCGGCAAGGAACTTCATGGTTACTCTTTTCAAAAATGTATTGGGTTTAATATATTACAATATTAACAGACACATAATTATGCGATACCAATAGATAAGTATATGTGTTACATCGTTAGGTACGTATTTTTGATCAGAATTGCTATTGTTAAACAAAGAATAACTTGGCAGGGACTATTTGGAACTTGGTGTCATAGTAATTTTAATTCGACGGCGACTCTACGTCATAAAACGGAATCTTGTGAAAAATTTGACGCTCCTAGTCCCATTAGTTCCGGATGTGCGTTTCTCCTTTTATATACATATACCTATATAATTATATGTTACCGGCCAAATCTGTTTTTAGGATGAACTAATTTCGCCTAGTCCAAACCAAAAGCGATATTAGTCGATTAGTATTAGTAGTACAATTTTAGGACATCCCAACATGGACAAGTTAGGTTAAAAGGCTAAGGTGGGAGCTTCGCTTCACTCCGCTCTAGCCTTAGTTTTCGTGGTTTTTTTTTAATACCCAGAAATAGGAGCCCTGCGCAGATTCACGCGAATAGGGAGAACTTTCTTGGCCTAGACAAAACTGGTTTATCCTAAAATCGGATTTGGCCGGTAACATAATTATTATAGATAAAGTCACAGGCGCTAGTTCATCAACGGGGGAACTCCTTATGACGTAATTCGCTTCATTGATAAATTCGATCAGGTAGGCACTAGACTGTGTGAACTAATATGCGAACAATAGTATATATCTGTCATAGTACGTCAAAGTGTTCATTAGTATGCTTAGCAGTGTTGTAAGTGAGCGATTAGTCTGGATGACGTAGGTATGTGCAGTTTTTTGGGCTTTACAGGATAGTAAAATTGGACGTAGTTAAGCAGAAAGGACTCAATCCACAAAAAGTCACTTTTGAGTTATGGGCGTTTGAAGTTTCAGCTGTAATTTCTCTAAAACAAAGACACATTTTTTAAAAATTTTGCTCCCTAATTAAAAGGATAGTTTATATTTTATTTATCAATCAAATATAATCATATATTTTGCAATAGATTTCGAGATATTAACTGAAATGTGGTTTGAGTCCTTACAAATAAACTTAAGTTTGTTAAGACAGGTATTTTTTTTTACTTTCTCAGAATGGACTCAAAACTACCCTTCGACTAGAAAATCTACTAATAAAAAAATAATTATAACGAAAACGATTAAAAAGTTATATATTTATTGTCAATAAACATAAAGCTAGCAAAATCACATAAAAATGCCATGATTGACATACAAAAAAAAAGTAGAATCAGCGCATAGATGGTCACGCATATAAGTCCGTCTGATGAAAGCGCGACCAGAGAAAAAGAGTTTATATCCAAAAAATTTGTATGTGTTATTACTAACTAATAGGAGAATCATATTTTGATACCCCACTTTTTTTAAAATAAAATTAAGGCTGAATAATGTTGCCAATTAAATTTTAAAATAAACTCCAGGTCACGCTTTCATTAGACGCACTAGTCCTTCTAATAAAAGCGCGACCTGAGAGAAAGGTTGTGGTTAAATCCAAAAATTTTGTATGTGATATTACTAACTAGTAGGACAACACACTTCACAATTTTTTTTATTTCCTACAATTGCGGCTAAATAATGTTGCCAATTAAATTGAAAAAAAAAACCTCCCGGTCGCGCTCTCATTAGACGCACTCTATTAATTTCTCTCATCCTCGTCGAGTCGAAGTCAAGAGATGGCCCGTATCCATCAACATCCTCGTTGATATTGCAGTCTCCCTTAAGGTTACTGTAAAATGGATGACAGTCTTCAGGTATTAAATTAAACATAGATCTGAGATCTTGGAGCTTAGCTTGTGGGATTTGTTTTCCCTGGGGCCAAAGAACTTCATATTCTTCTTTTGAAGATTGGATTAAAACATCTCTGTTTCTTTTCGACAAATCCAGCTTTTGTATATATCTCTACTCTCCGAAGTCATCGTTATTAGGTAAGGATCTTTTTTTTTTCAATAAAATTTGTTTAGTTTTTAGCCAGTTCACTTTATCTTTATTCATTGTACATGTTTTGCGATTAACTTTTTTTTCTATTTTTTCGTACTTAAAAAATCTTGTTTTCATTCTATTAACGTGAAGAACCTTCCTCCCGAACCGCCTCCAAATCTTGGACTTATTTCCCCTATTTCCCCCGACGAAACCCGCATTGCTCTTCGCCACATGAAGAACCGGAAACGTACGGATAACGTGCCAATTGAAGTGTGGATCCAAACATCATCCGGATAAGGTCGGTACCTTGGATCCATGCTGCACGAGTCTGGGAACGTGGACGACGATGTCCAAGCACGTATAGGCGCTGCTTGGGCGAAGAGGCGCGAGGTAACGGGCGTTGTATGGGACCGCAAAATGCCTCCGAAGCTCAAGGGGCAGATATATAAATGCATCATACGGCCTCTCCTTCTGTACGGCACAGACAAACCCCGGAGCTTCGCGTCACGGAGATGAAGATGCTGAGGTGGATGAGCGGCGTAACGCGATCCGATCGCGTAAGCAACTCATTCATCCGAGATAGTCTTGGGTGTCCGTGACGAGGGAGAAAAACTGATTATGGCCACATCATGCGCCGCCCTAGGGAGTACGTTGGAGATGCATGGATATGGCTGTCCTTGAGGCTAGGTCTTGTGGTCACTGACATGAGGGCCAATGGCGTTACTGGGAAGGATGTTGAAGATCGGGCAAAGTGGAGAAAGTTTAGTAGGAAGGCGGATCCTCGCAATGGCCGGGATTAACGCCAGGTAGAAGAAGTAGAAGAAGAAGAACGTGAAGGGGTTTTTCTTTTTAGAGATTCATGTATTTATTATTCATGATGTTCATGTATTCTTTTGCGGTATAAATTCGCTCGTGAGGCACGAGCCAACTTTTTGGGCTCCTCTTCCAGCTTCTCCTTCAACCCAGACATAGCATCGTCCTTGATCGTTAGGGCCAACATGAATCCCAGCATTTTAAAGCCATAACTGACGTTTATAAAATACTATGTTAGTAGTTATACGGGGCAAAGGTAGAGATTTTTCGAGATCGTAGGTAACACATTCAAATTTGGGATCTATTTTAGCACGCGCCAAGTCTTGAGAAATTTGATTACGAAGATCTTCCGCTCTCTTTTGATGAATTAACCAATTTAAACTAAATAAATCAAAACACGCGTTTCACTAGTCAGTGTGCAAAAAAATGGCAGAGTTGCCAGTTTTTTAGAGTTCCAACAGCTATCAACAAAAAATTGTTACTGTAAAAATTTCAGGAAAGTAATAGTTATAGTTTTATTACATCCATGTCTTTTATTAACAACGCAAACGTAATAACTTTGATTAATTAAATATTACTACTACTTCAACGTATACATAAATATTTTAAGTCGTTTCAATTCAATCAAATCTATATGACTATCAGTCTAACATCTATTTCTTACTAACGACTCATTCTGTTTGAGTCATTTCTAAATTATTTGATATTAAATGCGCTGTTCATCAAAAGCTCTTTTTCTGTAATATCTGAAGTGTTTTGAGTCGTTTCTGATAAACAAAAAGATATATTTTATGTCAGTAAACCGATATCACGGAAACGACCTAATCTGTTTGAGTCGTTTCAGTTATTTGGTAAAATGATATTTCTAATCAAAACTAATTCCTAGAAAGGAGTCAAACTGTTTGAGTTTATTCTGTTTTATCGACCTTAGGAACACATTCATAGCAATCTCATTACTCAAAAACAATTCAAGCGGACTGAGTTAATTCAGCAAATACATTTTGTATGCTCTTCATACTTGTGGGTTGAGTCGGGGTAGTGAAAAAACTAGTTTGAATGTACATTTTAAAGCTAGGGTTTTCATTATATGATAGATTCAACCCTCGGGAGTACGATGGCATACTTAACTCAATTTTGGCCAAAGTGTGGATTGAGTCCTTTCTGCTTAACTACGTCCAATTGAGACAAGTTTTTTTTATGATAAGAACGAGTATAATCTATTGCGGGGACATAGGAGCTCGTGGCTAGATAATAACAGCCGCACAGGTCGATCATCAAGGTTAAGCAACGCTTGCCAAGGTTGGTCTTTGAATCTTAACTGTGACCCCTGAGTTTGTTTCGGTGTTTCTTCTCAGGGTAGTCAGTTAGGAAACACCGGCCTCATCTAGATTAATTATTTTGACAAAAAAAAAATTGACGTGTAAAAGTGTTTCGTGAAACCTATTTGCAAAATAAATATCATTTATCATTTAACATAACGAGTTTCCTTCGTGCCTCGGAAAGCACGTTAAGCTGCAGGTCCCGGCTGTCATTTGTAGATCTTTGGCAGTCGTTACGGATAGTCAGAAGCCAGTAAATCTGACTCCAGTCTTGCCATGCCAAGTACCGTATTACCCCAGTTAATGGGTTGTGGAGGTCTGGTAGGCGGCCGCTCCTCGTAAAATACTGGTATTCAGCTAAATCCGGCTTGACTGGAAGCCGACCCCAATATAGTTGGGAAAAGGCTTGGCAGATAATGTTAAGTATTAACTATTGCGGGTCATATTGGTGTTTTGGCATTAAGTCCGCCTCTGTACTCTTGGGAGCATGAAAAAAATACTTGACTGCGATCCCACCTGATAGTAAGCAGTGATGGAATCACTGATGGTGAAGCGCACTAGTTTATTATAAGCCTATTCACTCTAGCCTTGAAAACACCTAAAATATAATCGGACGGGAAGACCGCAGTTAGTTTTAATAAATACCGTTAACGCGTTTTTGTTTTAATATTATTAAAGTTTTACTGATGACTAACCTAGCAAGTCGGGTTTCTGCAGCTTACCAAAGTTGTGGATGGATATCGGGTAGATAGAATCTTACTGTTTATCGGGGATAGCTATCTATCTATGAACTGCGGTAGGTTATTCAAAACGGGCGTTTATATTTAGTTATAGTTACTATAATATCTACAACCCAACTCTTAAAATAAAGATTTATAAAAAAAACCTTATTACCAAAACATATTCAAAGAAAGAAAAACAAATGAAGATTTCAACTCAAAGAACAAATCTTGCACGGACATCAACGAGGCATTCTACCCCATTTTATGACTTAAAACCGGTTGCCAACCGGAAAAACACACAAATATTTTAAAGGGCCACTAGATAGCCTTTTAACATGTATAAATGTTTGCAGAATGAATCACAGTTAGTACACTCAACAAAAGAGATAGGTAACCAGTGACGTTTTTTTATGAAACATAACTATGGTAGTACTTGATTGCGATCCATATTTATTTATTTAATTCATGAATCCCCTACTGGTCCTATGAGACGGCGCTGTTATTGTTTTACTATTGTGACTCGTTTTGTGGGTATGTGATAGGTTAAACTTCATGTACAGTGGCGGTACATAGGCGGACTTAATGCATCAAGACTTAATAATCTCTACCTGTCAACCTTAGGGTTAAAAAGATAACACATCAAGTGTTATCTTTTTTAAGGTAGCAGTGATGCAATCGTTAATGATGAGGTGCACTAGTTTATTAAGAGCCTATTCACGTCAGATATAGTTCAAGTTTTCATGGAAACTGGTGGATAAATGTGATTGAAACATAATTAAATTCATAGTAAATAATGAAAATTTAAAATCCATTCATATCCATCTATGGGTTTCTGCTGGGGCCTGGGTTGACGAAAGAGAACCCCCGGATCCCGGAATTAGGGCAAAGAAGGAACAGGAGTGGGTTTTAGTTAGTAGAAATGTAACACGCCCTCCTAATTAAAAATATTTTTTTAAGGCATCAAAAAATAATTTTGATGCCTTAAAAAACCATCTATGGGTTTCTATGAAAACTTCTAAGGACTATATTTGACAACCCTGGTTAGTAATCTCCTTGGTTGACTGTACCCATGAAGCAAATAACCAGTGGAGTGCGCGTACGATGCTATTGCGCTCGCCAAACATATGCTAAAACTAGTAGACACGGCAATCGCAGGTGTAGTTACGCACGGCACGCGCTCCCGATTGTCAGGCGAATAAAATTAAAAATAATGCCTAGTTGTGCTATTAAATGGTGTGGAAAGTGTTCTAATACTTCAAGTTACACAAAAGATGGGATATCATTTCATAGGTAAGTGATTTTCTACTTCAATTTCATTAAAAACGAAAAATGCATTCAAATAATTGCATATTAGAAATTTGCGCTACTGTCCCTTTCTCGCACACTCAATTGCATATCTGTAGCTGTCTCTTTTTTTCTCGATAGTGCCGTTCACAGAACAGTAATGCCTATATCGATATAATTTAAAATATAGGTCCATAACGTACCTTATGTTTTTGGAACGAAGTTTTTTTTGTTTTATTAAACTAAATAAAAGAAATGGTCACGCAACAAAACCGTTATATACATGATTATTTATATTATATTAAATAGATAATTAATTTTATTTTTGTAATAGTCAGAGGAGGAGAAAGTCAGATAAATTGATGATAGTCTTTACTGTTTTAGAAGGTACTACCTATTGAAGTCAAAATGAAAATCAAAGATGGCGGTTACAAATTTATCAATTCTTTGACATATATTTTTTTTTATTAAAACCTACTTTTTATAAAATCTTGTTTTATTACACAATTGCAAACAAAACCTCATAATTGTATTTATAAGTCAAATTATCGATATCTATATAATGCCTGTAATTGTTTAGTTGAAATAAACGCTTTGATTTTGATTTTATTTTTGTAAGTGACTGATTTTAATTGAATATTCATTTCATTGAGTAGTTTTATGTTAAAATCCATTTTATCGATATCGACTATTTGCTTTGAATCAATTAGAGCAATCACTAGCAAGACGTAGGTACACGACTTGACCTTGAACGGACCAATAGCAGCCCTGCATTTTTCTTCGTCCCCCGGCCCGACGTGGTGAGTTGTTTAGTTAGAAGAAATTGGGCTATGCGCTCTCTAGTGGTTATATTCTCTATGACTGTACCTAATTTGTGGAAGACCATTTACACCAAATGACACGCCTCCAAAACTGAATACGTAAACACTCACGTCGCGTCGATATTTCCAAACTGCTGCATCAATGTTCGTGAAATTATTGTTAAGAGATAAGATAACTTGATTTTAATAATAATTAATCTTTGTTTATGATTTAACTCGGAAAACCGCATCTATATTCAAATTCATTAAGCTTAGTAACCGCATTTCTCATCTTTCCTAGGTAATCGATTCCTTTTCAACTTCTGTGACTTAGTTTCTTAAGGTCATCTAAGGGACTGACCTTAAATGGGTGTCAGACTTTTATTGACCAAAACTACACATATGTTTTCCTTTCGGAAGTAAACCTATGTCTCCAGGCGAGCGCCTGGTAGCACACCGTCCGGCAGTCTGATAATAACCTGGACCGAGCCTAGTCGTCAACGGCGCGTTCTGTTCCACGCGCGCCTCAAGGAGATGTCAGCAAACTGTAGGGGCCCGGTAGGACCGAAGCCTCTGGGGAACACCGAAAATCCGAAAGGTGCTCACCGTGTCCCCCAGATCAAAGGCAACGAAGGAACGGGGTGGAGTTTAGTCAGTAAGAGTCTGATCCGCTCCACCCAAGAGCGGGAGAAGTCATTCTGTTGATTACCCTCCCCGAAAAAAAAATCCAAAAACAGATTACAAAAATCAAAACCCCTGCCTAAAGTTAGTTTTTCAAAACTTTAGAGTAGTCAGCAAAACCGTAAGGGGCCCAAAAGGGTCTTAGCCTACTGGGGACATAAGTTCGCTTCTGAAATGGAAACACGGGATCCTGGAACGCCAAAGAAGGAACATAGGAGCTGGTTTTAGTCAGTAAAATTCTGACACGCCCTCCCTCTCCACCCTAGAGCATGACAAGTCATTTTATATAAGTATTTCCCAGATAACAAAAAATACCTATCTCTTAATTTTGTTGTGCCCGACAGGTTCTATATTGATCTTTGACAATTAATTTACTTTTACCATCTATGTAAAAATGCAAATAAATATTGAGTGTTACCCCTTTTTTTTGTTTCATTATTCTTTTCTTGTATGCGTGATTCCGTGCAAATAAACTGTTTTTCTTTCTTTCTTTCTAGTATTCTCGTATTGATTTTACTAACATATTTTTTTCTCTTGTTCCAGATAATTCCTTTAGTTGAATCTCTGCAGTATTATATTAGTAACTTATTACCGTGACAATGTACTTGGTGCTCCTATTCGCGACCACGGCTTTGCTCGGCGGCGGCCGCTCGGCGAACGTGAACAAACACATGAGACTACTGTCTGAACTAGATAATAGTATTGAACATAATGGTAAGTTCTTCTATATATTTTTTGGCATTTTTAAGTTAGGGTAACTGGTAGCGACATCTATGAGGCAATATGGGAACTAATAAATTTGAAATCGTATTTAAGTTCTCCGAGCGATTAGAACACTAAATTACTATAGCCTGAATCTACTATTGGGCAGTTGCCTAGACGAGACAAAATACTCGTCTGGTCGGAAGAGCCTCTGTTTTTAATACCGTACTCAATACTTTATTGCTTGACTTGAGGACGATGAGCAATGGGTAGCTCACCGACTAGCCATCCGGTAATCGTCCGGACCAAGCCCATGTCGTCGACAGCGCAGTGTTTCATGCGCTCCTCAAAGAGATGTCAGTAAACCGTTGGGACCTAGTAGGGTCGATATCCGCTAGGGCCGTAAGAATTTTCTAAAAAGGAAAAACTAGTGGTTCTAGAACGCAAATGGACAACTGAAGGGCTCAGTTGGGTTTTAGTCAGTATAAGCCTGTCACGCCCTCCTGCTCCACCCTAGAGCGGGAGAAGTTATTGGATGATTAACCACCTCAAAAAAAACCCCAGGTACTAATGTTCCTGCCCATTGTGAAATACCTAGCGAGATATTTATTATTTATTTATTAAATGCTTTATGCACATAGAAGTACAGAGGCGGACTTAATGTCTTAGGCATTTTCTACCAGTCAACCTTTGGGTGATATGTAGGTCTATGTAGTTTTAGACACACATCTTCTACCTACAGACCTTCAAATTTTCTTACATACGATAATAATAAAAAGGTAACATTTTAAACTTAGATACCCTGCACTTCTCAATAAGCACGATTTCATACAAATCAAAAGTATTATGAAACATAAATTGGTCATAGTAGCGCCATCTTTTGTCGAGTAGCTGCAACTTATGAAGCTTTCAGCAAAAAATGTACGAACAATAAGCTTAACTGAGTATTGAGAACTGCCCTGAAATTGTGCACATTTGAAAGAGTTATTCCTGTATTTTTTAAATAAACATTAGCATTCGCATTGGAATTGCATTATGTCAAAAAAACTTTGAATTTTCGTGACTGGAAGTTTTAACGTTTTTAGTACGAAAATTGGCTTTCTGATTTTTCAATGGAATTACTTGACAAAATGCACTTCATTTGATTATTCTTACAGTTATTATGATGGTTCTCTTTATTTCATTGGTTATGTCTTATTAAAAGTGGTTCACAATGATTATGACATGATAGAAAGAGAATAACACATTTTCAGTAATTTACAACTGCTATGATAATTATTCCATACTTTATTCATATTTAGTTATCATACTTAACCACAATTAATTATTTTATTACAGTGGTTCCACAAAAACAACAGCCGGGCGCGCGTCGCTTCCTCACGATAACCCAGCGCCCTCTAGCGACGTACGCACACAACAGCGGCGAAGTATTAGAACTAACGTGCGACGCCGTCGGCGCGCCAGCGCCCTCTGTGCACTGGTTCAAAAACGATGCACCGGTTTATGAGGTGAGAAAAATTATCTGTTATAATTCATTATTCCCAGTATTTATTTTAATAGGGAACATGTATGAAACAAATATTTGCTATCTAAACATACAAAAATAGAATACTAATTGTTAACACTATCAAAATTGGTAGAAAAGCCAAAGGGATATATAATAATTGTAACAATATAGGTACTTATTTGTCTTTTTCACCAAAGGACGCCATATTCTATGGCACCTGTAGATACAGGTATGATGAATTCTAACGTCAAAGACCATTAAGAGCTTCTCTTTCTTATTAGCTACTTTATAACTTCGTTGTTGATGAAGATATTTTTTTTTAGTTCATGGTTGTTTATTAGAGCCAAGAAAAATATTACATATTATTTTATGCGCTCTATTTTATGCGCTTCTTACTTGGTACGGTACTTAAGTTACTCTATTTGTCTAATTTATTGTTTTATGCACGTGATGTTTACCTAAAAGCAATTATTGCACTGCAATTACTAGTTTTTGAAATTTTATAAGTGTCCATACAGCCCATATGTAAACTGGAGTCTAATTCTGCCGCGCTAGCGATATGAGCAGTAAGTACGTTTTGCGTAGTTTTGAGTAATTGACGCGCAAAGTTTTTGTTACAAATTTTGTTTATATCAATTGTGATGGTTGAAACGTATAGCCCAAATAAAGCGCTTTTATATTCTTCACTCAATAAGGTTGTATATATATTTGAATAGTTTTAGATGACGAATTTCCTTTTATATTTAGTGTAAGTTGAAGAAACTGAAATAGAGCTGCCGTTATTCTAAACGAAATTTACTGGTTCCCGATAAGCTATCAAAACAGGTGTCAGCACATCTGGTAGAGCTCATTGCGCTGATTCGGGATCAATATTTAACTCATTTTGTCAAAAATTTGACTTACTGCTAATATCGCTAGCGCGGCAGAATTGAACAAAATATATACCTACATAATTCAGTATGAATCTAACAGTTGGTGGTGGATAACCTAGTAGTTGTTAGACCCAATAAAAAAATAATATAATAACATGTTCTTTACAGTACGACGTAGAATCAAACGAGCTTATAGACGGCAACCCGAGTTCTCTCGCGCGGGTCATCTCGACCCTGCTAGTGACGAGGACGCGGGGGCAGGACGTGTACACCTGCCTCGTCACGGCCGGCTCCAAGACTGCCAGGGCCACTACCCTTGTTTATAGTACTGGTGAGTTTCACGTTTTGTAAACTGTTTTTCTGCAGCTGAAGAACCGATAGAAATATGCCCGTAACATTCAGCAGCAGTTTTACGTTCGTTATTCGTTAGATCAATATTCTTCTTCTTCCTGCCCTCATCCCATATTACTTGGGGTCGGCGCAACATGTTTTCTTCTTCCATTCTGTCCTGTCGTCACACTATCACTAACTCCCTTTTCTTTCATATCGGTCCTTACACAATCCATCCATCTTTTCTTTGGCCTCCCTCTCCCTCTTTTCGTTTCGTTAGATCAATAATCCAGGAGATAATCGTTTCCAAACACATGTATCTAACTAGCTTCTGCTAGCGGAATCACCTATGTGAACGTAGGTTAAATTCCCTGATGGGGTGAAGTTCTGACAGTATGTCGGCCGGCTCTAAGACAGCCAGGGCTACTACCATTGTTTTTTTTAGTAAACTTACCGAGGTAGAGGAACCGTGCATTTTACCTAGATAATAAAACGCCGTGACATTCAGCAATAGTGTTCGATTTTTAGCGATTAGACCTGTAATCCAGGAGATACCCTTTTGCAAAAATATAATTTTTCTACCTAGCTTCTGCCAGCGGCAGCGAATTTTGGAAAGTCCTCTTTTAGTGCTCGCCTAAGCTACGTTATAAAAGGAATCTTTGAGCAAAATTTTGCTCTTCTAGTCTCCGTAGCTTCGGCTGCGCGATATGTGAGTATATTACCTATATGGAGAAACCTATATGGAGAAAAAGAGAAACAGTTCTCTTTTTATACATATAAGTAGGTAATATATGAAAATCTTTCGTTTTGTGATATTATGGTAGACCAAGACAAAGTTAAACTTGATTTTTACTGTCAAGACTGCTCCATAATGGCTGAGGACAGGCTTCTAGGCAAGAACGAAAGGAAACTTTTTGCCCAGCCATAGGACATAACGGGCTATTAAATAAAAAGATATGTACCGTCTGCATTTTAAACCCAGAGACTAAAATTACATTACAACACAAAAGAATTGGCATCATTTCTATAGTAAGTTTGACATTACTTGTGCCAATTTAGTCTCAGGGTATAAAAAAACAGACGACAGATTTGTAAATGTTGTATACAAACATTCTAATTCCGCTACTCGCCAACAGATGGCAGCACGCTACTATCGGAGCGCGCCAAGCTGTACCCGCTCGAGCCGCGCATTGTGGTGACGTACGAGATGTACGTGGACACCATCGGCAACAACATCGTGCTGCCGTGCCGCGTCAAGGGGCATCCCAAGCCCCACGTCACGTGGAGGGACAATAAAGGCGTGGTCATCAGGAAGGATAGTAGGATGAAGGTGAGACTGAACTCTATTTTATTAACCAATATACCTGCCTAGAGCAGTGGTGGCCCAGTGGTAACAGCCGCAACTTAAGAGTTGTAGGTCGCGGGTTCAAACCCAGCTAGGCGCATTACTTTGTGTAATTTATTTCATCACCACTGCTCTCAAAACGGTGAAGGAAAACATCGTGAGGAAACCGGCATGTCCTAGACCTAAAAATTCGAAGACATGTGACATCCACCAATCCGCACTGGGCGGTGGATTACCGTCCATTCCCTCTCCTGGTGAGGAGGCCTGAGTCCCAATTATAGTGGGAACATTACAAGGCCGATAATGCTACACCTGCATTGTTTTAATTATAAGGTCCCAACTCTCATTGAAATAGATAAACTTTTAGAGATCATTCAGACCACCAAAATAAGACAACGAATTTTTTTTTTGGAAAAAACGTAAATAAAAGGAACAAAAATCATAATAACTTGAGAAGCCATTTATTATTTTAGGTCAAAATAAAAACATTTCAATTAGTGTTTTTTTGCTTGGATATCTTTGGTTAAACCAATGGTTAAACCTACTGAATGCTATGTTAAAATTTGTCCAAATGTTTTAATGGGACCATATATTATGTGTATCTTTTTCGGAAGTGGCAAGTCATCTAATGACTTTTCCAGCTCATGCTCAAGAGTTGAGCGAGAGGGCTTGTCAGATATTTACTGACTAAAACCTACCTACGTTCCTTTAGCTGCTTGCGATCTAGGACCACGGGTGTACCTTTCATACTTTGTATTGAATATGCCATCTGCCTAGCCTTTTCCCAACTATATTGGGATCAGCTTCCAGTCAAGACGGATTTAGCTGAATACCAGTATTTTACGAGGAGCGGCTGCCTACTAGACCTCCACAACCCATAAACTGGGGTAACACGGTACTTCATGGCAAAACTAGAGTCAGATTTACTGGCTTCTGACTATCCGTAACGACTGCCAAAGATCTACAAAAAACGTGCTGACCGAGGCACGGAGGAAACTCGTTATGTTAAGATGGTCACCCATCCACAGAGCAACCTTGGCAAGCGTTACTTAACCTTGAAGATGGACCTGTGTGGCTGTTATTATCTAGCCACGAGCTCCTCTCATTTTGTATTGAATATGAATTGCCATTAAATGTCAAATTAATCCCGTCTCCAGGTGCTTCGTTCCGGCGAGCTGGTGATCTCGTCACTGCGCTGGGGCGACATGGGGGAGTTCTCTTGCCAAGCCACCAACGTCTTCGGCTCACAACTCGCCAAAACATTCGTTTATCCGGCCAAAGTAAGTTTTAAACAAACATTATTATTGTTAACAAAAAATGGTGGCCATCTCACCAAAACGCACAAAATGGTTTTGGAAACATATTCTCGAATCGATTTCCTTTTTGAGGTACAATTATTGTACTATTTATTTCTAATAGCTACAACAAGACTTGAGAGAAGTTAAAAATGTTTAGGTTTCATCATCAGGTGAGATAGTGGTCAAACGCGAACCTATCAATAATAAAAAATATGTTTTGTATATCGAGAGATTTATAATCATGTAAACTCAGAAACCTGTAACACATTAGCTCAACCACTGCATCACCCATGCCGTCATTTACATTACCTTTAATTTAATTGATTGATCTGTAATTTTGAGTGTATCTGTAATCTTAGAATTTTTATCGAATCCATTTTCCTTTTCCACGATTTTAATGACAAAACTTACTTGTTTCAGGCGGGATAAACAAACAAACGAACCTACAAAGCGTCGAGTATACTTAACTGGATGTTCCTGATAATAATTAAGTTTTTAATTAGGGCTGTTCCACACTGCGAGAGCTGCGGTTATCCAACGTTTTTACGCTTCTCCTAACTTACATAAGAACCGACAAATGTAAATGTATTAGCCAGATTCACGTAATCAAAACCGTAACGATATCGTAGCGACTTAGTCGTTTAGACCATTATTGTATTCACATCCATCAATCAGGCTTGAACGACACCGATTTTAAAGTCGTTCGATCGAAGTGTCGTTGACGCGTATTCAGCTATGCCAATCCCTGTAGAATACACAATAATGTAACTGGCAATAAGCCGTTGATAGATCGTTTAGTTTCAAGCCAATTGAATTGTCGTTCTATCGAATCCCGTTCAAGGAACACGTGAATACCAATTTTAGGTAGGACTTCGATCGAACGACTAAGTATAAAACTTCAACGATATTTGACTTGTTTGATTGTACGTGAATCAGACTACTGATATTTCACTTCTGCGCAACTAGAAGCCAGCGTTTAAAACCCAAACCGATATCTGTAACCGATTTCTATAATAAAAACTGAATAAATTTGTTTTTATTCCAAAGTGGGGCTTTAAATAGACTTTTAAGTTAAATAATACAAGCGAAAACTTAAGCAGTTTTATTTTAGAGCTAACCTCAAAAATACATATTACATATATCAACCAATATTCACCTATCCTATTTTAATGTATGTAAAATATCTGTGTACTATAAAGAATAACGAATAGTTTGTGCCGGTAAAATATAGGAATCGGGTGAAATAATAAGTAAAGTAAATATTTACCTTCACTATATCATTGTACATAATAGAATTTCATACGTAGATGGAGTATTGTATAGATCAATTGGACGTAGAAGCAAAAAGGACCCAATCCACATCCAGTTACTTTTGAAATATTAACGTTTACAGTTTAAGAAGTATTTTTTTAGTAGTGTTTGTTTTAAATAGGCAGAAATATTGCCGTTTTTGGATTGAAGTTTGGTGCATTTAACTGTTTTCGTCCAAGTTGTGGTTTGGACCCTTTTTGCTTAACTACGTCCAATTGTCAACGTATGCCTTGTAAGATAGCAACCGTCTTTACCAGTCTAGTATCTACTATATCAAATAACCAAGTATTACTTTAATAAGAAATCATATAATAATCACTGTTGGTTAGGATAATCAATATAGAGAACTGTACCAAGCGTCTTCTATCTAGCCCTCACAAGAAAACGGTCACTAAATTGTGAAAGAGAGAAAGCAATCGTGTGGATAGTTGTTGTCTTGTTCTAGAACCCTGACGTCACAGGCTGTCGCAATGTCGTAAAACAGATCTAGGTATTGACCGTACATTTGCTTTGTGAGAGACTACAGTTAAGTCAATTTTGTAATTTAACGGTACCGCTCCGTCTAGTTCTCTATGGCTATGTTTAGGCCTAGCCTAAACCTTTCAACTGGACAAACCGACAAACAGGACGGAAGTACTATGTATTGGTTCCATATAATTATAGCGGAGCCATAAGCGTGTTTTAATATACTTCTTCTTCTTCTTCTTCTTCCTGCCCTTATCCCATATTATTTGGGGTCGGCGCAACATGTTTTTTTTTAATATACATATATTTTTTATATTATTCAGTGGTTTATCTATCGCCCATACTCTGTCTACGAAACAAGTGTTATAACATTTTCTACCAATCTGTCAGTGTCAGTACAAATACAACGAACACGGAACAGTAAACGTCAAAATGTATTTGTTATTTATTTTTAATACAGTCGAATTTATTTTAAAATGTACGTAAGTCTTTAATATTTTAAATCTGAGCTTTCAAAATAAAGTGTTTTTATTAAAGAATATATTGGCGAATTATTAAAATATATTAAAAGAAGCCTAAAGACACTGGGAAGCGGCTGGCCCGCCGAGCAACTCAAACGCAACGTTTTTCTCGCTCGTGTGTAAACCCCCTAAAAATCAAGTCTGCCTATTATTTTTAAATATTTTTTCTTTTCAATAAATGTTGTTATTTTAATAAAATAAATACACTGTTGTGTTTATAAATCCGAATAAAATGTATTATACTTGTAATGGGTTTTTTAAATTAATGAATTTAAAGTTGTTGGGTTTTGACTATTTTTGTTGATATAACATTATATTTTTTGTAATAATTATAAATATATATATTATATTTAAAGTTGTCTTAACAAAATAAACGTACTTGTTACGACTTTGAAGTGAAAACCATAATTCCGTTCTAATTCAGAGTTCAAATCAGGTTAATGAATAAAATTAACCAAAAATTTAATTTTTGTATAAATAATTATCTCATACACCTACGACAGAATTATTTATAAACCATGTCAACTCATCATCTGCCTAGCCTTTTCCCAACTATATTGGGGTCGGCTTCCAGTCAAGCCGGATTTAGCTGAATACCAGTATTTTACGAGGAGCGGCTGCCTACCAGACCTCCACAACCCATTAACTGGGGTTACATAGTACTTCATGGCAAGACTGGAGTCAGATTTATTGGCTTCTGACTATCAGTAACGACTGCCAAAGATCTACAAATGACAGCCAGGACCTATGGCTTAACGTGCTTTCCGAGGCACGGAGGAAACTCGTTATGTTAAGATGGTCACCCATCCACAGACCAACCTTGGCAAGCGTTGCTTAACATTGAAGATCGACTTGTGCGGCTGTTATTATCTAGCCACGAGCTCCTCCTCTTATAAACCATGTCAACTATTAAGAACATAATAATTGTCTACTATTTTAAACAACGTCAAACACCCAACACTAGCGATCGATTTTATAACTGTATACTTATTTTTTCTTTAGACTGTGATTCAACATTAGTACATACAATAAACGAAGTGACGAATAATTCATTATTTTATTTCACACACTAGCTCCAGGCAACTTTTTCTGATACAAAGCTAGATTTTAAATACAAAGCACGTCTTGCAATCCTTCCAAACTAACTAGCAGTGCAGTTGACCATTCCACTCCATTTTGGAAACAGACAGTTGCAAATAATTAACTATTGAGATTTTCCCGTAGTGGGATATTGCTCTACAAGCCAATTTTTATTTCATCACATTTGCTCATAGTTAGAAGACTGATTGCAAGATTATACAAAGAAATAAAAAGAAAACTATCTCCAGGGTTCTTTAACCCAAAAGTTAATAGGTTACTTCTTCACGCTCGAACTCAATCTACCTGTTGTCAATTCGTCGATGGTCCATGGTCCAGCATGTCCTAGAATAGCACACACTTTTTTTAGTATGATCTCTAGGGACAATTTTTTACTTTCTCGCAGACGAAGTCACCGGTAGCAGCTATTGACGTAATCACTACATAGTATAAAACAAAGTCGCTTTCTCTGTCCCTATGTAAGCTTAAATCTTTAAAAATACGCAACGGATTTTGATGCGGTTTTTTTAATAGATAGAGTGATTTGAGAGGAAGGTTTATATGTATAAAACATGCATGATATAATAGTAGAGTAATACTGATAATTTTGCACTTGTACGAAGCCGGGGCGGGTTGCTAGTAAATAAATAAACTACACTTCAAAATTACCATTTCATTTATTGGTAAGTATCGATACAAAAATACAAAATAAACTAATCTAGACTTATGTTTGTACTGTACATTAAGTAACATAAGGTAACGTTGAAACACCATCCGTCGGCAACCATGTGGATAATATTAGTTATCTCAATGGTAACCGGGTGGTCCGTAAGCGGTTGACGGTTGTTTGTAGCCCTGGTTGCCATGGAAACCGGTTAGGGAACCACTGAAGTCGGTTGGAGTGGGTGCGTTGTAGTTGTAGCCTCCTGAAAAAGAACGAAAATATTTAAAACAATGATTTGCGACAATTTTTAAGATACAAATTAGGTAGATACCGGTTGATTGAAGATTCGATTTTAACAATTCCATCTAATGATGAAGAAGTTTCAACTATTTTTACAAAAAATAACTAAACTACTACTAACAACCAATTTCTTCATCAAAAGTAACAGCGAAAGTAATGTCATAAAGTAATAATAACGGTTACATTCGTTTCTTCACAATTTTAACTGTTAATTTAACTTTAAGCTTAGCTGCTCATTGAAGTGCTGTTAAAGCTAAAGTCACCGTCATTTTGACGATTTTCGATTTTGAATTGCGACATAGATGTCACTACAGATCTAAACACTAATAAGGAATATGCTTCAAAATATCAAGTACATTTTGATATAAGTTGAGAACCGAGGAGAAATTTACCCGAGCCGCAGACGAGGGTATTATGTAGCTGAGTGCTACAGTGACTTTACACGTGTACCAAAATGTACATGTTTATTGTTTATTTATGATATTCTTTTTATAAACAAAATTTAATAGTCCGATAAAAGTCAGTTTTCTAGGAAGTGAATTGAAAAAATATTTGTTATCTAACCAATTTAACAATAAATAGAATATTAACTGTGATAACAATATCAATATTGTTACAATAGTAAACGAGATATAACAATTCTCATCTGCCTAGCCTTTTCCCAAGGTCGGCTTCCAGTCAAGCCGGATTTAGCTGAATAGCGGCTGCCTACCAGACCTCCACATCCCATTAACTGGATAACACGGTACTTCATGGCAAGACTGGAGTCAGATTTACTGGCTTCTGACTATCCGTAACGACTGCCAAAGATCTACGAATGCACCTGGCCATATGGAAGAAAATTGGCAGTCACACGCCTGAGCGCGATCGACCGCAGCGGTGGTGATCTAACGGCCGAAACCAATAACCTATTGATCTCCAGTTTTGGCGTACTGGAGATTGTAAAACAAATGATAAAATACAAAAATTATCATGTTTTCTGTTGTTTCATTTGTTTTTCTATCTCCAGTATGTGACAGATAGGTTATTGGTTTCGGCTGTTAATGATTAGATGAGTTCGCGGGGCAAACTTTGTCACAGATCGCCCTAGATAGAGAGATTTGGAAAGAGAAAGGAGAAGCCTTTTCCCACAAAATAAGCTATTAATGAAAAGAAATCGGTAACCGTGTGTACCTTGTCTGTTGTTGTGAGTGGGCTCGGGGTACCTGGCCTGGCCCTCGTACCGCACGTCCGCGTGGAAGCCGGTCCGCCAGTCAGCGTGGTATGTCACTGTAATACGAAGAATGAATCAATTAGATACCTAGGTTTTATTTAGCATAAACTTACCCTGGTGTTGCAAAACAATGTATAGTATAAAACAAAATATTTCTCACAAAGAACCAGGTTTATTCAAAATTAGTGTATATTATTATCACAAATTGCTAGAATTTTGTTCTTTTTTTTTTTTTTTTTTTTTTTTAATCATTATAAACTAGCGCTTGACTGCGATCCCACCTGATGGTAAGCAGTGATGCAATCGTCGATGGTGAGGCGCACTAGTTTATTAAGAGCCTATTCACTCTAGCCTTGAAGACACCCAAATCATAATCAGATGGAAAAACCGCAGCAGGCAGATTGTTCCAGTCCCTCGATGTACGCGGTATGAACGACGAAGCGAAACGCTTAGTCCGGACCGTAGAGGTTTGGACAACGAAAGGGTGGAAACCCGCCGTACGACGGCTTGTCCGATGGTGGAATGGGGATGGCTATGTGGGTTCCTTAAAAAAACTATCCAAAATATTCTTAAATTTACCAAAGAACTCACAAACTTCAGTATCTCTAAGCAGGTTATTATAAGAAATGTGCGCCTTCGAATATAAAGTTTCAATTGCTATTAGTTTTTGTTCTAAGTTTTCATAGTTTAATGTGTCAAATATACATTAACGCCTGGTTTTCTCAGGTAGCTGGGCGGTCAGTAAACGACATTTACTGTCTGACATCTACTGGGTCCATGAAAACAAAGTCGAGCAAGTACTGACCGCCAGCTACGGGGCCTGTGAAATCAGGCTTAAAATCAAGTCCAGTATCGCGATTAGCTCTTTCAAATCAGCAAGCGCATGTTACACTATTTATCATATTCATGTGAAAATAGATTATTTTTCAGAAACTAGGACTTTGGCACAGTTACTACTACGAATCTCTATAATATTCTCGGTACTTACCAATCTGCGTGCGTCCATCAGGAAGCTGCACTCTGTATTCACCGCGCACGACATTGCCGTCCGAGCTCTCCTTGCGATCGTAATCGTTGCCGGACTGAGCGTCCTTCACTGAGTATCCGAACTCGTAAGACTTGGGCTGAAAAGAAGAAATATTTCATTAAGTTTACGGAAAGGTAAGTTTTTTCCCGCCCAGTATTATAGTATTATTTAAATAGGTATTACAGCAGTGGTAGCCCAGTGGTAACTGCCCCGACTTGCAAGTTTTACGTCGAGGGTTCAAACCCGGTCAGGCGCATTAATTTCTGAAATTTATTTCATTACCACTGCTCTCAAAACGGTGAAGGAAAACATCGTGAGGAAACCGGCATGTCCTAGAACCAAAAATTCGATGACATGTGACATTCACCAATCTGCAATGGGCCCGCGCGGTGGATTATGGCCCATTCCCTCTTCAAAAGAGGAGGCCTGAGTCCCAGCAGCGGGAACATTATAAGGCCGATAATGCTAATGTAATTTAAATATATAAATGCACCAGGCAAGGGGCATCGACTCCGTGTTTGGTTAGGGGCTTGAGCACCCATGAAAAATAAACAGTGGGTGCCGTTCATTCCTGAGAACATCAAGAAATAGATCAATAATCGCCTTTTAGGCTGAGGCTACAATGGCCAGCGATTTGCGATGCGACTGGAAGAGCGAATCAAATATCACTCGTAAAATTAAGCGTAAGTAGAGTGTTGCCATAAACATGAATTTCAATTGTTTGTTTTCATCGCTCTCGTATCGCAGGTCTAGGGCGTCTAGGTCTAGTGTAGTCTCAGCCTTGGGGATAGTCGTTTTTTCATTAGCCGACGACTCGTTTAGAGCAGTGTTTTGGAGTGCCGGGTGAGACGCAAAGGTGGCGGGTTCGATTCCCGGACCAACACAAATGTTTTCTGATAAAAGAGATATTTGTGTTAGTGTTTGTGGTGCCTTCGTTGTTCCTGGTTTCCATAATACAAGGGAAAACCCTTAGTTTGGGACCAGGACATTGTATAGATATCAAACCTACAACTTCATCCAGCTTGCTCACACCGACCTACCAGTTAAATGAATTTCTGCCATTTGGACAAACTAAATATGAGGTTATGTCCGCAATCTGTTGTTCCGCAATTTTCTGCATCATTAACGTGAGTCATACTAGTGGCATCTGTAGTAAAGGATTAGATAATCTACTTTGATACTCATGTATATACTAAACTAGTCTCAAATATTAGATAAATGTGGTACTGCTCCTTCCTACCCTATCACATAAATAAAGGTAGGTAAGGTTTAATATTTATATTATTATATCAACTACAAAAGCAACGAGACTAATAGTAAAAAGATGTATACGATATAGTTATTATATGTATATAAAAGAAACAGCATCACAATTTAAACCGAGTTGAAAAATTTACAAAAGTCTAAGAACACTAATTCGGTCAAGAAATTCCATCAACTCATATACACTTCAGCTTAACAAGCTCAATTAGTGCGCACATATATACGATGCGTCGAGTAAATCCCTACACATGAAATACAGACGACCTCGAAACTTGTTTACAACAATTTACTCATTTACAGAGAAGTCAGCTGAGCGTGCAGACAAACAAACGTACAGGAAACAACAATAAAAAAACACAAAGCTCTTAATACTAACGCACAAGAACCAAATTCGGATGAATTTATAGAAATCAACAGCAAAAACAAAGTTGGTAAAACTAAGACAACTAATCAAAACATTAACAAAACCAGTGGCAAAGTTGATTCAGTTTGTGTCGCACGCAAAAATGACCAGCAAAGTGTTATTTATCGCGATGATTGTGAGTGTGGAGGCGACACTGAGGATATACTTAACTGATACGCCTATACAGAGAATAGGAACGAGAATATACAGAAAGGAACTCCTCACTAACGCTTTTCAGGGCCCTAAAGAACTAGCCTACGACTCTTCCAGCAGAAAACTATTTTTCATGTACATGGACGATCAAGCACAGAACTCAAGGAGAGCACATGTAAATATTGTAACAAAACAAGCAATGAAAATCGAAGGCATACAGAGAAACAAAGCTACGGCCGTCGACCCCGATACTGGTGAAGTGTATTTTGGATCAGACGATGGGTTATACAAATATGATCCTCTGAATAACGTCGCTACAAATATTGGGTTATACAATATGAATATTTTCAAAATAGTTATAAGAAACAATGAAATGTACTTAATAGATGCGAACGATCATATGATATACAAGATATTCAATGAAGGACAAACTGCAGTTAAAGTTGGAAACATGAAGACTGTCATGCAATTTGATGTGGACAATGAAAAAAATGTGCATATAGTGACTATGTGTGGTGTATATTGTGCTCATAACAGTCAGGAAGTTGTTAGAAATAAGGATTTGCGCGTAGTGTATCATTTTTTCGTTGAAGGTGAGCACACGTATGGATTATCAGATGATGGGATTCATGAAATTGATTGTTATAATGGGACAGCTAGAAAGGTCGCTAATTTAGATTTCTTTCCTAATAGCATGATCTTTGGTGATTACGGCGATATATTTTATAGTATAGAAGACGATATCTATAGGTTAAAGCCGATCAATTCGTATCATATCTATAACGTACGTACCAAGACTAATAATTAACTTTGTTTATTTAACTTTTGCATATGTGTTGTTTTTTTTATTTTCGACGATAATAAATGCATTATCTTTCTATAAATATTTCTTAAAATTATTTTATATCTTAGTGGTCATTGAAGAAGGTTAACCCGATTCCAGATAATGACTAAGGCGCTTCGTAGACGAAGCAACTTCGATCGACTTGTTTCGGCAACTGCCTACTTATGACACATATACTTGTAATATTAATATCCTGAAGAGTTTGTGCTTGTGTGTTTGCTGGTGATTGTTGGGATGTGCTAATCTCAGGAACTGCTAATTCGAATTGAAAAATTATTATATTGTTAGATAGCCTATTAATTGAGGAAGGCTTTAGGCTATAATATCACGCTACGACTCACGGAGCAATAACCACACTGGCACTGCAGGAGACAGCTAGTTGATTTAGAAAGACTAGCCTACTAGAAATACTAACCTAGTATGATAGTTCGGCTTCCAGACTCATCGGAAGCAGTAGGGTATTTAAATGGAACGACCATCTGATATAATCTGGCAATCGCTGACTTTTTATCTTGATAATTCCGTCAACTACAGCTGCTCCGTGTGTGGAACGCCTTACACATATAATTGCTATTTATAATTATCAAAGTCATTCAAATGACCAAGATCTCGGAAAATTTTCACCAAGCACAATAGTATTTTTTATGACCTCCTAATATTATAAAGTGAGAAATCATCCAATGCCTTTTGCCGCTCGAGTTTAAACCTGGTCTAAAACCACACCTATGTTCCTTCTTTGCCTTCTAAGCTTTGGGCCTGCTAGCCTGCTTGACCCCGATGATTTCGATGACATCTCTTTGAAATCAAACATAATTGGTAAGTTAGTATTAAATAACTATGTCTTGGAATCCAATTTCATAAGACCTATTTTCGTAAGTCAAGCGGCTTTGTGAAACTTTCTTATTAGCAAAATTAACTATGGAATGCTAAATTTTCCGAAGATTTGTTATAGTCGTTGTATATTGTTGGCCAGTAGGAAATGGATTATACGTAAAAGTGGGTCTTAAAATGAACATGAACAAAACCAAGATCATGGTAAATACCCATTTAGCACCTCCTATTAAGACCAGAGACTTAAAACTCGGTCACATTAACTTGACACTTGGCTTCGATGAAATAATGTTCAAAGAATATAACAACAACAGAGAACTAGCCAAATTATCAACGCGCATATCGATAACAAAGATGCTGACCATACTTGACACTTGCCGTGCGAGCTAAGGATATGCAGTGGGAGGCAGAGGGATGCTCGCATTTCAGAGATGCGTCAAGTTAATGTGACCGGATTGTACACTCAACGTTGTAAATGATTAACTTTTCCTGGAACAGATGGTGCATTTTGTACGGTTATCTTCTATTTCGAAGTTAGGTCTACTTATTGTAACTTCGAGATAGATCGCAATCGTCGTATCTGACTCAGCTGGGTAGTGTTCGAAAAGCTGCAAGTTATCTTCTCGTCTAACTTACCATAGTGTCTTAAAATGGAAGTCTGTAACAGCCAACACCTAACGCATGTTCGCTATTATACGAGTATTACTATGAATCTATTTTAATTTCATTTCCAGCGGGATCGAATAAGGAATATGGATATTCGCAAGAGATCAGCGGCATATGTTTGGCAAGTTATAGGGTTAAGTATGTTCGTAAACTTGATTCTCCTGTGATTATCTTCATTTCCGCTGCTTCTGTGTGCAGCACGTCTAAAAGCAGAACTATACTGAGCACACGTAGGCCACGTATCCCGATCTGGGCACGTCAGTCTCCATACATTTTATCTGGATACTAGACTTGCAGAGCTAAATTAAATCCACGCCACGCGATGGCTAGAATGCCATCATCTTACTAAGTTAATCAGGCGTGGCCCCCGTGGGCGTCGGTTTAATGAAGTTTTCGCTTAACTCACCGCTACGACACAGCAGCATACATATAAATTGAAGGCGCCCAAAGGTAAGAAAAATTAGAAAAGGTAAGAAGATAGAATGGTACTCACAACTTCATGATCATGACCGTGGTTGTGTCCACTGCCGTGGTCGTGGCCGCTGTCATGATGCTGGGAGCCTGCTCCGAACGTGGGGAGCAAGTAGTTGTTGCTTGGCGATGAGAAACCTGAAGACACGGAAATAGTAAAGCTTTATAAACATTTCTAAGGTTATAGAGGACATTAAAAATATGATGGGCCTTTTCAGCAAGAAAATCGTGGGTGACATTTAGTATACATGTATTTTTCTAGGTGGACTTCTTTCGCTCTCGGCGCAGCGGGAGTGTGTGTCAGACTTTTACTGATTAAAACCCACACTGTTCCTTCTTTGCCTTCGTCCCAGGGTCTCTCTTCGTGCAACCCAAGGGAGTGATACATAATTACATATGTACTCTGGACTGAAAAAATACGCATTGAATCCAACCTAACTCACATAGTACTCAATGAGTCGACTTTTTGACGGCACAGCGGCACGCGACGCAATGAAAACTCATTCGCGTTACCGCTGCCGCTGCTAAGACATCTGTAAACCACAGTTTGAAAGGGTACCTACCTTCTCAATCTCTTTTCTTTTCTTGGGATTGACTGTACGATACTATCGTAGTACATTTTAATCATTTGTATTTTTTATATTAAACACAAATAACATAGTACGCAAAGTACTATGTTTTCCTCAATAATTCTTAATACCGGTCCCGCAAACCGTTGAAAAGGAAAGATTCTCTGACCAGACGGACAACTATCATGTCTGGTCTGGACCACCTCCCGATACTTGATTTCGGACTGTTGTATAAGTTCTAGACGTGCAAGAACTCTGATAATATCGCGATGACGGAATCCAAATTTTAGTTCCTATCTGACGACATAGATGTCGCGACAAGTTTCAGTAGTACTGTACTGTATTCAGATTATATGTTTTTGTGTACAATAAAGAATTAAGAATTAAGAATAGTACTAACCTGTAGGTGGTAAATAACTGTTGGTTGGCGAATTATAGCCGTTGTGGTTGGCTGGTTGCTGGTAGTTGTAGCCGGAGACCGGAGGCTCGCTGGTTGCTACTGCTGCCAGGAGCGTCACCATGAATACCTGGAGACAGAAGAAACGAAAGTTTATAGATGACTGTGCAGCTCAAACTCGAATGATTTAATCATTATCATCTGCCTAGCCTTTTCCCAACTACAGTGGGTGGCCAAATTATTAGGGACAGTACCTGAATTTCTTATATTAGTATCAATTTTGATTGCATTTTGCAGGCAAATGGTTGGTTGTAGGTCCGGTTAATATTTTTCATTTAAAGACTTTATTGAGTTAATAAAAACATAAAATTTGAAATCAAATTCTTTTATATATTTTTGAAAAAAAAAAGATACGTAATACGATGATTTCGAGAAAAGTCAACAAAGTTATAAATCTCACTTTTTAAGGTAACCAACGGATTTATAAAAGATTTTTTTATTTGGTATTATTACTGGCATCAGTATTATTATTTTTGATATAAAGCAACATTGTGAGATCGCGCCATTTTTTTTAAGTGATATTGCTTAACTTTGTTGACTTTTTTCAACATTTGGTGAATATTTGGAGCCCCTTGCCGGTGAAAAAAATTACACCAGCTGATTGTAGCCCTCATTAAAGAGTAGCCATTATACCAGAAACCTGCTACAGAAAGCCAGAACTTGCATAGAGAGCATACCACGATAAATGGATGCGGTCACAAAATACTAGCAATATCCATCCATCTTATTGCGTATCTTTTTTTTTTCAAAAATATATATATAATTTTGACTTCAAATTTGATGTTTTATTATCTCAATCAATGAAGTCTATAAATAAAAAATATTTGCCGAACCTACAACCAATCATTTACCTGCAAAATGCAATTAAAGTTGATAATAATATAAGAAATCTAGGTACTGTCCCTAATAATATGGCCACCCATGGTATATTGAGGTCGGCTTCCAGTCAAGCCGGGTTTAGCTGAACACCAGTATTTTACGAGGAGCGGCTGCCTACCAGACCTCCACTACCCATTAACTGGGGTAACACGGTACTTCATGGCCAGACTGGAGTCAGATTTACTGGCTTCTGACTATCCGTAACGATTGCCAATGATCTACAAATGCCAACCGGGACCTACGGCTTAACGTGCCTTCCGTGGCACGGAGGAAACTCGTTGTTAAGATGGTCACCCATCCACAGACCAACTTTGGCAAGCGTTGCTTAACCTTGTAGGTTGTCCCGTGCGCCTGTTACTATCTAGCCACGAGCTCCTCCAATTAATAATCGAATAATAATTATTATTCTATTTAGCAGAGGGTGAATTTCGGAAAATCCTCGCTTACGTCATAAAAAGAATTTCACGAGCCGTAGAGCTTCTTCTTCCTGAATATACCATATCACACTATCACTAACTCCCTTTTCTTTCATATCAGTCCTTACACAATCCATCTATCTTTTCTTTAGCCTCTCCCTCTCCCTCTCCATCCATCCACATGTAAATTCAGAACTCTTTTAGTAACATGCGTTTCATTCCTTCGCGAGCTACCGTAGAGCATTTACCTAAAAACAGACCTATAGGAGCAAGGTTAACAGATAGAGAAAACTGCAGGGGCAAATTTGGAAATACTAATAAAAAACCTACATTAGGCCGACGCACACGTGGGCCACGCCTGATTTGTACGTAGATCGATGTTGCGTTATAATTTGAGTCCATCGACACGAAAAGAAGAAGAAGAAGGAGTACGAAAGTCCTTTTTTTTAATGTGGATAATCGTCAATATGACTTCTCCCTCTCTGGGCGGAGCAGGAGGGCGTGTCAGACTTCTACAGACTAGAACCAACTCGTGTTCCTTCTTTACCTTAATTCCAGGGTCCCGGGGTTCTCTTTCGTTCAACCCAGGGCCTAGGTTTCGACCCTGCCGGGCCCATAAAGTTTGCTGTCATCTCTTTGAGGTGCGCGTGGAATAATACGCGCCGTCAATGACATAGGGCGCTTGTGCACTACACGGAATTTTACTGTCCGGCAGTCAGATTACATTAACTTTCATTGAGAATTCATTGAAATTCATTGACAATTGTAAGAAATTGGACTGTCGGACAGTAAAATTCCGTGTAGTGCACAAGCGCCCATAGGCTTGACCCGGACTGTTACCGGCCAGACGTCCGGACGGTGAACTGCCCATTGCTTGCCATCCGCAAGCCAAGGAGCAAGGTCCTGCGTCCACATATAGACCTGTACCTAAGTGAACACCCCGCTCAAGTACCAAATGACGGACAGGCCCTTTCACCGACCGACATGCATAATTAGTTATGTATTCTTGAAGCTAATTCCCACGTAACGAATAAGGAGTCACTCCCATTCTCCCATGAGTCTATGGTTGGCCAACGGTCTCAGGATTATGCAATATTAATGTATGTATCTTTTAATCAAATTGCTAGAAAGAAAAGATATATAATGTGTGACAGAATAAATGTAAGAACCTGAAAGATTTGTCCAAAATCGCTGGGCCTCATTTAATATCTTAGAAATTAGTCTTTAGCCTTAAGTGTGAAAAACCTTTTCGTGCAAGTCGGAAAAGGCGCTACCAATATAGTGCGTCGAAGCTTATAACATTTACCTACGTGCTTTAATCGTGGCGTTACGGATACTAAACTACCCCAAACACACAAATACAAATACTATTAGAATACTATTTTCTTCAAAAAATGATTGCCTAAGTTCATTAAAGTAAAATTTCAGTGCTCGTATTAATTAATTTATTCAAACTTCGTGTACCTACAGTACGCCTAAAATAGAATTTACTTTCAGCTTTTTTTGATGTGAAGGGGAAGCACACTCCAGAGTATTATGAAGAAACTTTACAAACAATATTTGAGATTGATTACGAGTCCTCGCAGTCGAGTTCGCGCTTGACCGAACTCTTGTTTTGGAGTCTAGGTACAGTTTAACAGCCGAACCCAATAACCTATCTACTACGTACCGGAGATAGAAAAACAAATGAAACAACAGAAAACATGTCGATACCTTTGGGTAGAAAGGTCGTATAAACCAAAACCCGACTTTTCAGTAGAGCCGAAAAACTATTTTTTTTTTACAAAAAAATTCATAACTTTTTAGCTTTTGAAGTTATAAAAAAATTATCTATGAGAAAGGTTCTTACATTTTGCAAATGAAAAAGGTTAAATCATCAAAACCTGTCTATCTTCTTTAGTTTCAAAGTTAGCATGCATTTACGTCTAAGAAAAAATCGATTCTTGGTTTATACACCCCATGAAAATGTGCTTTGAAAAACCTGTGTGGGTCGTATATCCATTTTTGGTAAGCTTAAGGTCACATTTAATGTCGTAAAAACCCAAATTTATGTAATTTTTTTGTATTAAAAACCATTTATAATCATAGATCAATTGAATTCTGACTAATAAATAATCCTGTTACTCATAGAATTAGTAGGATCTCAATTATTATTATTCTAATATCCAATAATGATCGATTCAAATAAAATATAACTACCTGAACCAACATTTATTAAGTATTATAATACCTTCTAATCAATGGTATTAGTCCGGTACCTGTCTATCGCGCTCATTCTGCTTGTCGCTGCGCGCAAAATGCGAGCCTTGTGTGTTGGTCGTAAAGTTTTTCTTGCACTTATCCCATATTACTTGGGGTCGGTGCATCACGTTTTCTTCTTCCATTCTGTCCTGTCGTCCGTCACATTATCACTATGGTCTATCGGTTTAGATAGTTAACTAAAGGTAAACAATCTTGGTATGTCTTTTTATATTTGAGAGGTCGTATATAATACACAAAAAGATTATTTAAATTTAGTTTATCAGCTAACATCGATTTAGGTAAATACCTAGTTGCAAAGATTTTTACATACAATTTATAGACAACTTTTAGATAAAAAGACATGCCAAGACTGTTTACCTTAAGTTAACTACCTAAACCGATGGACCATAACTTCCTTTTCTTTCTTATCGGTCCTTACGCAATCCATCCATCTTTTCTTTGGGCTCCCTCTCCCTCTCCATCCATCCAAATGTAAATTCAGAACTCTTTTAGTAACATGCGTTTCATCCCTCCTCTTCACATGACCATACCAAAACAAACGATTTTCTTCCACCTTTTCAGTCACTGGCGCCACTTTGAAACTTCCCCTAATACACTTATTTCTCACTTTGTCCATTCTTGTCACACCACACATCCATCTCAACATTCTCATCTCCGCTACATGCAATCTTTTTTCATCCATCTTTTTTACAGCCCAACATTCCGATCCATACAGTATGACAGGTCTTATCACGGACTTGTAGATTGCACCCTTCAACTTGAGGGGCATCCGTGGATCACAAGTTGTTCCCATGACCTGTCGCCATTTCATCCATCCTGCGTTGATTGGATGTGTTATGTCCCGGTCTACCTCACCATTTCCTTGGCCAAGCGACCCGAGGTACCGAAAGTCGGAACAAATCGGTATGAATGTCCTAGCGAGGGCTAAAGGCGAAGGATTGGAGGGACCGCCGAAATCGAACAATTACTCTGTTTTGGTTCTACTCAATTTCACGCCAACACTCTCCAGCCTATGCCGCCACGCCTCCAATTTGCTCTGGACCTCTAGGTCACTCTCGGCAACCAGCACAATATCATCGGCAAACAGCATACACCAGGGGGCCTCTTCCTGAATATCTAACGTCAAAGCATCCATTAGCAGCAGGGAAAGTTAAGGGCTGAGAGCCGACCCCTGATGTAGGCCGACCGCCTCATTCTAACTGCCACTGGTGCCTACTGTAGACCGGACTTGGGTACTACACCGACTGTACATCGCTCGGATCAACTGCACATACTTCCCAGGCACACCTTTCTCCTTAAGGGCCCACAACAGAACCTCACGATGTGCCTGGTCGTATGCCTTTTCGAGGTCAATTAATACCATGTGCAAGTTTTTATGTGCACCTCTGTATTTCTTGTACAGCTGGCGTATAGCGAAGATAGCATCCGTTGTACCCCGACCAGGCATAAAACCGAATTGCTTCTGTGAAATATCACTCTTATATCTCAACCGCCTTTCAATACTTCTTCCTCCCAGACTTTCATAGTATGTGACATTAGCTTTATTCCTCGATAATTGTTGCACTTAAGAAAAAGATTTAAAGGTGGGCACTAAAGAACTTTTGCACCAAACATCAGGTATGAATTCTTCTTTCAACAACTTATTGAAGAACATCACTAACCACATCCATCCATCCACTCGCAGTAACTTCCACACTTCAACTAGTATTCCAAACTGGGCCAATGGCCTTACCATTCTTCATTCCATTTACTGCTATTCTGACTTCAACCATACTAACCCTTCAACCATACTAACCATTCTCACTAACCCCACATTTTCTGGTTTACTTTCTAAAATCCCACTCCAATCATTTTCCTTATTCATTAGTCTTTCAAAATATTTCTTCCACCTCTCTTTGATTTTTTCATCATCTGATAGAACCAGTCCAGGTTCATTCCTTACACATTTTACTTGACAAACATCCTAAAGTAAAGTGCGACTTGCAATGATCATGGTTTATACACCAAACGTTGCGAACTATCTTTGGATTTACGACGTCGATTTTAACCTGGGTTTAAGTAATGCATTTAACACTTTAGGGCGTATAAACCATTTACAATTAATGCATTTAATACTATAGGTCATATAAACCATTTACAATTAATGCATTTAACACTTTATGGCGTATAAACCATTTACAATTAACGACTATTTTTACACCCTCCGTTAATATAAATTATGGTCATTACGTCATAACAAAATTACAAAAAAATAATATTTGGCTTTTACATTGAAAATTTACCTTTTTTTAAGAGGCTGTGACCGAAAATTTCTGGGTCGTATTAACCATTTTTGAGCGAATTTCTACATTTCGTATATACAGATCGATAGAGAAAAAAAATCTGAGAAAAATGGTATATTTAACTAAATTTGGCCAAAATGGTTTATACGACCTTTCTACCCAAAGGTAGCGATGTATCATTTTTGTATTGAATAATTTATTTATTTATTATATGCTTTATTGCAAGTACACCATTACTATCATTTGTTTTACTATCTCCAGTATGCTAAAGCTGGAGATAGATAGGTTATTGGTTTCGGCCGTAGATAGACAGGCACGAACCCAGGTATTAAGCAAAAGCACTATCATACAATAGATTGAATAAACAAAAGAACTTTCACTATTTTGGTTCTGTCATTGTTTTTTATTTTGAAAAATGTTACCTACATACTTTTGACCAGACATAATTATATTTAAAAATAAAAACAAAAGGTTTATCATGAAACGTCATCGATTTAACTCTTTTGTGTTTACCTATGTATGCGGAAGTCGAACTTTCACGGCTTTTGTCCAAATTTTGGACAAGCAGACTTTAAATTGACCATTTTTACATTAGCATTTATCGGCCTTATAATGTTCCCACAGCTGGAACCCAGATCTCCTCTCTAGGAGAGGGAATGGGCCATAATCTACCGCGCGGGCCCAGTGCGGATTGGCGGATGTCACATGTCTTCGAATTTTTGGTTCTAGGACATGCCGGTTTCCACACGATGTTTTCCTACACCGTTTCGAGAGCAGTGGTGATGAAATACTCGTAAATTACACTGAGTAATGCGCCTGACTGGATTTGAACCCGCCATCTACAACTTGCACGTCGGGGCATTGCTTGTTACCACTGGGCCACCACTGCTCTCAAATCTGCCTAAATTGACCATTAAATGAATTAAGTTAAAGGTTTAACCTCTAACTTTATGCCGCGACTTTGCTTGTTCCCGTGACCTATAGGAACGTAACCTATTTCCGTAATATCAGTTTGCGCTGCGTGTCGCGGCTTCGATTCCCGCACGGAACTAACTTTCATATTGCCTACTGTTGATCGGATTTTTTTTTTTTTTTACAGCCTAAAACTCACTCCACACCTATGTTCCTTCGTTGCTTTGCGATCAAGGACGCTAGGCTTTCCTTTCAGAAACGAACCCATAGCATCATCATCATCTTCCTGCCCTTGTCCCGTTTTATTTGGGGTCGGCGCTTTATGTTTTTTTCTTCCATTCTGTCCAACTAGTCGCTTCTGTCCGACTCGTCACGCTATCACTGAGGCTAAGGCTACATTAGACCGCGACACGACTTGCGATTCATGAGCCATTAAAACAAATAATTAAAATTTACGTTTATGGCTACACTGTTCGCTAAATATTAGTAGAGATATTTGATTCGCTCTTCCAGTCGCATCGCAAATCACTGGTCACTGTAGCCTCAGCCTCACTTCCTTCACTGAAACGAACCCATAGCCCCTTACTCTATTTACGAAAGTGAAAATGCTCTAAACCTTTACACCTAGTTTTTTCGCGTCTTCATACCAAGTTATACTAAAATCGGTCCATTAATTTGCAAGAACAGGACTTAACTTCAAAGACAATAGTTTCTCATGCTACGCTGACCACGGAACTTTGCTTTGTTGTTCTTACTTAAGTGTGGGCTTACATGGACTGTGCTTCAACATAATTAAAGTTGCTTAACGACTAACCCTACAAGTAAGTAAAATCTGTAAGTATCCATAATGTTTTCAGGGGTTATGCGAAAGAGAACAAAGCCCTGGAACAAAGGCAAAAGAGGAACAGGAGTGGGTGTAATTCAGTAAAAGTCTGACACGTTTTCACGTTTCTGGTCTCATACTACACACCTTAACGAGTATACATATTATGTGTCTTAGACAGAGTGAGAGGGCCACTCCGTCCAAGACCCCAAGACCGAGAGAAGTCATTAGATGATTTTTCACCTAAAAAAAACCATAAGGTTTTAAAGTCATATGTATAAATATACTCGTTAAGGTATGTGTAGTATGGGACCAGAAACGTGAAAATTGAATGAGGCTTCCTTTTTATGACGTAGGCGAATACAAAGACGGGGTTTCTGGAAAATCAACCTGCTAGTTGATGAAAAGGGTTTTAAAGATTGTATCGAAAGTTGAAAGGGAATCGTTTGTCTTGGTACGGTCATGTAAAGGGGAGGTATGAAACGCATGTTACTAAAAGAATTATGAGTTTACATGTGGATGGATGGAGAGGGAGAGGGAGGCCAAAGAAAAGATGGATGGATTGTGTGAGAAGTGATATGGAAGAAAAGGAAGTCAGTGATAGCGTGACGAGACAGGACCCAATTGAAGAAAAAAACATGTTGCGCCGACTCCAAATAAAACGGGACAAGGGCAATGATTGCAATGGCAAGGGAAGATGATGATGATGATGGAAAATTCTTTTTAATGGAGTTAATAAACTTGAAACTGGGCAGAAATTCTAAACATACCGAATAATAAAGACTGTACGGGAGCACTACTAAAACCGATCACAGAAGAGATAGAGAAAAAAGCTAAGTATCTCGTGTCACACAGCTAAATTTAAAATTTAAAATTGAAGTCTTTCTAATGCTTATAACTATTTATAGCCTCCATGTAAACCCACTGCGACAATGATGGGCGTCTTAAAGCAGTTGCAGCAAGAATTATGTCGCCATTTAAAGTGTACCAAGCGATGTAAAGGCACTGCTGTACAGCTGCCCTTAGCTAAGCTACGCAGTCCTGCATGATGACGATAGGTTTTATTCAATTTATTTACAGTAGGTATAATAAAAATCTCTAAACTAATTAAACTAACTAAAGTAAGGCGTCAAAAAACTCTTCCACATCGCTGTCGACCGGTAATGTGCCCAAAAGACTGGCGGCATTGCCACGCTGTATGGCAATGCTTATCCTCTGTCCGAGGTAAAAGCCAGCCCTTGGGTCACGCGAAGTGTCAATAAGGCTTTTAGAAAGATCTTTGTACAACTTGTGAGCACTCGGACCCCAAGAACCAAGAGTTTCAACCCCAAACGGTTTTATTCCATTAAATGATAAATGATAAATGAAATTTTCAATACACTTGCTCAGAAAGTGACTATTATCGCACTGCACTTAGGCATATAAAGGCGCCTGTTACCAAACTGTGACATTTTGATTACCATTATACACAAGTGCTGTAATGTAATTAAAATCTTTTTGTTAAGCCTTTTTTTTCTCAAAAAGAGTTTAAACAGGATAAAAATTCATTACTTTATTGCTTTCAATAGTATAAATTAGTGTCTTACTTGCTTATTTTCATGCAATAACGGTCCATTTTAACGATTTATTTAAATAATATTTAATAAATAAATCCATAAATAAAATAAAATTGTTTTTTTTTTTATTTGTGGTCTATGGCCGCCATTTTAAGATGCGCGCGCGGTTGTAGACGTTTTTTTTTTGAATGATGTTAAGGGGCTGTGTTAATGTAATAACATTAAATACTTTGTACCTAGTATTTAATTCAATCATTACAAACTGTTACATCCGCATTCTATTGTCACAACGAAAGACATTACTTACTTATCGTAAAAAAAATTGACGCAGGATAATATAAAACTAGGCAATATGATCAAAATACCTTAGCCTTCACCTTTAAGGCACAAAAAAAACATTTAATTTTTACCGCCATGACACATTTGTGTTGTTATGTTTTTTTCTAGTTTTAGTTACCTACTATTTTGGTGATAGTTATATTGTTTTTCTTCACAAGTGTATTGAAAAACGTCGTATGATACATGTGAGTAATTAGAGATTACCGTTCTTGGTTCTCTTAAGAGCCTCGCCAAGGCTCGGCTCTTAATACCACCTCGACGGTAATCTCCCACATTACACACTTGTATCATAATCTACTATTATTCCATTAGTTCGATAGTTCAAACATCTCGATGGTTTCGACTTTGGCTCGAATCCGACTCGGTCTGTTACTGCGACTGGCACATGGCGCTTTCATTTGCGAGTTGATTCTGTATCATCTGCTTAGACTTTTCCCAACTATATTGGGGTCGGCTTCCAGTCAAGCCGGATTTAGCTGAATACCAGTATTTTACGAGGAGCGGCTGCCTACCAGACTTTAACAACTCATTAACTGGGGTAACACGGTACTTCATAGCAAGACTGGAGTTGTTCTTGTATAGTTTCGAAAAATCAAAAACTAGCGGTTGATTCCGTTGAAACAAAACAATCGGAAAACAACTCGATTATTTTGTAGACCGGCGACTCGATGGTTGACTCGACTGTTTATTTTAACGACTCTGATTCTTTTGATTGTTAAAACATCGCCAAGGCTAAAGATACTCGTGCTTAGCTTCGCTATGTACAGCAGCGCCGATGCCCGCTAAGGTCATAGAAATTTTAGAATGATATACCGTGGTCCTGAAACGCAAAGAACAGCGGATACGGATGGGTTTTAGTCAGTAAAAGTTTGATGCACCCTCTCCTTCCATGGGAGAAGTATTAGTAATTAGATTTGCAACTTAAAAAAACCGGCCAAGAGCATGTCGGGCCACGCTCAGTGTAGGGTTCCATAGTTTCCCGTCCGTCACAATAAGTGTCCCCAACTCTTCAAAAACTGTTCGTCCCATCAAGTTCAAAATAATTTTCCTAGAAAGTCTTTATAAAGCTCTACTTTCCAGATTTTTTTCATATTTTCTAAACTTATAGTTCAAAAGTTAGAGGGGGGACACATTGTTTTTTCACACAGATTTTTCACATCTGTTCGAAGCCGGGGCGATTACTAGGGCCATATAAAAATGATGTCATTACACATATACGTCAAATTTTAGCAATATACAATTACGAGTAGTAACACGAACGTATTATTTATACTATTTCACAATGTGTAACAGTGCTCGCTCAATTATGATCTGTCGTACAGTTTGATGGACGCAATTTGAACTGGTTATGTTATATTGTTATTTTGTAATGCTGTGTTTACCCAATGTCATGAGGTTTATTACTTCTGATCAGGTACTGTGGCTATGTCTTTAGGTCTTATGTTGTGTGTGGTGCTTACAGAGCAAGCTAGAGTTGTCATCTTTTATTGAAAGAAAGTAATCACAAACAAATGGTAATCTATTAAAAAACAGCTTTTTAACTTAACGACAAATTCCACCACTGGGTCCAGAACCATGTACTTCACAGCCAATCTTTCAAACCTTCCAGCAGACCTAGCAAGCGTCTGCCCTACAGGGCCGCCGCGTGCGGGCGTGCAGCGCGTGCGGGGCACGCGGGCGCCGTATGCAAGGGGGCGCCAAAAACAGACACTAGAATTTTTAAAATATTTTTAATATTCGCTGACTTGATTTTTAAAGAACCTATGAGGCGCTATTTTAGTCATTGTAGTCTTTGTTATGAGATCTCAAAGATTAAAAGATGTTTACAGGTCGAATCATTATGTGTGTATCTTTGGCATGAGCGAAATTCGAAACTAAGTACTTGGACTCTCTGTGTCTCGGTTATATACTTATATCGTGAAATAAACACAAACGTTTGTTTGAAGCTTCGCATTACTTTTAGTTTATAAAATGTATGTAAATATTAATACAACTACTCGTGGCGTAGGCACATGTGGGGGGCTTATCAATTCTCTCATACCTAATGTATAATAGGTTTTACTTTCGGGGAATCCCTGTGACAACTCTCACCCGTACCGGGGCATTTTTCAAGATATACATTTGCGAATTTGAGCTGTCCTAGTCTTTAGTTATTTTTTATATTTTTACTATGCACCGCACTCCAATAAAATGCATATTTGTTTAAAAGTATTATATTTAAGTTTTGAAATTGAATATAATATGCACCCAAGTAGGCATAACTGATATTAAAATATCATCATCAACCTGAGGTCAGCCGCTAATTCTTGGGTAGTTTGGCTCGGATCGGCGGCTTCCACCATCTTTCAATTCATGGTAGTTCACCTGTGTGAGCGGTCTTCAAATCAACGTGCGTTCATTAGCAGTTCTCAAAACGCAACATTGATATTGCGAGCTGGTTCAGCCGCATTAGTTCCGCGTCGGAACTCGTATTCAAAAATCTTTCGAATTTTCGAAGTATCCATCGTTCTTGTCTAAGCTGAATAAAAAAAAAACCAACTGAAAGTCGATAAGTAATCGAATGTTGCATTTGTTAAAGAAGTACCTAGGTACTTATAGGTACCATGCAGCATAAAATTGGATTATTCCGATCTGTCACCCCGTTTTGTCCCCTTAGGGATTAATTTTTATAATTTTTAAAAGTAATGCCACACATAGGTACTGCAACATTACATTAATTTAAAGACTAGTGGTTTAGGTTTATAATCATCTGTATTTAAATAAGTTACAAACAGGGAGACAGATCAAACTTTTTTTCCGATATGTACTAAGGGGACAAAGCGGGGTGACAGATCGGAATAATCCATAAAATTCATCAATACAAACCTCCAAGCTCACTTAAATCTAGGAACGTTTTTGACCTTGAAAAAATCGTTCTTCGACTTATATGAACTAAGAGGGATGTATTGATGATTTTTAGTCGCAAAAGATATTTTTAACTTCATACTACCTACCACTAGCCTGCAAATTGCAAAAAAAGTAAGAAAATTTGAATTTCGCAGGTCACCCTGACGCTTTCACCTTAGGATGAACTTTGAATTTACTTCAAAATAGTGTGAAAAGATCAAGCTATTTCATCATAATATATTTTTGAGAAGTTATGAATAGGTACTTATTGTGTATGGTAGGTACTTACACCAAATTTTTTTTTCTTGGTTTTTTTTCGGCTCGAATTCGATTTTTTATGTGAATTGCAGAAAAAGACCAACATTTTAGTAATTTACTGATAGATACCGATGGCATGGGGCGCCGTAATCGGTATTGCACGCGGGCGCCAAAACATCTAGCGGCGGGCATGCTGCCCTACTAAGCCACTTCAGTTTTGCTGACATCTCTTTGAGGCGCGTTGAACACTACGTACCGTCGACCCAAGCTTGGTCCTAATCGGACGGAAGTATGACGTGCAATCACCCTGCGACTTCCAACACCCAGAGCAGCTCCTTCGGCGCCGGCTGAGGCGTGAGGATGTCCGTAGCTTCAAGGTTTTAGCCATCTCCTTCGCTTGAAATACTGCTTCGTAGAAGGAAGTGACCGCTTCCCATTCTCTCTCGCTCCGAACCATGACTTGAAAAGGAGACGAACACGAGGGAGCTTCCACATGAAGACGGCGGTGCTCAACCTAAGTGGGCTCCTCATGGAAACGAAGATGCTCCGCCCAAGCGGGGCAGACTTACACCGTACGCTCCGCCGTATTTCTCTATTGGTCATAAAATACCACTACGTCCACTACGTCTAGCAAGATCTAATACACTTTAAGAATCTTGATCGATCGATCCACTAAGACACGGTGCACAGAAGTTGCCGCCACCGCGCCGATTTCCTCCACAAGGACACGGATATGCTCCGCCCAAGCGGGGAAGACTTCCACCGTATACTCCGAAGTATTTCTCTCTCGTCCATAGAATCTCACAGCACCAATATACTTTAAGAATCTTGGTTGAACGACCTACTAAGGGTCTCCTAATTGAGATGAAAATTGAAAAATCTCTCGACAAAAGTATTATGTCATACATGATGTAATATTCCCCATACTTCCGTGGGTTATCATGTCATTACAGTGACAGGGTCTGCCAACCATGACGCATTTGACTGCTACCCCACAACTTATTAGAGATGATGATAAAATAACGTCCACTTAAGTAGGTAGAGTAGAATTATCATGAAATTCTTGTGACGTAATGTATAAATCATTGTAGCGACATCTATTACGTCACAGAATCCTCATAATCATCATCATCTTCCTAGCCTTTTCCCAACTCGGGGTCGGCTTCCAGTCAAACTGGATGCGGCTGTATACTGTTGTTTCACATGGAGCGATTGCCTATCAAATCTCCACAACCTAGTAACTGGGTAACAAGATACTCCTTGATGCCTTCATTATGGCATCCTACCTGTAATGACTATCATATTTTTTTTTTGAAAATGTTTTAGTCAGACGAAAAATAATATGTTGCTAATATTGTATGAGTTTATAATACACATATATTTTTTTCAATACCATCGACCAAGCCGTTACCGAGGAGTAGGCTTCAGAAAGTCACTGTTTTAGGCGCAAAATACACAGAAGCTATTTTGCGCCTTATGGAACTGATCGGGCGCTAGGCCGAATTGAATTTTATTAAAACAGTAGTAACAAAATTACTTTTATTTTTCAATAAAAATATCTATACTTAAGTACTAATATTATAAAGAAGAAAGATTTGTATTATTGTTTGTAATGAATAAACTCAAAAACTACCGGAATTATCCTAAAAATAATTTACCAGGAAACAACTATTTTATCAATGAGTCACTGAGCTACATAATTATAATTCTACTTTCATGCGGGTGTAACCGCTGGCAGAAACCTAGTTTCTCAAAAAATCAATATATCCAAAAATAAAAATAATCTATAACTATGACATACCTTATAATGCACCATTTTAGAGAAATTACGCGACACCTGCAAAGATATAAACATACACAAATTAATAATATATACAGCAAAGTAATACATTGTAGATATGGGATTATAATTTTATTATCATTATTATTGTACAGGTAAAGAGTTTTCAGAAGGCTTAAATTCACTCAAAGGGTAATGGAAAGGGGTAAGCTCGGAGTTTCCCTGTGTGTTCGCATTGGGAATGAAGATATCCGCAGCCTGAAGAATAGCCAAACTTAGTGGTAATGGGCAGGGCACATTGCTTGCAGAACCGATAGTCGATAGGGCCGAAAGGTTCTGAGTGGTGACCGCATACCGGAAGATGCAGCGTTGGAGGGCCTAAGATGAACCGATGACCTGATAAGAGTCGCGGAAATCCAATGGATGCGAGACGCACAAGACCGTTCATTGTGTGGAACGACCCTTTGGGAAGGCCTATGTCAAAAAGTTGACATCTTTAACCTAAAAAATGATGATGAAACCTTCAAATGACAAACCAATTTAGACTGTAACTTTATCTGATAAATTCGCAACTGCGAGAACCAGAAACTACTATCTATCTCCACACCTTCTGAATCTAGTATCTAATCCTCGACCATCTACCATCTCATGTACACAATGGCCCAGCCTGGCCCACTCCCACGCAAGATGGCCGCTTATCTCTTATGTAAGAAACGGCTAAGAAAATGCGTTCACAATTAAAACAATTACATAAAAGTTTAGGAGAAGATTTATGGTCATCAGATTATAGTTTTCCCATAGTTTTGTATAGTTTTTACTGCTTTAACGAAAACTGTTAATTATGGGGCTATTATTCTTTGTTTGTTGAGTAAATATCGTTAAGAAATTGATAGGTGTCTATTCTGCTAATAGGTGCAATCAAAACAATTGTTTTTTCGTCATCTTAAAATTTAATAATAATTTTGTAAAACTGGGCTATTGCGAGACGGACTCGCGCACTGAGACTTCCGCACATACTTATCTAGACAGTCAGACAGACAACAAAGTGATCTTCTAAGGGTTACGTTTTTTCCTTTTGAGGTACGGAACCCTAAGTAGGTATATCTCTACAATAAATTTACAAATGGCATGAAGCTAATATCTTTCTCTTTTTTTCTTTTTATTTGTTCTTGTTTTATTTTTGTTAGCACCACTGACGTGATGACAATTGCTACTGGGTCTACATATATGTAGAGTATATCATATACATAGAGTATATCATATACATATATGTAGAGTATATCAGATATTATCGTGAATGGGGTAAACAAAACCGGGAGGTTTCCATACAGTCCATAGCGTTTCTTGTATGGGAAACCCATTTAAACATTTATTTTTTATTCTGTTTTTAATATTTATTTTTATATCGTCAACAGAAATACATCTGATGATGATCAAAATTGATGTGTAAAGTGATAGTAAAAACCTATTTGTCATTATTTTTTTTTTATTTATGTATTTTCGACACACTTGCTCATAAAGTAGCTATTATTGCACTGCACTTAGGTATATAAAGGGGCTCGTTACCAAACTGTGACATTTTGATTACTATTATGCACTTGTGCGTTAATGTAGTTAGAACCTTTTTGTTTATCCTCTTTTTTTGTCAAAAAGAATTTTAAGACAAAAAAAAATAACATTTGTTATTGCGTTCAATGGCATAAATTAGTGTTTTACTTACTTATTTTATGCTATTTCGTATTTAAATAAACTGTTTAAAATTTTACATATTTATTTAATTAAATATTTCATCAAATTTGGGCTATTATTCTTTGTTTGTTGAGGTAAGTAGAAATTAATAGGTGCCTATTCTGCTAATAGGTGCAATCAAAACAATAGTTTTTTCGTCATTTTAAAATTTAATAATAATTTTGTAAAACTGGGCTATTGCGAGTCGGACGCGCGCACCGATACTTCCGTATATACATACTTACCTAGACAAACAGTCAGATGGACAACAAAGTGATCCTCTAAGGGTTACGTTTTTTTTCTTTTGAAGTACGGAACCCTTAGCCCAGATATATCTCCACAATAAATTTACAAATGGCATAAAGCTAATATCTTTCTCTTTTTTTCTTTTTATTTGTTCTTTTTTTATTTTTGTTAGCACCACTGACGTGATTACAATTGTAGTAATTGGCTCTATATGTAGAGTCCTCGATCAGATATTAGCGTGAATGGAGTAAACAAAACCGGGAGGTTTACATACAGTCCATAGCGTTTCTTGTATGGGAAACCCATTTAAATATTTATTTTTTATTCGGTTTTTAGTATTTATTTTTATATCGACAACGTGTTACTCCAGTTATTGGGTTGTGGAGGTCTGGAAGGCAGCCGCTTCTCGTAAAATACTGGTATTCAGCTAAATCAAATAAAAAGACTAATCATTCTTTTTTTCTGTCAATTGACAGAAGGCACTGAGGCTTTTCTTCGCGTCAAGTTTGTTTGTAATTTATTTATTTATTCTTACAACAGAACGCCTTACAGCAATCACACCGATGAAGCACATTAAGGGCCTATTTCACCACCTATGATTAAGTTTCGAGTATCTTACTTGACAGATAATTTCATACGAATTCTGTCACATTTTTGAATTTATTCAGTGAATAGTGCCTACTCGGACATTGTGAAACAGGCCCTTAGTATAGAATCTGCTGCTTTCTAACATCAACATGGTCCTCCGATGTAAGTTCCGATTAAAGTTAATCAGAACCGAAACGGAAATTAGAAGTACAAAATGAATCGGAAGTAATGAACTATCCCCTCTAAAATCTCTGATTACAAACACCCCGTAACTATATAATAAATCTTTAGTGATTGTAAATTCTTTCTTCTCGATAAGACACGGATATTATAAAATTTTAAAACGATTGAATTTTTGATGGAGTTTGTAATATTAATAACATTCAGCATGCCTTGGTTTTTCGTTACATTAGTAATAACACTTGAACTACAAAAACCGCGCTTACTCCTCAGCCATTGATACGTGTAAGGTACTCGTAACATGTATTTATTTATGGAATTGTAATCATGAAAATAATGTCAAGAAAACCTTCTCAGTTCGTCTTACCTTGTTATAATTTTTAATAAATAATCAAAAGACAACCATATATATAGGCTCCCTTTGTTAGTAAATCAAAATAAATAAAGTATCTTCCGATGAGAAAATCTCCGAAAGAGAAAATCTAAATCTCCGCGCTTTTGCCGCGCAAATTTTCTTTTTGCAAATTGGGGAAAACCGTAAAACATAGAGTGAATTCTATAACACATGTTTGTATATAGGATTTTTTATTGTTTATTAGTTTAGTTGTTTGTTAGCATAGTATAATAAATTAAGTATTTACTATTTATCAGGATGTAAAACAAAATAAATAAATAAACAGATAGAGAAATGATTTACAAAAGTTATACAATTAAAACCATGATACAATTTGGTTTGACAAGCACCGTAGATATTGAAAAAGGAATGCGAAAAGTAAATAAGTACAACATTATAGCAGATAAAAACATTAATCGATTTGATATTTTAACATGTTGAGTAACACTAGTCTGAATTTTCTTTTCAGTAAAGCAATCGGATCTAGATCGAAGAAATTCTTATTAGATTTAATTTAATTAAGAGTATTAAATAAATTAAAAACTAATATTACCTACAGCAGCTGTTCTCAGTAGAAATATATGTTTTTGTCTATAGTTAAGAATACCCCAACAAGAAAGAATATTCTTTCATTCTTTATGTAATTAAGCCTACTTTTTCCGGAAAAAAATATAATAAAGTACTTATTTTCCATACATTGACTGGATTATGCCATCTTATTGATAATTTTAATTAATTTTCACATATAACTTAGGTATTTATGTGTGACTCTACATATAACCTACTTCAAATTACTTTTATTACCTATAGAGTCTCCTTAATTCTTAATTCTTTATTGTACACAAAAATAGACATTACAAGACATGGTGATTAAATAGTTAATGTTCAAAGTCCTTATTATTAAAACCTAATTAAGTTACCTTAAAAACAAACGAAACCAGAAAAAGAAATATACAAATTAGTTACCTTTTCTCCAAATAGAAAAACACAACTCAAAAATAAAAGTAGAGCACTAATTTGATTAAAGTTCGCAATAGAAATGGCGGGCGAATTTGAAAATAGAATGGAACGCACTGGCCCAGTTCTGTTAACGCACTGATACAGTTTGTGCGCCATGTTGTTTTTATATGGTGCCATGTCGGAGGCGCATCTTCATACAGCCTATTGTAAAAAAAATGGCCTTGTTTTTATTTTTTTGTGTCGATTCTTTGATTGATTTTTGTTTATGCACCAATTATTTGATTTAGTAGATAGTGGACACTTATATTATTTACATTTTTTATGCCATAGTAATTATTGAGAAAAATTCAGTTCAGTCTAAATTAATTGTCAAAGGAGATATTAACGTTTGAATCCCCAACCGGTCCTATGAGACCGCGCTGTTATTGTTTTACTATTGTGTCTCGTTTCGCGGGTATCTGAGTAATTAATTTACGTTTGAATCCCCAACCGGTCCTATGAGACCGCGCTGTTATTGTTTTACTATTGTGTCTCGTTTCGTGGGTATCTGAGTAATTAAACTTCAAGTAGAGGTTTAAAGTCTAGTCTTGCTGAACCTGCCTTAAGATCAGGCAGATTCAAAAACTAGGGATCTAATAATCAAACGAATAGTGAACTTCCTGAAACATTACTTTTGGCTTTGGATAATCTTTTTATGTAACACTTTGGTACCCTATAGAGGATGGAGCCGTTTGCAAAAGCTACAAAAAATAAAACGGTTATTAGAACCACTAGTGTCTCTTATCTATACTTCTATACTAATATTATAAAGAGGTAAAATTTATAAGTTTGTATGTAGGGGGTAATCTCTGGAACTACTGGTCCGATTTGAAAAATTCTTTCAGTGTTAGATAGCCCATTTATCGAAGAATGCTATAGGCTATATGCCATCACGCTACGACCCACGGGAGCGGATCAGTAACGAAAAATGCGGGTGAAACCGCAAGGGACAGCTAGTTAGAAATAAAGGAAAATAGGCTTCGCCGGTGTCGGAAAAACGTTCCAATCCTTCATCATTTTTCTGTGAGTACACAAAAAATTATAAAGTTTTATTACTAATTAGTTACTTATCATATTATATTTCAAATTAAAATTAAATAAATATTCATTTCACATAGGCCTACATTACTTAACGTTTGAATCCCCAACCGGTCCTATGAGACCGCGCTGTTATTGTTTTACTATTGTGTCTCGTTTCGCGGGTATCTGAGTAATTAATTTACGTTTGAATCCCCAACCGGTCCTATGAGACCGCGCTGTTATTGTTTTACTATTGTGTCTCGTTTCGCGGGTATCTGAGTAATTAACCTATCAAGTACCCACAAAACGAGACACAATAGTAAAACAATAACAGCGCGGTTTCATAGGACCGGTCGGGGATTCATGAATTAATAAACATCAGAAGTTAGTGCACAATTCTAATTGGTTGTTTCCTATGGAGAAGAACCGATAGGAAATTCAATGGTTGTTTAAGTTTTTATTTATTGATTTTACAATCTTTCTATAATTATTACACTATTAATTACCTTGTACTAATAATTAGAGGACCTTTTGGAAAATCATTGTTCCGCTGTACGTCAAACTTTTACTGACTTTGATGCTGCGGCCAGACTATGCTCCTCGCGCTGCTCATCGCTCTGCTCCTCGCGCTGCCGTGATTTGCCGCGATGTTGCTCTCTCTCTCTCGCGCGCAAAGAATGACAAGATAGGGAGCAGTGGGCAGGACGAGGAGCATGACGAGTAACGTGGCCACACTATGTCTCTGCCTCCTTTCCTCGTTACTTCCCATGCTACTCGTCGAGTGTGTGGCCGCGGCATTACACCTGTATTGTTCAGATTACAAAGTACTCTGTGGTTCTAGGACTACGAATGTCCTTTTCTGAAATTCTAGTGGGTATGGGCCGCTACGGTAGAAGACAGTGTTTGAATTTTTTTAGTATTACAATCATAAACCATGTCTTTCCCTTTTAGTGACAAACTTGAACCTGAATTAGTACCTATAGGTTAGCTACTGTAACGAAAAAATGGCAGGGTGAGCATTTTTTTTACACTAAAAACTCTCATATATCGTGTCTGCATTTACAACCACAACCTACTGACAATTGTTCTGAGTGAGAATTGAACCTGCGACTCGAAGTGGAGCAGTCAATCGCTCAGCCACTACGGTTTTTTATTTAGTCAAAAATTAGCATGCTCGTAAATTATGAAAATCATTACTGTATATTTTTTGTAGATCTTTGGCAGTCGTTACGGATAGTCAGAAGCCAGTAAATCTGACTCCAGTCTTGCCTTGAAGTACCGTGTTACCCCAGTTCATGGGTTGTGGAGGTCTGGTAGGCAGCCGCTCCTGGTAAAATACTGGTATTCAGCTAAATCTGGCTTGACTGGAAGCCGACCCCAATATAGTTGGGAAAAGGCTAGGCAGATGAAGATTACTGTATATTTTTTATGTATACACATAAACAACGTTTTCTGGCAGTAATGGAAAATGCAATTATAAGTAACTAGCGACCCGCCCCGCCTTCGCACGGGTGCAAATTTATCAGTGTTACTCTATTATATTATTATGCATGTATTATACATATAAACCTTCCTCTTTAATTACTCTATCTAGCACCCGCGAAACGAGACACAATAGTAAAACAATAACAGCGCGGAAATTTGAATTAAAAACAAACCGCATTAAAATCCGTTGCGTAGTTTTAAAGATTTAAGTATACATAGGGATATAGGGACAGAAAAAGCGACTTTGTTTTATACTATGTACTTATTGAAGATTCATCAGATCACTCCATCTTCATCTTAATTAAATAACATCCTCTAATATATAATACTAAAAGTTATTTTTCCAAATTATACTAAGAATTTACACTATTTGAACGTCGAATTTAAAGTCGAGTTTTTTAAGTGGAAAAATTAGTCTACCCGCTAAAGAGATTTTTCTTTGGAAGGCGAATCATCGTCATTTTTTTTTTGAGAGGGCGGGTCAGACTCTTACTGACTAAACCCCTACCCCGTTCCTTCGTTGCCTTCGATCTGGAGGTCACGGGCTTACCTTTCGGAATATCCGCGTCTCGGCAAACATCCCTGACACATCGCCACGGCAGCCCCAACCATCATCTGCCTAAACTTTTCCCAACTATTTATATTGGGGTCGGCTTCTAGTCCAGCCGGATTTAACTGAATACCAGTATTTTACGAGGAGCGGCTGCCTACCAGACCTCCACAACCCATTAACTGGGATAACACGGTACTTCATGGCAAGACTGGAGTCAGATTTACTGGCTTCTGACTATCCGTAACGACTGCCAAAGATCTACAAATGACAGCCTAGGTCCCGGCTTAACGTGCTTTTCGAGGCACGGAGGAAACTCGTTATGTCAAGATGGTCACCCATCCACGGATCAACCTTGGCAAGCGTTGCTTAACCTTGAAGATCGACCTGTGCGGTTGTTATTATCTAGCCACGAGCTCCTCTTCACACAAAGTTCACGAAAGCTTTTTCCGGCATGCTGGCACGGCAGCCCCAACCCTGAGCGCATTATTATATTTGGAACGCAGGTATATATTATAGAATAGCAGGTAGGTATTATAGAATGGTATCAGCCTTAAGTTTTCTGCTGGAACTCTAGCCTCCTTTCTAGGAAAGGGAATGGGCCGCTATCCACCACGCGGGCCCAGTGCGGGTTGGTGGATATCACATGTCTTGGAATTTTTGGTTCTAGGACATGCCTGTTTCCTCACGATGTTTTCCTTCACCGTTCACTGTATGCTAGCTGCGAATTTTTGAAAATTCGACCTGCTGCTACTTATATTGACTGTCAAAGATCTGCGAATGGACAAGGACCAACGGTTTTACGTTACGTGCTTTCCGAGGTAGACTTGATTATTGCAATTTATTCGTATGGCAAAACTATGCGGGTGGCCGTTGCTACTGCATGGGTTTAATGAAATCTTGTCACGCGACCTTTCAAATAGGGCTGTTTGACAATTTACAGGTAGGTACAGTATATTAGGAAATCTAATAATGAAAGATTCTATGAGAATTGTGAAATATATGTGTGCATGTTTGTAGCGCAATCTTTTTAAACCAAAAGGGCTGAACGGATTTTGATCAAACTTGGTACACAGATAGAATAGTTGAAAGGATTTTGGTGGAACTTGGTAAGGACACAAATAGACTATGATCTGAACCGAGAAATTATTTAACATACATAAATAAAAAATACATAGGTTCAACAAACTGGGCCAAAGTAGCACAAAGTTGGTGCCCTGAAACAGTACGACGGGGTTGCGGTAGATCACGAAGGAGATGGCGGGACGAATTGGACAGATTCCGCCAGAGCTGGCAAAAGGAAGCGCGGGCTAGCGAAAGATGGAAGGAGTGGAGGGAGGTCTTTGCCCAGGAGTGGGACAGAATAGGCTCATAAAAAAAAAGGTAAATCGAACAAGTAACTTGCACCTTTATGAATTCGGTTAAAAAAATTAAAGAGCGTCATTACAGAAAAAAATTAAAACCTCTCCAGTCTCCGTCGTCCATGCTCAGTTGTGCATTTTGTGAAGACTCTTGCTTGGCGGTCAGTGTGCGTGTGGCTGAAATTTTGCCAGCTTTTTTCCAGGCCTTTACCCAGCAGATGGTAACTATAGGCTAAATAAAAAGAAAACAAAAAATCTTCATTCTAGCCTGATGATGATGATGATGATGCCTTCTAGCCGATTTCGGCCACAGCGACCGCATTCCTTGGCTCCTCACGGTGGTTGTGAGCTACGATTTGCTGCTCTGTTATGCGCCCTCATTTGACTTGCATATCCAACTTTGGCCGAAAAACTCCGAGCACAAAGCGGACATGTCAGAACACCGTTAACGACATTATAAATTACAGCTGTTGGTGGTCTAGCTTTAAGTTGGTCGCGTCTTTGGTCTAATTACAACCTCCTATTATCTTCAAAAGTTTACGTGCTGCTGCACACGACGTCTCCATTCAGACCGATCTTGTGCCTGTTTCTCCCAAGTATATAAATGATTAGGCTTGTATGACCCCGCCGGGTCATACAAGCCTAATCATTTAAGGGAAGGAAAGCGAACGCACGTCAGCCGCGCTACTGCATCGCTTCAAAAAGTCACCATGGGCGAGGCTCTAGAGGAATCAGAATCTGATCTACAAACCCACACAGTCTGTTAAGTTGGTACGTGTTTCCGTTTCGGAGATGACATTCAAACCATCACGTCCGTCCAAGATAATACTCCAAGGTCAGGTTCAGGAAGGTTTCTGATCGCATCTGTTCAAACAATGAATCATGGCTGTGTCGAAGATTTGGGTTATAATTGTCGGTTTCCTGTGACGGTAACTCTTGGTATGCATGTAATATCAAGTGGTGGATTATGGTGCTGGTGTTACTTGATTGATGTGGGGTAATCTGAGTGTCAAATCTAAAATTAGAACAATGTTTCGTATATGTAAAGCTATATAGTTGCTACCAGTGACTTCACTTGTGTGATAGTAGAAAATTACTTTTTGATGTACAATAAAGTTTATTCTATTCTATTATATTCTATTCTATATTCTACATTCTATTCTATCAAGAGAACATGCTCTCGGAGTAAAAGTATCATAAGTGCTATTCCGGGACTTGGTTTACCCGTGAGCAAAATTTCATTAAAATCCATTTAGCTTTCATACCAAGATCACTTTTTTATCTGTCTATCCATCTACATCCTTTTCTCAGAAACTTTTAGAGCTATTAAGCTAAAAATAATATTTGACTAAAATCCCTTTTTTAGTCAAATGGTAGTAAGTAGTATAATATCCACCCTTATATTGTTAACATGGATAACATGGATTGTTATATAAATGGTTGTTGGTATGGATATTCGCCGTACGTCTTTTTGAATAGAGTTAGCCACTTAAATGTAGCTTTAATATTTACCACGGCTTAGCAGCCGTGGTTAATATTAAAGCTACACGGCTGCTAATTACTGCATTACAATAGAAAACTAAGGCAATGAGCGTCGATCGGTAATCCACAAAGGTACGAGCGCTTGCGCAAGCGAAATGTAGTGGAGCTATCATATTATGATTTATTGCAGAGAGTTGAGGAGAAATGAGGAGCTCGTGGCTAGATAATAACAGCCACACAGGTCGATCTTCAAGGTTAAGCAACGCTTGCCAAGGTTAGTCTGTGGATCGGTGACCATCTTAACATACCGAGTTTCCATCGTGCCTCGGAAAGCACGTTAAGCTGTAGATCTCGGCTGTCATTTGTAGATCTTTGGCAGTCGTTACGGATAGTCAAAAACTAGTAAATCTGACTCCAGTCTTGGCATGAAGTACCATGTTACCCCAGTTTATGGGTTGTGGAGGTCTGGTAGGCAGCCGCTCCTCGTAAAATACTGGTATTGAGCTAAATCCGGCTTGACTGGAAGCCAACCCCAATACAGTTGGGAAAAGGCTAGGTAGATGATGAATAAAAAACTAAGGCAATAAGTATCGAGCGGTATCTGCACAAAGGTACAAACGCTTGCGCAAATGAAATGTTGTGGAGCTATCAAATTATGATTTATGGCAGAGAGTTGCAGAGGTTCTCAACTCTTAACTACTCGTCCGAAGTAAGCACGGTGCCCATAATTAGGCTTGTATTTCGTTTGACTCTAGTTAATAGATACTTAGTTACGGCCAACGAGTCTGCAAACATTTAAGAATCAAATTCAAGATTAGACCTTTGGAGTGCAGAAATCGCGAATTCGCAATGCGAAAACACTGGCTTGTTCGGAAGATAATTTTGGTTCTTTTTATTTTAAGGTGAGAAATCATCAGACTAATTTCTCCCGCTCTTAGGCGAAGCGACAAGGCGGGAGGAGTAGTAGTAGCAGACTTTTACTGACTATGATAAATGATATTTATTTTGCAAATAGGTTTTTACAAACACGTCAACTTTTTTTCTGACTTTTTATTCTAGATGAGGCTGGTGTTTCCTAACTGACTACTGAGGAGAAACACCGAAACAAACTCAGGGGTGACTAGAGAGAGACTAAAACCCATTCCTAGAAAGAAAGAAGAAAGAAAAAAAGAAAGAAAGAAAAAATGTTTTATTTGGCACAAATACACCCAGTGTTGAAAAACATTTAGGTACATAAAAAAAAACATAATTAAAACCAACAATTAACAACCTAGGTATCACATACCCGCGTAACGAGACACAATAGCAAGACAATAACAGCGCGGTCTCATGCGACCGGTCTGGGATTCATGAATTAGTTATCAAACACTGTTTCATTCCTGTTCCTTCTTTGTCTTAATTCCTTTCTGGGAATTTTCTTTCGTTCAACTCAGGGTCCCAGTAGACTTCGACCCTGCCAGATCCCAACAACCTCTTTTATTTTATTGATTCTGGTCAATAGATACTTAGTTATGGCCCACGAGTCTGCAAATATTACTTATAGGTTTTTTTCTTTTTACTAAGCATAAGCTCGCGTTTGACCATTATCTCACCTGATGGTAAGCGATGATGTAGTTGATGATGTAGCACGCTTGCCTAGAAATAACTTATTTGCTCTTGACTCAAAGACTTCTAAGTTGTAGCTTTTTTAGGTGGGAAGTCATCAACATGACTTCTTCCGCTCTTGGGTGAAGGGAGAGGGCGTGTCAGACTTTTACTGTAATTACGCTTCTTTTGAGTTTAACTCTTATAGTTAATAGATACTTAGTTATGGCCAACGAGTCTGCAAACGTTCAAGAATCAAATTTAAAATTAGATTACCTTTGGAGTGCAGAAATCATGAATTCGCAATCGAAATCGCTGGCTTGTTCGAAACAAAGTCGTGTTTTTTTTTAAGGTGAAATCATCAGAATAACTTCTGCCGCTCTTGAACATAGCGAGAGGGTGTGTCAGACTTTACTACTTAAACTCACTCCTGATCCTTCTTTGCCTTAATTCCTTTCTCGAGGTTTTCTGTTGTACAACCCAGGGCCCCAGTAGGCTTCGGCCCTGCTCGACTCCTACAGCCTACTACGGTGACTATAATTACGCTTCTATTGAGTTTGACTCTGGTTAATAGCTACTTAGTTATGGGCAACAATTCCACGAAGAAGTGGCGGCACTGTAGGCGAAGTGGTTGAGCAATTGGTTGCTGTGTTGGTTGTCGCGGGTTCGATCCCCGCACGGAACAAATCACTACCACTACATAGTATAAAACAAAGTGGTTTCCCGCTGTCCGTCTCTCTGTCCAAATAGGTTTTTAAAAACACAATTTGGTGTTTTTTTGTCAATTTAAACTAGATGAGGCCGGTATGCCTAAAAAGAAGCACCGAAACCACCTCAGAGGTCAAGTCTGATTTACAGAGATGTGTTCCGGATCTGGGAGTCTTGTGTATGTAAATATTACATGTTTGTGGACGCACCCACGATACAGGAGTGACATCTAGTGCGGCAGTAAAAAAACAGTTATAAACCGGGTAAGAGCGCGTCGGGCTACGCTCGTCGCTCAGTGTAGGGTTCCGTAGTTTCCCGTCCGTTACAATAAGTGTCCCCAACTTTTTTTAAACTGTTCGTCCCATCAAGTTCAAAATAATTTTCCTAGAATGTCTTTCAGATTTTTTCATATTTTCTAAACTTATGGTTCAAAAGTTAGAGGGAGGGGACACATTGTTTTACACTTTTGGAGCGATTATTTCCGAAATTATTGATATTATCAAAAAATGAATTCAGTAAACCCCTATTCATTTTTGAATACCTATCCAACTATATATCACACGTTACACTTTCTACTTTACATTCAGGAGGGCTGCTTTAATTAAACATTATTTTCCAATTTTTATGGCGTGATTGATATACATATTGGTACCAAATTTCAGCTTTCTAGTGCTAACGGTCACAGAGATTAAGCGAGGACGGACGGACAAAAATGGCGATACTATAAGGGTTCCGTTTTTGCCATTTGGCTACGGAACCTTAAAAATGATAAGTACTTTTTATCTCCGGAGTATAATTATTCCCTTCCCACTCCCTATAATTTTCTACTATCACGCGGGCAAAGCGGCTAGCAGCAACTTGTTAATAGATTAGAGGGAAGTTCATTCCCTTCAAATAAAATCCGGCCAAATACAAGTCGAACTTGCGCATGAAGAGTTCCGTACATTAGTAGGTACCATTTTTCTGTCTGTTTTTAATTATGTTGAATTGCAATATCTATGCTCGATTCTCCAGATCAGATCAAGATAAACCTTTACTTGCGCCCTATAGATAATTACCGCTTCGGCCCTGTGGTATACCTACCTGTAAGTAACGTTCGAACTTTTTCTAAAACTCGTGAGAGAGACCTTGAAATCGATGGAACTCTGAACTAAAGTCAATTGCAAAATAATTTTATTCTAATTGTAACTCTTTTGTGTTTGCCTTAATTCTTTATATACCATTGTATGAGAAAATCGGTTTCTTTTACACGTAATGGAAGTTCTTGTGGAGTAAACGTTTAGTTAAGCAAGATGTTAAGATATTACTTAAGCTTAGGGAAAAGGAAAAGATGTTATCGGATACAGTGTTAAGCGTTTCTTTCATTACGTTGTTGTTATATGCTTTGAAATGAAATGCACTGGGCATTTAGACACAAAACTCTTATGTAGAAACTGAAGTTAGTCCAACTGATATGCCGGAGGTCGTGGATTCGATTCCCACCCAGGACAAATGTTTGTGTGATGAGCACGGTCATTTGTTTTGTGTCTGGGTGTAAATTTATCTATAATATGTAAGTATTTAGAAGTATATAAGTATGTTTATCAGTTGTCTAGTACCCATAACACAAGCTCTGCTTAGCTTGGGGCTAGATGGCGTTGTGTGAAAGTTTGAAATATTATTATCATATTATTATACTGTCTTTATATCAGTGGCAGTCTTTGGGGGTGGCGAGCAGGGTCGTACCTGGACCCTAGCTCTTATAGTAGCCTTGCACAACAACTCGGATAGAAATATATATATACGAGAAACTGACTGACTGACCTATCAACGCACAGCTGTACACACTTCCTCGATCCGTCCTTAACACAGTGCCAGTGTGGTGCTTGCTGAACTGACCATCCTGCACAACCACCTGTACTTTTCGAGATCTCATCATCTGCCTAGCCTTTTCCCAACTATATTGGGGTTCGGCTTCCAGTCAAGCCGGATTTAGCTGAATACCAGTATTTTACGAGGAACGGCTGCCTACCAGACCTCCACAACCCATTAACTGAGGTAACACGGTATTTCATGGCAAGACTGGAGTCAGATTTACTGGCTTCTGACTATCCGTAACGACTGCCAAAGATCTACAAATGACAGCCGGGACCTACGGCTTAACGTGCTTTCCGAGGCACGAAGGAAACTCGTACTGTACTTTTCGAGATCTATGCGAGGAAAATGATAGAACCGTACGTCGGAATTTTATAGGAACTGTACAAAACATTTATTTCGCTATGAACCTCATAGCAAGAAACAGCTATAACATTTTCTTTATCTATCATTGCGAATAGGTACCTAATTACCCAAATCAGTTGTTTTGATGGTCCCAACGCAACCATGTGTGGTAACCACAATACTAGATATTAATTCATCTTATTGCAATGGTTAATAATGCACTTACGCGCTTATTATTACTATTGTAGGTATATGTTTTGGCAATAAAAATAGGCGTATGTAACATGTTGTTAGGAATATGAATACGACATAGTAACTGCAATATTATCTAGTTTTTATTGGTATGAGAAACTAGTATTTGGTATAGGCCTAGGGCTGCCATCAAATAAATCGCCGACGCCGGACAAAAACTTCAAAAACCCCGGACATTTGGATGAAATTCAGTTTTTTCTCCGGACACCCAGAAAAAAATATTACAATAAAAATAAAATGTATTCATTTAAACAGCTTGTTTGCTTGTTATTTAACAATGTTTGACACAATCAACTTTAACTACAGTTTAACAAATAAAATAGTCAAAATTTTACACTCTTCTATTTCTGAGGTAAGTAATTAAAAAAAATATAATTATAATTTTTGGTTTTTAGATTTATCACTTATCTTTTAATTAATCAGAAATGCCCCTGACACTAAAAGCGTCCGGGTTTTACCCGGACACTTTTTGACAACCCCGCCCGGACGCTCCCCGGACGCCCTCTAAACTAGGACAAATCCGGGGAAACCCGGACGGATGGCAGCCCTATATAGGCCAAACAATCTTCGTTTACGTATGGTAAACGAAGATCGTTTGGCCTAGAACTCCATCACATCAGCCTCCACGCGTGTCTTATGACGCAAGGAAAAGATGGAACATACGAGTGGGTTTCAGTCAGTAGAAATTCGCCCAAGAACGGGAGAAGTCAATAGATAATTTTCCAACTAAAAAAACTTAAAAAATTGATCAAGTAGCGGATATTCTTTGACAGAAAAACACTGACTGACAAACAAAGCAGGAATATGATTGATCCATTTAGAATATGATTCATTCATTTTTTGCCAATAATTGGTTAATAGCATACAACCGCTACGCACAAGAAAATAATCGGAACTAACGCGTTCTTTTTTCAGCGTGGAAATCATCAAAAAACTTCTCCGGCTTGAGGTGGAGTGAAATGAAGTGTCGACTTAATACTTACTGACTTTTTAATTTGATTACTTATACTGACTAAAACCCACCCGATTCCTTCAGTCGCCCTTTGTATTCCAGAGCCGCAATACTTCTCAAACAACCTGCAACCCTGACCGTCAACAGCTCTTACACAAGATTTTAATGAAGATTAACCAAAATGTAAATTCAGATTTATAGAGCTTGTCTATACCTCAATAATAGAGCACAATCATGGCGGACATCTCTCCTCCAAGGACCCATAGAGCACGCTCGAATTTCAAACAACAAAGCGCGCCAAGAAAATTTCGTGATCGAGAATGTTTTTTTTTTAATGATGCTAGATAAGTGCTTATGGAGCCAATAAATAACCATTTTGTAATATGTTTCTGAAATATTTTAATGCGTACTCTAATTGTGAGATAAAATCAAAAGATTGGCTGATGATCACAAAATTTTATATTCAAAAACCTATATTGTTTCAAGTTTTAAGATAATTATCTTAAGGGCCCAGCAGGGTCGAAGACTACTGGAGCTCGTGGGTTCGCTTCTGAAAACCAAACCCGGGGCCCCGGATTGCAAGGCAAAGAAGAAAGAAAGATAGGAAGAATGATAGAAAGAAAGACCATTAATTTTTCAACAACAAACAACAAAAAAAAACAGCATAAAAAAAAAACAAAAAATAAATAAATTTTAATTTATTAAACGACAGGATTGGGTTCTAGTGTGGTTTTAAATTAATCAATAAAAATCTAACAGGCCCTATCGCTCCAGCCATGAGCGGAAGAACTAATGGCATGATTTCTCACCTAAAAAAGAAAACAAATTCAATAGACGTTACACAAAGAAGTTCCATTGAATTATTTTTAATTAAACAAAACTGCGAGTAATTAATATCATTTTCGTTATTATTACAATTCATCTTCCTGCATCTATTATTTTTATGCAATTAAAAATATCAAAGACAATAATTATTTCTAATTTAATTCGTACAAATAGAAGCAAGCATCAGAATTCATTCTTTGATTGTGTTCTAGGTTAATCACAAGCCAGTAAATCTGACTCCAGTCTTGCCATGAAGACGGTACTTCATGGCAAGACTGGAGAATAGAATAGAATAAACTTTATTGTACATCAAAACCACCCCAGTTAATGGGTTGTGGAGATCTGGTAGGCAGCCGCTCCTCGTAAAATACTGGTATTCAGCTAAATCCGGCTTGCCTGGAAGCCGACTCCAATATAGTTGGGAAAAGGCAGATAGATGATGATTGTGTTCTAGAAAAAATAATTGCTTTTGGACAGACTATGTATCTACTCATCTACCTGTGTTTCCTGACAGCTACAACTTAGTGGTCTTTAAGTCAAGAGTGAGTAGGTTACTTCTAGGCAAGCGCGCTCCATGACTCCATCGTCGGTCACATCATCGCTTACCATCCGGTGAAATAGTGGTCAAACGCGAGACTACCAATAATATAAAAAAAGGTTTGTGAATCTACTCATCTACTCAATGCCTTTAAATTTTAACAACTTTAGTTACATTATAAGTACCAAAGTTATGTAAAGTTTTTAGAATCCTTTAAAACCTAGATTAAAATCAAACCTGTTAATAAGTAATAACTTTGTAAAGTCAAGTTAGATTGTTAAAAACCTTAAAAGAGACCGCCATAACATTAATATGTCATAAATGTTCATGATTTTGTATTATGATGCCCATAAAACAGTTCTTACTGCCACAAAAACACAGAATTACCCAATTTATCTGTCCTTCTTTGTCTGGCAAACATCCTTACATACATACATACCTATTACAAAACTGTTCGTCTGTATGATAACGATAAACTCAAAAATAAATGAACTGATTTTCATGCAGTTTTCAGGAATAGACAGAGTGTTTCATGAGGAAGGTTTAAGTGTATAATGCGGCGCAAAGCTAGGGTGCTAGTAAAATAGAAAATTGATAATCTCTAACTAGTAGATACCTATTCTCCGTCGGTTTAGGTAGTTAACTAAATGTAAACAATCTTGGCATGTCTTTTTATCTAAAAGTTGTCCATAAATTGTAAGTATGTAAAAATCTTTGCAAATAGGTATTTACCTAAATCGACGTTAGCTAATAAACTAAATTTAAATAATCTTTGTGTATATTATATACGACCTCTTTAATATAAAAAGACATATCAAGATTGTTTACCTTTAGGGCTATTACGCACTGTCGACTAGTCGCCGGCGACTCAGTCCCTCGGCGACCGAAACATGGGAAACTAGGGCCGGAGACCGAGCCGAGCGACAGTATTCCAAGTACATTCGTGCAGTGTCAAAACTCATTGTGCGCGGCGTCCGGTCGCTACGACAGTTGCTCGCAGTGTGAACGCTCCCATTTGAAGCCGTGCTTCTATTGGTCGCCAGCGACCGCCAGTCGCCTGTGCGTCGCCACAACGCAGCGAGTCGCCGAGTCGCTTGGGCGACTGACGACTAGTGCGCAAGCACCTATTTAAACTATAGTAAGTAACAGTCGCCGTCGACTGAGTCGCCGGCGACTAGTCGACAGTGCGTAATGGCTCTTAGATAACTACCTAAACCGACGGAGTATAGCTACCCTGACGATGGGTAGAATGGGTGAGAGATGCACCTACCTACTGAACTGCTTGTCATCATCACTAACATAGGTGAATAAAAGGGGGTGGAGGCGAGTGGGCCCAATACCCACCCCGGAATATTTGAATAGTATAATGAATAAACTTTATGGTATACCAAAAAAAGTAACTGATTATGCAGCAACTTAATAGCAGTAGGTACTTTAAAAAAAGTAAAAAAAATACTAGGCAAATAAAAAAAAAACAAAATTGACAACAAATTTTACATCACAATATCAATAAAGAATGAATTGGCGAATAATTAAAACAGCCACCGAACGGTCATCATCATCTGCCTAGCCTTTTCCCAACTAAATTGGGGTCGGCTTCCAGTCAAGCCGGATTCAGCTGAATACCAGTATTTTACGAGGAGCGGCTGCCTACCAGACCTCCACAACCCATTAACTGGGGTAACACGGTACTTCATGGCAAGACTGGAATCAGATTTACTGGCTTCTGACTATCCGTAACGACTGCCAAAGATCTTCAAATGACAGCTGGGACCAACGGCTTAACGTGCTTTCCGATGCACGGAGGAAACTCGTTATGTTAAGATGGTCACCCATCCACAGGCCAACCTAGGTAAGCGTTGCTTAACCTTGAAGATCGACCCGTGCGGCTGTTATTATCTAGCCACGAGCTCCTAAAACAGCCACCGAACGGTATTCAAAATAAATCGCGCCAAAAGCCTCCTATTACTCTACAATCACATAACAAACCATAGACCCTCACAGCGCACTACCATAGAGCCATCAAATAAACACGGCCTTGCTTTCTTCTCAATAATAAGCGATACATCTCCTTACGTCAATCTCGTCAAATGTATATAAAAACAATAAACAAAACGATCATTGTATGTCTTTTGAGGCGGTGCAAGTTATAAGCGAGAAGCGTGTTTTAGTTCATGAATCCCCGACCGGTCCTATGAGACCGCGCTGTTATTGTTTTACTATTGTGTCTCGTTTTGTGGGTATGTGATAGGTTAAATAAGATACCATCTATGTACCACTTATCCATATTATGTCACCCATATTTGCAATGAAGTATGACTTATTTTATATTGATGATTTATGGTTTATTTAATTTTTCATGCAGGTTTTAAATAGTGACTTAAACACGTGATTGTACTCATGATAAAAATAACTTTTAATATAGGACCAAACCTGAAATCATGAAAAAAAATTACTCCTAAGAACATTATGTTCGCCTACTAAGTGGTCAAAATGTACTGAGCAGCATTTTTTTTTCATACACCGGTAAGTTATTGAATAATTGTTTTTTGTTATGATAAGCAGTGGTATAAATTGTTGATGGTGAAACGAGAATATAACGTGATTGTATGTCTGTTTTTATGAATCATATCACAAAAACAAAACAAAAGAACAAAGACCTACCACAGTGTTGTCTTTTAACCCTCAGGTTGACTGGTAGAGTATGCCTTGATGCATTAAGTCTGCTTACGTACCACCAATGTGCATGAAGTTTAAATAAATAAAAAATTAAGTTAATTTTTAATTAGTAAGTTTTAACGCCGAATTTAAAGGACCCAGGTATTCAATTTAATACATTTAATTTGAAGATTTTCAAATCGGTATCGCGTTTTGAAATCGCGTCCGCCTGTATCTCGCGCCGCCTGTGGAAGACACCGGACACACAATCAGACCATAATTGCAATCCACTGACCTTGCTCCAGATCCCCAACGTATTTGTTACTTTCATAGAGTAAACGAGCTGTGTAGACGCGGACGTAGGCAAGAAACTATCAAAAATAATAGTACCTAAGCTTTAATATTATTCTACACAAAATTATTAAGTATTTTATTTTTATAATGATTAAATTAGATAAGCTGGGCAGCCTATGGAGCTGTTTTTTTCAGCCCCCTCTGCGTGTCAGACTTTTACTGACTATTTGCACTCTAGGCCCGTGGATTTTTTTTCACAATTCCCCCGAACAACAGCTTCCCTGGTTTTGAAGCGTATTGATTATACCAGCGACATCATTATTCAATCATAATTATGCATTTTTTTTATATTATTTTAATTCTTTTTTTATTTTTATTCAATAAATTTCATTTTTTTGGGTTTTGTTTAAAAATATTATGCATAATCTCATCACTTATAATGAGATAGAATAATAATTTTTTATTTAACATGTTTAGGTACTTATAATTTTACTAACATTACATATTAAGAGAATTGTGGCTACTAATACTATTTATTACGCGCTATTATTTGCTGCTAGTCGCAACCATTTTGTACCATTGACCATTTTCTCAATAAATATTATTATTTAAGAACCTATAACAAAAACTTCTTTACACACAAAATAGGTAAAAACCTTTCCCCCATCTACAAAAACCCAATCTTTGTCCCAAAACACACAGTAATAACAAAACGCATGGTGTTTTCCGATCTGGATCACTTCGTTTGTGGGTGGTCAAGCTTTAGTAATTGCCGTGATGCAACCGCGCGGCAGCCATATTGTTCTTATTTTGTTTTTAATAGCAGCCATCTTGAACTTTGGGAGGCCAAAGGTTTGAAAGTAAGGAGGTTGCTTCATTAGTAGTTGAGTTCAATGAATGATGCGTAACGTACATAACAACATGTAAATGGGATATTGCACACCCTTATTAACCCCCATTAAAGTCTGTTTTTAGGGTTCCGTAGCCAAATGGCAAAAATGGAACCCTTATAGTTTCGCCATTTCTGTCCATCCGTCCATCCTCGCCTAATCTCTGTGATCGTTAGCATTAGAAAGCTGAAATTTAGTACCAATATGTATATATCTATCACGCCGACAAATTAGTAAAATAAAAATTGGAAAAAAATGTTTTATTCGGGTACCCCTTCATGTAAAGTGGAAAGTGTTTCTTTTTTTAATTTCAACCCTAACGTGTGATATATTGTTGGATAGGTATTTAAAAATGAAAAAAAAACGATGTCCCCCCCTCTAACATTTGAAACAAAAGTTTAGAAAATATAAAAAAAAAACTGGAAAGCAGAGCTTTACAAAGACTTTCTAGGAAACTACGGAACCCTACAGTGAGCGTGGCCCGACACGCTCTTGACCGGTTTTTAATCTCTGAAACTAAAATGACATTACGTGGGTTGTCCCACTTGTCACAACACTAAAGAATTGACTTTTGAAAGGAAAACCCGGGTCTCTCGAATACAAGGCAAATAAGGAACACAGGAGTGGGTTTAAGTCAGTCTGACACGCCCTTCCGCGCAGTCCTAGAGCTGAAGAAGTCATTGGATAATTTCCGACCTCAAAAAAAACATAATATAATACGGCTAAAAGTCATTTACATTCACAATACTCCAGACAGACAGACAATATAATTGTCCATTCCTCCGCGAACACGACACAATCAGGTTTAATGTGGAGAAAAGATAACATTCTAAAGAGTACAGATACTTTTTACCAAAAAAAAACCGGGCAAGTGCGAGTCGGACTCGCGCACTGAGGGTTCCGTACCAACTTACCTATTAAAACAGTTCTATTCTCGAATCGAGTTTCGGAGATTTTTCTTTTTCTTGTGACTTAACTACAAATTATCAGTTTTCAGACTTTTCCCTATATAACTGCTATAATACCTTGCTTCGTGCCAAATTTCAAGATTTTAGGTCAACGGGAAGTAGGTACCCTATGAATTTTGATTCCTATGACGGTGTCGAAATGTACTACGTTTTTTGCAACATAAACGGGCGTATCTTTTTTTCCCGTTCACTTATAAGTTTCATTTTTACACAGTTTCAAAGGACCGCGAACTTGAGTATATAGTTTTAATTTCAACTTGATACATGCACGTGTTCCAGTAATAAAGGGTCTTGACAGACAGACAGACAGACTGACGGACAACAAAGAGACCGTTTTTTCCTTTAGAGGTACGGAACCCTAAAAAGACACGTAGTAATTATAATAGAGAGTCTAAAGTAGCATGCCGTCCGACCATCCGGTAACCGGCCGCGGGCCGGACCAAGTTCGGGTCGTCGACGCCGCGTAGTGTGCACGCGCGACTCAAACAAATGTCAGCAAAACGGCAGGGATTCAGCAGGGTCGAAGCCTACTGGGGCCATTAGCATTATCGGCCTTATAATGTTCCCACTGCTGGGACTCAGGCCTCCTCTCTAGGAGAGGGAATGGGTCATAATCCAGCGCGCCGGTCCGGTGCATGGCGGATGTCACCTGTTTTCGAATTTCTGGTTCTAGAATATTTTCTAATTATTTGGTTTCCCACGATGTTTTCCTTCACCATTTTGAGAGCAGTGGTGATGAAATAAATTACACAAAGTAAGTAATGCGCCTGACTTGGTTTGAACCCACGACCTAGGTACAACTTGCAAGTCGGGGCAGTTACCACTGGGCCACTACTGCTCTCACTGGGGCCATGTGTTGTGCGAAAGAGATCCCTGGGTCCTGAAAGAAAGCACAGAAGGAATAGGAGTGGGTTTACGTCATTATCTGACACGATCGACAAAAATTGCAACTGGAAAGCACATATAGACAAAATTCTAACAAAAATAGACCGTTTTATATACGTTTTAAAAAGAATTAGACAAACGGTAAACTGTGATACTGCAATGCTGGCTTACCACGGCTATGTATCCTCCGTACTGAGATATGGTATTATAATATGGGGTAACTCAGTAGATTTTGACAGAGTTCTTAAAGCTCAAAAAAAATGTATCCGAGCCATTTGTGGAGCTCACTTTTTAGACAGCTGTAAGCCACTATTTCACAAACTTAAAGTACTACCATTACCATGTTTATATATTTTTGAAATATGTGTTTTTGTTAAAAAAAACTACAATCTTTTCGAGACATACACTGACAAGCCAAATAGCCGATCACGACATAAAGACAAACTTCGGCTCCCACAAATGAGACTAAAATTATTTAAGAAAAATGTATACTGCATGTCGATCATCATTTATAATCATTTACCAAATATTTTACAAGACTTACCCGTGATAAAGTTTAAAAAAAATCTTTTTAATCTGTTGTTATTTAAAAGATATTATACTGTTAAGGACTATTTAGAAGACAAGTCAATAGAATGTATAATTTGTAAGTTATAGTTATTGACAACACTGACCACAGAACAGATGAAAGACACTGACTGTGAATATATTTGCACGCCATGTTATGGCAGGATATGCTGAAACAAATGTATTGTAACACCTTATGTACCATATTCTAGCAAATAATTGATTGATTGATTGATTGATTGCGCTCCCGCTCCGCCCCAAAGCGAGAGGTATCACATGATTAATTGACGACCCCTTACCTTAAAATAACAATTATCGCCTCCGGGTTCTTCCCCTTTTAAATATGGTCGGATAATACTTACTGAATTGTATTTGACGACATCTATTGTGTGTATGTTGAACTACAGAAATAAATTACGACTTAATACGACCAAAAAAAATGTTAAAGATCACCAAAATAATGTTCTTAGTAGTACTATAACATATTATTAAATGATTCTCACAATTTTATTAAGACAAAATAATAATCGTGTAAACTTTTTAATTTTTCAAAACATTTGCTTTCAACAGCGCCATCTATTATGGTTGGGTAAAAACTGCACTTCTCAGTGGCACTTCTTAAATTCCTACGTTTTATAATATCACTAAGACTTATGAAAAACAAGTAAAAAAAAGATCTGTGTTAAATACAAATTAAATATAATATTTAAAAACTAACTAATTTAAATATAAAAAAATATTTGCACGATTAGTCTTAGTTAAAACAGCGCCATTTAGTATCGAGTAGAAACAACTGTGCTACTCGGCGGCACTTCTTTGATCTGAGCCTGCACGTGCCGCGCTTGGCGGCTTTTCTTTTGACAAAAATGTAGCTTCACTTTTAAAAAGTTTCATAATAATCGTTTTTCATTGGATTTTACAATTGTTTTAGTTGATTTACTAAGAATACTTTTAAGTATACGTCTAATATTAAAGCTTGACATGATTTAAAAAGTTTTATTTAATTTATAAACCCTTTAGTTAGGTCAAAGTCAATTATTTTAATTTTATGTCACATTTTATATATTTTATAAATGTTTACTTAACTATATAGTAAAAATATACTGATCTAATTAACAAAAATAAAAATTACCAAGAGTGACCAGAAATCGAACCCGCTACCAATAGTACGTTTATCCACTGAACATTCATGTTCGTCGGCATCCTTTGAGCAATGCCGAAAGGCCAAAATATTATTCAATTTTATTTTCATTTCGTTGGTAAACTTTGCGAAGTGCAGACGTGTTTGTTTGTTTGATGTGCTCTATCATCGGTAAGTTTCGTATTTCATAATATTTACGAGTATTTATTATTGTTTTAGTGTTTACGTTAACTTATTTCGTGAAATCTAGATTGACCGAGTTTCGAAATGTTGTTTTCTTTCTTTTTTTACGCTATTCACGTAAGATGCAACGTGAAAAAAAAAACATAATTGGTCTAATTTCTCTAATTGTTGATAGTTTCCCATTGGAATCGTGATAGACTCCGTACTTAAAGTGACTCTTCAATTGTTTATCTTAATAAAAACTTTATTTAGATCTCATGATTATACCCACATAACTCGTATTTAGTATATAATTTGTATTACTTACCTACTTGCATTAAAAAACTCTTGAATTATTGTCCCCTAATTCGAATCTCTGTTTATTAAAACGGTCACCCATCCTCTGACTGACCTCGGAACCTGAAAGTTTAGTTTGTTTACGTCGATTTTATAGGTACCTACAAGTTTTTCTTAATTTTTAACACGATTTTTTTTTATTTATGATGTATGTACCTATTAATTATGTAGATTTTTTAGGTCTATTTTGAAGTATTTTTGATAAATAATTATTAGGGAAATAATATAAGAACCTAGTTCGACTATTCAAACTTTTACACGACATATCCGTCTATATTTCAAAATGGATGACTTTTTTTTCTATACGTGAAAATGTAAATAAGTGCTTTTTTTATTTATTTATTATTGTTTTGGTGATATTTCAGATCCAAAAATGTATCCGTCGAAGAGTACGTATGATTACATGACTGAAATAAACCGTTTGTTTCCTCGGAATACTGAAAATGGTAAGCATAAAACTTCACATTCATAATTTTATTTTATCAAAGGTTTTGTATGAAAAGTTTTCTAGTGTGGCTTGATAGAACCACAATACCCGTCGGTAGGGCTTGTGCATTTCTTCAAGCACTTTTCACACGACCGTTCGTAGCGAAAATAAATGAATGTTGATACGAAAACAAACAAATGAATTGCCTACGAAGTATTTGTAATAGTGCAAACAATTCTTTCGCACTAAGAGGTAGAGAGAACATGTAGCAGATATCAAATGTTATTGTAAACATAAGTGTCACTTATCATAAGCTGTGATTAAAATAATAGGTTTGCTGGGAGAGAATTGACTGTTTAGTTAAGCTTGCCTTTGCTCATGAATTGTCAAGCTAATGTGTACAATGTCAAGCTTTTTGTGTTCAATACAGAGTTAATAAGATGGGTAAAATGTATTGGTGTAAAGATCATTTCAGGCAAAACTTATGTTGTAAATATCCAGTGCTAATCCCCAAAATGTATAAATTTCAGATGTATTCCGGTCTCCAAACATGATACACAACCCAAATCTAAGCTCACCATTCAGACAGTCAACACCAGCCAACCGGTCATCAAGCTCAGCCGACTCCATGTCACCAGACTCTTTTCCAGACATGTCTCATCGCTTAGACATTGACAGACATGTGAATGAAACTCCGTTCATAATCAGACGTCAACGGCCAATCATCGGAAGAAAAATATTTGACAATCCAGACCGTGTTCCACCAGTAGAGCCCGCATACAAACGTTACGACCAGGACATTGAATTCCCAAACGCAATATGGCAACCGGATACCGAACACCAATTATTCCCACCTACACCACCCAGCGTCCACTTTGAACAGAAAAATATCTACGAATTATTCCCAACTGAGAAACGAGGATTTGAATTCAAGCCACCAATTCCATCGTCTCCTATTTCAAACTATAAGCGGGTTTCACCGAATTTTTCGCCGACACTGCCAATTTCACCGAATTCTACAAAAGTCCTGCCGCCTCGTATGCCGACATCGCCATTTAAGGTGCCTAGTCGACCAAACTATGGGCCTTGTTCATCCAAACATCAAGAAACAAAAGCGGCAAAGATGTGCACGTTCTGCCGTAAGAATGGAGAGACTCCGTTGGTGTACATGACACATTCTGTGAGGGAGAATGTCGGGAACCAGAATATTGTGACCTGTCCGATACTGAGGTCTCATGTCTGCTCAACATGTGGGGCTTCTGGAGATCTAGCTCATACTATGTAAGTGTCTTATTTGCCAAAACACATTATTTTCACAGTAGTAAATTTTTTCTTTTTTATTAGTTTAGTGTGACAATCTGATCATGTTCGCATGCCAAATTTGGCCAGAGTTCTCGCTAGCCAGGTTTTGGAAGGAAAAAGGAGAGGCTTTTACCCAGCAGTGGATATAAAATAGGCTGAAGAACTAGTCATCTTGTGATATTTGTTTACATATGGATGAAGACAACAATTTCTAACAAACTTGTACAGATCAGTCACACATCAGTCAACTTGTTCATTTGTAACTCATACATCCAATTTTGAATGGAGACAAATAATTTTGCTTTCTTTCATCAACATCACCAGAAAATTGCTGAGATCCATGAGCAATGTGCCCTGCACTAACACTCAATTTTGTTGATTCTTTGTGCTATCTTGGTAACTTTGGTACACCTGTGTTATCTTCATTCCTGATGCAATCACACAAGGAAAACTCCAAGTATACCCCTTTTCCATTGCCTAAAAAATTCTTTATTTAAAAGAAACGTACTAGACAAGGTTGACTGGTAGAGAATGCCTTGATGCATTAAATCCACCCATGTACCACCACTGTACATAAAGTTTAACCTATCAATACCCGCGAAACGAGACACAATAGTAAAACAGTAACAGCGCGGTCCAATGAGACCGGTAGGGGATTCATGAATTAAATAATACAAAAACAAAATATTCCCCCTTCCAGCACATACTGCCCGGTACTTCGCAGCAGCAACAATGGCCGACCTTTGCAGTCCACCACCATCACCCTAAAGAACACAAGGATTAAGAGCAATGGTAGGAGACGATTTTAAATTATTATTTTGAGATATACTGGCGTTAGTTAGAGCTAATGAAACTCCATGGGTGTGATAGATTAACATTTAACACTGTTATAGACTGCCCTAGCAGCTACTGCTAGGGTAGTCTACTGTTTCACCAGAGTTCTGGCTCTAAAATCGAAATCTATAGTCTCATGAGAATACTAGAAAAATTATGGAGAGGTAACTTTTCTTTTGTCATCATTAACAGCACATTTACGAGCGGTAGTGTCACTTTTACTAATTAAAAATCCAGAGTTCCTTCAGTTGCTCTATATTGTGAGTACTGCAGTAACTTCGTCAAAAAACCTGTAGCTCTAGCTGGCATCTTCTCTATGTAACTGGTTCTATCAATTAAACTAACATCTCGGCGGCGGCGCGCGTGGAACGTAAGGGGCCTTCGACCCAGATTTGGTCTTTACCAGACGGCTCGCCATCCGCAAACCCGCGCCTACGGTCGTCTATGGTCTATCGGTTTAGGTGGTTAACTAAAGGTAAACAATCTTGGCATGTCTTTTTATCTAAAAGTTGTCTAAAAATTGTATGTAAAAATCTTTGCACCTTGATATTTCCCAAAATCGATGTTAGCTAATAAATTAAATTTAAATAATGTTTGTGTATAATATATACGACCTCTTTAATATAAAAAGACATACCACAATTGTTTAGTTAACCACCTAAACCGATAGACCATAGTATTCCTTGCGAGTCCCGACTACACACATACGATACAATACCTATCACATCTATGGAGTTTCATTTTACTGTCATGTTGATATTCGTCATTATTATTCTAAATTAACCTAATCAAATTAGCCCATTGGAAATTGTTCTCCTGCTCATCATAATTTCTATTAACTCCTAGGCGTAAGTAGGAGATTTTATAAGAATGTCTCTAAGAGAAAACTCAATATGGAATAAGTGATCCTTTGATTGTGTGACCCAAATATGTTTTATTGTTGACCAAAAATGCATGACCTATAATATTTATTGATTGTTTTTATCTGACTTACGCTGCCCGTCCACGACAGACTTTGTAATAAATAAAATAATCGTCACAAATTATAATACTATAGTATATTCTGACCGACTTTTTGTAGGCCGCGTGCGTTGCAATATTGCTATCAGTGTGTTCTATTTTTTACATACAAAAAATCGTTCACCAATTATTAGTATCCGACCGAAGGTGCAATTCTGGCCGAAGCCGAAGCCGATTAATCGGTATTCACCAAAACCTTCGGCCGAAGCCGAAGGTGATGATAAAAACACTAAATTAGATTCGCGCTCTCAAACTTGTTTCGGCTTGTTTTGTTTACTAACTACGATGCGTTCGGGCCGGTGCGGTGGAGCGGCGAAACGCTGCTCTGCTCTGCGCACTCTCCGTCTCGCTCTAGCATCGTTCAGTAAATTTCAAATTTTGACAACTTGCAAACCTTCGGCTTCGGCCAAAGCTTCGGCTAATTTTTGGCCGAAGCCGAAGGTTTGGCCGAAGGTGGCCGAAGCCGAAGCTTCGGTCGGACACTACCAATTATCGGTCGTGGGCGGGCAGCGTTAAGGTCTACTGTCGACAGACGCGTAGGTTTATAGAAGCGTATTTGTCATTAATAAACTTGGTGTAGACCTGCGTGAAGCTTACATAGGTACAAAACTATGAAACTCTGTCGACAATTCAATGTTGTGCCAGTGTCGAATACGCGGCTTTAGAGCTACGCGTCCGTGTTCAGATTGGATTGAACAGTTGGCCTAATCTAGATGACCTAATAAGTATAGTTTATGAATACCATTTAGAATTCATGAGAATTGGTAACTACACACTACAAAAAAATTATTCGCGGTTCCGTACATACATTATGTACATACATATGTATGTTTGTGAGTCCAATTGATTAATTATCTCAAAAACTACTGATCTGTTTTGATTGGGGTTTTCGTTATTGGAATACCATACTTTTAGGGAAGATTTTTGAATTTTTTCTCGTTGTATCAAAGTTTTTATGTAATTGATGATCTCATAAAAGATGATTTTAAATAAGTATGTGATTGAATTAAGAACTCTTATGGTTCCTATTAACTACTAGATATAATTATTATGTATAAGAATAAACGATCTCAACAATACTATAATATTTAAAATAGGAATGCTATTCTAAACGTTTGCTGTATGCCTAGTGCGAATTTTTTTCACGTTAATGCGATCGGCGCTCCGATTGGCCTGCTCCAAACTCTCGACCAATCAGAGATCTAAACGCGGTAAACATTTCGATCGCGTTAACGTAAAAACAACTCGCACTCAAACGCACTGATCTTTATTTGTAAATATCGAAGTTCCTACCTACTATTTTATTATGTTTTATGTGTACAACTGGATTTGACAATTTTTTATACTTATTATAATAATTAGGATTAGATTTTTATAACTTGACAGATAATTTGACAATGGATAATAATGACAATCACGGATAATAATATTTTATACTACTTATGCTGTATGCTCATGCTATGTCTCGTGTATGGTCAAAATATATTGACCAATCTGAAGTTTTCGTACCGAACTATTTATTACACGATACTCGATAAAATAGGTATTTGCCATTATGATTCTTAAAAAGAATAACTGCAACCAATTGTTCTAAGTTCGGAGTCGTCAAGTTATTTTGACTGTACTGTGATTTTTTCTTTCCGTACAATCACAAATTATTTCCTAATTCATGTATGGCTAGAGAAATGTTTATCATGTTATGAAACTACCAGATCTGTTTTACATTTTCTTGAGCATATTCTCAATTTACTTAGGATAGTTTAATTCATGAATCCCCGACCGGTCCTATGAGACCGCGCTGTTATTGTTTTACTATTGTGTCTCGTTTTGCGGGTATGTGATAGGTTAAGAAACTTGATTAGTAAAAAAATCATCCACTTCAGAATTAGGGTCTACATTTCTTCTTTAGGTATTTTTATCACTTTTTTATTCCCAATGTTTTTATGACAAAGCTTGCGCACTAATCACAATTATTTTTATAGTGTTAACACAAGCTCGAACTTGGTCCGTCCGTACCAAATTCGAGCGTGAGTCGCTGCAACTATTTTCAATTTGACTGGCCTGTTAGTCTAGTGGTCAGTGGCCCTGACTGCTACGCCGGAGTTCGTCTGTTCGATTCCCACCTAGTTCAAATGTTTGTGTGATGAGCATGATCATTTGTTCTGTCTGGATGTAATTTATCTATAATATGTATGTATTTAGAAATATATTAGCGTGTCTATCAGTTGTCTAGTACCCATAACACAACTTTGCTTAGCTTGGGAGTAGATGGCGTTGTGTGAAAGTTGTGGAATATAACTTAGTTCGACGGAACAAAGTTACGCTAAATCATTCTCGTCCTCGGTACGGGCGAACCAAATCCGTCGTACCGAATTCGATCGTGTGTTAACTCTTTCAGCCACGGTTTTATATAGATGACTTTACAAATAAAACGATTGAATATTTTTTGTAATTAGGGTTTATAAAGTACAAAAAAAGATTTTGAAAAAATATTTCATGTAAGGTTTTTCAGGAATAAGGTGGTTAGTTTACTGACCACCGTGGCGTTCGGATAAATAAAATACCAAAGATTATTATTTCCTGACAATAAACTATGAATAAATTTATTTATTTTATAAAATATAGCTAAACATATTTAATTCTTGCTAATTCAAAGAGGTGCTTTGCAAGTGTTGGATTGCCATAAAGTACGTGATTTGCTTCTTTTAGTACTGCATTTTGAGCAACTTTGTGAAGTGTTCGCACTGGCTTCTCTATATGGCTTTCTAAGCGTAATTCTGTTGGAACTGACGGCTTATGGCATTTTGTTGAAACAATAAATGAGAAAGACCGCCTAGAGTTGCAATATGCAGTAGCGTTTAGAAATTAGACTGCAGATTTTCACTTTGACTTGTACTGTGATCCCTGGGTAAATAATTCTAAGAAAGTCTTTGGTGTTCAACTTCAAGTTCCATTTCTGGATGGTGTTCCTTCACGAGATCTTTTTTTTCTAGATAGGAGTAAAGGCACTACCTCCAAAAAAGTGTAAAAAAAAATCGATGCTATCATTTGTGGAACTTCCTGTCAATAGTGCAAATACTTTTCAATTGGTCGATTTTGTCAATAAAGCTTATGATTTTGTTGTGTTGCATACCAGCATTAGAAAAGCCATTTCTTTTGACTCCATTGCATTCCCTGATGATACAAATTACTTGTCTTTGTCAAGTCTAAAATTTTGAAATAAAAACCGACCTTTGGTTTTTCCACTTCATAATTGCAACGTATTTGTCACTGACCCTGTAATTCTGCTGACCCATTCTCAGACCTATTTTCTCTTATTTTTGGTAGATATTATTTGCAATTCGAATTGACAGTGCTGCAAGCCAATTGTATTGTTTTATTTGGTATACTTCCACTTCTTGTATATTCACCAGGCCGTTTCATTCTGAAGTTTTTCTTCAACTTTGAAGGAATCACTTACTCACTCACTTAGTTTTAGTTGATGATTGTAATATACTCTTAGTAGGTATAGATACATAATTAGCAAAACACATAGATATTCAAATTCTGAAAACAATTGCAAAATTCAATAAAGGCATGTCATTTGATCAGATTCATCGTCATGTGCTCACTAAAGTTCTGGCGGAGTATTTACCGAATATTATCAGAATTTATCAACGCATTTTTCGTCTGATACCCGACCACGGACCCTGTCACCATCTAAAAGAATATCTTCTAAAATAATGTCCTTTATTTCAAGTTCACTGAGTTTGCGTGGCATTCCGAAAAGTAACGTATACAATAACATGGACGATACAAATAAAAACCTACTATAGTCACAGTGGTTAGTAATCTAACCACCGTATTTTTTACGTTATTTAGAGAAAAAGGTAGAAGGTAATATTTTTATTTCTTCCTAAATCAACAAAACAAATACTAAATAACACGAAGCCATTGAAATTTGAAACATTATAAACAGTCTTACCTTTATTATTTAATTTTGGAATGTTCACTTCAAAAAATAGCAATGCACCAAAATTTCAAATTACTGTTATTTCCTAACCATCGCACTACCTCGCCAAAATTTCATAGTTTATTGTCAACGATTATTTATAAAACCGTAGTAATCAAGGAGAACGCCAATAAATAGCGTAAGAATATGTTAAAAAAAATTGGGAATAGGTGGTTTGATAACTAGCCACCAAACCTGAAAGAGTTAACACTATATTTTTTTTTTAAACATGACTAATTTTATGCTCAAATATCATGATCCTTTATCTTTATTCCCTTTTTTTTTTACTTTTGACTTATTCACTTTTTAATCTCATTTCACATCAGACATTTCATCTTAAAAAGATCAGTTGTAATATTAATGTTACTAAGACAAGTCTAATATTAAGTATGACAATATTTTTTTCATAATCATAAGATTTTGACTGATAAAACATCAATAATCATGTTCCTATATTTGAGACTCGAAATATGTTTACCTATTGGACAAACTTTAATTTTTTACTTGTATAGGTAGGTTGTAGACCAACTACTACATCAAACATTTGTTATCTTGATCTAGCTTGTTTGTATAACGGCCGAAATTAATAATCAATCCATCACATATCGGAGATTGAAAAACAAATGCCACCATACAAAAATTTTCATTTTTTCTGTTGTTTCATTTGTTTTTCAATCTCCGATATGTGATGGATTGATTATTAATTTCGGCCGTAAGTAGAACCTAAAACTGTTATACCCCAGAACAACTTTTTTTCTAGTTCAGATTGTTAAATTGTGAATTTCAATTAATATAAAGTGGCTGCAATATCAGTCATTGTTTTATCTGACGCCTACCTATAAACTATAACTATTTGGTTTTTACAAGTAAATATTACTTTTGACGAAGATGAACACTGATGAATAACTGAAAAGTATTCTATGATCAATGAGTCCATCCAGGATGTTAAAATTGTGCTTTCTTTTTATATGTGCTCATGCACGCATGCATGTGTTGCACGTGACGCGCAACGCTACAACGAATGTTGCACAGTTAGAGCGTTTTCACATTATCCGATCCGATATCGGGTTAAGTAAAATGTATGAAATGCCGTGCTCCGATATCCGATATCGGGCCGGACAATATGAAAGACAGGTACATATTTCATACATTTTACCTACCCCGATATCGGATCGGCGTCCGACACCGATATCGGATCGGATAATGTGAAAACGCTCTCACCCTCCAACATTTTACAAAGCATTCACGTAACACGGAATATGTTGAACAATTTGACAGCGTTGCACGTCATGTTGGGGGACATTTTGTCCTCGTAATGTACTCGTATCTGAGGTTTCAAACATTTTATGGTGATTATGCATCCAGAATTTGACGAGACATTAAAAATGTCTAAATCTTGGTTTTTTTTTTTAATATTTTATTAATTTGAAACGAGGAGCTTGCTTAGTGAATTCCTCACTTCATGTTTATGCTACACTATTTATTCACTTTGAGTGCCTAGTGCGACTTCATTTTATGGTAACGCCATCGACACGTTCATGACGTTCGACGCTCTGATTGGCCCGCTCCGAACTAAACCATTGTGCTGAGTGCGAGTTCTTTTTACGTTTACGCGATCGAAACATTTGCCATCATAAACGTGTCGATCGCGTTAACGTAAAATAAACTCGCACTAGGCACTTTTAGAGCAACGCGTTGTATTAAGTCTCGCTCGCGTTAACATGAAAAGCACTCTTACTCAACTCGCTAATAAAACAAGGCATTTTGAATGATAATCGTTGCCAATTCCTTAGACTTAGGTTATAAGATTTTTGATTCTGACTACTATGAAATTTAAATACAATTAAAAATGATTTTGGTTATGAACTATTAAAATGTTTGTCTTTTGTAATAAGTTTTCTTTGAGCGTATTATTTGTGTAATAATGGTTTTGAACTTTGACGTTCCTAGTTTTTAAGGCTGATTTATGGTTCAAAGGAGTTTATCGAGAGTTAGAATGGTTTTTGTTTTTTTTTTTTAGATTTTATTCTCGTTTCGTAGTATTGTTTGTTTATGAATAAGTTTATATGCAAATAATAATGTTCTTTGTTCATGAATATGTTTTGAAATAGTGGCCTTATGATTGTGACATGTAACATGTTATTTAAAATATTGGTATTGATTGTTTATCCAAAGTATTGTCAAATAACCAAATAAAATTTTCCCTTTGGTACTTTCCTAAAGCAGTGGTCACTCTAAGTCGACTTACATGTAATTAAGATTTTTAATAATTATTTACTATTTTAATGTACACTACGTACTAATTTTATGTATTCATAAGTATTGTTACTGTAAAAGTACAAACTTATTTGTATGATTTTTTAAATAAAACCTTTTTAACTTATCTTTTTCTTTTATTTACTTTGCCTAAACTAGCGAGTCTCTACAGGGTAAACTCTACAAACACAAATCATATCTTTCTGATTCAGTGATTTCTGATGTGTTAGCTCTTTGAACACGAAAGTTGAAAAGTTGTCACCATGTCCCCCAGATCGAAGGAACGGGGTAGGGGTTTAGTCAGTAAGAGTCTGACACGCCCTCCCGCTCCGCCCAAGAGTGGGAGAAGTCATTCTGATGATTCACCTAACTACCGGAAAAAAAAAACTAAAAAAATACCATAAAGAGGTAAGTTGATGATTTTTGTAAGCACAGGACCGCACGTTATGGCGACACTTGGGGGAGGCCTGTGCCCAACAATGGACGACTATCCGCTGAAATGATGTTTGATTGTATTTGTATTGAGTACAATAAAGAATTAAGAATATCTGCTTAACTGAAATTTAAAAAATCGACACTTCCGCTGGGACAACGCACGCGCTTAGCGGGTCCCGCCCGGTGTTTTACAGTAGGTAGTGTCAAAGAAATGCTTGGTACCGTCAAACGGGGTGAATAGGAACAAAACTGATTTAGATTTTTACTTTGGTTAAATATTTTATATTGATTTCTGCATAAAAGCATCGCCTTTTATTACAATTTATTAATGATTAAATAGATGTACTTAAATGCTGGGAAAACCTGCTAAGTAACGTGAAAATCCACTTCAAAGTTTTGTTCCTATTCACCCCTGCGTTCCTATTAACCCCATTTAACTGTAGGGGATGGTAGGAATTTTGAGATCTTTGCGAACAGAGAGTAGTGGTCTCCAAGGATTTTGTGGAAACTGCTCTGAGTGTGCATCCAAATAACCTAGGTACAAAAGTTCTAGCTCTAAGAGCAATAGCACACTGGCGGCCAGCGGCCACAGGTGCGCGCTCTCTATGGCGATTTCATACTAATAATGTATGTACTTATCTCGATGGCCGCCGCGACCGGGCCGCTAGTGCGGTATTGCTCTTAAAGTTTGACACTCCCTCCCGCAGGAGGGGTTTTTTTCTGGTAGGTAGGGGAATCATCAGAATGACTTCTCCCACTCTTGGGCGGAGCGGGAGGGCGTGTCAGACTCTTACTGACTAAACCCCTACCCCGTTCCTTCGTTGCCTATGATCTGGGAGGGACTCGGTGTCAACCTTTCGGAATACCCTTCCCCAGAGGCTTCGGCCCTGCCGGGGCCCTACGACTCACAGCAGAAGGGGTGGAACGACAGGGAATGACAAACTTTTAGACCAAGACAAGTTGCCATGATCGAAGTAGTGTTGCAACCTATTTTATTTAGATTTCGAAGGTGGGAGAAGTTTTTAGTAGTCTTCATTATGAGGTTTGCTAATCAGGTTTAGGGCTCCCAAGCTTTAAGGCCCCAGGCACAGATTACTAAATAGCCCCAGGGTACTTTCACACAGAGTTCTTAGGTATAGTCCTTCTAATGAAAGCGCGACCTGAGAAAAAGAGTTTCAATCCAAAAATTGTGGAGGTATGTGGTATTACTAATTATTAGGAGAATCATGTCTTGACACAACAGATTTTTTTTATTTCGTACAATTGCGGCTGAATAATGTTGCCAATTATTTTTTTTTTAATCTCCAGGTCGCGCTTTCGTTAGACGCACTCTATAATACGTAGGTTTCTTGGAGAGGGACCCCTCCCCTCCCTCTCCAGTCGAGAGGTTCTTGACACACTCCTTACACATGACTTGTCAGCTATAGTTTTGAGGATGGTGTTGGGCCCACTGCATGATGGAAATTACTTTACAAAGTTACTGTGACGCAGCTGGTTAAATATTTTAGACTCCTAAATATGTGTGGTAGGTTTAAGCTTAGTATTTTAATAATTTAACGTTTTTGAAAAGATGAGGTCCATTAGTTTTATTCAAACTTGTTTTCTACGCCATCTACCGTATAAGCTTAGAACGAATTACGCATTGATTAACATGCAAGGTTAAACGATCACTGATGTTACGTCAGTTAATGATAACAACAACATCAGTTTCAACTTTCATTCATTGGTCAATCGGACCACAATGTTGTTATAAACATCTGTTTGTCACCATCTGGTTACAGTATACGGACGTGTGTTGACAATTAGCTAAAAGTGCCAGCCAGCTAAAACTATTTTTAGGTCATCGCTGTATATTTACAAGTGTGTTTATCCGGTCTAGTGCGAGTGTTGATTTTTGCAAAGTATCTTTCAAAAATAAATCAATTTAAAATGGGTTCTGATGAGGAGTTTGAGTATGAAGAGGAAGACGAAAACTATAATAATGGAATTTTGATAGACACGGAGAATTTGCCGGTAATGCGTCTATTGACTCCATTTAACGTGGAGGCATGTGGAATATATGGCAGGTTGGTAACATGTTAACATTTCAATGTTTTTAAAACTAACATAATATAAAAAATCATGTAGTTTAGAGCTCGAAATCACTGTGTATTAGTGTATTCAAAAATATATAATTATCGATGAAACTTTTCCTATAAGAATCTTATTACCCTTGGCGGTATCCGCAAACGCTACACTGTCAAATTGTCAATGTCACAGCAATGTCATCGATCAAAATCAAAACATTCGAATGTATCTCAAACTCAAAATAAATAAAAACATCCATTCGGTTATGGCATAGAATATTTTAAAAATAAAATCAAGAAAAAATGAGTAGTCCACCAAAATCTGAAGCGTCTAAGCCGGCGACGCCTAAACCGGCGACGCCTGGTACTGCAACGCCTGCTGCGGCAACTCCTGCAGCCGCCTCACCTACACCAACCTCTAAACCAGACACACCTAAACCAAGTGGAAAATCATCACCTGAACCATCTAAATCTGCAAAATCGGAACTACAAAAGACAATAGGCAGTGGTGGTTACGTACCACAAGTTCAAGATGAGGATTATTATACGCGCCCCGATTTTATTTATGGTGGCCCATTTATAGAAGTGAAGCTTCCTTCCCCATTTTTGGATTTGGGTGCGCCTCGGCTTGTGCCTCTACAGGGAACATTTAGAAAGTATGTATTGCACGTCTGTTAATAGAATAGCATAGCATAATATAAGCCGATTATAATGTTCCCATTGCTGGGATTCAGGCCTCCTCTCTAGGAGAGGGAATGGACCACTTGGTAGCCCAGAATAGAATACACTTTATTGTACATCAAAATAGTAACAGTTTTACAGAATCTTAAATCTATGAGTACAATGGTGGTCTTATCGCAGACAGCAATATCTACCAGACAATGTTAACCTGGACTATTAGAACCTAAATTAACCTATCACATACCCGCGAAACGAGACATAGTAGTAAAAAAATAAAATTGCAGTCTCATGCATCCAGTTGGGGATTCATGAATTAAAATAAGGACATACCAAGATTGTTTACCTTTAGTTAACCACCTAAACCGATAGACCATAGTTTCTGTTACTCAGTGATAAAGGAGTGTTCTATTAGTGAAAGAATTTTTTAAATTGGTTTAGTACCTAGTTTTTTAGTTTATTCATTACAAACAAAAATACAGATCTTTTTTTCTTTATAATATTAGTATAGATAAGTTGACATATATGACAAACTATCACTTACTTCCTTTTCTGATCACAATAATTAGAACAGAATCTAAACAAAATGTTTATTTTCCCATAAGAACATCATCATCATCTCAGCTGAAAGACGTCCACTGCTGGACATAGGCCTCCCCCAAGCGTCGCCACAGCGACCGGTCCTGTGCGTCTCGCATCCATCGGATTCCCGCGACCCTCGCCAGGTCGTCAGTCCACCATAAGAACATAGTTGTAATATTGTCAATAATCTAGAATTAGTGCTATAACAATAGACTAATTTACGTCGTCACTTACGTCACACTTGGCAGTATTTATTACTGTGAAAATTCATTAAAACATAATTTATAATAGCCACCATAGCATGCAACTACATAAAAGATTATAATTAGTCTTTTAATTCATGACTCCCCGACCAGTCTCATGCAACCGCGCTGTTATTGTTTTACTATTGTGTCTCGTTTCGCTGGTATGTGATAGGTTAATTGTTACCTAAGATAGCGATTATCATTAACATTCTCAGTTTTGAACTATAATGATTGATGCCTCTAAAGCCAACAGTAAAAAAAACTTGATGATTTTGAATATGGGTTTATATGGTCCATACGCAAAATACGCGCTTTAGTCGTGGAGTTGCGGATACCAGCCCGTTATACTATACTGAATATGGATTTTTAACAAAGAGGTTAAGTAGCAGTATAAAAAAATCTTCGACATCTCCTTGAGGCTCGTGTTGAACACTCCTACACTACACATTGACTACTAGAGTTTGGTCAGCTCGGCCGGACGGCGTGCTGCCTATTGCTCGCCGTCCGCAAGCTCACCAAGGTTGTTGGAAGTTGGGGTCGGAATCCGGCAGCTGGGCGTGAGAAAGTCCGTTATCGCACGTGCGGCCGCCTCCTTCGCTAGCATAATTGAAGGAGCATGGTTTGTACCGGAGCCCAGCGTGAGAGGTCTTTACCGTTAATCGCTCCTTCGAGGACACGGTGCTCCGCCCGAGTCAGTCGCTTTTACCATTTCACTATGAGATCTCGCCGGAACTGTTTAGACTTATGATATTGCTGATAGCATGTCAAGAAATCGTCGCTAAAGCCTTGTATTATTACTCATATGAATAGATTCAAATACAGCAGATTTTCTCTAATTCATGAATCCCTGACTGGTCTCACACAACCGCGCTGTTATTGTTTTACTATTGTCTCGTTTCGCGGGATGTGATACTTTAAAACCCTGTACACAAAGCAGTAAATAATACTATACTCCGTCGGTTTAGGTAAAGGTAAACAATCTTGGCATGTCTTTTTATCTAAAAGTTGTCTATAAATTGTATGTAAAAATCTTTGCAAAAAGGTATTTACCTAAATCGATGTTAGCTAATAAACTAAATTTAAATAATCTTTGTGTATATTGTATACGACCTCTTTAATATAAAAAGACATACCAAGACTGTTTACCTTTAGTTAACTACCTAAACAAACGGAGTATAGAGTGAATAGTATTAATGATATTGTCGCCTTTATTGATGATTTAACTTAATCTTTACTATCTAAACCAACCATATAATAAAAGACAATTGTGATCATAAACAGTTAATAGATATTACTGTCATTAAAGACAGGGTTAGATAATATTTGCTTTGAGTATACCTTACTTATATGTTTTCATTCCAATGAAAAGGATAAAACATAGATAAACCAGTCTTATCTAATTTAAACAGATAAAAAATAGATGTGAAAGTATTTTGCAAAATTATTATCATTTTCATTTATCAGAAAAAAAGTAATTATCTGAGGAAAGATTTGTATTTTTGTTTGTAATTAATAATCTCAAAATTACTGATGCTGGTGGTACCAGTTTTCAAAATTCTTTTCTTTTTTAATTTCTTATTAGAATGCTACTTACTGTGTCACTGAGTACCTAGAACTAACATAGACATATATTTATTTTCTCGTGGAAGAAACTAGTTTTCAATACTTTATTAAAGGGTTTTATAAATGTTTTAAAATTAAGTACAAAATTTTTGTGTCCTACTTTAAAGAATGAAAGATCCCACTGCTGGGCAAGTGTACCACCCTTAGACACTTCATGTCGTAATCTATCTAGAAATGAGGCCTCACAACAAACTCTAAATGCGATCCATTTGACGACCTAAACTGAATTGTTAAAGATAATGAAGCTATATTATAGGCGCCATCCTTTTTCACACGTTTTTACACGTCATGTTAAGGCCCCCAGAGCCATCATTATTATCATCTGTAATGTTAACTTAGCTTATGATCATTTTCGTAAAATAATATCACAAACTAATAACTCTAATCTCATAATACTTGCTATTTTTATCAATTTCGCATAAAGCTCAGCTGATTTTATTTTCATTCACCTGAATCAGCTGACGTGAAAAACATGTTCATTCAAAGCATTATTAATTTTATTTTCACAGCAACAGAGTTGATTATCAGCTTGAATACAATCGTTTCTCATGTTTACGTACTCGTTTGTGGAATCTATTCGATAATTTCAACATCTTTCGCAGAGCCCGGATAGCTCAGTCGGTAGAGCATTGGACTTTTAATCCAAGGGTCCAGGGTTCAAGTCCCTGTTCGGGCGGTTACTTTTTGCGTTTTCTTTTTGTTTTATTTTATGTTTACGATTGTTATTTTTTGTTTTTAAAGCATTTTTCATTTATTTTTCCTAAATTATTTGACAAAAAAAAATTGTTATAATTTTTCGAACGGAATTCTCGATTTATTTTTAACTTTCATATTTTTCTTTTTTCAGGAGTTTTGCGTATTATTCGCTGAAAGAACGGCTGCCTGTTATTTTAACTAAAATAATTGATTACACATCGAGGGAACAAGCTAAAATTATGAAGAACAACAATGCGGTATGTATTATTAAATTTATATTTTTCTAACTAACGAAAACTGAAAAGACACGATATTCGTGCTTATTAAATAATAAAATTATACTACAATTTTTTTTTTCATCAGGCATTGAAATTACTCAGACAAAGATGCATACTAAAATCATTTTTTATTAAGACGAAAAAATATTCTGTATAAAATATATTCAATTCAGCATGAAATACTTTTATACACACTCTGTAGTAAGATCAAAATGCTTAGTTATAATAAAATTGGATTACCAAGTAAAAAAAAAGTACCACTTAAATATCCCCACAGAAAAAAGATGGCACCACTGTCGTTCCTATTAGTTTACAAAGTAAAGATATTAAAATATTCAATTTAATAATGATTAATATTAATGTTTACAGACACAAGAAGATGTTGTATCATTTATGCGATCGGTAACCAAACTAAAAAACGATTTAGTTACGAATAAGGAATATGAGCCGTTGAGAATGGAGAATCCGAATGCTAAGCTATGGAACCAATGGATCGAAAGTCAGGAAAATAAGAGATATTTCTTGAATTCCTGGATGTTTACTGAGTGTTATGTTTACCGAAGGCTTAAAGAGGGTTGTGAGTTAACGTAAGTGAAAATTAAAAAGAAAAGTCAAATCGAATAGAATTTGTTGTAACAGCGACATCTACTTTCATATGTAGGAACTTGATGTTCAGTTTACAACGGTAACCAATAGATGGCGCTATATTAAAGTCTTAATTGACAAATATTTTTTGTTTGTTTTTTTAACTCAAAAATTATGCTTTATTTAAATTTTAAAACTTGATACAATTTATGTACATTACATATATATATATACACTAAATAAATAAAAAAAAACAGTCGACAGCGATGCGGAGAAGTTTTTCGACGCCATTCTTTAGTTTACTTTTAATTAGTTCTCTAGGGTTTTTTTTTATGTATATAAATTGTATTAATAGTTTTAAAATTTAAACAAAGCATAATTTTTAAATTTAATTAGGTAGTAGGACTTTAGTATGTTTGTAAATCAAGGGTATTTTATAAAAATAAAATACTATTACTTGAAATGAGTCCTAAAGTTCACTAATAGATGTCATTAAAATAATATAAAAATAAATATATTTTTTTCAGAAAAACGTTGAAGGAATTCGATTATTTCGAGGAACAAAAGAAACAAGCGTTTCAAAATAATATAGAAATAATGTGTTTAGTCGCTGATAAAGTCGTGGATATGGCTAATATTTCTGAGAAGGATAAAAGGAAAGCCGACTTCGTTACTCTTCTAAAGGTAAAGTTTTATTTTATTCTATTTATGTAACCAACAACAACAGGAGCTCGTGGCTAGGTAATAACAGCCGCACGGGTCGATCTTCAAGGTTAAGCAACGCTTGCCAATATTGGTCTGTAGATGGGTGACCATCTTAACATAACGAGTTTCCTCCGTGCCTCGGAAAGCACGTTAAGCTGTAGGTTCTAGCTGTCATTTGTAGATCTTTGGCAGTCGTTACGGATAGTCAGAAGCAAGTCCTTCCCCCCGGACCACCGTACGGTGTAGACGTGCTCTCAGTACTGCATAGAATTTATTTAAAATACTAATAAAAATATAAAAACAAGTTAAATCAGTTAACAAAAATAGGATAGCATAAAAGTGAGGAGGTGTTACTGGCCCTGGTACCGGAGCTCCGACACTACATAAAGCGGCCGACGGCGCACCGCCTCCATCTGCCTGGACTCATCCCAACAATACGTAAGAATATTTAAACTAATAATATCCTGCGCATACGCCACCACCTCCAAAAAGGTGGATGCTAACTCATCAAGCACCTCCTGCGTAACTGGACAGCGAGTGCGCTGACGCCGCCCAAAAAGTGAAAGGTGTCAAGCGGGCGCCCAATTGCGTTGACCTAAATCGACGACATCTTAAGCTAATTAGTGAAGGCCGTCCCTGCTCATTACCAAGCTATTGGCAATAACCTCCTTGTACTGTCTGTTTGCCTGGTACTAATGGATCATTCAATGAATAAATCTATGTCGGAATCGGAAATCAGCACAGCGGGCACTCTTACAACCCCGCCTAACTTTGTGCTCCAACGCTACAAAAGAGGCTATGGAGATATGGAGGATTCACTAAGCAAACAACTGGATTTATTTAGGGAGGAAATAAGAAAAATGCTCTCATCATTTACCGATAAACAGGAGAAAAAGACACAAGAAATAAATGCAAAACTACACGAAATTCAACAATCGAATACACACATAGAAAAATCTATCGAGTTCTTAACTGCGCAAAACAAGGACCTTCATGAGAAGATTACCCGACTCGACATGCAGACGAAAGAGGACAAGAATTATATCTCCATTTTAGAGAACAAAATTGAGGACATGCAAACTGAAAGTCGGAAAAGTAATCTAGTGATAAAAAATGTACCGAGAAAAAAAGGTGAAACTAAAGAAGATCTCTTGGAAATGGCTATGTGCCTTTTTCAAAGCATACAATGCAGCATTAAAAAACACGACATCAAGGATATTTATAGAGTTCGCGGAAAAACTGCGGAAAAGCAAAACACACCTATTGTCGTTGAAACTGGCTCCACAATCCTAAAGACCGAGTCTTTGAAAATGGCCAAGGCCTTCAACATAAAACATCAGCATAAATTAAGTTGCAAACACATGGGATTTAAAACCCAAGAGGATACACCAGTCTTTATATCGGAACATTTAACTGCTAAAGGCTCCCGCCTTCACTTCCTTGCACGTGACCTAATTAAATCGGGAACCTATAAATTTTGTTGGACTGCCTACGGCAAGGTATACGTTAGGAAGGACGAAAATTCGCCTACAATAATCTTAAGAAGTGAAGAACAGGTACATAAACTTGTGCTACAGAAATGACTATTTTCCCTTAACTTTATAAGTCGCTCACTTGTAACAGGTCATATGCTGTTATTACTGTATCATTCTAAATTATTATGTTTAACTCTTTGCCTAATTTGCTATTATATTTTACCAGGCGTCATGCCAAGTTATTTTGTTAAAAAACGAATTGCTATTATAAATAAACACACACTATACATTTATAACACATTTATACATAACGTAACTTTACAAACTTATAATATACACAATTTACATAACACACACAAACTCATCTGCTCACCCATTGAAAAATCCTTTAAAATAAAAATACAGGCAACCCGGAACAATCAAATCCTCAAATTAGTACATAGCTACTTACAATCTAAACACTTTGAAATAACTATTTATCTAATGTTTACGATTATTCAATTAATGCTAAGTATAAATGGATAACACATTGCAAACTGTCACTGAAATAGATAACTTAGAAACTGCCCGTACAGTGGAATGTGACGCCACAGAGCTCCATAAACATATTCATGTAAATAAAAACGACCTCACCATCGTATCTCAAAACATAAGAAGTATTTACTGTAATTTTGATAATTTCATTATAACTATATCTACTCTTAAATTCGAACCAGACATTTTAATCCTGACGGAATGTAGGTTGAATGCAAGTAAAGAGATTCCGCAAATACCCAACTACCAGTTGTATATGACGACCAGACAGATGAATCAGAATGACGGCGTGGTTCTATATGTTAAAACTTCCCTAAAACATAAAGTTCAAGAAATACAGTTGGTCAATGCGTCATGTTTGCGACTGGACATATTGAGTAATATCGTTTATTGTATCTACCGTTCCCCCTCTATTTCAAACACTGATGGTTTCATTGACTCTCTCAGCAAGCAGTTAAATACAGTAACATCACAGAAAAACATTATAATAGCTGGTGATATAAACATAAACATCAAACCCAAAGAGTCTGAGTCTTCACAAGAGCACAAGAATAGAGTTAATTACTTGAATATGTTGTCATTTTTCGGTATACTTACGGGACATACTCTGCCAACTCGGGAGCAAAACTGTCTTGACCATTTTATGATTAAAATAAATAAAATAAAGTTCTCAGCATTTATAGCTATCTTGCACACTACAGTGACTGATCACTACACAACATTTATCTGTATAAAAAAGGCAAAAAATGACCAAATCGTAAATAAGACCTCAACTACGCTGAATTTTGAACAAGCTTTAAAGGACTTACAGGAAAATAATTTATCAGAACTATTATTTTGTAATGATCCGAACTTATTAATCAATAATTTTATTAACATTATCACCAATATTATTAATGAAAATACTAATATTAAAAAAATTCCAAGCAGTCAACGCATCATAAAGCCTTGGATCACCCCAGGCATTCTACGCTGCATCCAAAACCGAAATAGACTGCAAAAACAAACATGCAAAGATCCTCATAATAAAATAATAAAAATTACCTACAATCGATACAGAAACTTTTGTAATAGGCTAATAAAGAGATTAAAAAGAAAATATGAAAGAAATTTACTTGCACAGTCAGTATCTAACAACAAATTACTTTGGAAAAATATAAAAACTATCACATACTCAAATAAATTAAAAAGTCAACACATAGAATTATTAAACATAAAAGCCACCCCCAAAGAGTCAATTAACCACGTAAATAATTATTTTGCTAATATCGGAAAACAACTTGCACAAAAAAATAATTCTGGAATAAATAATGTTGCTCATAACCAAAAAAATACAATACGATCGCAACTTAATACGTTCGTGCTACTAGACACGGATGATGCAGAAGTAGAAAGAATACTTATGAATTTGAAATCAGACAGTGCCCCGGGTTGGGACAGTATCTTGACAAAATTCTTAAAATTTATAAGAAACGAAGCTGTGCCCATTATAACTCACCTTGCCAATCTTTGTCTTCAGAAAGGAGTATTTCCGGCACCACTAAAACAATCCGTAATCACCCCAGTTTACAAGGGAGGGGACAAAGACGACGTCAACAACTACAGGCCTATTTCCGTTTTGCCATCGATATCAAAAGTACTAGAAAAGATTATAAATACTAGATTAACAAACTATCTTACAAAATTTAATATTCTGTCTAACTCACAATTTGGCTTTAGAAAAGACGTATCTACAGAGGATGCAGTAACTGCGTTAAGTTCCCTTGTAGCTGAGCACCTAGACAAGGGAAAGAAATGCCTGTCTGTATTCCTAGATCTTAAAAAAGCATTTGACACCGTCTCTGTCCCAATCCTGGTAAACAAACTGGAAAAAGTCGGAATAAGAGGAATCGCACTCAGCCTATTTACAGACTACCTCTCCAACAGGAAACAAAGGGTGAAAATAGGACAATATACCAGTGACGATGTAGATGTATCATACGGCGTCCCACAGGGTAGCGTTTTGGGACCTACCCTCTTTCTCCTTTACATAAACGATCTTTGTAATATGGAAATCAAAAACGCAAAAGTTTTCTCGTACGCCGATGATACGTCTATTGTGTTCTCGGGTTCTTCCTGGCGTGAGTTAAAATTGAGTGCAGAAGCGGGTATGGCTCGGGTGGCAGTATGGTTAGAGGATAACTTACTCTCATTGAACACTAATAAAACCAACTATATCTGTTTTAGTATCAGTAACAAAACACAACCCACTGAAGAATTAGATTTAAAAGTACACACATGTGAAAACGTGACTCTTTCAAGCTGTAACTGCTCTTTGATTGAGAGAGTCACTGAGACTAAGTATCTAGGTGTTATGTTAGACCAAGCGCTTTCCTGGTACCCCCAACTTGAACAAACATCTGCCAGAATAAGAAAGCTCAGCTGGATTTTCAAAACGCTGAGACATATTGTTCCAACCAAAATGGTAAACTACAAAAACCGTCCCAGAAATCTTCTTAATGAAATTTATGTAGCTCTGGCGCAGTCTGTGCTACTGTATTGTATCCCAATTTGGGGCGGTGCAGCTAAAACAAAAATTATAAACGTAGAACGAGCACAACGTTCATTAATAAAAATTATGTATTTTAAAAATAAAAGATTCTCTACTGAAAGCTTGTACCAAATAAGTGGTCTACTTTCAGTTAGAAAGTTGTACATAACCCAAATCGCTCTTAAAATACACAAAACCCTACCATACCACAGAAACAAAAAAATTAAAAGGAGGATAGATTTAGTGGCTCAAGTTCCCCAAACTAAAACTAAATTTGCAAGCAGGCAATTTAATAAGCGTTCTGCTCAACTATATAATAAAATTAATAGACATGTGTATATACATAATAAAAATTTCCGAGACTGCAAAAAAAGTATAGTAGACTGGATACAACCTCTTACGTATGAGGAAACCGAGGAACTTCTGGAACACGTTGGGTAGCCACACACAGCAACAACACACACAACAAAGCACACAGTCCACACACTAAGCATTTTACACTACGTCACACTACACACCACACCACGCTATAACACACCACACCACACCACACTATAACACAACCCACCACACCACACCACTCCACAATGTAATATTTTTATACTTACCATCTAGAATTTTGTTTTTTTTTTTGTGATTCTTCTTACTTTTCTTTTATTAATAATCTTTTTTGTGTGTCACGGTAGATTTATTTTTTTATTTTGATTTATCTCACAGTTAGTATAAGCACGGCAATGATATTGTTACGAACGTGAGTAATTAAATGCCGGTTTACTAGCAGAGAACTTTATTCACCACAAAACAATGACAAATTAGTCCAATCAACAAATAACCAATCACTATAAACACTCAGAGTTCCGTGTAGTATCGCTTAGGTCGCTAGGTATCACTTCAAGCACTTAGGTAGTTCGCTCTGTATCGCTGACGAAATCAAACTAACTGCTTCTAGCCGGGGACCCGTATTTATATGCGAAGTCATCGAAATTTCTCGATACCGACGTTTCAAGGACATTCTAGCACAAAATAGTCGCATCGGGAGGCCATAAATCATTATTATTACTCTCGTAAGTAGGTACTTATCTACCACCTTACATGCAAATTTCGACTCTATTGCTAACACCGGAAGGTACAAATTCCCTTATCCACCCACATAACTACCTACTGAATGTTATCTAATAATAATAGCGTATGTCGGACTTTTCTGGAATTTGCCAGGCCTGAGTATGTACTCCTATTCTCGAAGCTTCGCACAGCAATGCGTTTTAATTATTTGATGCTACTCTTGGTTTCGTCGAAGATATAGCGTACTCAAGTTTCACGGCGTAACAGTGCCCCCCTCTTAGTCATGCTCGTCCCGAGCATTATTAGATCCGTGATACGGCGCCAATCTATCCACGTGGACTACCTTAGGTTTCCCTCGTAACCCTTTCTTGATGCGGTAGGTAACGTCGTTGATCCTTTTTATCACGGTGTAGGGTCCCTCCCATCGAGCTTGAAGTTTCGGCGACTTCCCTTTTCGTCGAAGTGGGTTGTGGAGCCAAACCAGTGCACCTTCCTCAAATCCCTTGGCGTTGGCATTGCGGTCGTATCGAGTTTTCATTTTAACGCTGGTGTGCAGGCTATTCTCACGCACTCGTTTATGCACTTCATCCAATTGATCTTGGAGGTCACTTACGAAGTCCGTAACTGGCTTAGTCTTGTCAGGTGGCACGCCGGTTATGGTATCGACTGGAAGTCTCATCTCCCTGCCGAAATTCACTCTTGCTGGGGTATGGCCCGTGCTATCATGCACTGCTGATCGATAAGACATCAGAAATAGTGGAATATACCGGTCCCAATCTTTCTGATGGTCATCGACAACCTTAGCCAGGTGATTTTCCAGGGTCTGGTTAAACCTCTCCACCATTCCGTCCGACTGTGGGTGCGCAGGTGTTGTGCGTGTCTTGTAAATCCCCAGAAGAGTGCACATTTCCTGGAACAGCGCAGATTCGAAGTTGCGGCCTTGATCGGAATGGATCTCCAAAGGTGCGCCATACCGACATACTACTTCTTCGACCACCTTTTTCGCCACTGTCGTCGCTTCCTGATTGGGTATGGCGAAAACTTCAGGCCACTTTGTGAAATAGTCCTGTATCACCACTATGTATTTGTTTCCGTCATCTGTCACTGGGAAAGGTCCAGCAACGTCGATGGCAATGCGTTCCCATGGGGCTCCTACATTGTACAACTGAAGTTTGCCCCTGCTCCTAGTCTGTGGTCCTTTCACGGATGCGCACGCTGTACATTTCCGACACCATTGCTCTATGTCTTCTCTACAATTGAGCCAGTAATACCGCTGTCTCACTTTCAGTAGAGTTTTCTTGATTCCCAGGTGTCCACCAGAAGCGCCATCGTGTATCTCCTGAAGCAGGGGGACCACTTCACGTCGTGGTACTATCACTTGTGTGGTCACCTCCTTGCCATCGTTCGATTCCCATTTCCTACAAAGCACGTCATTTTCTAGGACTAAACTGTCCCACTGTGCCCAGTAGCTCTTTGTGACAGGACTATGTGACGATACTTCATTCCACTGAGGCCTAGTTCCACTACGCTTCCAGTCCAGTATAGGTCGAATATCGTCATCTTCTTCCTGAGACTTCTTAAAGTTGCCTTCAGCCCTAATTAAGTTCACGTGTTCCCGGGCTTCATTTTGCTGGCAATGTCTACAGTCCTCATTACATGGACGTCGCGACAGGGCGTCAGCATTGTTATGCCCTTTTCCACTACGATGTTCCGTCACAAAGTTGAACTCCTGCAGCTGCTCTAGCCATCTTGCAACTTGACCCTCAGGGTTTTTGAATTGTAGAAGCCATTTCAATGCAGCGTGGTCCGTCCTCAACGTAAACTGTCTCCCTATGAGGTACTTGTGGAAATGTTGCAAAGTTTTTACAACCGCCAGTAGTTCTCGTCGAGTCACGCAGTAGTTCCTTTCTGGTTTTGAAAGTGCCTTACTGAAGTAAGCGATCACGACTTGCCTATCTTCTTGCACCTGCGACAGCACTCCACCAATTCCTGTGTTGCTGGCGTCGGTATCGACGACAAATCTTCCATCTCTGCTCGGATACCCCAGTATAGGCGCTTCGCATAGCCGTTGCTTTAGTTCGTTGAATGCTGACTCACAGTTTTTGTCCCAGATAAAATCTCGTTTATCCTCAGTCAGCTGATGTAAAGGTTTTGCAATGTCCGAAAAATTCATAACAAACCGTCTGTAGTATGTGCACAACCCTAGAAATGCACGTACTTCTGTTTTGTTCTTTGGAGCCGGCCACTGTTGGACAGCCTTTATCTTCTCAGGATCGGTTCTCACTCCATCGGCGCAGATGACATGTCCTAGGTAGCTGACCTCCTTCTTGAACAGGGCACACTTCTTTGGGCTTAGTTTTAGGTTAGCCCCCCGTATCCTGGTGAATACTTTCTCCATATTTCTCAGGTGTTCCTTAAAAGTGCGGCCCATTATAATGACGTCATCCAAATATACCAGACAGACGTCACCAAGAAGGCCCACCATGACTCTATCCATGAGGCGTTCAAACGTCGCTGGAGCGTTGCACAACCCAAAAGGCATGACTTTAAATTGCCACAGGCCGTTGCCAATTCCTGTACTGAACGCTGTCTTTTCCTTATCTTTCTCGCTAATTTCCACTTGCCAGTAGCCACTTTTCAAGTCAATGGTTGAAAACCACTTCATACCACTGAGCATATCCAGTGTGTCGTCTATCCTAGGCAAGGGATAACTGTCCTTCTTCGTTACATCATTGAGCATTCTGTAGTCTACACAGAATCTGGTACTGCCGTCCTTCTTCTTCACCAGGACGACAGGAGAAGACCATGGGCTCGTAGAAGGTTCAATTATTCCGCTATCAGCCATATCCTTTACCATTTCTGCTACCTCAGTTTCTTTAGCCCAGGGTATGCGGCGCGGTCTCTGTTTAATTGGTCTAGCATCACCTGTATCTATCTCATGCTTGACGAGACCTGTTCTTCCGCAATCTTTTCCCGTTGCAAAGATATCCCGGAACCGTAGCAGAAATTCCTTGGCTTGCTGTAGTTCCGAAACTGATAAATTACTCTTAGAATTTTCCAGAAGTTGCTGGATGTGATCAGGTTCACCTTTTATTGCGTCTTGTTTTACTGAAGATGTGTTGATTTGGCGGAGATACTTCACTTCTTCACATCTTCCAACAACACTGTTTTTCTTCAACTGGATCTCCTTTTTCCCAAGATTTACAATCCTGACCTTGGATCTTCCTTTCGTCATAACTAATGTCCTCGCGGTGATAAGTTCCGGGTGCCGGCCAATGTCTTTAACCATAACACATCTGCGTTGCCTAATTTTCTTAGGAAATTTAACTTCGACTAAGGTTTCCGTTCTCGGAGCCAATGTGGTATCCTTTAAGCAATAGAGGTTGCATGTGTTAATTCCTTGCAGGAAGACTTCTTGGTCTGGGAATTTCAATACTCCTTTATCGATATCTAAAACACATCGGTAATTCCGCAGGAAGTCGAGACCCAGTATGCAATCGTCGGTAATATTCGCAATTAACGCTGAATGGGTGTACACTTGATCACCGATTTTAAACTCGATTTCTGTATCACCGAGGACGGAGACTGGCTGACCGGTGGCTGTCTGAAGTCGGTAGGCTGGGGTTTGTGTTTGCCACAAGATGGTGCGTTTCAGCAGCTCAGGTCTTATAATAGTCCGTGACGCCCCGGTGTCAACGGTGAAATTGCAAGCACGTTGATTCAGCGTTCCCTCGATGATCAAACTATTTCCGTCGTGGACTTGATTGATGGTGATGGTTGGGGCCTTCAGTTGACCAGCCAGCACCCGCCCCGCGGCCCTGGCGACATTTAGTTTAACGACTCCTCGTTAACTTGAGTTCCGGAGTCCACACTTTCCCTCTTCCTCTTGGGGCAATCGGTACGAATGTGCCCTTTTTCTCCACATCCATAACACGTCGGAATATAGCGGGACTTTGCCGACGAAGCCACTTCTCGGTGACGTGGTTGCACTGAAGGTGAGACCACCACTTCCCGAACTCTGTGCGTACGTGAGTCTTGTCGTACGGCTTCCACTTCCAAAGCGTGGGCCATCGCACTCTTCAGAGTTTGGTGGTGTCCGAGTCGCACCGAAGCCCTGACTTCAGTATCCCGTAGACCGTCGATGAATGCTTGCACCAGATTTACTTCCACCGTCTCCGGTGTCATCGACATGTATGCCCGCCGGACCAGCCGTTCAACCTCTACTCCCCACTGCTGAAGGCTCTCGTTCGACCTCTGCGTTCTTTCGCGAAGTTGCGCGCGGAAAACATGTTCGAGGTGCTTGTCACCATAGCGAGTGTCTAGTCCCTCCATTAGACGCTCCAACGTCCTGCCGTCTGAAGGAAGGTTCTCTAGGACCAGCAGAGCGTCCCCTCGTAGGGCCAAAGTTAACGCCGCGAAAGACTGGTCATCATCCCAGCGGTTCGTCTTGACCAGTGTTTGGAATTGGTACTTAAAAGCCGTCCAGGACGACGTGCCATCGAAACGCGGCATATCAAATTTTGCGGCTGATGCACAGTGGGTGTGCGATGGTGCGCTAACAGCAACGGGTTCGCGTGCTTCGAGCTTGATAATTTTTTTGTTGATGTCCAGCAGGCGATCTTCCATTCTGGTTTCGAGGCTATCAGCTCGGGCGGAAACTTCCTTGACCTCTAAGGTGAGATTTTTCACTTTCTCGCCCAACGTGACGAGGCCGTAATCAATTTTTTCGAGGATCAGGTTCTGCTTAGCCTCTTGATCCCGGCGGGCTTCCTCCTGGTTAGCCGCGATTAGGTCCTGGAGCTTACGTTGGTTAGCCTCTTGTTCGCGGCGAGCAGCTTCCTGTTCGCGGCGGGCTTCTTCCTGTTCGCGGCGGGCAGCTTCCTGTTCGCGGCGGGCTTCTTCCTGGTTAGCCGCGATCAGGTCCTGGAGCTTACGTTGGTTAGCCTCTTGTTCGCGGCGGGCTTCTTCCTGGTTAGCCGCGATTAGATCCTGGAGCTTACGCTGATTAGCCTCTTGTTCGCGGCGGGCAGCTTCCATACTAGCTTGCATGGCGGCCAACACTGCGGCGAGGTTCATTTCCGAGGATGGGCCTGTTGGCGCCTCAGCAGCTGCCGTTGCTCCCATACCAGCCCGATCTTCCACTTCCAGACGTTGACGTGCAGCATCCATCTCCACTTGCCTCCTTGTTCGTGGTCCCTGTTCGTCGTCCCTCTGTAGTAATGGCATCTCACTTCTGACACCAGTTGTTACGAACGTGAGTAATTAAATGCCGGTTTACTAGCAGAGAACTTTATTCACCACAAAACAATGACAAATTAGTCCAATCAACAAATAACCAATCACTATAAACACTCAGAGTTCCGTGTAGTATCGCTTAGGTCGCTAGGTATCACTTCAAGCACTTAGGTAGTTCGCTCTGTATCGCTGACGAAATCAAACTAACTGCTTCTAGCCGGGGACCCGTATTTATATGCGAAGTCATCGAAATTTCTCGATACCGACGTTTCAAGGACATTCTAGCACAAAATAGTCGCATCGGGAGGCCATAAATCATTATTATTACTCTCGTAAGTAGGTACTTATCTACCACCTTACATGCAAATTTCGACTCTATTGCTAACACCGGAAGGTACAAATTCCCTTATCCACCCACATAACTACCTACTGAATGTTATCTAATAATAATAGCGTATGTCGGACTTTTCTGGAATTTGCCAGGCCTGAGTATGTACTCCTATTCTCGAAGCTTCGCACAGCAATGCGTTTTAATTATTTGATGCTACTCTTGGTTTCGTCGAAGATATAGCGTACTCAAGTTTCACGGCGTAACAATATGGAAGCGCGGAGTCTCCTAATACAGGCACTGTTTTGCTTAAAAGGAGTCTCCAAAAATTTGTTAATAGGATAACGCTAATTGTGACAATAAACAATTTTGTATTTGTATTTGTATTATTTGTATAAGTATATCTGACTCCAGTCTTGCCATGAAGTACCGTGTTACTCCAGTTAATGGGTTGTAGATGAGGTGTAACCAACAGCGTTACACAAAGTGTGTTAAAGAGTAAGTGCTTTACAGTAAACTATGCTGGGTTAATAATGGGTATCCCTTTCTAACTGGGATAATCATATAACATCTGAACGGACTAATAAGAAAATTTAATAAAAATGTATAGTTTTCGTTTTCTTTACTTTTTGGAGTCTTTATCTTTTTTTTAATTGATATAAACTAGTGTTTGACCGCAATCCCACCTAATGGTAAGCAGTGATGCAATCGTTGATGGTGAGGAGCACTAGTTTATTACGAGCACTAGTATTTTAAATCAATACGAATGTAGGAAGAACCAGATTTATTTTGTATTGAGTGCAATTTTTTAAGTTGGTGGGATGCTCAGTCATACGCATACCTCAGTTTATATCATCTTCTATATATATAAAAGAAAGTCGTGTTAGTTACTCCACTTATAACTCAAGAACGGCTGAACCGATTTAGCTGAAAATTGTCAGGGAGGTAGTTTAGAGCCAGGAGAAGGACATATGATTTTTTTAGGACTTTTTATCCCGAAAAATTCGAAAAAAAAAAATATTCAAAACTTTTGGTCTTCTGTTTATCGATTAGTGTACGGTGGGTAGGGTAGTGTAGGGTAGGTAGGGTAGTGTAGGGTAGGTAGGGTAGTGTAGGGTAGGTAGGGTAGTGTAGGGTAGGTAGGGTAATGTAGGGTAGGTAGGGTAGGTAGGGTAGGTAGGGTAGTGTAGGGTAGGTAGGGTAGTGTAGGGTAGGTCGGGTAATGTAGGGTAGTGTTGGGTAGTGTAGGGTAGGTCGGGTAATATAGGGTAGTGTAGGGTAGTGTAGGGTAGGTAGGGTAGGTAGGGTAGGTAGGGTAGTGTAGGGTAGGTAGGGTAGTGTAGGGTAGGTCGGGTAATGTAGGGTAGTGTTGGGTAGTGTAGGGTAGGTCGGGTAATATAGGGTAGTGTAGGGTAGGTTGGGTAATTTAGGGTAGTGTTGGGTAGTGTAGGGTACTACAGGGTAGTGTAGGGTGGTGTAGTGTGTGCTTATATCGATGCGCGTGCTAGGCAGTCCGAGTATGGTTCATTGAGTATTGTAATGAAACACTAGGATAGATCAAATGCACGACTGTTTAATGTCACGATAAATACAATACTGAAGTGCTGTAGGCACAGTACTTCCCCCTTCAAAAACAAATCAAAATATCATTGAGGTTAAAATACACAATATTAGTAAAAAATAAAAATATATATATATAAGCGAATACAACCTGATATACCTACTACACTAGATTTTTTTTCAATAATTCTAAATTACGATACAACATAGAAATGGGTACTTATAATTAGTGATTATATTGACTACACATTGATTACACATTGAGTTGTCACGTTTATTCTTTGACCGAGTTCACGCACAAGTTTGTCACAACGCACTTTGATCGAATACGTGCTGTACGTCATTTGCTGTTCAACCTCAGACGCAGCGGCGCTATTACCAGTACCATTCTGGGCAATCACAATGTGTTCCTCCTGGGGCCTACTTTGCTGCTTGCCCATTATGTTGTAATTTTTAACAGTGCAATAATTAAAAGATGTTTATGATGCGAACCGAACGACAGGTTTGATAGTGCGTCCGAATCTCGACACTCTTGATGCGTTGTTTACATTTGCACTTGCCATATTTGGTGTCGTCGTGCATTCTACACTGTTGTTAAGTGCAAACGCTGGCTTCAACCGATCTATACTAATAATTTTCTCCGTATCCTGCTGCATTATTTTATAATATTTATCTGTCTTGCTAATTACTTTAAATGGGCCGATGTATGGTTGCGTTAAGGGCTTTTTTACCTTGTCAACGCGTACAAATACATGGGTGCAGTCTTTAAGATCCGGGTGAACAAATATCTTCCCTTGATGTGTCTCCTTCTTAGGAACCGCAGCTAAATAAGCTATCTTTTCTCGTAACTCTTGTAAAAATGTACTTTTATCAGAAGTTTCTCGCTGTAAAGGCTCAAAGAAATCTCCTGGTAATCGTATTGGTTCACCAAATACCATTTCTGCTGCACTTATCTGCGTATCATCTCTCATACTAGCTCGTAATCTAAACAAAACAGAAGGTAATTCTGATACCCAATGCTCTGTGTTTCCTCGGCACATAAGAGCGGTCTTGAGCGATCGGTGCCACCTTTCCACCAGTCCATTTGACTGTGGGTGGTATGCAGTGGTTCTGAATTTGGTAATGCCCATTCTTTTTGCTAGTTGTGTAAACAAAGTAGATAAAAAGTTTGAGCCTTGATCAGTTGTTAAATACAAGGGAGTTCCAAATCTCGTAATCCATCCCGTGTAAATGATATCTGCAATCGTCTCTGCTGTTATATCTTTTACAGGATAAGCTTCTGGCCAACCAGTGTTTCTGTCTATCATTGTTACAATATACCGGTACCCTTTACAGTACGTCAATGGACCTACCACATCCATTTGCAAATGATCAAATCGATCTGTGTGCGCAAAATTGCCATGAGGAGCAACTGTATGTCTGTGAATCTTGGACCTTTGACAGTTGGTACATGCTTTGGTCCACTGTGTTACATCTTTATTCATTCCTTTCCAAATATAGCGCTCTTGCATCATCCTACGTGTAGTTCGCGTTCCTGGATGGCTGATGTCATGTACAGCGTTGAATACCGATACACGAAATTCTTTCGGCAAATATGGCCGCGTTCTGTTACTCAAGATATCGCAATAAATCGGTAACTTGCAATTAGGTATGAATAACTCCTTAAACTGTAATGAATTCGATTCCATGAGGCTTTTTAACTCTATATCGTTCTTTTGTGCCTCAGCCAATTTATCGTAATCTATGGGTGACGATATATTTATGGACTCAACGGGCAACAACGTTTTCTTCTCCGGATATATGTTTTATATCGGTGCAAAACTGCATTATAAAGTCTAACTGACGTATGCGTCTCGGCGTATCGTTTTTACAATTTTTGTTATTTTTCATAGAGTATACGATCGGTTTATGGTCCGTGTACACAGTAAATAATCGCCCCTCAATAAGTGATCTGAAATGCTTGATTGCTAGATATATTGCCAATAGTTCTCTGTCGTAAGTTGAATATCGTTGTTGCGCATCGCTTAGCTTGGTTGAGAAAAACCCTAAAGGTTTCCATGAGCCTCCCTCCTTTTGTTGTAGAACTGCGCCAGCGCAGGTATTGGAGCAGTCTGTCATCAGGGCTAACGGTGCATCCGGTGATGGGAATGACAATGTAATCGCGCTTTTTAGGCTCTTTTTACACTGTTCAAACGCCTCAATTGCTTCATCGGTCCATGGGATCAGACTTTTGTCCTTTTTCTTGGCGTTATGTAAAAATACGTTCAATTTTTCGTGAATATTGGCTGCTTTCGGTAGATGACGCCTATAGAAGTTCACCATACCTAGAAAACGACGTAACTCATCCACTGTGTTCGGTTTTTTGAACTCAGATATGACCTTGACTTGCTCGTCTAATGGTCGAAGGCCGTCTTTTGATACCCTGTATCCAAGAAAATTCAGCTGTGATTTCCCGAATTCACACTTGGCCATATTTATCGTAATGCCGTATCTATTCAGACGACTTAGTACTTCCCGTACATGCGCTCTATGCTCTTTTTCTGATGACGAGCCAATTATGACGTCATCAATATATATAAATATATTGTCCACGTTACGTAACACTTCGTCATTGAGGAATCGTTGGAATGTGGCTGCAGCGTTCGTAAAACCGAATCCCAATCTCGAAAATTCGAATAATCCAAAAGGACAGGCTATTGCTGTCTTGGGTATGTCCTTCTCATAGATAGGTATGTTATGGTAAGCTCTCTGCATATCTATTCTAGAAAATATTGTTTTTCCATGCAATATGTAGGTACAGTCCTGTATACGAGGTATCGGGTAACGGTCAGGTTTCGTAATCGCGTTAAGCTGTCTGTAGTCGCCACAAGGTCTGAGTTCTCCGTTTTTCTTTATCACAACGTGCAGTGGGCTGGCCCAATTGCTTTTGGAGGGCCTGCATATTCCCATCTCTTGCATCTGTTGAAATTCAGCCTTGACCTTGCGGTATTTATCTGGTGGTAAAGGTCGTGGACGCACGTGCACAGCTGGTCCCGTAGTCTCGATGTAGTGTACCGTAGAATGACATGGAGTGTCCTTGAATTTCATCGGCTTTGTAATATCAGGAAATTCCGCTAAAATATCTCTATAATCACTTTTGTAGTCGATTGTACTCATTGAAGGATCGTCTTGCACAACCACAGATGCTATACTCTGTAGACTAGTCACGGAGTCAATGAGTTTTCTATTTTTTATGTCTACTAACAACGTATAAGGTGACAGGAAATCAGCACCGAGTATAGGTTGCTTGACCTCTGCTAACACAAATGTCCACCGAAAAGGTCGCCGTAGTCTAAAGTCCAAATTCAAAGTCTTAACACCATGGGTCCGAATTTCTGTGCCATTCGCCGCATACAGTTTATAATCGTCGCACTACTTATCACTATTTAACCACTTTTTATTTACTGGTAATACAGAAATATTTGCGCCTGTGTCCACTAAAAATCTAAGTCCACTATTTTCGTCTGTTACACGTAGGCGGTGCATAGGAGTGATGGTGCATATCCCCGCCTGCGAATGCACCTCCGTTAGTTTTCCTGTTTCTCCGACTTTTTCCAGGCGCACTGCTCTATACATTTTCTCGCTCTATGACGATATCTGAAATGATACGCACACAGCCAGTCCGGGCTATTCGGTGTGCGTCGAGCCGTATTACGATTTCGTGATGCTGACCTTGATCGTGGTCGAAAACGATTGAAATTTCGGTCCTGCTCCATCTCTCTTATTTTTAGACTCAATTTAGCTATCTCTGCCAAAATCAAGCTTTGATCAGAGCTGGAACTACTGTTTTGTGTGGATTGTACCTCAGATACTTGTAAGGGTTGCGTAGTCTCCATAACCTTATCTGCAATAGCCGATAGATTTTCTAAGTCTTTTACCTCGCTGACTGCTAACACGCCGCGAACAGCCGGCGGTAGATGGCCTTGCCACATAATCCTGAGCGTCTCATCAGGCATTTTATCACGGGCCAAATCCCGCATTCGGCGTAGGAGCTGAGAAGGTTTTTGGTCTCCTAACTCCATCTCGCTAAGCAGCTTTTGAAACTGCCGCATTTCTGACTCCTCGTATATCTTCAATAAACGTTCTTTCAAAGTATCATACTTTTTCACGTCAGGCGGCTTCAGAAGGATGTCACTGACTTGCTGCACGACATCTTTTCCCAATTTGGTAACGACTAAGTTGTATCTGGCCTCATCACTGAGCTTCTGCGGCGCAAGGACGGCTTCACATTGCACGTACCACAATCTTGGCTGGTCACACCAAAATTCAGGAATCCTTGACGTGACCGAAATGACGGCTACTTCTCCTTCACCCGAAGTCAAAATTGCTGGCGTCTGCTGCGCCGAAGTCATCTTGCAAAAACTTTTATCACGTTACACGTGCCGATACGAAAAGGTGTCGATGTTCTAGCTCGGGGTCACCACTGTGCTTATATCGATGCGCGTGCTAGGCAGTCCGAGTATGGGTCATTGAGTATTGTAATGAAACACTAGGATAGATCAAATGCACGACTGTTTAATGTCACGATAAATACAATACTGAAGTGCTGTAGGCACAAGTGTAGTGTAGTGTAGGATAGTGTAGGGTAGGTAGGGTAGTGCATGGTAGGTAGGGTAGTGTAGGGTAGGTAGGGTAGGTAGGGTAGGTTTTTTTTTTTTTTTTTTTTTTTTTTATGTGGCAGGAGTGGGAAAATCCTCATGGACACCCAGACTGCCCCATTGGTAGGGCAGTCTGGGTAGTGCCGGACTCTTACCGGCTAAAAACCCACTCCTGCTATGCGAAAGGCCCCCTGCCGCACAAGTTTAGCAGAGTTAGTGCATGGGCTGTAGGTAAGTTTTTGTTTACAACATTATTATTTGTTTGCGATACTAATAGTATAATTCAGCATTTTAAAATAGATTAACAATACATAATTACAATAAAATAGTTCAGTAAAATATAACAAAATAAAATAGTTCAATTAAAATATAACGTTAAAAAGGTTTCATTATAATGTATCACCGTAAATATCACAGACTTAACTAATTCAATTTTAATAAATAGTAAAATAAATGTTTTTTTTTTTTTTTTTTTTTTTTAAATGGTTGTTTTGCGTCTGTTAAGTTTTGTTTCTTTTTTTTTTTTTTTTTCGTTGACTTGACCATTTTACTACAATTACAATACTATTGTTTTATCTGCAATAACAGTGTATTCCTCATAAAAATACATAATTTTTTAAAAACATTCTTCAATAAAATAGTTCAATAATTTAAAATACTAATTCAATAAAATTTCAATAAAAAAGTTCAATAATTTAAAATACAAATTCAATAATATTTCAATAAAATAGACATTAAAATATATCACAGTTTAAATGGTATCAATTAAAAGTATCTCAGTTAAGTATCACAGATTATAAAAGGAATTCAATTAAAATTTTTTAATAAAATAAAAGATTGACAAATTTGTATTGCACTTATCTGGTTTTGTTTCTTTGGTTTACTTTTTTGACTAGTATGGTAATATATTCTAAAAATTCTTTTCTAAATTTCTTGTTTTGTATAAGATGACTCAGGTTTTCTTTCGTGATATTGTCCCCTATTCTAGCTTCAAGTTCATATCTGTGGGAGGCATACATAGGGCAATCCGTCAGGAGATGGAGGATTGTCTCCTGCTTGTCGGGGTCGCAGGCACACGCCGGGTTCTCTTTACACTTGAAGCGAGTCAGGTATTCAGAGAACCCGCCGTGTCCTGTTAGGGCTTGGGTCAGCTCCTTCGTCATCTCCATCCTTCGTACCGTCCTGTACGCAGCGATCGCACAAGGGAAGAACACCTTCGTGGTGGCCGCCGTTTGTCCTTCACAATACCTCCGGTTCCATTCGTCAAGGGTTTCCATACGGATCATACGCTTGACGAATGAAACCGGGCATTTGTCGTAGTCGGGTTGCCGCTTTGACTTCAGGGCAGCCTCCTTCGCGAGCAAGTCGGCTCTCTCGTTACCCTCCAGCCCCGCGTGAGCTTTTACCCAGAACAAGGAGACGCTCTTGTTCTGGGCACAGCTGCGGCGGATGGCGTCCCTTGTTTCTACCGCGAGGACATGGAGGGCTTCGGGGTTCACGACTGTTTGGAGAGCTGCCATGGAGTCGCTGTAAATAGCGAACGCCGTCTCGGACCTTCGGAGGGCTTCCTTCGCGGCTTTGCAGAGGGCGAGAAGCTCAGCCTGGTAGACGGTACTGTAAGACGGCAGCGCAAGCTTGAGGGCTTTGGTTTCCGCTTGGTCGGTCCATACCGATACTGCGGCTCCGACCTTGCCCTCAATCTTGCTGCCGTCCGTGAAGATACGCACCGCAAAGTTGCGGTGCTCATTGTATTGTTCCTCGTCTACCAGGCGTCGCAGTGCAATAGCCCTCTGCTCAGCCGGATGTGGCATCTCTAGTGCCGATGCCACCCGCTCGACCTCCCGGTCTCTTAGTGCTGGATGAGGTACCCCTCTCTTGAGTGGTAGGGTAGGTAGGGTAGTGTAGGGTAGGTCGGGTAATGTAGGGTAGTGTTGGGTAGTGTAGGGTAGGTCGGGTAATATAGGGTAGTGTAGGGTAGTGTAGGGTAGGTAGGGTAGGTAGGGTAGGTAGGGTAGTGTAGGGTAGGTAGGGTAGTGTAGGGTAGGTCGGGTAATGTAGGGTAGTGTTGGGTAGTGTAGGGTAGGTCGGGTAATATAGGGTAGTGTAGGGTAGGTTGGGTAATTTAGGGTAGTGTTGGGTAGTGTAGGGTACTACAGGGTAGTGTAGGGTGGTGTAGTGAGTGCTTATATCGATGCGCGTGCTAGGCAGTCCGAGTATGGGTCATTGAGTATTGTAATGAAACACTAGGATAGATCAAATGCACGACTGTTTAATGTCACGATAAATACAATACTGAAGTGCTGTAGGCACAAGTGTAGTGTAGTGTAGGATAGTGTAGGGTAGGTAGGGTAGTGCATGGTAGGTAGGGTAGTGTAGGGTAGGTAGGGTAGGTAGGGTAGGTAGGGTAGGTAGGGTAGTGTAGGGTAGGTCGGGTAATGTAGGGTAGTGTTGGGTAGTGTAGGGTAGGTCGGGTAATATAGGGTAGTGTAGGGTAGTGTAGGGTAGGTAGGGTAGGTAGGGTAGGTAGGGTAGTGTAGGGTAGGTAGGGTAGTGTAGGGTAGGTCGGGTAATGTAGGGTAGTGTTGGGTAGTGTAGGGTAGGTCGGGTAATATAGGGTAGTGTAGGGTAGGTTGGGTAATTTAGGGTAGTGTTGGGTAGTGTAGGGTACTACAGGGTAGTGTAGGGTGGTGTAGTGTGTGCTTATATCGATGCGCGTGCTAGGCAGTCCGAGTATGGGTCATTGAGTATTGTAATGAAACACTAGGATAGATCAAATGCACGACTGTTTAATGTCACGATAAATACAATACTGAAGTGCTGTAGGCACAAGTGTAGTGTAGTGTAGGATAGTGTAGGGTAGGTAGGGTAGTGCATGGTAGGTAGGGTAGTGTAGGGTAGTTTAGGGAAAGTAGGGTAGGATAGGTAGGGTAGTCTTTTGACGGGAGCGAAGCCGCGGGCAAAAGCTAGTTAATTTTAAAAATACATGCTTCAACCAAAGACTCATCATAGGTTTCTTTCCATTCCAGATCTGCCTGTGGGCCAACAAGTGCGACCTGTCCCTCTCCCTAGGGTCCCAAGTAGACCTGATCAAGGCTGCCAAGGACGCCACGGAGAAGCTGCGACTGAACCCTCCCCCGCCGCCCCCTACTAAAGGAAAGAAGAAGCCCGGGCCCACCGGCCCCATCATCATCAGCGCTGACCCCTTCCAAATGATACTGGATTTGAAGGATAAGGTAACATCATCATCATTCATTCATTAACGGCCGAAACCAATAACCTATCGATCTCCAGTTTTGGCATACTGGAGATTGTAAAACAAATGGTCTTCTTCTTCAAAAATTATCATGTTTTCTGTTGTTTCATTTGTTTTTCAATCTCCGATATGTGATAGATAGGTTATTGGTTTCGGCTGTAAGAGCAATGGTGGCCCAGAGGTAATTTGCCCCGACTTGTAAGTTGTAGGTCGCAGGTTCAAACCCAGCCGGGCGCATTACTTTGTGTAATTTATTTCACCACCACTGCTCTCAAAAACGGTGAAGGAAAACGTCGTGAGGGGTTTCCTCACAATATTTTCCTTCGCCGTTTTGGCATATCCTAGAACTAAAAATTCGAAAACATGTGACATCCACCAATCCGCACTGGGCTCGCATGGTGGGTTACGGCTCATTCCCTCTCCTAGAGAGTGGGCCTAATGCCTGTGTCCAGCGTTGTACGCCTTTCAGCTGAGATGATGATGATGCTGACGACAGTAATGATTATGATGTGTGTGTACTTAAATTATACACTAAAATGGGATTGGGTCGGTGATAAATGCCGCATGTTATATGAGCTTTAGGCTAACGGCCGAACCCAATAACCGATCTATCTCTAGTTTTGGCATACTGGAGATTGTAAAACAAATGATACAACACAAAAATTATCATGTTTTCTATTGTTTCATTTGTTTTTCAATCTCTGATATGTGATAGATAGGTTATTGGTTTCGGCTGTAAGAACAGTGGTGGCCCAGTAGTAATTGCCCCGACTTGTAAGTTGTAAGCCGCAGGTTGAAACCCAGCCAGGCGCATTGCTTTGTGTAATTTATTTCATCACCACTGCTCTCAAAAACGGTGAAGGAAAACATCGTGAGGAAACCGGCATGTCCTATAACCAAAAAAAGAGAAGACATTGACATCCACCAATCCACACTCGACGCGCGTGGTGGGTTACGGCCCATTCCCTCTCCTAGAGAGGAGGCCTGAGTCCTAACAGTGGGAACATTACAAGGTGGATAATGGTAATAATCATCATCATCTAGCCGAAAGACTATATATTATAGCGACACTTGGGGGAGGCTTATGTCCAGCAGTGGACGTCTTTCAGCTGAGATGATAATGATGATGTTGATGATGTGTGTACTTAAATTACACACTAAAATGGGATTGGATCGGTCATGAATGCCGCATGTCTTATCAGCTTTAGGCTAAAACAACCACTTTATGGGTCTCATTAAACGCAAGGCGACGTCGTGGCAGACCAAGGCGAAGCTGGAGAGATGACCGGAGAGACTAGCCCACTATAGCTGAGGACAAGGGAAGCCTTCGTCCAGCAGTGGGACATAATACCTTAACTAGTCACCTGTCACCCACCTGGGCCGCGTAAAGCGCTGATCTGTCAATCCGAAATTCTAAGTCGTAACACGATTTCCATGCGTTCACTAAAACGACGATATCTCAGAAAATACGCGTCCTAGCTCAACGAACGTTACGTTACTGATATTGTTATGAAGTCAGCTATCTGATTACGGTTTTGTGTAGATTCACCTAATAATGTATTACAAATTTGAACTTGAAACTAGAGCGTGATGGACTATTGTTTAACCCCCGACGCAAAAACGACGGGGTGTTATAAGTTTGACGTGTCTGTGTGTGTAGATGTATATGTGTCTGTCTGTGGCATCGTAGCTCCCAAACGGATGATCCGATTTTAATGAGGTTTTTTTTTGTTTGAAAGGTATATCAGTCGAGAGTGTTCTTAGCTATGTTTGGTGGAAATCGGTTCAGGTCTTCAAGGTCATCATGACCTGAGAGATGAAGAGCAGTCGGGGGTATTTTTAAATTTTAAATTCAATTATTGTATACAAAACTCGTCATATTTGTAAAATGAAACCCTAACATTTTTTTTTATATTTTCAGATCATAGCAGACGACTGCAATAAGATAGCTGATCAGGTTGTGAGTAAAGCTCAGGCCATGACGGACAAAGTGGCCGCGGTATGTATTATCAATTATATATCAATCCATTTAAAGTAACTAACTCAAACTTAATAGTAGATTATGTGACTAGGGTATAAAGCAGTGTCTTTAAGGCGAGGGCGGCATGTTGAATTCCGAACTAAACGAAGGTGGCTAAGTTTTAATCCCGAACGGAAGTGAGGGATTTATATAATTAACTCCCGAGCATTGCGAGGGAGTTAATATAGAAACCTGAGTGAAGTGAAGATTTCAAGCCGCCCAAGACAAAGACAGGTTTATCCCCGTGTTGGATAATTTACATTTTACATCATCTGTGAGATAATTAGAAGTCAATTAACTGTTCTTCAAGATACATTTATTCTTTATACACTTGTTCTTTAATTAAAAGCGCACAAAAGTTGAAACTCTGAAGTCTGTTCTACTGCCACAAGTTTGAAAGATCGTGTACATATTTATATTAAATAGCTACTCCCATTCAATTCACAATTCAATTCAAATTTCGATTTATCATTCAATTCACAATTCAATTCAAATTTCGATTCAAGATTCAATTTAAAAGTAGTTATTTCACATATTCACAAACTCGTATCATATTTGTTTTTATTATATTCATAGATATTATGTATTAAAGGTGTGTTTATGTGTTACAGCAAAAACAGGCGCTGGCGTTCAAAGCTCAGTGTACTTGTGGCAAACTTGCGAAACAAGCGGGCATGCCTATTTGTGAGGAAAAAGTAAGTATCTTTATACATATATGTATGCAAATCTATCATCTTTTTTTTTATTTCTTAAAAAAAAATTTAGGGACTTTTATAACGAACAGCGTTTGTCAGTCTCATCGTACTCAAAGACATTTATTATTTCTAAAGAGATCAATGGATCAGGGCCTTTATATATACATATATGTTACCGGCCAAACCCGATTTTAGGATAAACTAGATTTGGTCTTTTTTTTTGTCTAAATCCTGGGCTTAGCAACATGGTGAGGTGTCTTGACCCTTAAATCTTAACGAGGCCATAAATATAGCCATCGAAGAAGAAAAGATACGAAACTTTACCCTTAACGTTTCTGCCAAAACGAGTAAACATTGCAAATTTTGTAAAAAATTAGGCTACTTAGAGAGTGAATGTCTATGACGAGCTCGTGGCTAGATAATAACAGCCGCATAGGTCGATCTTCAAGGTTAAGCAACGCTTGCCTAGGTTGGTCTGTGGATGTGTGACCATCTTAACATAACGAGTTTCCTCCATGCCTCGCAAAGCACGTTAAGCCGTTGGTCCCGGCTGTCATTTGTAGATCTTTGACAGTCGTTACGGATAGTCAGAAGCTAGTAAATCAGACTCCAGTCTTGCCATGAAGTACCGTGTTACCCCAGTTAATGGGTTGTGGAGGTCTGGTAGGCGCTCCTCGTAAAATACTGGTATTCAGCTAAATCCAGCTTGACTGGAAGCCGACTCCAATATATTTGGGAAAAGGCTAGGCAGATGATGGAGAGAGTGAATGTCTAAATAAAAAACGCGTTTCGCAGCCTCTATCTTAATCTCCAAAAAATGAACCCCACCAAGTTGGTAAGCCACCGGGCGTTATAATATGCAGATATTGCAAAAACCCGGGGCATGATATTTCACAATGTTATAAACGAAAGCTTAAATGATTTTAGGATAAATTAGTTTTGCCTAGGCCCAAACCAGGCCTCCCTACTCGCGTAAAACTCTGCGGGGTTCCTATTTCTAGGTATTCAAAAAAAATGGCCACGAAGGTTAAGGCGGAAGCTACGCTCCGCCTCGCTCCCGCCTTAGCCTTCTAACCTAACCTGTCCGTGTTGGGGTGTCCTAAAATTCTACTGCTAAAACTAATCGACTAATATCGCGGGTTCGGACAACACGACATTAGTTCATCCTAAAATGCTCTCAAAACGGTGAAGGAAAACATCGTGAGAAAACCGGCATGTCCTAGAACCAAAAATTCGAAGACATGTGACATCCCGCCAATCCGCACTGGGCCTGCGCTGTGGATTATGGCCCATTCCCTCTCCTAGAGAGGAGGCCTGAGTCCCAGCAGAGGGAACATTATAAGGCCGATAATGCTAATACTAAATCTATACTAGTATTATAACGAGGTAAAATTTGTAAGTTTGTATGTAGGGGGTTTTTTTTTCTGGTAGGGGAATCATCAGAATGACTTCCCCCGCTCTTGGGCGGAGCGGGAGGGCGTGTCAGACTCTTACTGACTAAACCCCTACCCCGTTCCTTCGTTGCCTTCGTTCTGGGGGGGACTCGGTGTCAACCTTTAGGAATACCACATGTTCCCCCCAGAGGCTTCGGCCCTGTATGTAGGGGGTAATCTCTGGATCTACTGGTCCGATTTGAAAAAATATTTCAGTGTTAGATAGCCCATTTATCGAGGAATGCTATAGGCTATATACCATCACGCTGCGACCCACAGGAGCGGAGCAGTAACGAAAAATGCGGGTGAAACCGCAGGGGACAGCTAGTGTTGTATAAGACTGTCATAACAAGTTCTTCCACATTCTAGAAGCCAGAAGAGGCTCCTGCCGCTGAGGGCGATGCAAAGGCAGAGGGAGAGAAAGCTAAGGAGGCCCCGGCCGCCCCCGCGGAGCCCGAGAAACCGATAGCCTGCCTCGCCAAGCTGACCGTGCCTCAGACTGTGATGTTTGGTGAGTTGAGCTCCGTCCGTCTGTTTCAAAGGTGAGGTAAATACACTTGCAAGGCTAGCCAAGTTACGACCGTTTCGTGTGGAATCTCTTTCTACCCACGAATCCTACGATAACGCCTCGGCGTAAGCGATTCTAAAAAACATTTATACTTACATTAAAACTACAGGGTGTAGCGATGAACATTGTAGAAACGATTACATTTCATACTGTCATTGTGAATAGTGTTGCCAGATCTTCAAACCGAAAAGCCGGACAAACCAGCCAGTTTAGCCGGACATGTGATTAAAAAGGTCGAATTTTTTTTTTTGATGCCATCCCGGTAGTTTTTCTTTATACACTCTAATGAAATAACAAGTAATTGCTCGTCTGTAAACGCTTACAATTGCAAGAACACATAAAAATGATCAAATTTAAAAAAGCCTAACTGAAGCCAGTCAGGCCGTACTCCGCCTAATTATGCCGGAAACACAACCAAAAAGCCTGACTGTGTCCGGCTTTATCCGGACGCCTGGCTACGCTAATTGTGAACGATGCGAACTTGGCTACGAAGTTTTTCTTCGTTTGTTTTAAACATGTTACTTGACGTTCTAATAACGTTAACAATTGTAGATTATCAACTTGACTAACGCCCGTTTTCAATAACCAACCGCAGTTCATAGATAGATAGCTATCCCCGATAAACAGTAAGATTCTATCTATCAATCCACAACTTTTGGTAGGGAATGCTAACAATCGGTAGGTTATAAGAAAGCAAGTAAAGGCAAAAGGATAGATTTGTTTCTCTTTAGTAGCTGCAACTTAAGGCGGGCGCTTTAAGCATATTTACACCATAATATGATGTTATTCGGATTCAGACAATAATTATCTAGGTTCCTACATCGTCTTTTTGTTGAAAAACTTACCCCAAACGAAATTTAAGCGAATTTAAATTTGCACATTTTCACAGCGAAAATGTCATGTATTTATTTTGTTTTTTCTATATTATAAACAACAATATTTCAAAATATCTTTTCGTAGGAACACAGATATTATTATCAAGTTATAAATACTCGAAACAATAATCGAAATGCATTAATTTTTCATTCATCATTTTTGGTATTACGGAACCTCTCCCAAATTTCCAATAGTTTGTATTGCTATCACAGCAAGCAAGTCAGTGTGCGGATGATGACTTTACTCCAGTCGGTGTGTCCAAGAATTGTTTAAACTATCTGGATTGCTTCCATCAACCTCAAAAACGTGTTTTATTTCGTCTCAACTCGAGATAGCGCACGGTCTCCGCAGGCCTCTTAAGATAGATAGCTTATTGAAAACGGGCTTTAGCCTGCAGAGGTTGCGTAGATAATGTTTCTGTATTTGTTCACAGATATCGTTTGCGACAATGCAGGCTACGAACTGTTTGCAGATATGTGCCTCGCGCATTTTTTGATACAGCAGAAAATTGTGGAAAGGGTAAGACATAAGAAATAAAGTTTAAAGGTATGTGGACAGAAAGTCCCACAGACCTCCATTAAAAAGGAGGATTTTCTAACCGGACGAGTGTTATATCTGGTGGGCTATTGCCCGATAGATGATTTCGGGCTGTCGCATCTATTAAAATCGCGCGGAGAACTTTGCTTGCGCGATGCAGGATTCTGTGATGTCAGATGTCGCTACAAAAGAAATCTAATGTAGTACAAGGTTGGTGCCTTAAAATCACATGACGGGGTAGCGGCAGACCGAGAAGGAGATGGCGGGACGACTTGAATGTCTTCATTGAGAATGGGCAAGAATTGGCTCAAAGCCAAGCCGGTCATTGTGACGCTAGAAGGCAGGGAACGCTGGAAGGAAGGGACGGAAGCCATTGCCCAGCCGTGGGACAGTATAGGCCACAAAAATAAAAAATAAAGTATTATATAAAAATCTCGTGACACAATATTTTTCATCAAACTCCTCCGAAACGGCTTACCAGACGGTCGGACGACGAGCTACCCATTGCTCGCAGTCCGCAAGTTCGTACCTACTGCTGGAATCGTGGTCGGGATAGCAGCGTTTGAGGCGTGAGGAAGGCCGTTCTCACACGTCATCAAAGACCCCTAAAAATTTTCTGTTTAATTATAGCTAAAGGACCGGAAGACGTAGCATTAGAAGGCTTTCCACAAGGTGGATCGATGGGTCGCGGGAATCCGATGGATGCGAGACGCACAGGACCGGTCGCTGTGACGCTTGCGCGAGGCCTATGTCCAGCAGTGGACGTCTTGAAATGATGATGATGATAGCTAAAATGATTACTTTTTGTTTACAGGTTAGATTCCATGTAAAGAATATGCCTTGGTTCGTCTCTGATGTTACGAAAAAAGATTTCAGGTAAGTCTTTTTTTTTTAACTGGCCTGTTGGTCTAGTGATTAGTGGCCCTGACTGCTATGCTACATCATTTGTGTGGAGTTTAAAAAAAAATCTTTACCTAATTAAAAAAAAACTCAATAACAGAAAATAAAATACCTACCTATACACAACAAATAAGCAAAATCCCTAAAAACTAATATTACGAATGACTAATCCTACCTAACAGTATTATAAAATAACCTACGGGCACTACGAGTACGTACACTATCAAATATACTACATATATTTTAAAATTCAAATCTATACTTACGACTTTTATAAAAATAAATCTTAACAACTCTGGGGCGCTAGTGACCTCCACTGCGGGTGACGTAACCTACGACAAACTTATTATTTACGGTTGGTACAGCAATCGGGTCTAAGGTGCGAACCGCAAAATTAACTTTGATTTTTATTTTATATTTTTTTTCCGGGTTAACAAGTACCCAGCGTGGTGCCCAGGATATTAATGTATAATGATACCAAGTTTCATCATAATCGAACCGGTAGTTTTTGCGTGATGCCTGAACAAACAGACAGACAGACAAAAAATAATTTTAATCACATTTTTGGTTCGGTGTCGGTCTAGTAACGCCCTCTGCCATTTTTTTTTATATTTCCAATGTGCAGAATTATCACTTCTACAGATTTATTATAAGTATAGATGATTATCAGTTGTCAGTGCCCATAACACAAACACTGCTTAGCTTGGGACTAGATGGCGTTGTGTGAAAGTTGTGGCAAGAAAAAGAAATTATCCATCCTTAATTACGTTGTCGAAACCTGCACGGTCTGGACTAGGCGCTTTGCCTCGTCGTTTATACCGCATACATTGAAGGACTGGAACAATTGGCCTGTCTTTCCGTCCGATTACAATTTGGGTGTCTTCAAGACTAGAGTGAATAGGGTCTTAATAAACTAGTGCGCCTCACCATCAACGACTGCATCAATGCTTACCATCAGGTGGGATTGCAGTTAAGCACTGGTTTATGTAATATAAACAAAAAGATTTTTTAACAGTCTATTTTTCACTCAGGTACCTGATAGATGCTTGCTGTAACGCGGAATTCAGTCAACCGTCTGCGACCGGTAAGTCACATCAGGGCAAATGCCTCTCTACTTTCATTGCATTCCTCCTGTGCCCTAAGGCCGCTTGTACACGTTCAGTTAAATCGCCGGGTTTATTCAAGAATTCGTGTCGTTTCTACACACGAACTGCGTACAGTGCTTTGACAGTATTTGACACTGACCAAGCAAAAAATCTTGTCTGTACTAAACGCGACAGTAAAGCTGCTATGGTGCCAGGTTTCCTCCTATTTGCCGCAGACACGGCAACACGGCCTCCTATCTTTTTAAAACCAAATAAATCAATATTAATAAACGGCCACGTACCGGAAGACGTAGCCTTGGAAGGCCTCCCACTAGGTGGACCGATGACCTGGCGAGGGTCGCGGGAATCCGATGGATGCGAGACGCACAGGACCGGTCGTTGTGGCGACGCTTGGGGAAGGCCTATGTCCAGCTGTGGACGTCTTTCGGCTGAGATGATAATGATGATGAATGTAATTTGTATGATCCAATAATGACTGACATAAATAATAATGAATTGTTTTTATGATGTGTGTGTCCACAGGTTCTGTTGACGAGGAGGGTAACCCTAAAGTGATAACGTCTGCCAACCTGAAGGCACTCGGTCAACAGTGGAGGAAGTACGTAGAAGACGGCGCTTTTATGGCCATGGTACGGAGTTCCTTCCTTATTTACAATCCGTGGCTAGATAATAACAGCCGCACAGGTCGATCTTCAAGGTTCAGCAACGCTTGCCAAGGTTGCTCTGTGGATGGGTGACCATCTTAACATACCGAGTTTCCTCCGTGCCTCGGAAAGCACGTTAAGCCGTAGGTCCCGGCTGTCATTTGTAGATCTTTGGCAGTCGTTACGGATAGTTAGAAGCCAGTAAATCTGACTCCAGTCTTGCCATGAAGTACCGTGTTACCCCAGTTAATGGGATGTGGAGGTCTGGTAGTCAGCCGCTCCTTGTAAAATACTGGTATTCATCTAAATCCGGCGTGACTGGAAGCCGATCCCAATATAATAAATAATAATAAAAAGGGCTAATAAGGAAAAGGCTAGGTAGATGACGATGACAATCCGGTCACATTAACTTGACGCATCTCCGAAATGCTCACATCCCCCCGCTTCCCCCCGCATTCCCTTAGCTCGCCCGGCAAGTGTCAGGTATGCTCAGCATCTTTGTTATCGATACGCGCGTCGATAATTTGGCTAGTTCTCTGTTGTTGTTATATTGTTTTTGGACATTATATCATCGGCGCCAAGCGTCAAGTTAATGTGACCGAGCTGTATTTATTCATTGGCTTACCAATAGCATTACATATAAGATTATTGTAAAAAAATATATATTAAGTAGGGTTCCGTACCAACTGACTATATATAAAAATAGTTCAATTTTAAAAACGAATTTTAAAGGTTTTTTCGAATTGCAAAATATCTTTTAATGTGACGGTAGTTGGTTTCAGATTTTTTTCTCATATTTTTGTGCTCTGAGACCTTGCTTTGTGCCAAATAGAATTGAAACTGAAACGTTTTACCAACATTCGATTGGTCCATGAACCGTTGGTCAACATAATCTTTAACCCATTAACTTTTCGTCCAATGAACGTTTCGTCCACAAACGTTTCGCCAACATTACTCTACGTCAGGGAATGTTTAACCAACAGAATGTTTTGACCAATAACTTTTCACCCAAAGAACAATTGGGCCATGGACTGTTCCAGTGTTTAAGTAATCTCTAGAAGCAATATTAGCCTAAGTATATAACCGTTGGACTACCAAGTCACAGGTCGTAGGTTCGAGCCCCGGCACGCACCAATGTCTTTTCGAATTCATGTGCGTATGATAAATTAATTATGACTTATGAATATGAAGTTAACAAATAATTAAACAATTTATTAAGCTATTGCATAGCTTCTATCGCGGGCCTTGAGCGTGGGGACCGAATCCAGAAATAAAAAAAAAGTACCTTCAATAATTTCGCAACTCCATACAGACTTTGTTCAAGTTTTGAAATTTGATATCAGTCTAGTAAAAAAGTAGAAAAAGCACCATTGTTATCATTTTATTTTAAACCTTGTTGCTAACTAATTAGATTTAATTTTTGAATAAATGTATTTGACCTCATTCAAAAGTGAGGTTTGAATTTGGAATGTCCGTTTTTTCATTTATTGATTTTACTTACTATCTAAGACAGAAGGTATTAAATACAAATATAATTCAAACTTCATTAAAGTTTATGATCGTGTCTTAAGGTTTATAATTAACAGAATTTATTAAATCTTTGAAACATTTTTCTCGAAACTTTCTGTGCCGGTCGGAGTGGCGGATGTTAGGTATTTTCGTTACGGAATTTCTGGATTCGGTCCCCACGCTCAAGGCCCGCGATAGAAGCTATGCAATAGCTTAATAAATTGTTTAATTATTTGTTAACTTCATATTCATAAGTCATAATTAATTTATCATACGCACATGAATTCGAAAAGACATTGGTGCGTGCCGGGGCTCGAACCTACGACCTGTGACTTGGTAGTCCAACGGTTATATACTTAGGCTAATATTGCTTCTAGAGATTACTTAAACACTGGAACAGTCCATGGCCCAATTGTTCTTTGGGTGAAAAGTTATTGGTCAAAACATTCTGTTGGTTAAACATTCCCTGACGTAGAGTAATGTTGGCGAAACGTTTGTGGACGAAACGTTCATTGGACGAAAAGTTAATGGGTTAAAGATTATGTTGACCAACGGTTCATGGACCAATCGAATGTTGGTAAAACGTTTCAGTTTCAATAGAATTTTAGATAAACGGGAAACACCCTATGAATTTTAATTCCCTTGTGAGTGTCGAAATGTACGTTTTTTACGATATAAACGAATGTATTTTTTGTTTTCGTTAACTTACAAGTTCGATTTTTTCACTGCTTCATGGGGCCGCACAGACTTGAGTATAGGATTTAAAGAGATAAAGGGCCTTGACAGACAAACAGACGGACAACTAAGTGATCCTATAAGGGTACCGCTTTTTCCTTTTGAGGGTAAAAACCCAAAAAAATAATTATAAACAAAATCTGTACCGACTATTTTTAAAACATGTTTTGTTAACTATTTTTTCTCTACAATAGGACGAAGAATATTGGACCTACCCTCTCTGTTTCAAAGATATGAAGAAAACGGACATAGACCTGTACAGGAAACTGCAGTTAGCTGTCGCCATCATGTTCAAAGGAGACTTGAACTACCGCAAGTTGGTGGGGGACGTCAACTGCAACCCTTATACCGCACTACAAGCTAGTACGCAAGGTACGTGCCTCATTTTACTCGCCTGTCACCGTGAAGTCGCCTTGCAGACGACGAGCATTTGGTAGCTCGCCGTCCTGGGTAAAGGCTATGCCCTAATCGTCAACGAGGCGTAGTATTTCATGAAGACAAAGAAAAAAAACATGTTTTAGTCAGTAAAAGTGACACGCCCCTTTCCGCTCAAGTCAAAACCAAGGCGATAGCATTTATTTCAAATAGACCATTTATAGGCTCCAGTCTTGCCATGAAGTACCGTGTTACCCCAGTTAATGGGTTGTGAAGGTCCGGTAGGCAGCCGCTCCTCGTAAAATACTGGTATTCAGCTAAATCCGGCTTGACTGGAAGCCGACCCCAATATAGTTTGGAAAAGGCTAGGCCAGGGCCGCAGGGGGCAGGGGCTAGGGGGGGGGTGGGGCTGGGCTAGGGGTTTGGGGGGTTAGGTATAAAGCTGAAGAGTTTGTTGGTTTGAACGCGCTAATCTCAGGCATTACTGGTCCGATTTGAAAAATCTTTAGGCTTTAGGCTATATATTATCACGCTAAGACCAATAAGAGCGGAGCACAAAGTAACAATTCCACGCGTACGAAGTCGCGGGCAGAAGCTAGTATAATATATTTGTTCTGTGCAGAGATCGTATCCGCGACACGTAGTGCAGCAGCTAAACAAATTGTTTTCGGCACAGGTTTCCTCCCGGCGCCCATCATAGCGGTGCGCACGGTCAAGGCAGAGACAGTCTGCGGCCTGCCGAAGGGCAAGTATGACGTGCTCAACCAACTCGACCCCAAGTGGATGCAGTCTGGAGACTACGGGTAAGAGGCACTCATCATCATCATCATAGCGGTGCGCACGGTCAAGGCAGAGACAGTCTGCGGCCTGCCGAAGGGCAAGTATGACGTGCTCAACCAACTCGACCCCAAGTGGATGCAGTCTGGAGACTACGGGTAAGAGGCACTCATCATCATCATCATAGCGGTGCGCACGGTCAAGGCAGAGACGGTCTGCGGCCTGCCGAAGGGCAAGTATGACGTGCTCAACCAACTCGACCCCAAGTGGATGCAGTCTGGAGACTACGGGTAAGAGGCACTCATCATCATCATCATAGCGGTGCGCACGGTCAAGGCAGAGACGGTCTGCGGCCTGCCGAAGGGCAAGTATGACGTGCTCAACCAACTCGACCCCAAGTGGATGCAGTCTGGAGACTACGGGTAAGAGGCACTCATCATCATCATCATAGCGGTGCGCACGGTCAAGGCAGAGACGGTCTGCGGCCTGCCGAAGGGCAAGTATGACGTGCTCAACCAACTCGACCCCAAGTGGATGCAGTCTGGAGACTACGGGTAAGAGGCACTCATCATCATCATCATAGCGGTGCGCACGGTCAAGGCAGAGACGGTCTGCGGCCTGCCGAAGGGCAAGTATGACGTGCTCAACCAACTCGACCCCAAGTGGATGCAGTCTGGAGACTACGGGTAAGAGGCACTCATCATCATCATCATAGCGGTGCGCACGGTCAAGGCAGAGACGGTCTGCGGCCTGCCGAAGGGCAAGTATGACGTGCTCAACCAACTCGACCCCAAGTGGATGCAGTCTGGAGACTACGGGTAAGAGGCACTCATCATCATCATCTTCAACATCATCTCAACTGGAAGACGTCTACTGCTAGACATAGGTCTCCCCCAAGCGTCACCACAACGACCGGTCCTGTGCATCTTGTGGGTCACTCTCATCTGGATATTTGCATTTAATGAGGGTGTTCAGGAAAATTTACACCACTCCAGTTGACCGTCAGGTCTTTTCTTTTGAAAACGTATACATAACGTTTGAAGTTGATTGACTAATGTCATTGTAAATTAGTATTATCAGCCTTGTAATGTTCCCACTGTCGGGACTCAAGCCTCGTCTAGGAGAGGGAATGGGCCATAATCCACCACGCGAGCCCAGTGCGCATTGGCGGATGTCACATGTCTTCGAATTTGTGGTTCTACGACAGGCTGATTTTCTCACGATGTTTTCCTTCACTAATGTTTAAGGATATTAGCGTGACAGGTGCCTGGACCTGACACCACAGTGGGGCCGTCTGGCAAATTTCGTTTTAGAACACCCTCATTGAAAACTGTAACTTTTGTATTTTGATTTCGAAATTCTTTTTCTTTCTTTCTTTCATTCTTTCATTTCGTTTCCAGTGTGATACAGTGGTGTCCGAAAGGCGAGGCGCTCAAAGCATCAGATCGTCCGTGCATCCACTACTGCAAGGAATGCTTCGGCGTCACCTGTCCCGAACAGTTCGATATTTGATGACTCGGTGAGTTTCAGTGTTAAAGAGGAGGGATGAAACTAGAGGGAAAAATGAAAGAAAAGGGAGTTAGTGATAGCATGACGAGTGACAGGACTGCAGATTGGAAGAAAAAACCGTTTTGTACCGACCCCAAGTAATATGGGATAAGGGCAGGAAGAAGATGAAGAAGTTAATTCAAGAAAATTTACATTATTATTTTAACATAGGTCACATAATTCTCCTACTATACTCCGTTTGTTTAGGTAGTTAACTAAAGGTAAACAGTCTTGGTATGTCTTTTTATATTAAAGAGGTTGTATATAATATATACAAAGATTATTTAAATTTAGTTTATTAGCTAACATCGATTTAGGTAAATACCTATTTGCAAAGATTTTTACATACAATTTATAGACAACTTTTAGATAAAAAGACATGCCAAGATTGTTTACCTTTAGTTAACTACCTAAACCGACGGAGTATAGTTAGTAATACCACATACAACATTTTTGGATTTAACCTCTTTTTCTCAGGTCGCGCTTTCATTAGACGGACTATAGTAAGAGAATGTAAGAGAATCATGTCTTGTCACTTCACAATTTTTTTTATTTCCTACGATTGGGGCTGAATAATGTTGCCAATTAAATTAAAAAAAAAACTCTAGGTCGCGCTTTCATTAGACGCACTATAGTTCTCTGTTGTTATATTGTTTTTGGACTTTATTTCATCGACGCCAAGCGTCAAGTTAATGTGACCAAGTTGTATGGATGTATGAATGTATGGATGGAGTTAGTCGAGTCAAGACAATAATAAATATCAAAAGTACAGAATTATTCAATAGTGTTTCTTTCTTTTCAGATATGGATTGGAACTCATTTTTTGTTGATTCTTTTTAAATCATGTTTGAATATTTTGGCACAGTCAGCTTCTACACTACATTTCATAAATCAATCTTAATATATTACTTGTTGAAATTTATTTAATAAATCTGTTTTGAATCAAAGTTTGCGTTTTAATTTTTTCTAAAACCTATCGTCATTATAATAAGACTAGCTTTAGCCCGCGTACATAAAATATAGCCTATGTCACTCAAGAATACAGCAGCTTTCTATTGGTGAAAAAAAAATAGCAATCGGACCAGTACTTCCACAGATTACCTTATACAAACAAAAAAACAAACTTTACCTCTTTACTATATTAGTATAGATTATGACCTTGATCCCTTAGGCAATTTACACACGGCACAGCGCACCGCCGCGGTCGGCGGTGAAGCGGATCTCATATCGCATTGCTCTCTAATAAATCCGCTGATGCCTAACACACGTACACCGCCCGACCGCGCGGTCGAGTGGTCGAAATTCACTTTATAATCACTACCGTCCGCGGCGGTGCGCGGTGCCGTGTGTTAGTCGCCTTATTCTATAGATGGGTGAAAAAAGATTCTATGTAGCGAAGATGAGAATGTTGAGATGGATTGGAAAACCAACATTTTGCCGAGTCAGTTAGTATTTTTAACAGTCTTTAAAAAAAGGAGGTTTTGAATTCGTTTTAATTTTGTTTGCTTTTTTATGGTGAATTCCGACTTCCGAAACTAAAGTTATTTTGATCGTTTTAGTGTTTTTTTTGTAGTGAAGTAAATTTTTTTCAGCTTTGTAGCTTTATTACTTCTTTGTTAATGAAGAGATTTTAAAAAATCTTTCATATTTGTTAATTATTTCGTCGCAATCGGTCTACTGGGGACCTACTAGCGTATGCCACTCACTTGTGGGGCGAGGCCCTCGAGAAGAATGGGGAAGGACTTGCAGTCTCCTTAGACGTCTCGATGGCCTTCGACAGGGTATGGCACGCTAGCCTTTTAAGTAAGCTTCCAGCGTACGGCATCTCTCCTGGCCTGATTAACTGGATAAAAGACTTCCTGAGTGAACGGTCTCTCCGAGTTGTTGTCGACGGATGCTCATCAGAGCCCATGATGACTAATGCCGGAGTTCCTCAGGGGTCTGTTAGGCTAGTAAGGAGCTAATCCGGTCTGAAAGAGAGGCTATGGTAGAGCGTACGAATGACTCACTTCAGGCAGTCTCCAAGTGGGGCGAAGCCAATTTAGTGGGATTCAACGCCACCAAAACACAAGCGTGTCTATTCACCGCTAAAAGGAGCCCGTTCACCTTGGCTCCTGCTTTCCGGAATGTATCCCTGGAATGCGCCAACCGCCTTCAGCTCTTAGGAGTTGAAATTTCCTCCGATCTCAACTTTGGGCGGTTCATTGAGTCCAAGGCCAAGATTGCTGCTAGAAAACTCGGCGTTTTGGCAAAGGTCCGGCAGTACTTCACACCGGGACAGCTTCTAATGTTATACAAAGCACAGGTCCGATCGTGTGTGGAGTACTGCAGCCACATATGGGCTGGAGCTGCAAAATGCCACCTGGCAGCTTTGGACTCCGTGGAAAGGCGTGCAAAGAGGCTAATTGGAGATATGGATTTGGCTTCCAATCTACAAAGCCTTGAGCACAGGCGCAGGGTAGCCAGCCTTTCGGTTTTCTACAGGATGCATTTCGGAGAGTGTGCGCAGGAATTGCATGAATTGATTCCGCCATCCCCATTCCACCATCGGACAAGCCGTCGTACGGCGGGTATCCACCCTTTCGTTGTCCAAACCTCTACGGTCCGGACTAAGCGTTTCGCTTCGTCGTTCATACCGCGTACATCGAGGGACTGGAACAATCTGCCTGCTGCGGTTTTTCCATCCGATTATGATTTGGGTGTCTTCAAGGCTAGAGTGAATAGGCTCTTAATAAACTAGTGCGCCTCACCATCGACGATTGCATCACTGCTTACCATCAGGTGGGATCGCAGTCAAGCGCTAGTTTAAAATGATTAAAAAAAAAAAAAAAATTAATTCATGAATCCCCGACCGGTCGCATGAGACCGCGCTTTTATTGTTTTACTATTGTGTCTCGTTTCGCGAGTATGTGGTAGGTTAAAGCTAAAAATCATTTAGTTCAGTAAATAAAAATATTGCATGCATATTTCCTATTCAGGTTTAGTTTTTGGAAGTATGTTATTGAAACAGATAATTTTATTTAAATCATTTATTTACAAAATATTCAGTTATGCGATCTAAGGGTACTAGTAAATAATACATCAATAAGTTTATATAAATACATAGCAAGGGATCACAATATTATAATGTCGTTTTCTAGTATTCGTCCTTTACTATTTCTATATCATTAAAATGAAGACAGGAGTTGTAGATTAAGCATTTTAAAATGCATTTAAAATTTTATCATTTGGATAACTGGCCATTTTAGTCATAAAATACACAAATCTGACCAGAAAAATGATTTAATTAATAAAATAAACCATTCATGAATATCGTCATTTTTCTGATCAGTTCACAGATTAAAAATATAGAAAAAAACATTAAGACAAAAATATCACCTATTTTCAAAATGAAAGTTGGAAAATTATTATAATCAAGAAAATATATATCGCCATTTTGCTTTTTTAACAACTATTACTAAATAAGCGTTTTGTACAATAGTCTTTTATTGACTCGTTTCCTTTAAATACACAGCATTAGTCGTCGTCTATAGTAAAAAATCAAAAACCTTGTCAAAAACGAAAATATTACTTTCATCTCCACACTACTTAAAACATAGCATAGATTCTTTTAAAAAATACATACACACTAATGAGAAATAGACTTTTCCTTAAAAAAATACGGCACAACACTGAGAAATAAAATTTTCGTTTTTCACATTCACTCAAAAAGATTCCCGCCCTAATTGCAGTCATAGATAAAATAAATCAACTGTCAAATATTTGAGGTTACATTATGTCCTCAAAGATTTTACACTTTACATATTCTATCTGGTCCAAGGCATCAAATTATCAATTCTTCAAATTTTCAGTCTTGTTCATAATAGACGGTCATAATCAATTTTCCTTTGAAAAACTGGTAAAAATGTTGCCAGTCTAAAATCATGCCAAAAACTTTTTAAACAAAATCTTCGATACTTTTTAGACGCGGACCTCATTCCGAAGACATAGGTTGGTATTAGTAACCTCCAGCCTGGTTTTGGTAGCCGTTGTTGTAGCCAGATTGCTGGCTGTTTCTGTCATAACCTCCCTGGCCCAGACCGGTGTCTTCGTAAGAGATCTTGGGCTTGTAACCGTCTTGATCAGCTTCGTATTGGACGGTCTGTGAATGTGAGAACATATTAGTTAAATGTTGCACACAAAGTTTAACATGTGGAGTATCTTAGTAAGTCATGTGAAGTTCGGTAAGATTCGTCAGTGCGTCGAATTCCACGCGTGCCTCAAAGAGATGTCAAGAAAATTGATGGGGCCAGTTAGGCCCAACGCCTGCCAAGGCTGTGGATTTTCGAAGGAGTTACCGTCGCCCTCACAAAAAAGGGCTGCTGATGGATCACTGTTAATATTATTCAGAAACAGTCTGACACTCCCTACTGTTCCAACACGAGCGGTAGAAGTCATTTGATTATTTTTTACGTAAAAAATAAGGAATTGTCCCCCCATTTTTTACGGGGGAAATCATCAATATGACTTCTCCGCTCTGGACGGACCGGGAAGGCGTACCAGACTTTTACTTGACTAAACCCCACAACTGTTCCATCTTTGCCTTTATTTCAGGGTCCCGGGGCTCTCTTTCCTTTAACCCAGGGCCCAGTAGGCTTCGACCCTGCTGGGCTCCTTCAGTAAGTGATTCGAATCATATCCCTGATGGATTTCCGATACTAAAATAAAAAACCTGTACCTATAGGTAGTTCACAAGTCCTCACCTGTTTCCTGCCGTCGGGAAGCACCACATAGTAGACACCTTCGGCTCTGTCTCCCTGCCTCGACTCGCGGTGTCCAAAGTCGTTACCGGACTGATCATCTTTCACCATATATTCGAAGTTGTAGTTGGCGGGCTCCTGGAAAGTGTACAGGAATACTTAGTACGGATTTTCACTTGCAATACGGTACTTTCTGATATACTGATGGTCAGAGTTTCTGACGTATGACAATATGTAACGACTGGAAAAGATCTATAAAGGACAATCGGGACCAATGCCTTTGCTTTGCTTTCCAGCAATAGCCAGAAAAAATAGCCTAATCATTAAATAGATCAGCTGGCACTGGCATCGCCGCAGCCCGAAAATATGGGCAGATCAGGTCCGCTCCACACTGAATACCCAATTGCACGTCGTACTTCATGACGCCAAGATAGCTGTCACAGATGGCGAAACACCATCAGTAAGAAGCTAATCCAACTGGAACTTCACGACTCTCAGTAATGAGGAATACGATTCGAATAGGGGGACTTTCCCGGATTTAAACCTGCGTTATGCTTAAGAAGTGGGTGCCTCAACACTGGGCCAATCACGACACATGACCTACTTAACATATAGACTAAAATGTGCGTTACTTAATACCCTAAGGGCCTGTTTCACCACCTATGATTAAGTTTCGAGTATCTTACTTGACAGAGAATTTCATACGAATTCTGTCACATTTTTGAATTTATTCAGTGAGTAGTGCCTACTCGGAGATGGTGAACGAGGCCCTAAGTCTAAAATGACATTACAACACAAAAGAATTGCCATCATTCCCACATTCCTATAGGTAGTAATTTTGACATTACCCGTGTCAATTTAGTCTCAGGGTATAAAAAACAGACGATAATTAGCAAAATATTGTGGGTCGTTTCCTCACCCCGTTGCTGCCATCATCACTGCCGTAACCTCCTGAGCCAGGGGGAAGGTACTGACGGCTCTGTCCCTGCCCATTGGAAGAGTGACCTCCGAAGGAACCACCCTGCGAGTGACCTGGAAAGAAGGTTGTTTATTATAGTTTTGTTATCAAGATCCACTTGGGCTTTTGCTATTTTTTTTAAGTCTTCACAGCATTTATTTCATAAGCAATCTTTTACACCGTCGTTGGGGCGATACTTGGGGAGTTAATTTTTTTTAATTGTTATATACTACTGCTTGTCCGCGATCCCACGTGATGGTAAGCAGTGATGCAATCGTTGATGGTGAGGCGCATTAGTTTACTAAGAGCCTATTCACTCTAGCTTTGGAGATACCTAATTTACAATCGACGGGAAGACTTCTTTTAAAATACAACGAAAACGTTTAAATAAACTTACCACCAGCTCCAAATCCTGGTGCTCCATATTGTTGAGAAGGTCCATTAGCTGAAGGGGCACCATATTGGGACGAAGGGGCACCGTACTGAGATGAAGGGGCTCCAAACTGGCCTGAAGGCGCACCGTACTGGGTAGAGGGGGCTCCAAACTGGCCTGAAGGGGCTCCATATTGGGTAGAGGGGGCTCCGTACTGCGAAGAAGGTTGGCTGCCCTGTCCAGGGGCGCCGTATTGTAAAGATGGCTGGTTGCCTTGACCGGGGACTCCGTACTGAGTAGATGGAGCGTTGAACTGGCCTTGGGGTGCTCCGTATTGCGATGAAGGACGACGGGATCCACCACGGGATGGGCCACGGCTTCTGGAATTAATGGGTTAAGGTTTTTAAAGTTGTCTACTCGTTGTGGTAGATATCGTATATCGTATATCGTTCCCTGTTACAAGGAGAAGACTTAACAAGTATAAGAAAGGTATTCCAAAAATGTTTATGGCATTGTTAAAGAAGTTATTTTCAATGCATTTACTCGAAAACTCGCATTTATCCATAACGTTTTTAGGCACGCAACTTACTGTTTTTCGCACTAGTGCGGAAAAGCGCGTGTGCGTCCACATCACAATTTTATTACATAGTCGTGTCAGGCTGAGCGCGCGTCAAACTCCACCAGGCTCGCGTCATCCCCCGTTTATTTAATTCTCCGTAAGAGTACTGAAAAATTTCGGAATGAATGCCGCTTCGGTTGCAACAAACTTTCTCCACTTGTATCAAAATATGCCTATTCTAAAATAACTAGAGATGAAAAGGTAACAATGGGCGGTCTTATTGCTAATTAAGGTGATCTTAGATAACCATCGAATAGCCTTGATAAAAAATCTGTCGGTAGGCTTATGATGGTCGGTCTAGTAATTCTAGTAGGTAGAATCCGATCACATTATCTTGACGCATCTCTAAAATGCTCACATCCCCCCGCATTCCCTTAGCTCGCCCGACAAGTGTCAGGTATGCTCAGCATCTTTGTTATCGATACGCGCGTCGATAATCTGGCTAGTTCTCTGTGGTTGTTATATTGTTTTTGGACATTATTTCATCGACGCCAAGCGTCAAGTTAATGTGACCGAGTTGTACTACTCATGTTTGTTTGACCATTTCAGTGAGATTTTTTTTGTTGACGCATTAGATAGTTATCGTCCGTTCGTACCTGAACAAAGCATCAGTCTGCCTCTGGAGCCCTGGCGCTCCAGGGGTGCCGTACAGCTGCGAGGGTGCTGCGCCCCCCGAACCAGGAGGAAGGTACCTGTTGTCCACAGGAGGCTCCGCCAGGCAAACTGCTACTAGCACGCTGAGTAAGAGGATCTGAAAATGAAGAACATAATTATTTGACAGCCCTGTTGATCTAGTGGTCAGTGGCCCTAACTGCTGCTGGAGGTCGTGGGTTCGATTCCCAGCTAGGACAAATGTTTGTGTGATGAGCACGAGCATTTGATCTGTGTCTGGTTGTAATAAATTTACCTATGATATGTACTCGTATTTTTTTTTTTTTTTTTTTTTTTTTCCGGTAGGGGAATCATCAGAATGACTTCTCCCACTCTTGGGCGGAGCGGGAGGGCGTGTCAGACTCTTACTGACTAAACCCCTACCCCGTTCCTTCGTTACCATCGATCTGGGGGACACGGTGACAACCTTTCGGATACCGTGTTCCCTAGAGGCTTCGGCCCTACCGGGCCCCTACAGTTTGCTGACATCTCCTTGAGGCGCGCGTGGAACAGAACGCGCCGTCGACGACTAGGCTCGGTCCAGATTATTACCAGACTGCCGGACGGCGAGCTACCCAGTGCTCGCTATCCGCGAGCCCGCGCCTACGGTGGTCGGAAATCGGGATCGGGATCTCGGCGGCGGCGGCGTGAGTTCCGTTGCCTCACGCGGTCGGCAGCCTCCTTCGCTAACATTACTGCTTCGCAGAAGGAGGCGACTGCGTGCCACCCCTCCTCGCTCCGGACCATGGCCTCTACCAGGGCCCGGCGCGAGAGGTCACCGCCGCCGATAGCCTCCACAAGGACACGGCGGTGCTCCGCCCAAGCGGGGCACACCTCTACCGTGTGCTCCACCGTGTCCTCCGGGCGGTCCACACAGTGGCGACACCCGGGCGTCCTTTCCTCCTTGATCCGATGCAGGAACCTCCCGAACTTACCGTGTCCGGTGAGGACCTGCGTCATACGGAACGAGAGGACGCCGTGACCTCTTTCCAACCACTCCTCAAAGAGGGGACTTACCGCCGCAATGACGGCATGCCCAGCACTGGGTTGCGACAGTCGCAGTCGCCATGCCACCCTGAGATCCCGCCGGAACTCTGTCCGCCATACCGCGACTTGTCGTGGCAGCGGAGTTTCGCCCCGGCGTTGCATCTCCACGCGCAAATCGTGCATTCGTGCAAGGACTGTTGCCTCCAAATCCCACGGTGGCAGGCCAGCAAGGAGGATATGTACTCGTATGTATTTAGAAATATTTAAGTATGTTTAGTAGTGTTTTGTCCAGTACCCATAACACAAACTGTGCTTAGTTTGGGACTAGGTGGCGTTGTGTGAAAGTTGAGGAAAAATAGAGTAATGAATCGTTAAATTATTTGGAAATGCAATAGTTTTCATATAAACGTTTTTTTTTTTAATTTTAGTATATACTAGGCCCGGCCAGGCTAGGGTAGGTCAGGTTTCTCCATACAAACTTTTGACCCCTGTGGATAAAAATCCACTTAAGGAGTAAATTTTGGGAATTCTACTCTTATGCTCGCCTACGTCACAAAAGGAAACCTGCAAAACTCTTCTAGTCCCTTAGTTTCGACTGTGCGTTGATAAGTCAGTCAGTAAGTAAAAGTAAAATTCACAAGTTTCTTTATCTTCTTAACCTAACTAGCTTTGGGCCGGCTTTCTACGAAGGAAATTTGATATGTATTGGATGAACTAGATAGATTTAGCCAACTTAGAACTGAAGACGAAAAGTCAAATGCTAAAAAACTTACCTTCATGGCTTGAGGTATTTCTGATTTTCCTTAAACGAAATAGATTACCTAAAACAGTAAAAAACACAGTTAAATAATATAAACTAGTGCTTGACTGCAATCCCAACTGATGGTAAGCAGAGATGCAATCGATTACAAACCTTGAAGACACTCAAATTATAATCAGACTGAAAGACAGTAGGCAGTTAGCTGCTCAAATATTTGTTCCGTTAAGAAATCGAACCCGTGACACGTAGCGCAGCAGCCAATCGCTCCATCACTACGCCAGCCGTGTCGTGATATTACAACCAGAATACCTAACTACATAGATTCAGTTCACATTTTCATTCTTGTGTCGCTTATTTGCCTATAACTCTTATAATTTCACGCTACCTAAGTGAATTGGCATTCTGAATTTCGACAGATAAAAAAATTGTATTTCGATACTTTTAAGGATTTGTCACACTGGATGCGTTCTGCGGTCTGCGGTCAGGTCAGAGCGAACGCAGCCCGCATCATGTATGAAAAGCATTGTCGGTATTAATATATTTTATATTGAATGCGATCTGACCGCGCGAGCACAACCAAAGAACGCATGTTGGCCCGGCGGGGCGGAGGCGAGGGACCGACCGACAACGTTGACCGGACCGCAGGCCGCAGAACGCATCCAGTGTGACAAATCCCTCAGGCAGAACTTATACGAGATATTCGACTTGCATTATTTTGTTTTATTTCCACTCTAGGAATCACTTCTCTATTTAATTGTGAATGCGTTACCAAGCTTTGCGATACAAACATATAAGCGATACTCACATACACAAGACACCCAGACCCGAAACACTTATCTGTACGCCATACAAATATTTGTTCCGTGCGGGAATCGAACCTGCGACAGTTAGTGTAGCAGCCGACCGCTCAACTACTGCACCAACCGTGCCGTCACTAGTCCGAGAAAAGTATATAAGTACGTTCGAAAAATACTACTTCGACAGAACCCTTGCACTTATTCGGCGGATCTCAAATAAGTTGTAACTATAGGTTACACGCTACTGAACTGGTATGATCGCAAGTGCAACTGCGGAACGTCATGTCTGGGGTTCGATTCCTTGGCTGAGGCTTTCTAATATAGTTTTTTTAGTAGACAAAAGTACTCGTACTCGTACATAAAAATAATGATAAGTGATATTTATTTTACAAATATTTTACACTTCAATTTTTTGGTCAGTTTTTCTTAGCTGACTACCCCGAGAAGAAAGACCGTAACAAAATCAGGGGTGTCTAAAAATTGTTTTTTTTTTGTTATAATAAAATAACTGTTTTTTAATACATGCGTATGAAATTATATTCAATAATTGCGCGTAAAAAACGCGATTTTAATTGTTTTTTTGTATGTACGTTTGTTCAGGTTGATCTTCGAAACGGCAAGACTGATTTCGATAGGACTTTCACTGACTTATAGCTGATGTTACAAGGATTGACTGAGACTACTTTTAATTTTTGCGCGGGAATAGGACTTCATTCCCGAGTTGGGGGAAGCGGGCATCTTCGAAATTGATAGCATTTTTTACCCGATTTCTCATTAATTCATTATTATATGATATAATAGCTAGTTAAAAATGTAACTAGCGAACGTAGTTAATTTTACTTGTGAAATGCTGTACGTACCTACACTAGATTTATTTATTTATTTTCATTACTTCATGCACAAATTAGTAAGTACAAAGGCGGACTTAATGCCTTGGGCATTTAATTCATGAATCCCCGACCGGTCTCATTGGACCGCGCTGTTATTGTTTTACTATTGTGTCTCGTTTCGCGGGTATTGATAGGTTAATGTTGCCTCAACCAAAATATTATAGTCTATGCAAAAAAAAAAACAAAAACAAACCTTCACCGAACACTAGAACACTCAACGGTGATTTTCAAAAATATTTAAATTTGGAACACCGCACGAGAATGGGCGATGTTGCACGAATGATGATCCGTATTGGATCCCATCTGCTTATATACCATAATGTAAGTGATTACTTATTACATGTAATGTATGTACGTGTTTACTGCGTACATAGATGTTCTGTGTATGTGTGCGCGGGGATTGGCGCATCTGCTGGTGAGATGGTTAGAATGTTGCTCTACTTTATCGCAATTAAGTGTAAGGTAGGGTCAATGTCATGGCACGCCTTCAAAAGATCGATTTTGTTTACTTTTCTTGATAATAGAGGTTTGGCATTGAAGTTTTTGTACTTACCTTGATTTTTGATATGATACAATGATTTGTTTTTTTATGTTTGGTTTTGAGGTGGAAAATTATTCAGTCAATCTAGGATGGAAAGAGAGTGTGTCCATGTTATACTACTGATTATAAACTACCTATGTTTCTTTAGTTGCTTTTTGCATTTTAGGGCCACGGGTTTCCTTTTCAGAAATTCAATATGGCCCTAGTAGACATCGATCCTCCTGAAACCGTAGGTTTAGCTGATATTTTTTTGGACCTTAGGCGTGTAGACAACACTATGCGCCGTCGATGGTTACCGGACGGCCGGAACGGTCCATTGTTCAAATGTAGGAAAAACGTTGTGTTGAAAACTATTTTTTTTAATATTTAACTTCAATGATTAAACCATATAACAACTTAAACTCATTCAAAAAAGACCAGTTCATCCTTTAAAAAATATTCGATGAATCGTTCAGTTGAAGTAGAGTTTGGCAATAAAAGGTGTTTCGCAATAAATTCTATTCGAAAATCGACTGAACGGTTGTTCAGTCGATTTTCCGTTAATCGACCATGTGACTCTCGAAGTAATGTTACGGATCCGGCACCTTATTTATTATTATTATTATCAGCCTTATAATGTTCCCACTACTGGGACTCAGGCCTCCTCTCTTGGAGAGGGAATGGGCCATAATCCACCGCGCGGGCCCAGTGCGGATTGGTGGATGTCACAGTCATGTCTTCGAATTTTTGGTTCTAGGACATGCCGGTTTCCTCACGGTGTTTTCCTTCACCGTTTTGAGAGCAGTGGTGATGAAATAAATTACACAAAGTAATGTGCCTGACCGGGTTTGAACCCGCAATCTACAACTAGCAAGTCAGGGCAATTACCACTGGGCCACCACTGCTCCTGATCCGGTACCTACTAAATTAAGATTACGATCATAGACTATCGCTTTGTCTAAAGTCTGAGTTAGCTAGAGCACCATACCCACCATTTTAACTACGTTCGCCTAAAAACCATAAAGGAGGGTGCACTCGACTTCTAATTGAGGTAAATCACTCGTGTTTTACAAGCTCCGAACATCAAACGTATACAATAAGTATTTCACTAGTTTAATATCGACCTGTTATTTATAGATCTTTGGCAGTCGTTACGGATAGTCAGAAGCCAGTAAATCTGACTCCAGTCTTGCCGTGAAGTACCGTGTTACCCCAGTTAATGGGTTGTGGAGGTCTGGAAGGCAGCCGCTCCTCGTAAAATACTGGTATTTAGCTTAATCCTGCTTGACTGGAAGCCGACCCCAATATAGTTGGGAAAAGGCTAGGTAGATGATGAATATCGGCCTGTGTCTGCCCACTGCAAAGCAAACACCCCTTCTCATAGAGAGAAGGCTTTGAGAAATAATAATTATATTATCAGTACGTTTGATCAAGGTTTTTTTTTAAGGTGGGAAATTATCAATGACTTCTCTCGGTTTAGGGTAGAGCGGTATTGTGTGTCAGAATTTTACCGACTAACGCCACACTTGTGTGTTTCAGTTGGCTTTTGCGTTTTGGGACCACGTTGCCTGTTCCGTAAATCCCCGCGGTCCTATCGGGCATTGGCTCTGTTGAACTCCTAAGGCTGACATCTCTTTGAGATGCGCGAGTATGCGGTTCTCATATTTTGCATAGGTACTCAACTTCCTTAGACGTTTGCGCTATCAGTCTAAGTAGATATTTATCAATCTATAAACAATAATATAATCAGTCACTAACTGGTACATTGCAGGTCAAAGGTATCTCTCCATATAGAGGTTAAATAAACAAGTATTGATAAGATCTAGCACGTAGATATAGAAATTGTAAGGGGTTTGGGGGGAGGGACAAATCATAACACAAACAGACGTTAAAAACAATAGTACCGTGAAAATGAACTACATACTATAATTATTAATTTGGGTGTCTTCAAGGCTAGAGTGAATAGGCTCCTAATAAACTAGTGCGCCTCACTATTAACGATTTGTTTATTTATTCTTTATGCAAAACACAATTCACAAAGGCGGACTTAATGCCTTAGGCATTCTCTACCAGTCAACGATTGCATCACTGCTTACCATCAGGTGGGGTTTCAGTCAAGCACGTTTATGCTATTTGAAAAAAACATTGTGAATATTAAACGGCTTCTAAATACTATTTCAGTACTGAATTAAAAAGTTTAAAACGCAGCGTTGAAGGCCTCCCACAAGGTGGACCGATGACCTGGTGAGGGTCGCGGGAATCCGATGGATGCGAGACGCACAGGGCCGGTCGTTGTAGTGACACTTGGGGAGCTCCTTTTACCTTGATTTTATAATAATACGTAATGCAATCTTCCATTATTTCACCCTTCTTTGATCTCCTTATACTGAATTATTTGAATAACTTCATAAATACTTACCCGTACATTTCATGTTCGCGACATCGTGAATACACTTCAACTCCTACTAATAAAATAATATGTTCGAATGTAAAACTGTCCTTCTATTTGTTGCGTTTTTCATAATCATCATTATCATCGTGATGTCCCAATCTCGTTTTATTTGGGGTAGGCACAACATGATTTTTTCTTCCATTCTGTCCTGTCACTCGTCACGCTATCACTCACTCCCTTTTATTCCATATCACTTCTCACACAATCCATCCATCTTTTCTATTTGTTGCGTAAGTTGCGTTTCTATGCCAGCCTAACCGAGAACCTAAAGAATTATACAAATAGATAGCCTTTAGGTAGAATCAAGAAAAGAACATAGGATACATTCAGCAACATACGCCGCCTGACCGGTCGCTGTGGCGACGCTTGGGGGAGGCCTATGTCCAGCAGTGGACGTCTTTCGGCTGAGATGATGATGATGATGATGACCGCCTGTAAAGCCACAAGCGGGAATTATATCTTCTATTTATATAAAAGGAGAAATTGACTAACATATCTACGCACAGCCGAAACAGGTTCCTTTGAGTACAATAATTTTAATTTGGAGTTCGGAGACCTAGTCTAGATTGATTGAATGTTTTTCTAACTAAGTGTAATTGGTGGTTTCCGTGGTGGAATTCGCATAATCCTGTAGTATTTTTATGTAATTAGTAGAGATGTTATGAAGATTTTCTTAGTCAAAGCGGAGGCGTAAAAATGTAAAACTTTGATTAAACATTCGATCTTAGAAGTCAAGTACTCTTATGAGAAATATTCTTAGTGAGAGTAGTGGTCACTGCATGGTAACTGCTCCGACTTATAAATTGTAGGTCGCGGGTTCAAACCCAACCAAGCGCATTGCTTTATGTAATTTATTTCATAACCACTGCTCTGAAAACGGTGAAGGAAAATATAGTGAGGAAACCAGCACGTCCTAGAACTAAAAATTTTAAGACATGTGACATCTACCAATCCGCACTGGGCCCGCGTAGTGGATTACCGCCCATTTCTTCTCCAGGAGAGGAGGCCAGAGTCCCAACAGTGGGAACATTATAAGGCCAATTTATAATGCTAATGCTTTTGAATGTGGGAGCAATGTGGATTGATTTTTCTATTCAATAATTTCAACATTATGTCTGGCCGTTTGAGTACTAAATAAAAATAATAAACAAAAAAATATTAGGTATATGCAGCCTACAGCCTAGCCCAAACCCCCTTTCTTTGGTATTGTTCGTTAAGTCATTGTGCTCCTTAGGTAGTAGTCTTGAGCTGAACTACACGAATAACCATGGAGGTTCTTGCCGGTTCTTCTCCATAGGAAACGACCAATTGGAACCGTGCACTAGCTTCGACTATTTATACCTAAGTGCCCAGTGTAGGCCTATGTAAAATAAAAACATTTCTGAATTGATTATTTTGATTTGATTTGAATACTGACGAATGCTTGCACCTGACTGGACAGGTCCATTCAAATATTTGTGGTTCTTTTCTCTAATGAGTAGCACGCCGTTCGCACATCCTATAAGGGTCAAGCTCGAGTTGTCGATAGCGTGCAGTGTTTCAGGCGCGCCTCTTAGAAATGTCTGTAAATTGTAGGGCTTACTAGGGCCATGGGAAAAATTATGAAAGGCATACTCGAGGTCCTAGAATGCAAAAGGCAATTGAAGGAACATAGATGTGGTTTTAATCCCCGCTCTAATCTAGAGTGGTAGGGACAAGTCCTTAGATGATATGTGGGATTATGATGTGGAAATAAACAATTGAACTTCGGGTCTTTGTTATTTAAAATCGATTTTATTTATTACACCTCCGTTAAAACTAGCAAAGACAAACGCGGAGGTGGGATTTCTTACGAAATTCCGGCCTGTAGGCAGAGGTGAACGATATTATCCAATGATTATTTAATTACTTGAAATATATTCCTAATTAACGCTAGAATTATCGCATAGTTCAAGCGAGTGAAGTACCAGTATACAGCTAGTATGTTATAAATTCAGAATTTGTAATAAACGCTGAGACAGGTTGCATTTGTCACGACAGTCATGGAATGGACAGACAGTATACTAAACACAAATAGAGATACAAATATCAACTCTATTGTCATCTCTATTAAGTTGATTTCAGAATAACCCATTCTGTTCGAAAGGTCTTAAAAGAATTTTGGAAGCAACGTAGAATGAACTCTATAGTTAGAAGATAAGGTTTATAATCCCTGAAAGCTTTCATTTAAGGAGACATGTCTGCGTAGGAGTGTACTGATTCATGGTGTGAAACTGTGAACAATTAATTTCAAAATAATCTTGAAAGTAGTTCAACTCTTGAAAGCTGTATTCCTAAATATTCTATAAATAATATACATAGCTTATGATCACGCCCGTTTTACCCAAACGATTAGAAAGAGCCACAACCACATCGTCGTGTCGCTTATTTATTACATACAGAAAAAGTAAATAAAACTAAAACTTATAGGTAGTAGGTACATACAATGGGCGGCCTTATCGCATTCCGCGATTTCTTCCAGGCAATCTGGAATGGACAATTTTTCAATTGATTTTTTTTTTGACCATTGATTTTTCAATTGATTGACAAGAGATTGCCTGGACAAGAAATGGGGCTTACTGTCAGATGAGATAATGGTCAAAAGTGAGCTTATCACTTATACGAGTAACGTAGAACAAAAACTACGGTAAGTTAAGTAATTGAAACTAATAGAGAATGCGTTGCTGCATTAAATCCATATATGTATTACAGTTGCACATAAACTATAAATAAAGTTAATCCCTTTTATCGCTGACCAACCGAGTAATAAAATTAAAGGACTTAGAATGAGCCTTGAACACATTAATGCGCTAGCAACCACTATTTTTTCTTAAATTGATATGTTTTAGTGCTAGAATGTAACCTGACAGTCAGCTGTGATGCAATCGTTGATGACAAGGCGCACTAGTTTATTAAGAGCCTATTCACTCGAACCTGAACGATACCTACTCGTCTATACTAATATTATTGAGGTTTTTGTAAGTTTGTATGTAGGGGGTTATCTGTGGAACTACTGGTCCGATTTGAAAAATTCTTTCAGTGTTAGATTGCCCATTTATCGAGAAATGCTATAGGTTGGTAGATATAGCGTGATGGTATATATACATATATACCATCACGCTACAACTCACGGGAGCGGAGCAGTAACGAAAAATGCGGGTGAAACCGCAGGGGACAGCTAGTATTTTATAATCGGACTGTAAAACACACTGGGTAAATTCTACGAGTCATTCGATATAAGTACGCGGTATAAACGACGAGGCAAAACGCTTGGTCCTGAACGTAGAGGTTCCAACAACTTCTCTTAAGTTATGTCGGGTTGTACCTACAAAGGTAGAAAGATGGCAGAATCAAGTCATGCAATTTCCGCGGACACTCTCCAAAACGCATCCTGTAAAATATCGAAAGGCTTGCTAAACTACACTTGTGTCCAAGGCAATTCTATCATTGAGGCTATAAATGTGCCTAAAATAGTCTGGTTGCAAAAAATTTAAGCCTACAATTCTGTGCAATTTTTAAAAACAAATTCAATGACCGTGTTATGGGTTTATACTACCAATTAACTGCTGCGTGAATGAGTCATTAACTACTTAGATGGAGGCTTCGTAGGTATATACGCTTTGGTTTCAATGTTTCAACTTGATCTTGTTGACTTCACTATTCGTAACTAACTAACGTAACTATTCGTAGCTAACTTGGGTTGTGAGAGACAGACTGAATCTATCTACCTAGCCATTTTCTTAACTATATTGGGGTCGGCTTCCAGTCAAACCGGATTTAGCTGAATACCAGTATTATACGAGGAGCGGCTGCCTACCAGACCTCCACAACCCATTAACTGGAGTAACACGGTACTTCATGGCAACTGAATCGATTATTTCAAAAGGCGTAAATTACAGCTTTTTCAAAATTGATCATGACACACCATTATACAGACAAGTTTAATAAATAGTTATTATTCACCATCTTCATCATCTCAGTCGAAAGACGTCCACTGCTGGACATGGGCCTCCCTCAAGCGTCGCCACAGCGACCGGTCCAGTGCGTCTCGCATCCATCGGATTCCTGCGACCCTCGCCAGGTCGTCGACGTCGATCCACCTTGTGGGAGGCCTTCCTGTACGCAATGCTGCGTCTTCCGGTACGCAAATAGTTATTATTGAAATCCATAAAACGATATATCTCTTTGGCGTCCACCTATTAACCCGAACAGGTTAGCGACTTCGTCCGCGTCAAGTTCGCAATAAATGCACAAACGTAACTAGGTACATCTGTGCTTATTATTGTATAATGATCCAACTAACACTTCTGTTTAATATAAGCTTGACTGGTAGATATCACTGTCAGCGATAAGACCGCCATTATACCCATAGATTAAAAATTCTGTAAAACTGTTACTATTTTGGTGTACAATAAATTTTCATCATCATCATCTCAGCCGAAAGACGTCCACAGCTGGACATAGGCCTCCCCCAAGCGCCGCCACAACGACTGATCCTGTGCGTTCTATTCTAATATGTTAAAATTTGCGAATATTTCTAAACACTAGACTGTTTTTTCTTCCCGCTAAATTGCAGGTTTAATCAAAATTACCTATTCAACAAAACACAGCCTAACGCAGGATGATAGGCCCTCTCAAATTCTCGACTACGATTGCTCAACTAAATCGCATCGCATGATTTATCGGCGCCTCTCATGCGTCTGCGCAAGGTATCGTGACGATCTAGATCGTGACTGCTACCGCGATCTATGGCGATTTAATTGATTTTTTTTACTTGTTTTTATTTATACTGGTTGACCGAGTGTAAGGTTAGATTTCGATAGATGGTCGAGGGTCGTGCGGGTTGGTTGTAAATGCTGCAGTAATCAGCTACTTGCTCTTACTTATGTAAATAGTTCAATTCTTGAATCGAGTAGGATCGGAGATCTTTTCCTAGACCTTGCTTCATACCATATTACAGAATTCTAGGTCAACGGGCGGTTAGTAGGTTTTTATTTTTTAACTAGGGTCAAAATATGTGCCTTTATTTTTAGGTGGGGAATCATCAGATTGACTTCTCTCGCTCCTAGGTAGAGCGGAAGAGCGTGTCAGACTTTTACTGATTAAACCCCACCCCGTTCCTTCTTTGCCTTCCTTCCAGGGTTCAGGGTTTTCCTTTCGGAAGCACACCTAAAATATGTGCTTATACAGAGCATACATACTTACACATCCTTATCTTTACATTATTTATTTATTTATTTAACAGTTTATGTACACACAAAAGAATTATAAAACAAAAAGGAGACAGAAAATAGGTACAAAGGTAATGCTTATTTCTACATTGACAGAAGTTTGACATTTTCACTGCCTTTCGGGGTAGCAGACCTGAGTATTTGATATAAATTTCAGCTTCAATCCACCATGTGTTCCTGACAAAAAGGGTCTTGACTGATGTACAGACGGACAAAAAAGTCATCATATAAATAAAGATTCCTTTTTTACCGAGTTACTTTCGGAACCCTGAAGACATATACTCGTGCTAGGCAGCATGATTATTTTATTTATCTACCTACGCCTAATCGCTGATCAATCACGCTGCTATTGTGAAATATAATCTAGATTTAAGTAAGTGAACTGCGAATTTGGCTGTTGCATATTATTAATCCTACTTCGTGATCTCACTGGAGAAGGTATAACCTAGTCTTACAGTTGAGCTATTTATTTCTTATTTTATTATGTAAGTATTAACTGTTTTTTTTAGGTAGGAAATCATCCAATGACTTCTTGAGAGCGTGTCAGAATTTTGCCAACTAAACCCCTCCTTCCATGTTCATTCTTTTCCTTGCGATTCAAGGCCCCGGGATTTCCTTTCAGAGGTGAACCCATGGCCTTAGTAGGCTTCGACCCTCCTGGGCACCTACGGTTTGCTGATACCTCCTTGAGGCGCGCGCGGAACATTACGTGCCGTTTATTTATTAACTTATGAGTGTTGATTTCGTCTCATTTACACTCCCATTTTACTCCTCCTTGCCTTTAAAGGCAACTAGGGCAGGCTGCTGACTTATGATTTTATTTCACCTAAGAAAAGTGGAGCAGTGGTGGCCAAGTGGCCTCGACTTTTCAATAACCCAGCCAGACGCAATACTTTGTGTAATTTTCACTCTGACACCTTTCCCTGTCGGAGTCTGTTTTTCCTGATTGCTACAACCCGGGAATCTATAAGAGTCATTAGGTAACTACTAGGCAAGCATGCTCCATGGTGAGATATTGGTCAAACGTGAGCGTTTCCATATTTGAAAAGGCTAATAATGTTGGATCGGAAACAAAATTTAATTGAACCGAAATTGAAAGGTTTTGTAATGCTAATAAATATACAATCCGGTTTGTAACATTAACTTGACGTATCTCTGAAATGCGAGTATCCCCCTGTTTCCCCCCGCATTCCCTTAGCTCGCCCGGCAAGTATCAGGTTTGCTCAGCATCTTTGTTATCAATACGCCGTTGATAATTTGGCTAGTTCTCTGTTGTTGTTATATTGTTTTTGAACATTATTTCATCGACGCCAAGCGTCAAATAATGTACGGTTCATGACGAAAGCAGATAGACTGGGCGAACGGCGAACTTCTCAAGTGAACTCATTAAAATCATGATTGAAAACACTATAGATTCACAGAACACGTAAATCCAAATCTCCAATTAAAACTGATCCAGCATTTTGAAATAACTAATTAGTATTAAAATCGTTCTAAATCCATACTAAGCTCACTAATATTGTGAAGACGAAAGTTTGTTAGTGCGTTTGTGTGTTTGTTACTTCTTTATGTTCGAATGGCTGAACGGATTTGGATAAAAATTGGGACACAGATTTTCTTTTTAATGGTATTAATTAGTGCTTGACTGCGATCTCACCTGATGGTAAACAGTGATGCAATCGTTGATGGTGAAGCGCACTGGTTTATAAAGAGCCTAATCACTCCAGCCTTGAAGACATCTAAATTACAATCGGACGGGAAGACTGCAGCTGGCAAATTGACTTGATTGAGGTAGACCATGTACTGGAATAGATTAAAGGCTTTGTTCCCTACGGACTATTTTCGTCTTTTATATTGGCGAAGCCATAACAGCAGTTATGCTTATAGATGAGATTACTTTACTGGATTAGTTGTACACAAATTAGTGTTTTGATTTCAATAGAAACCTAGATAATGTATAAAAGGAACTTGGATGTGGTTTTAGCAGAGGAGCTCGTGGCTAGATAATAACAGCCGCACGGGTCGATCTACAAGGTTAAGCAACGCTTGCCAAGGTTGGTCTGTGGATGAGTGACCATCTTAACATACCGAGTTTCCTCTGTGCCTCAGAAAGCACGTTAACCCGTACGTCCCGGCTGTCATTTGTAGATCTTTGGCAGTCGTTACGGATATTCAGAAGCCAGTAAATCTGACTCCAGTCTTGCCATGAAGCACCGTGTTACCCCAGTTAATGGGTTGTGGAGGTCTGGTAGGCAGCCGCTCCTCTTAAAATACTGGTATTCAGCTAAATCCGGCTTGACTAGAAGCCGACCCCAATATATGTAGTTGGGAAAAGGCTAGGGAGATGATGAGAAACCTAGATAATATCTCTAAGATATCCGAGTTTCCAAAATATCTAGAGGCTTATCTATACTATCTATACTAATATTATAAAGAGGTAAAGTTTGTAAGTTTGTATGTTTGTAAGTTTGTAGGTTTGTAAGTTTGTATGTAGGGGGTAATCTCTGGAACTACTGGTCCGATTTGAAAAATTCTTTCAATGTTAGATAGCCCATTTATCGAGAAATGCTATAGGCTATATACCATCACGCTACGACCCACGGGAGCGGAGCAGTAACGAAAAATGCGGGTGAAACCGCAGGGGAAAGCTAGTAATATTATAAAGAGGTAAAATTTGTAAGTTTGTAGGTTTGTAAGTTTGTATGTAGGGGGTAATCTCTGAAAGTACTGGTCCGATTTGAAAAATTCTTTCAGTGTTAGATAGCCCATTTATCGAGGAATGCTATAGGCTATATACCATCACGCTACGACCCACGGGATCGGAGCAGTAATGAAAAATGCGGGTGAAACCGCAGAGGACAGCTAGTGTGTAATAACGTCATAATCATGTGAGAGTGTCTGTATGGAAATGTATCTCGGGTTGGACCTTCTTTTTGTGTGGTTTTCATTTTGATTTTATTGGATACCTGTACTGACTACTAAGTCCAGACCCACAAGCTTGGGCACGCCGTCATTGCGGCGGTATGTCCCCTCTTTGAGGAGTGGTTGGAAAGAGGTCACGGCGTCCTCTCGTTCCGTAAGACGCAGGTCTTCACCGGACACGGTAAGTTCGGGAGGTTCCTGCATCGGATCAAGGAGGAAAGGACGCCCGGGTGTTGCCACTGTGTGACATGGTGGAGCACACGGTAGAGGTATGCCCCGCTTGGGCGGAGCACCGCCGTGTCCTTGTGGAGGCTATCGGCGGCGGCGACATAACGGCGGCACGATAATTTGGCTAGTTATCTGTCGATAACAAAGATGCTGACCATACCTGACACTTGCCGGGCTAAGAGCTAAGGGAATGCGGGGGGAAGCAATGGGAAAGCACGCATTCCAGAGATGCGTCAAGTTAATGTGACTGGATTGTATGAAATTGTATCTAAGTTCTTGTCGTATAACAAAATACTTTTCAAGCAAGCCAAACCGTGAGCAGAAACTTAGTCAATATAAATTCGTGTAAAAGTAATGAATCGATAAAACGCATACCGATTGCGATTCGATTGCGTTAATCGAATAATTTCGCATAATATCGAGATGCGCCGTCTCGTCGTGATGGCTATTACCTACCTACCTTCATCGCTGCATATTACTAGCGCATGGCGGCTTAGCAAAGACGCATCTAACGTTATAGGCAAAAACAATCCGGTCACATTAACTTGACGCATCTCTGAAATGCGAGCATCCATCGAATTCCCGCGACATCATCGTTAGGCTCTTAATAAGCTAGTAGTGCGCCTCACCATCAACGATTGCATCATTGCTTACCATCAGGTGGGATCGCAGTCAAGCACTAGTTTATAATAATTTAAAAAAATCCCCCTGCTTCCCTCCGCACTCCCTTAGCTCGCCCGGCAAGTGTCAGGTATGCTCAGCATCTTTGTTATCGATACGCGCGTCGATAATTTGGCCAGTTCTCTGTTGTTGCTAAAATTTGTTTTTGGACATTATTTCGTCGACGCCAAGCGTCAAGTTAATGTGACCGAGTTTTAGTTGTTTACTTTTTCGCAATTGTTAAAAGAAAACGCCTCTAATAAAATATGTAGCTATATCTGTGACCATACCTAGTATTTTAAAATCTTGTATTGCGTTTTTAGTTTTCCTAGAAATTAGCCTGAAATCAACTATCGGGCAGTTGTCCGGATGAAACTTAACATCTGTCTGGTCGAAGGACCTTCTCTTTGCAACGTACCTCCGTTGTAAGGCTTCACACTCTGTTCCGTATACCTACCTCTAAAATTATATTGCCTACTACTTAGCTGTTAGTATTGGCTTCGCCCGCGTCAAAGTACAAATTTATTCCAAGGGACTATACTTCTGGTATAAGCGGTGTCATTTGCTATTCCAGACCATGAGCTACCCGTGTGTAAGTTTCATCGAAATCCATTCAGTTTTTTTTGCGTGAAAGAGTAACAAACACCCATACAAATCTAGGTACATACAAACTTTCGCGTTTATAATATTAGTAGGATTTCCTAGTGTTTATTTTGTTATGTGTATGTTTGAGTGTATTTTATCTTTTCTCGTTGTAATATGTTAGTTATTTGTCAATTTCAGATCCATTTTCCATTTTCCGTCTTCAGTGGGATGTGCTGTTTTCGCTGATGGCGGCAGATTAGCACGCTTCAGCCATTAATGTAGACAGAATGATCGGCGAGAATGTGTAACTGTATCAGGCACGGTTTGCGATAGCTATGTTATTTTTCTCAAGGACTTTCATTCCCACAGATGGATTCGGAAATCTATACTCATTACATGCTTCTGTCCTGAATGAAGATCTTTGTATGACGTAGGCATCCGATAAGAAAGGATTTTTTGAAATTCCTCTCTACGAGCGTTAAAAACCCTACCTACTTTCAAGCAGTATGCTAGTACGAGATATGGCAATCAATAAATTCTAGAAATCAACAAAAAATCCTATTAATTTTTGTTTATTTACCCCATTGACTAGTCCTACGTTTAGTTTTTCTCATTTCAAGTCAATCTGTTTGCTGAGAAACTTCGCTGATGTAGTTCAACATTACAAAAAAATCTCATGTCCATTTTACCGAAATCGCACCTGATTCAACGATTTCATATATTTTCCAGTTGTGTAGACATTTAGATGAAAACTACACCAATTAACGTCTCTTCTCTTATACTCCATATCCCAGTATTATTTACATTGTCTTTTATGTAGGTACCTACCATATTATCTCTTTACCACCCTAGGTTGACAGGTAGAGAATGCCTATGGCATTAAGTCCGCCTTTGTAAATTGAGTTGCATGAAGACTAAATAAATAAATAAAAACTCTATACTCTATACAATTTCTGAGGCGCGTTTTCATGAATGTTAGAGATCGTTTTGTTGTCTGGTAGCATGAGGTAGTAAATCAGTTTCCCAAGCTAAACCATTAGGGTATCCAGATTGAAAAGGTTACAACCCATTGCTACAGGGAGTGAATTTTGGAAAACCCTTTCATAGTGCTTACCTACGTCATAAAAGAAAACCTTGTGAAAAATTTCACACTCCTAATCCCAGTAGTATCGACTGTACATTGATTTATTATAAAATATCCGTTAGTCGGTTTCTCCTTTTGAGGAGCTCGTGGCTAAATAATAACAGCCGCACAGGTCGATCTTCAAGGTTAAGCAACGCTTGCCTAGGTTGGTCTGTGGATGGGTGACCATCTTAACATAACGAGTTTCCTTCGTGCCTCGGAAAGCACGTTAAGCCGTTGGTCCCGGCTGTCATTTGGAGATCTTTGGCAGTCGTTACGGATAGTCAGAAGCCAGTAAATCTGACTCCAGTCTTGCCATGAAGTACCGTGTTACCCCAGTTAATGGGTTGTGGAGGTCTGGTAGGCAGCCGCTCCCCGTAAAATACTGGTATTCAGCTAAATCCGGCTTGACTGGAAGCCGACCCCAATATAGTTGGGAAAAGGCTAGGCAGATGAGTCGGTTTCTCCTTTTATATATAGAGTAGTTATTATTATTATATTATTATAACTAGCCTACACTGTCCCACTGCTGGGCAAAGGTCTTCCTCCACTCTTTCCAGCGTTCCGGCTTTCTTTCCAATAGAGAAGATAAGGATACATTATTTTACCTAATTAAAGTAGCCGTATATTATTTTTGCAATACCGTGGGATAAACACGGACTGAATTGAATTCACCGATGGCCAGTGAGCGTCCTTGCACAATACAGGTTAAAATAGCAATATAAAACAGTTCGATTGCCCCAGCTATCCACGATATTTTATGAGGGAAATCTAAAATTCTTATTGAATCAATTTTCGCAATAGAATTAAAAGTCCGATTAAGTTGTTTACCAATGAGTGGAATTTGCTCCTCAAATAATTACTTCATGAATCGGCGACTTAGATTATGGAATCTGGAATAGGGTATTTTGCGAGGTAACTAGTTAGTTTTTTAAATAATATAAACTAGGTTGTGGTTGATTGCAATCCCACCTGAAGGTAAGCAAGTGATGCAATAGTTGATGTTGAGGCGCACTAGTATTTTAAGAGCCTATTCCCTCTAGCCTTGAAGACACCTAAATTAAAATCAAACGGGAAGACCGCAGGAAATTGTTTCAGTCCTTCGATGTACGCGGTATAAACGACGAGGCGCAACGCTTAGTCCGGACAGTAAAGGTTTCACCAACATAGGGGAAGATATACTCGTCGTTTGTCGTGATGTCCGATGGTCGAAAGACACTCTCCAATGTTGGGCTACTTCTTCCCAGATGGAAAGCAGTTATCGTATTATGATGTTTAGCGTTTGAATCCCCAACCGGTCCTATGAGACCGCGCTGTTATTGTTATACTATTGTGTCTCGTTTCGCGGGTATCTGAGTAATTAAAAGTGTAATTTGAATTAATGGATAGAGATCCCTAAGAGTTTTCTGGCCGTTAAAATTAGGAAAAAATATTTTCCGAAATTCAATCCTAAGGGGAGAAAACGGGGGTTTAAAATTTTGTATGAAGAAACCTAGTTTCACGCGGCTGAAGCAGCAGGCAGAAACTAGTCTGTATAATATAATATATATATGTATATTATTATAGATATATATGTATAACTAGAGGGCCCTCAGATCTACACCGGGGCAATCAAAGGCTAGTATTACGATTACAACTATAATTACTTTTGGAATCTTAATTATCTTCTCATTATTTAAATGCCAGGTCGCCCTAAAACTTTAGGATATAAAACTTAAACCTAGTTAAAACTTTAAGTTAGCTTAAACCTAGTTAAAATTAACTACTGTAATAAAACATTGAAGGCATAGGAAAAGATGTGCAATTTAATGATTAAATTCATTTAATGTAGACCTTGCTCTCGATTGTACGAATACCGATGTATCGATTACAGCTTGGTATCGAGTCGATTGTCATAATAGCGACTCGTGCGCCGCTTGTGCAATCCGATCGAGGTACAGTGTGGTGGGTGCGTCGGTGTTTATGAATGTTTGAATGTATATGTGAGTAGTGGTGGTCTAGTGGTAATGGTTCTGACTTGTGAGCTGTAAGACACGGGTTCAAATCCAGCCAGGCGTATTACTTTATGTAATTTATTTTTCGACACACTTGCTCATAAAGTGGCTGTTATTGCACTGCACTTAGGTCTATAAAGAGGCTCGTTACCAAACTGTGACATTTTGATTACTATTATGCACATGTGCGGTAATGTAGTTAGAACCTTTTTGTTTTTTTTTTGTCAAAAAGAGTTTTAAGACAAAAAATAATAAAATTTGTTATTGCGTTCAATAGCATAAATTAGTGTTTTACTTACTTATTTCATGCAATATCGTGTTTAAATAAACTGTTTAAAATTTTACATACTTATTTAATTAATTAAATTTTTCATCAAATTTGTATTTTCTGTTTATATGCAACCTCATTCTTATTTTTTCTAAACCAAGAGCTTAGAGTAGCTAGTCTATGGCCGCCATTTTTCGCGCATGCGCGCGTTTAAGACAAGTCAATTTTTTAGCCGCCATATTTAAAAATAAAATACCGATTTTACAAAAATGTTTACAACAACTATTTATGAGGAAAATAACTTGTGCTATACGCAAGAAAATCTATGTCATGGGACCACTATACAGTCAAAATAGTTAATTATAACTTTACTGACTGCACATTTACGAACGGTTTCTTTAGATAAACTTTTAATATATCTACTAAATAAAGTTGATTTTTAATTTATTTTCTTCACAAGTGTGTCGAAAAACATCGTATGATACACGTGAGTAATTGGTCATTATCGTTCTTGGTTCTCTTAAGACCCTCGCCATGGCTCGGGTCTTAATACCACCACGATGATAATGACCCACATTACACACTTGTATCATAATGTACTATTAGGTCACTATAGCGCTCTCAATACGGTGAAATAAAACTTTGTGACGAAACTGGCTTGCCCTAAAACCAAAAAATCGAAGACATGTAATATTTTCGAAATCGTACTGGGTCCGCGTGATGGGTTACGGCCTGCTCCCTCTTCTAAAGTGGAGGCCTAAGTCTCAGCTGTGGGAACATTGTGATGCTGATAAAAAGATTAACATATTATCATCAAGTTATCACTGGAAGAAGTAATTTTTTGGTTTAGCGTATATTTTCCCACAGCTGACACAGGCCTCCCCAATTTCTTCTAGGTATTCTTTACTCGAGTCATCTCGAACCAGTCCTTGCGGTAGGCGTCTAGGTCATCTCGCCACCACTTCCCAGGTCGACCTCGGCGGCGGCGTCTTCCATATTCAGACACCCACTTTGTGGAGTTTTTGCCCATCGGTCAGTGTGTATGCAGCTGATGTGACCTTCCCAATCCCAGTTTACCCTTTTCTCTTACGTTTATAATCCCAGTCTTTTGAAGTAGTGATACGATTACGTATATAATTTTACTGCTAGACAGCTAAACCATCGCAAATTTTTGCGGACGGCGAGCAACGAGTAGCTCGCCGACCGGACGTCCGATAACAGTCCAGACCAAGGCAAAGCCGTCGACGGCGCGTATTTTCCTACGCGCCTCAAAGACAATTCGGCAAACGGTAGCCGTTGAAATAGGTCGAAGCCTACCGGGGGTTGAATGAAAAAGAACCTTGGAATCCTGGAATTAAGACAAAGGAAGAAATTCTGACATGCCCTCCGCTCCGCCCAAGAGCAAGTGAACTAATTTTTTTGGATATCCATCTTAAAAAAAAAACCATCGCCGATTACTTGTGTTTTATCCCAAAAAATCCCAATACCCAAAGAACAGGCCACAGGACCTAAGTCGTAAGAAAAGTCTAGCTCTCAATAAAGTGTGTCAGTAAGTCAAGCAATGACGTCAGACGCTGATCTGACGCTTCCTTCACTGGAGCTGGCGTGTTCGGTATATTTAGCGTCAAGCGTGTGTTGCGTCAGGCCGGGTCGTGCGCCGCCGCGCCGGTTTGAGTATCGATCAGTTAGGTGCGCCAGTGGTGCAAGTTATAAGAGGAAGCGAGAATTGGGTTTATTCTTTTTTTAGCATTATTTAGCATTATCGGCCTTGTCGATCTTCAAGGTTAAGCAACGCTTGCCTAGGTTGGTCTGTGGATGGGTGACCATCTTAACATAACGAGTTTCCTCCGTGCCTCGGAAAGCACGTTAAGCCGTTGGTCCCGGCTGTCATTTGGAGATCTTTGGCAGTCGTTACGGATAGTCAGAAGCCAGTAAATCTGACTCCAGTCTTGCCATGAAGTACCGTGTTACCCCAGTTAATGGGTTGTGGAGGTCTGGTAGGCAGCCGCTCCTCGTAAAATACTGGTATTCAGCTAAATCCGGCTTGACTGGAAGCCGACCCCAACATAGTTGGGAAAAGGCTAGGCAGATGGTGATGATCGGCCTTGTAATATTCCCACTGCTGGGACTCAGGCCTCCTCTCTAGGAGAGGGAAGAGGCTTACAACGTGGCAATTCCCCTAGTTTTTTGTGCACACTTCCAATCGACAGTCGAATTTTTTGACACCATGTTTTAGGTTAGAGTCTTTAGTATATTCTCGTATTTAATTTTAATTAGTTAAGTGTTTTTATTTCTCTTGTAGATATATCTCTGTTTTAAAATAAATTCTTTATCAATTTCTAAATTTTAATGTATTATGTAGGTAACCAAAAAATATTAGCATGTAGGTGTTGCTTGAAAAAAGCTGGAAAGTGTGAGTCCATCCCGCGTATTTTTTCTCCTATGTTTCTCCTTTGATATGCGTTCTAGGACCACAGGGTTTTCTTTCGGACTATCCATGGCCCCAGTAGGTTTCGGCCCTGCTGGCGGCCAGACGACGAGCTAACTATTGCTTGTCGCCCTGCAAGCCCACGCCTACGGGGTTCACGTAATGAAGTTTTCGTGTAATGAAATAACATTTCATCATCATCATCATCTGCCTAGCCTTTTTCCCAACTATATTGGGGTCGGCTTCCAGTTAAGCCGGATTTAGCTGAATACCAGTATTTTACGAGGAGCGGCTGCTTACCAGACCTCAGCAACCCATTAACTAATTAATTAATGTAATGAAATAACATTTATAATTAAAAATAATATTTACAGTACCGATTGTCATTATCACCTTAATAATCACCGTTTTTACTCCTAGCATAATCCTATCCATTAAAAAATATTTTATATTTTCTATTCCAACTCAACTCTCATGACTTGGACCACACTGAACAAATAATTGTAATTTTCTTCTGTCACGACACAAGTACTATCATCATAACTTGCTTATCTGTACTAGTACTACTCATAGTTGCAAATTTGCCAGCTTGTAACTTTTACTAATTGGTTGAAAGCATCTCGTTTGGAATCAGTTTGCACGTAATAATATAGTAAGCAGCGTTCTGTAATAGCAAGTAATGTAGACTACCCCCTTTTATAAACTGGGGCCCTGGATTGAACAAAAGAGAAATCTGGAATCCTAGAATTAAGGAAAAGAAGGAACAGGAGTGGGTTTTGGTCAGTAGAACTCTGACACGACCACCCACTCCTCCTAGAGTGTCGGAGTCATAATGACGTTCCACTTTAAAAATATACCTCTTTTACAAGCTTTTTATAATTTAAGTTCTGACTACACTTGCTAATTATGGCGATAAGTCTCCTCTTTGAGGAGTGGCGGGAAAGACGTCACGGGGTCCTCAACTATGCCGTATGTTCAAATTGTCAATGAACCACTTAAATAACAAAAAAAAACTTTGATTCAAATCGGCCAAGCCGTTTTGTTTTGAGTAACAAACACACGTACTGTGTGTGTGTGTGTTCCAGTGAACATTAGACATAAAATCAATCCACCGAGCTTCTGAAGCGTTTTCATGACAGTTAGAAATCGCTTTGGATAGTGCCAGAGTCGCGACGGTTGACCAGCAGGGTCGAAAGCCTCCGGGGCCATGGGTTTGCTTCTAAAAGTAAAACCCGGGACCCTGGAACGAAGGCAAAGAAGGACAAAAGGAGTGGGTCTGACACGCCCTCCCGCTCTGCCCAAAAGCGGGAGAAGTTATTCTGATGATTGCTCACCTAAAAAAAAGCCGTGAAGGACGACATTTGAACAATGTTGTTTTTAAAAAGTAAATTCCACGTGTCTTCAATTTTTGATTTTGTAATTGAACGCGCATGTATATAAACATACTCCTATTTTTTTTTTATGCAAGATCTACAAAAAAATATATTTCTAAGACACTTTGTATAAAGATATTGTCGTGTTAGCAATTCTAAATAGAGTAAATAAGTTCACCTTGGTTGGCGCAGGTGAGCTTAAGCTTTAAATAACTCAATCTATCTGTCAAGCCTTTCCACAACTTTTTTTAATTACATAAACTAGAGCTACAAGCCCACCAGATGGTAAACAGTGATGCAATCGTTGATGGTGAGGCGCACTAGTTTATTAAGAACCTAGTTACTCTAGCCTTGAAGATACCAGATAATCGGACGGGAAGACACTAAGACCGTTTTCACATTTCCCGATCCGATATCGGTATCGGACGCCGATACGATATCGGGGTAAGGTAAATGTATGAGATATGTACCCGTCTTTCATATTGTCCGACCCGATATCGGATATCGGAGCACAGCATTTCATACATTTTACTTACCCCGATATCGTATCGGCGTCCGATACCGATATCGGATCGGAATCCATCACATATCGGAGATTGAAAAACAAATGATATCATACAAAAATTTACATGTTTTCTGTTGTTTCATTGGTTTTTCAATCTCCGATATGTGATGGATTGATTATTAATTTCGGCCGTTAGATTATAATTGGATATTCTTTTTTTAGACCTCCTCCATCCAGTAACTGAGTAACACGACAGCCCCTCCCACCACAAATAGTTCCCTCGATTCCTCATAGATTTCCATAATCAGATGTAGTTACTCAGATACCCGCGAAACGAGACACAATAGTAAAACAATAACAGCGCGGTCTCATAGGACCGGTTGGGGATTCAAACGTTAAAAAAACCCGGCAAGTGCGAGTCGGACTCGCGCACTGAGGGTTACGTACCAAATTATGAAAACAGTTTAATTCCCGAATGGCGTCTTGAAGATTTTTCCGCATCGCAATATTTTTTCTTGTGACGTAACTATAATTTTCAGCAAATTCGTTCATAAACGACAGAGTTTTGAGGAAACAAATATAAAAAAAATACAACCGGATTGAGTAGGTACCTCCTGCTGTTTTTGGAAGTCGGTGGAAAAATTATACTAATGATAATGAAGATTTTTTATTTTATTTTAATATAACAAACAGACACTTCAACTTTATTTATATGTATAAATGTAAAGAAGATATTATTATAATATACCATATTATTATAGAGTCGATGCTGCAAAATTTAATTGAAAGTAAAAACATAATTTATGACGTTGTAAACACGGAAGAGTTTTCTTGTATGAAGACTATCATTACACCTAATAATGTTTGCACACATGTTGTAATGTTGATGGACTGATTTAGAAGAAAGACTTGGTATTTCCCGCGGCTATGCTCCCGTGGTCAATCCCGTTATTTTTTTAAACTAGGTATTTCCCGCGACTATGCTCCCGTGATCGATCCTGCAGAAAGCCATTTTTTTTTTTCAAAATCGTTCCATATTTTACTGAAAAAGCGGTTGATCGAGCTGTAAAAAAATATATACTACCTCTTCCTTTTTGAAGTCGGTTAATTAAAAAGGGAAACTGACTGACTGACATATCAACGCACAGCTTTTGTCTCGGTATATTGTCATGTGAAGAGGAGATGGATAGACTGTGGAAGAAGTGATGTGAAAGAAACGGGAGTTAGTGATAGCGCAACGAGCAATGACTATAAAACCACTTGACCGCTCATACGGGCGTCTCAGGCTCGCGACACTTTCATGATATAGCACTTATATTAGTTGCCGATATAAGTGATTTTTTTAGTACTGACCAGTTGTTGGATCTGTGCACACTCCTTAATTTTGGTACCTTATAAATATTTATTGAATAAATCCGAAACAAAAATGAGTACCTGTGCAATTAAATGGTGCGGGAAATCAACTAGAATATCTAGTTATAAAAAAGATGGCATAAGTTTTCATCGGTAAATAAAATTTGATATATTTATTTACAATATTAGCAATTATAGAGGGTTCAAGCTAAATTGGTTGGTTACGGAAAAAATGATACCGCGTTGATGTCTTTTGAAAAAGTCCTTTACTTTCACTAGAATATTAGATAAGTCTATCCCTTTCTATCCGTAAGTACTTTCTACATAGTGCTGAAGTGACGTGCTAACTTCAAAACGCAGTTGATAAATATTATTTTATCGATGATTTCAAATAATAAATAAAAAATAATATTACGTTTTAATGTTTTCGATTTCCAAATAATTCGGAAGTTAAAGAAAAGTGGATTAATGCTATTCTAAACTAATATTTCTTTTTTCATTGATATAATTTTGATTTAGAACAAAAACGTACCGATGCGCACTCCACTATTTATTTGCTACATATTGTTTTATTTACATCCAGTTAAAACCCTATCAATATAGTTTTAAAAAATGTAGAATTTGTAGGTATCGATTTTATCGATATCGATATTATTGTTGCAAAACTGACTTGCGAATCACTATGTTTGGAATATTCGTCCTGACATTGTTGCATCGGCCAATCGCAACCGCTATATTTTCTTCGTCCCCCGGCCCGCAGCGGTGAGTCGTGTGCCTAAACGAAATCGGTCTATCAGCTCTCAAGTGGTTTAATTCTCTTTGGCAACGAGTAACAGGCCAGAATGGAAGGAAAAATCGCGTTGCACCGACCCTAAATAACACGAGATAAGGGCAGGAAGATAATTTTCACCAGAAACAAACACGTTAATATCAAATAGTCCATTTACAGGCACATTCAAATTATCAAAATGTCGGTCAGTAACAAAAAAGTGAATCTAAATGGTACGTTCCAAAGCGTAGATCTCTATGGAGAAGAACGTGCAAAAAAATAACAAATGCACCTAATTAGGTAATACAACTAGTAGGCAAAAGTTGATATGGAGCAATACTTTGTATGGACACAGGATGCAGTAGAACTGACATTAACTTTGTTTTAGGTAAGTATGTATTTAAGTCCAATCCATCTCGATACATCTATCGAGACGATGGTCAAAAATATACAAGTCCAATCGGACTTGTATATTTTTGACCATCGTCTGATGATTTCTTGACCTATATAATGTTCCGAACCTGGCGTTTCATTATCATCGTAGGTAAATGCCTTGCAGGCTCCTCAATCTTTTAGGAAATTGTACACAGGATTTGGTGGTTTATTTATTAAAAATTCATGCACAAGTAAGAAACACTGTACAAAAGCAGACTGAACGCCACAGGCATTTTCTACCAGTCGAGTTAGTGTAGTTCATCTGTGTGACAATGTATACTGATGTTAAAACTCTCAATTCCAGCAATTTCGTTAATTTCAGTCCTCCAAGTGAGCGGTTTTCGTGCGCCTATAAATTGTGGAGGCACGACTGTCACCCAAATCTTTGCTACGTCCGTACCAGCACGACTATTGTTCGTATTGAGATGCTCTATAGCTTTGAAAGTTGACAAGTTATAATTATAACCATAGATAGGAGTTAGGTAGAGTTTTTGACGGCACGGTTAGCGCAGTGGTTAAGCGATCGACTGCTGCGCTGCGTGTCCCGGGTTCGATTTCTGCATGGAACAAATATTTGTATGATCTACAGTTAGCTGTTCCGAGTCAGGGCGGTCTTGTGTATGTGAGTTTTAATGTTTGTATTGTGATTTTACTTTAACAAACTTTTTTTAAACAGTACCTATACCTGCGATCCCACCCAATAATATTTTTTTTGATTTCAACATTTGAATGATGTATGAAACTAATTTTGACTAAGAGTGCAGAGTGGTTCTTACAAGTATATAGTGTAGTGTAGTGTGTGTATGTAGTGTATATGTGTGTGTGTGTGTATGTAGGGTGTAGTTCTGGCAATGATTACTGGAAGATTTTTTCTTTATTGGTTACTTTTTTCTTCTTCTTCTTCTTCCTGCCCTTATCCCATTTTATTTGGGGTCGGCGCAACATGTTTTTTTCTTCCATTCTGTCCTGTCATGCTATCATCAACTCCCTTTTCTTTCATATCAGTCCTCACACAATCCATCCATCTTTTCTTTGGTCTCCCTCTTCCTCTCCATCCGTCCACATGTAAATTCATAACTGCTTTGGTAACATGTGTTTCATACCTCCTTATTGGTTACTTTTTTAAATTGTTTTAATTTAGTGCTTGATGCGCGGGTAGAGGAAATAGGAAAATGAATACAAAACAATGTCTTAAAAATATATAATTATTTTTCATCGTCAATATAATTATTTGGGGGTTTATGTACGTCGGGCGCTCGATAGTTTTTGAGGTTATTACTTTTGTCTTCTTCTTCTTTGCCACCTGAAATATATTAAATACTGAGTGAAAAATTCTTGCGAGTGTTTTTGGAAAAGATTAAAGATTTATTTTTCCAAAGTTCTTTTGTCGCGTGACCAAAAATGGAAGCTGGTTTTTTCTTCGCCGCATTAGGGCAGGCTAAAGTCTTAAACCATACCGCCTCATCTAATGTAGTAAATACCTTTTTTGTGTTACATTAGAATACGGGTGCTACACATTACTAATGTTTGTGCAGAATTTAGCAACAAAAGTATTGAATCAGCTTTCTTGGAAAGTTTCGCTGAGGTAGTCAACACTACATTAAAATTGTCAGCTCCATTTTACCGAGATCGCGCCTGTTTCGATGATTCCACATATTGTCCAGTTGTTCAGACACTTGAGAAACAAAACTACACTATTTTTACATCAGTATATCCACTAGGAATCGATTAGTTCATGAATCCCCGACCGGTCCTATGAGACCGCGCTGTTATTGTTTTACTATTTTGTCTCGTTTTGCGGGTATGTGATAGATTAAAACGGCCACTGAACTTCTGTCGATGAAATTCCGCTAAAAAAACCCATAATTTGTCAATAAAATTTCCTAATTGTTATCACGCTAAAAAATCCCTGTAAATTTTGTAGACAAATTAGTAGAAAATCAGTAAGGGCCTGTTTCACAATGTCCGAGTAGGCACTACTCACTGAATAAATTCAAAAATTTGACAGAATTTGTATGAAATTATCTGTCAAGTAAGATACTCGAAACTTGGTCATAGGTGGTGAAATAGGCCCTTAGACTTATTTTAACTGCTCATAACCGGCTAACTATAACAAAGTTTGACAACTTTCTGACAGCTACAATCAGGTCACATTAACTTGACGCATCTCTGACATGCGAGAATCCCCCCGCTTGCCCCCGCATTCCCTTAGCTCGCCCGGCAAGTGTCAGGTATGCTCAGCATCTTTGTTATCGATACGCGCGTCGATAATTTGGCTAGTTCTCTGTTGTTGTTATTGTTTTTGGACATTATTTTATCAACGCCATGCGTCAAGTTAATGTGACCGAGTTGTAAGTAATTAATTAGCCTTTCAAAAACCGTTTAGGTATGAGTGTTCGTACCTTCCAAAGTAATTATGCCATCTTCTATCTCTGAAAATAGAAATTTAGATATATGACTTATTTTTTAAAAGTACATGAAGAATCAAAACTATTAAAAACACAAAACCACAAACCGCACACATTATACAGGGTGTTAAAAGACCGATCACATACGCCCGAAACCAATAATCTATCTGTCACCTATCGGAGATTGAAAAACAAATGAAACAACAGAAAACATGTACATTTTTGTATTGTATCATTTGTTTTTCAATTTCCGATATGTGATAGATAGGTTTTTGGTTTTGGCTGATAGCCGATAACTACACATTCTGCACATGTAATTAAGTAACTTTGACCATAAAATATTGCTGGGAAAAAACTTTTTTTTCACCTTTAAAAAATAATTAATTAATATTAATTCCGATCTGTGTGTTTTAAGTGGGCTTTATCCAATCATTTTAAAACAAGGAATTTTTTTACGAAACCTCTTTGGGATTGGCTACGTACGCCATTGAACCTATACATACAGGGTGTGTCAGACATTGACGCACAATTGGATCTAGTACATGATTCTGGACACCCCGGTGATAATTTTTTTTTTTTAACTTTAAACTGTATAAAATCGTTATTCTAATCAGCCTCCGTTTTCTAATCAGGCCTTTTGGGAGTGAATTTTGGAAAATCCTCCTAGAGCTCGCTTACATTATAATAAAAGGAAACCAAGTGCATTTCAGTCCCAATAGTTTCGGCTGTGTGTTGATATGTTAGTTTATACTTTTATATAAATGTATATATGTACGAGTATAACTTACCGCTGCTTGCTATAAAAAAAATAAACAATTAAAAACAAAAAAAGTGATTTGTGGACCAACATTTCAATAAAATAATTGACAAAAACTTACTCAGCACAAAATTCGGATCCACTAAAAAAAAAACAATAAAACCAATCGTTGAAAAGTAATAATAAGTATTTTAAAAAGTGGACAACAAGTTTTTTTTACGGTGTGAGATCAACCAATGACTTCTCCCGCTCTTAGGTGCAGCGGAAGTGTCAGACTTTTACTGACTAAGACCCGCTCCTATTTCTTCTTTACCTTCCTTCCAAAGGCCCAGAGTTCATTTTCCAATAGAAGTCGACAATAAGTTATGTAGGACAATGTTTCCATACTATGGAAATGTTTGGGCATATGGCTCTTCAACGTCCAGTCTTGCCATGAAGTACCGTGTTACCCCAGATAATGGGTTGTGGAGGTCTGGTAGGCAGCCGCTCCTCGTAAAATACTGGTATTCAGCTAAATCCGGCTTGACTGGAAGCCGACCCCAATATAGTTGGGAAAAGGCTAGGTAGATGATGATGCTCTGCAACGTGGCTCGCTAACTACGGGCCTCATCAAGAGACTAGAACTACTGAGGCCTACTGTCATACTTACATTTTGGTAAAGGCCTTGCAGTCGTACATCTCGTCACTCTCGGTGAAGCGGGGGGATATACAGGTATTTTTGGGAGTGGAAAAGGTACATATGTCGGGAGATGTTCAGGACATCCCTTAGTCGGGGAGCAAGGTTCAGGGACCAGTTCAGGAGTGCTACCTTCATGATCGTTTGGTTGGCAGGGCGGGACAGGAGTGGTAGCACCTGCCTGACAGCCAACCTCTGTAGTGGTAGGATCTGAAACCTCGCCAAAGGCATACTTTTGCTCTTGTCGTGGTTTTTTTTTTGGTTTTTTGGTTTTTGGTTTTTTGGTTGTTGGTTTTTTGGTTCTTGGTTTTTTGGTTTTTGGTTTTTTGGTTCTTGGTTTTTTGGTTTTTGGTTTTTTGGTTCTTGGTTTTTTGGTTTTTGGTTTTTTGGTTTTTGGTTTTTTTGTTGTTGGTTTTTTAGGTGTTGGTTTTTTAGTTGATGGTTTTTTAGTTGTTGGTTTTTTAGTTGATGGTTTTTTAGTAGATGGTTTTTTAGTTGATGGTTTTTTAGTTGATGGTTTTTTAGTTGTTGGTTTTTTGGTTGTTGGTTTTTTGGTTGTTGGTTTTTTAGTTGATGGTTTTTTAGTTGTTGGTTTTTTAGTTGTTGGTTTTTTGGTTGTTGGTTTTTTCGTTGACGTTGACGTCGTTGACGTTGACGTCGTTGATGTTGACGTCGTTGACGTTGACGTCGTTTCTCTACTCTCAGAGGCGTCTTTTTCTGGTTCTTCTTTAGACGGTGGTTCATATTCCGGCGGGTCCTCGTAAGGCGGTGGTTCATATGGCGGTGTGTAGTCGTCGTAAGATGCAGTAGTAACGCGGTCCTGACCGGAAGGGGGATAATTATGGTTCTTGTTATTGTCGTCATTGTCTTCATTGGGCTCATCATCATTCCCTCGTGGGTCATCATCATTCCCTTTTGGGTCATCATCATTCCCATCTTGAACACCATCATTTCCGTCTTGAACATCATCATTCTCGGCTGGCTTATGATTGCATGTGCATTCACACCCTTCTCTCCCTATTTTATTGTCGTGATCTAAGCATATATTTTTCTTCGGCATTCGGCCTATAATAGATAAGGATATTGTATTAATTTATTAAATTTAAATATAAAATAGGTTGATTGAAATTTTATTCACTTTACTCGAATTCGGTGACCTAAGCCGTGACACTGGTAAAGGAGATTGACAGGGTGTGGACCAAGTGCTGCCCAGAATAAACACCTAGTGCATTTTGTTCCTCAGGCCAATACTAATCATTAAACTGAAGCGCATCAAAATCGGCTCCTGGAGTCAAGAAAAAAAAAGGGTTTTTCTAACCTAACCTAACCTAAGTTAAAAATCTTTGTGTGGAAGTTTGACCAAGTGCTGCCCAGAATAAACACCTAGTGCATTTTGTTCCTCAGGCCAATACTAATCATTAAACCCAAGCGCATCAAAATCGGCTCCTGGAGTCAAGAAAAAAAAAGGGTTTTTCTAACCTAACCTAACCTAAGTTAAAAATCTTTGTGTGGAAGTTTGACCAAGTGCTGCCCAGAATGAACACCTAGTGCATTTTGTTCCTCAGGCCAATACTAATCATTAAACCGAAGCGCATCAAAATCGGCTCCTGGAGTCAAGAAAAAAAAGGGTTTTTCTAACCTAACCTAAGTTAAAAATCTTTGTATGGAAGTTTGACCAAGTGCTGCCCAGAATGAACACCTAGTGCATTTTGTTCCTCAGGCCAATACTAATCATTAAACCGAAGCGCATCAAAATCGGCTCCTGGAGTCAAGAAAAAAAAGGGTTTTTCTAACCTAACCTAGCCTAAGTTAAAAATCTTTGTGTGGAAGTTTGACCAAGTGCTGCCCAGAATGAACCCCTAATCCCTATTTGTTCCTCAGGCCAATACTAATCATCAAACCAAAGCGCTTCAAAATGGGCTCCTGGAGTCAAGAAAAAAAACTATTTTTCTATCCTAACCTACCCTATATAAGTTAAAAATCTTTGTGTGGAAGTTTGACCAAGTATTGCCCAGAATAAACACCTAGTGCATTTTATTCCTCAGACCAATACTAATCATTAAACCGAAATGCATCAAAATCGGCCACTGGAGTCAAGAAAAAAAAAGGGTTTTTCTAACCTAACCTAACTTAAAAATCTTTCTGTAATCACACCTCGGACCAATACTAGTAATTAGTATTTTACTGATTAGTATTGGCCTGAGGAACGAAATGCACTAGGTGTTCATTCTGGGCAGCACTTGGTCCAACTCCCATACAAGGATTGGCAATGTCCTTTGACGAATCGGGCGATGGAATAGAAAATTCTACTACTGTCACATGCGATGCAAGACGCACAGGACCGACCGTTGTGGCGACGCTTGGGGGAGGCTTATGTTCAGCAATGGATGTTTTTCGGCTGAGATAATGATGATAATAACTACCATACATATGACAACTAATAAACATACTTATATTATACGGAAATGATTATAGTTAAACTACACCCAGACGCAAAATAAATGATTGTGCTCATCACGCAAACTTCGGTCTTCGGTGGGAATTGAATTCACGACCTCCGGCATAGCAATTATGAACACAACCAACAGGCTGGCCAAGTTGAAGACACTATTCAAATATCTTTAGACAAAGAAATCGAGAAAGAATTGACCAAATGATTGAACTATATCTAGGGTGTATCAGACATTGACGCACAAACCAATACCATGGATCCTGCAGTAAATAATTCTGGACACCTAGTAGTGGAATTTCCGTCGGCTATTTTCAAACTTTTTTTTTATTTGTACTTTTTAGAGTTCCATACCTCAAAAGGAAATAACGGAACCCTTATAGGATCACTTTGTTGTCCGTCTATCTGTCAAGACCCTTTATCTACCGAATGCGAAGATAGATAAATATAAGATATCGAATTGAAATTAAAACCATATACTCAGATCTGCAGTCTCTTGAAGCTGAGCATGAGCAAAAATCAAACTTTTAAGTTTACGAAAAAAAAAGATACGGTCGTTTATGTTGCAAAACATATTATACATAATTTTAACTCCGTTGACCTACAATGCAAAAAATTAGCATAAAACAGCAGGTCTTATGGCAAAAATATAGGCAAACTGAAAATTTTTAGTTACGTCACGTAACTGTTTTTATAGGTTAGTTGGTACGGAACTCTCAATGCGCGAGTCCGACTCCCACTTGCCCAGTTTTTTCATTTAACCTATCACATACCCGCAAAACGAGACACAATAGTAAAACAATAGCAGCTCGGTCTCATAGGACCGGTCGGGGATTCATGAAACAGTATAAGATCATGATTTAATAAATTCCACCACTGGGACGTTAGACTACCTTTTTGGCCTAGTGGTCACAAAAGTGACTGCTGAACGTAGGATCCTAGGTTGGATTTCTGGGTCGGTCAAAAAGTGCAATAGGGTTTTTTCATTAGGAATTACTCTTTAGCTTCGGACAGCACGTAAAGCCGTTGGCTTTTCGCCTGATCTCTCTCCGGTCGTGTCGGATTGCCGTCCCATCGGACTTTGAGAATAAAGGAACAGAGGTTAAACATGTGCACATACACACATTCATACACTTGTGCACTAAAATATCTCATGCGTACTTGGCTCATCTCTCTTGAGATTGGCCACCGTGATCGAAACCGGGCTGGGAGGATAATTTATTTTCATTATGAAGTATATTTACGTAAATATTTTTGTTATATCCACATCTGGCCAAATGGGCTGCCTCGACCCATCCTGCACAACCATCTGTACTTTTCAGGATCTATGCGAGGCAAACGATAGAGCCGTACAGGTTGCTAAATACTGGTCAGAAAAATTTTAGTTAAAGACATCGACACGATAAGAAGAAGAAAACATGTTTTGCTATTGATGACCCTGGGTATGCTGAAACACGTGTCACGAGACCATAGAAAAATAACAATAAAAAATAATCTAGAGATCAGTCACTAGACGATTGCAATATTGGCAGTAGTATCATCAGCTTTCATGTTTGAACTAATTGATTGATTACATTAGTGTAGGTATGTAGTTTATTAATTTGATAACATATCGGATGTGTCAGATATTGACGTGTAAAAGAATATCATGTGGATCCATAGTGTTCGTTTGTGCACCTATGATTCTGGACCCCCAGTGGTGGAACTTGTCGTTGGTTTTTTCCTAATTTTTTCAACAAAAATTTGATTAAAAAAAAAATTCAACTGTTCACAATCGTTATTCTAATCAACCACAACGACATTTTGAAAAAAAATATTGTAGTTAATTTTTTTATTAAAAATAATTAATTAAAAAATAAATAAAATAGAAAAAAATGGTGTAGATAAAATCGTTCTTATAATCAATCTGTACGACATTTTACATAAATAAGTAGTTTAATTTTCTTTCGAAATTTCTTTTTTTTTTATTAAGAAAATGCCGACGAATAATTCAATCACCGGGGGGTCCAGTATCATGTACTGGATGCATGGTATTCGTTTGTGCGTCGACGTCTGACACACCCTGTATATGTGAAACTGACAATGATGACGTGAATTTTTTTTACGACACATGGTGTTTCTTGCCAGTTCTTCTCCATAGAACGACCATTAGCTATGTCCACACTGTGCCCTTTCATCTTCAACTTTCGTCTTCATCTTTCTATTCAACTTGCTTTAGGTGCTTTCAACAATTGAATGCGTCAACGCCAATATTGTCATTTAGTTCAGTCGTAGTTTGTCAGCTTGTGGAAACATGTGTTACGACTACGTTTTACTTAGTGGAATATGTGCTGCTTACTTGGTCATAAGAAATTCCAGAAAAAAAAGAATCAAGCGCTACACTTTTAACTGTCATTGCACATGCGTCAAAGGCATGCCCGACTTGCGCTGTTAACTGCGCTATGACGCGCCCTTGTTGAACAAAAAAAGGCACAGTGTGGACATAGCTATTTGGAACCGTGCACTAGCTTCTGACTTTTTTAATCTAGGTCGATGTGAAATAAAAACATTTTGATTTTTTTTTAATTTGTGAAGGACATGGTCAAACAACTGGGTTTTTAAAACAGATTAGCAAACATGAAGATAAGCTTGTAAAATAAGGAAATTATATTTCTACGTGTACTAACCCAGTTTTGCCGTACATATCGGAATGATTACAAATGCCTGAAAAATAAAAATGACAATTCTATACAACGTGTAGCATTAAATGCGCAAAACCTGAAATTAGTTTGATCAGAATAATGTGCAGAATCATTAAATCACTTTTTAATATAGGCCACATTTTTCAAACAATCTTCATTAAAAATTTTGTTCTGCCTATTTATTAAAAAATCAAGGCTACACATGCATAAACCTGCGTCAATAGGTAAACAAACACAAATGATTGTCGTCCAATTTAGATTTCTCATAAACGGGATAATAATCATATTTATTTCGGTCCGATCGTGTGTGGAGTACTGCAGCCACATAGGTATGGGCTGGAGCTGCAAAATGCCACCTGGCAGCTTTGGACTCAGTGGAAAGGCGTGCGAAGAGGCTAATTGGGGATCCAGATTTGATTAAATCCAATCTACAAAGGCTTCAGCACAAGCACAGGGTAGCCAGCCTTTCGGTTTTTTACAGGATGCATTTCGGAGAGTGTGCGCAGGAATTGCATGAACTGATTCCGCCATCCCCGTTCTACCATCGGACAAACCGTCGTACGGCGAGTATCCACCCTTACGTTGTTCAAACCTCTACGGTCCGGACTGAGCGTTTAGCCTCGTCGTTTATAGCGCGTAGGTACATCGAGGGACTGGAACAATTTGCCTACTACGGCTGGCGATTATTATTTGGGTGTCTTCAAGACTAGAGTGGCTTTTAATAAACTAGTGCAACTCACTATCGACGATTGCATCACTGCTTACCATCAGGTGGGATCGCAGTCAAGCACTGGTTTATAACAAAAAAAAAACAGAATAAAATCATACCAAAAGGTAGAAAACCGAAAGCAGAAAACATATCCGGAACTTCATTTTTTAGCACAATTCTAAAAAACTATTTTAAATTAAACGTCATCCTGACGATTTTCCTTTAGAAAAGGCGTCGTTATCGTCGGATTTTATGACTGTAGTATTATTCGTTCCCAATAATATTTATGGAAATCGACTGACAAATAAATCAAAAGTTTACGTTTGTAATAATAACAATATTTTACTGTGATGTGTAATCTGAAGTAATGTTAAGCTACCTCAGTTTAAACTACTCACGTATCGCTACAGTACACTCAGTAGTACTGTAGCGACATCTAAGTCGTCACGTAAGAACTACGAAATCCGCCTGTGTACATCATCTATCCTATTTTTATTTATGTAAAATGTTAGAGTACTTATACTAAACAAGAATAAATCCTGCGTCGTGCAATTAAAGTTCTTCGTGAGATTTAAACATACGTATTATTATAGAATAGCTCGAAATCTATTGGGCAACAGACATAATACCTTCCCTATCAATGAAGGTTTACGGGACTTCACAATCTGTTCCGCATACCTCCAAATAATTATTATTTTTCTATTTTCTTATATTTAATTAATGTATAATCTTTAATCTTTTATTTTGACGTGACAACGTCTTAAATTAGGTTGCGGCTGGGAGTCACTTATGAAAAAGTGTAACGCTCGGTAACGTTACGATGAGTCACCGAACGAGAGAGAGGCCCGCCGAATGCCTTGCGTCTCTCTCCCACTCAACTATGATCGGTCTGCCGCGCGCGCAGCACTAGAGAATTAGGCGCATTGAATCGGCACATGCTTGTGTCTCTGTCTTTGTCTTTCTCGAACGTTCTTGGCGTTGGAAAAACAAGAAAGCGTCATAATACAAGTTCACACGTGTGGTTAAAGTATCGTCAGCTGTGTCTGTAGTGAAAATGTGGAGTGCTTAGATTCGTCATTTACAACAACTACAACAATAAAGGTAAATAATTGTACACTGATATTTCATTATCGTAAACTATGATTGATTGATTAATTGTTAGATTGACACAAAAGTTGAGAAACTGAGTTTATAGGTTATGTCATACTATTGATAAATGTTGATAGTGTTAAGTAAATTATTAAAATATTCTACCGAGAAAAAGACGTTGTCACGTAAAATCTTCGCCCGTAAAAACGACTTTACAGGCAACCATTTTTTTATTCCAATTTATAGCAATGATGCATTATAATGTTGATTTGTAATTGTATGTATATAATTAATATTTAGGTAAATGCTGTGCACATTTGTTAATGACATGATGACATGATTAATATCTATATCCATGTTTGTTTTGCATTTTGATGTCGCTTAAATAAATATCATGATGATAAGGGTTTTGACAGGTGCCTAGAACTGACGACTCAGTGCTGCCACCTAGTGAACGTCATTTCAGAAACTTTAATTTATGAATCCCCGACCGGTCTCATTGGACCGCGCTGTTATTGTTTTACTATTGTGTCTCGTTTCGCGGGTATTGATAGGTTAAACAACTCAAAACTATTTAACCAATCACATACCTGCGAAACGAGACACAATAGTAAGACAATAACAGCACTGTCTCATGCGTCCGGTCAGGGATACATGAATCAGCCCTTTCACACATTCCTGCTCTTTAATTCTTCATTCACTTGTCATGATACTTAAGGTTTGTTTTCTTCTTCCCCAGCATCACGATCATCACGATCATCATGATCATCACGACCACGGCAACGGGAACCACGACCACGGAGACCATCACCACCACGAGCCGGGCATGCCCTTCGACTTCTCCTACCAGGTCAGTACCAGCCAGGCGAACTCAGGTATTTTTTGGTTGGGGTTGGAAATCCTGATGGGAGGCGCTCGTGGCTAGATAATAACAGCCGCACAGGTCGATCTTCAAGGTTAAGAAACGCTTGCCAAGGTTGGTCTGTGGATGGGTAACCATCTTAACATAACGAGTTTCCTCCGTGCCTCGGAAAGCACGTTAAGCCGTGGCTGCCATTTGTAGATCTTTGGCAGTCGTTACGGATAGTCAAAAGCCCGTAACCCGACTCCAGTCTTTGCCATGAAGTACCGTGTTACCCCAGTTAATGGGTTGTGGAGGTCTGGTAGACAGCCGCTCCTCGTAAAATACTGGTATTCAGCTAAATCCGGCTTGACTGGAAGCCGACCCCAATATAGTTGGGAAAAGGCTAGCAGATGATGATTTATATAAGTAAAATTGTACTTTTGATTTTATGGTTTTTGGGGGGCTCAGATTGACCTCTGCAAAGATAATCTGACTGAATGGGCATGACACGCATATCCTGTCACATGGGTCACGACATGCATATCCTGTGAAGGGGCTCCAGTACCAATGCGTCACCCTCTTTCCTACCCAGCATGCAAAACTACCTGCACCTTGCACGATTTATACGAAGCCAGGATGAAATGTTTTTATGGAGAAATTCACTTTCACGCGGTCGATGCCACTGGGAGAAGCCTATTTTAATAAATATAAAACGTGACTGGGTAATTTTTCCCCTTTATATAGCATAGCCCTATAATGTACCCAATGCTGGGACTTAGGCCTCCTCTCTATGAGAGGGAATGGGCCGTAATCCAAACACGCGGGCCCAGTGCGGCTTGGTGATCATTTGTAGTAGATGTAGCTACATACGTCATATGTCACAGTTTCCTTACGATGTTTTCCTTCACAGTATTGAGAACAGTGGTGGTTGGCAGGGATGTGTTCCCCTTAATTCGTCACAGTTAATTCTTCTTTTGCCCACCAGGTGGCCGAAGATGGCAACGACTACAGTCACAACGCGATATCCGACGGTGATATCACGAGAGGAGAGTACCGAGTAGCCTTGCCCGATGGTCGCACGCAGATTGTCAAGTACACCGCTGACTGGAAGAACGGATTCAATGCAGAGGTAAGTTTGTTGGTAGTCCCGCTACTCGATAACAGATGGTGCTATTTTAAAATATTTCTGACGACAATTTTCATAGTTTTTTTTTAGAGCAGTAAAGTCATTTCTTGGGCCTTGTCACGATAACTTTGAAAGGACTTTAGAAAAAATCTTTGATTTTTATCTCATTGCTTCCAGGTCCAGCTCAAAAAGTTAATCCTAAAATGCCATCTTTGTGTAAGTCTTGTTTTCAAAGATTCCCCTAACATATTACGTAAAACTTTTATTCCAGGTGACTTACGAAGGCGAGGCCAGGTACCCTGACGCGCCCGCTGGAGGCTACGGCAGCGGTGCTCCTTCAACCAACGGCTACGGAGGCGGTTCATCCGGCAACGGATACAACAGCGGCTCAGGCAGCGGCGGCGGCGGCCAGGCCTACGTGCCCCCGAGCCAAGGAGGCGGCTACCAGTACTAAATAACACCCCCAACGACTGCGCACGTATACAATGAACTGAAGTTGTATTTCATGCTAGAATTACGCGAAAACTTTTAGTCGATTAGTAATAAATTGAGAGCTCCCCTCTAGATCTGTCAATGTAACAGTAACAGGTGTGACAGCTGCCATTTAAGTGCATAGAGGAAACATACATAACAAGTTCGGATCACAAGACAAAATATTAAAAAAAAAAAGGTTTATTTAAGTACAGTTTCGATTCTATTGATAACTTTTATTATTTAACCAATCTTCTGAGCCTTTCCCAACTATATTAGGGTCAGTTGCAGTTTAACCGGATACAACTAAGTACCAAATAGACAACTAAAATTAGTATTAAAAAAGGACATGACATATAAAACGATTCGCGTAATATTAGTGTGAAATACTTTAAGTGTAACAAACACGTTTGTTAATAAATTGCCCTTGTAACTGCTAACATTCTTTGTAAGAGACAAGATTTGAAACAAACTGTTTTGACCACAACTGGCATGCCTACCACCATCAATAAGTCGACTAAACACTCTGATTCAAATCTTGTACGTTGTAAAGAATCTTTAGCAGAATAATTGTTTTTAATATAATACCTATAGTTTAAGTTAGTATTATATTAACATAGTTACCGAAATATAGTTACCAATTGTTATAAAAATATTATATAAATGTACTTCGCTAGCTAGATAAATCAATACTGAACTGGGCTGATAGAACACCCCTATTTCCTCCTTTTTCTACAAACTATGTCATAACTTATTATGGAAAGATCTAGAAATAGTACAGAATACACATTCTGCGAGTACATAATTATATATATAAATGGTACACAACCTATATCTGTATACATATAGCCTTTTTTAGTGTAAAATAGATTAATACAAATTATTATATTCATTTACTTATTAAAAAGAAAGCTAGAAACCATATTGTGATGCTGAAAAATACAAAACTGCTTGTAATAGTTTTTAATTTATAATACTCATTACACTGCCGTATTTTGTATATTTATTGTATAGAATAGAGGAGTAAATTGACAAATCTTTGTTAAAAATATGATGTGTCCTTTTGTACCTTATTTTTTTATAAAAATAAATATAAGCTACAGTTATAAAAGCTGCTTTTTTTATTATTTCCTTTCAAACAAATACTGTGCTTTAGTTTTATCGTTAACATTAAATTATTACTAATATTTTATACCTTGTTTCTCATTTCTCAACATTAGTTAATACACAGGTTACTAAAAATCAATTGTAATATACTAAAATTACCAACATTATGTATAGACAAATAGTTGTAGGCCAAAGACATTAAAATAATATTTTAAAAAAAAAATCATCCGCCAAAAGTTATTACCTACAGTTCGTCCGCTATAAGTTGGCGAGTGTGAAGTTAGGCTCTGCGAATTTTGGCGCTTGAAATATCGTACAAAAATAAAGGTTTTAAAAAAATAAAATGCCAATAACTGTTTTTAACAGCAATAACAACTGCAAATTACATGCAAATGGAATGCTGCCAATGGAATTTCATGTTCGGAGTCACTGAAAATGTTACAGAAGGCTTACGGTGAATCGACTTTATCAAAAACTCTTGCTTATGAGTGGTTCAAAGCGTTCAAAAGCGGTCGAGATCTGATATCTGTATCTCACGAGTCGATCCGTACCATTTTAACTAATCATTTGGGTATGAAGCATGTTGCTGCTCGGCTAGTCCCAAAAGATCTGAACTTTCTCCAAAAACTCAATCGCATGAAAGTCGCTGAGGACATGCTAAAACGAGTCAGTTCGGACCCAACATTCATGAAACGCATTGTTACTGGTGACGAGACGTGGGTTTACGAGTTTGACATGCAAACTAGTCAACAAACTTCGGAGTGGCGCCTTCCAACTGAACCGAAACCGAAAAAACCACGCCAAAGTCGATCAAAAGTCAAAGTCATGTTGACTGTTGTTGTTGTTGAAATTCGACGAAAAAGGCCAGATATGTGGAAAGAAAATTCTTGGATAAAATAAATTTGGATGAATAACAGACATTTTGTGTATTATTGATCTTTTCCCGGTACTTTCTTGACAGAGTAGTACATATTGGTACCAAACAGCTTTCTAGCGCTAATGGTCACAGAGATTAAGCGAGGACGGACGGACGGCCGGACAGACATGGCGAAACTATAAGGGTTCCGTTTTCGCAATTTGGCTACGGAAGCCTAAAAAAGAAGCGGCAGATGGCGTTACTAAGATTTTTTAACACAGTTGCTCGTAAAGCTGATGTAATTCCACCGGTTTTAAATATGTAAAGCGGGTCATAAAAAACGCGTGTGTTATGTAAAGCAAATAGTTAAGTTATAGTCCATACAAATTCCATAACAGCATTATTTACCATTTCGCGCGCGGCGATTAGTTCGAAATTTGAATAGCCTCATCATTTTATCATTTGTCATGTTTTATCATTTTTTGTAATGTTTTGTTTCACTTTTTCTCACTTTTTGTTACTTTTTGTCACTTTTTGTCACTTTTTGTCACTTTTTGTCACTTTTTGTCACTTTTTGTCCCATTTGTCATTTTTGTCATTTTTGACACTTTTTGTCATTTTTGTGATTTGTTGTTATTTTCTGTCATATTTGTCATTTTTTGTCACTTTGTCATTTTTTGTTACTTTTTGTCATTTTTTGTCACTTTTTGTAGGTTTTTGTTAACTTTTGTGATTTTTTGTCATATTTTGTCACTTTTTGTCACTCTTTGTCACTTTTTGTCACTTTTTGTCACTTTTTGTCACTTTTTGTCACTTTTTGTCACTTTTTGTCACTTTTTGTCACTTTTTGTCACTTTTTGTCACTTTTTGTCACTTTTTGTAATTTTTTGTCATTTTTGTCTCTTTTTGTGATTTATGGTCATTTCAGTAATTTTTTGTCACTTTATGTGATTTATTGTCATTTCAGTCGTTTTTGGCACTTTTTGTCATTTGTTGTGATTTTCTGTCACTTTTCGTCATTTTGTCTCTTTTTGTGATTTATTGTCATTTCAGTCATTTTTGTCACTTTTTGTGATTTCTTGACAACTTTTTTGTCACCTTTTGTCACTTTTTGTCAGTTTTTGTCATTTTTTGTCATTTTGGTCACTTTTTGTAATTTATAGTCATTTCAGTCATTTTTTGTCACTTTTTGTAATTTTTGTCACTTTTTGTGATTTATTGTCATTTCAGTCCTTTTTTGTCACTTTTTGTTACTTTTTGTCATTTTTTGTCACTTTTTGTCATTTTTTGTAACTTTTTGTCATTTTTCGTCATTTTTGTCACTTTTTGTCATTTTTTGTGATTTGTTGTGATTTTCTGTCATTTTTTTGTCATTTTTTGTCACTCTTTGTCATTTCAGTCATTTTTAGTCATTTTCGTCATTTTTTGTAATTTTTGTCATTTTACCAAACAATATTTGCGTTCGATTTCTTTGGCGCTAAACACTAAGATGTTCCTCACACAATAAGTGCGCAGCAATTTTTAAAATGAAAATGTTTTTAAATGTTTTTTTTTCTGTTTCCTCGCAAATGTGTTAAAAAACGTCGTACGATATACGTGCGTATTGGTTATAACATGCTCGGCTCAGTTACGCCCTCGCCTTCGGCTCGGGCTGAAATTCCGCCTCGCATGTTATAACCATCTTTACGCACTAATATCGTAATGTACTATAGGCTGACAGTTTTCCTTAGACATTTCTTCTGATAGCCGCTCTATTGTATCTCATCTCTAAAGGTACCTAGCCTTTCGAACCGAGCGTCTGTAGCGTCAGTGTGGCGCGGCGTGACGCCGCGACTGTAACGCCACGACAGAGCGACAGATAGATGTTCTATGCAAATGTATGAAATTCTAGGGAACGACTTTCGAACCCAGCGACACTAACGCGGCGTCAATGACGTCACTGTGACGCTGTAACCACTTTGGGTGACTCTAAGGGCGCTTTCAATTTATGCGTTTGTGAACGGCCTGCTACGGTGCCGAAGTGGTGCGTTAGTCGTCTCATATAATTGTAAAAACTAAGTCTTTTTCGCATTGCCATTTAAGTTTAGCGATTCTTCGGGTAGAGGAGATAGGGAAATTAATAAAAGAATGTTTTAAAAATATTATAATTATTTTTCATCGTCAATATAATTACTTGGGGGTTTAGGTACGTTGGGTGCTCGATAGTTTTTGAGGTTATTATTACATTTTCCTGCTTCTTTGGGACCTGAAATATATTAAAATAAATAACGAGTGAAAAATTCATGCGAGTTTATTTGGAAAAGATTAAAGGTTTAATTTTAACAAAGTTCAAAACGTCGCGTGTGCACTTCACCGAAAATGGAAGAATAGCATTGTTTTTCTTCGCCCTAATTTGAGCAGGCTAAGGTATTAAACCATACCGCCTCGACCTCTGTAGTAAATATCTTTTTTTGTTACATTTGAATACGGGTGCAGTATTTATTAACAAAAGTATTGAATCAGCTTTCTTGGAAAGTTTCGCTAACTAAATAAAATTATCAGCTCTATTTTACAGAGATCGCGCCTGTTTCGATGATTCCACATATTGTGCAGTTGCGCAAATACTTGAGATACAAGTATATCCACTAAGAATCAGCTAAAACAGCCACTGAACTTCTGTCGAAGAAATCACGACGAAAAACCCCGAGATTTGTCAATAAAATTACCATAAGTAGATACCTACTTGTAAAATTACAACGGTTATCACGCCTTAAGCACCTAAAAATCTTTTTACATATTTTTTTTTTGACAAATCCCTAGAGAAACTGTCAAACTTATTTTCACTGCACATAACCGGTTAATAATAAAGTGTTCGTACCTTTCGAATGATTTGTGCCATCTTCTTGCTCTGAAAATTTTAATATAGATTTATGACTTATGTATTAATTTAGTACATGGAGGACTTACAGCTATTAAAAACACAAAAAGGAAACGCCATATATTACATAAACTAAACACACTCACACACATAACATACATATTGCACACACACATTTGCATTGCATGGAGATTTTATATTTGATTGTTTTTAAACCTATGAGTATATTGCATAGACTATGGTTTATGATAAACCTATACAGGTAGCTATCGCCATATCAACTGTAAGCCGCCTCAGGCTGCAGGGGCCCCGGTTTGGAAACAGAAAATTACTACACAAAAACCATCAAATTCTTAGTAATGAGAGGCTCTCAGTCTCAGACTATTGGCCTGACAATTTGCCAAATCGTAAGGTGCTATAGTTCGTCTAATGAAAGCTGCAGATAAGAGAAAAAGAGGTTCAATCCAAAAAAAATGTTTGTGGTATTACTAACTAGTAGAAGAATTATGTCTTGACATTTCATATTTTTTTTATTTCCTAGAATTGTGGCTGAATAATTTCGTGCCTCGGAAAGCACGTTAAGCCGTTGGTCCCGGCTGTCATTTGGAGATCTTTAGCAGTCGTTACGGATGGTCAGAAGCCAGTAAATCTGACTCCAGTCTTGCCATGAAGTACCGTGTTACCCCAGTTAATGGGTTGTGGAGGTCTGGTAGGCAACCGATCCTCGTAAAATACTGGTATTCAGCTAAATCCGGCTTGACTGGAAGCCGACCCCAATATAGTTGGGAAAAGGCTAGGCAGATGATGATGTGGCTGAATAATGTGACCAATTAAAAAAGAAACTCCAGGTCACGCTTTCATTAGACGCACTTGATTTGAGTTTATTTCGTAATAAAAACAATATAAAAGGGATATTGTTTTTATTACGAAATACCTAAATTCTACTACCACTGGGCTTTACCCAATCAGATTATAAGAAGGGCCCCATTTTTTATACGAGACCCCTTAAGTATTGGCTACGCGGCTACGCCACTGAACCTATACAGGGTGTGTCAGACATCGACGCACAAACGAATACCATGAGTCCAGTACATGATTCTATACGCCCCGGTGATGAAATTTTTCGTCGGCAATTTTTTGACAATTTTTTTTAATTTAAATTGTATAAAATCGAATTTTGGAAAATCTTTTGGTGCTCGCTTACGTCATAAAAGGATAACCTTGTGCTATAATTCACGTTCCTAGTTCTAGTAGGTTTGACAGTGCGTTGTCAGTTTCTCCTTTTATATGCATACTGGCTGAAACCCGCGGTTTCACCCACATTTTTGGTTACTGCTCCGCTCCTATTAGTCCACGCGTGATGTTATATAGCTTATAACCTTCCTGAATAAATGGGCGATCTAACAATGAAAGAATTTTTCAGATCGGACCAGTAAATCTTGAGATTAGCGCGTTCAAACAAACAAACAAACTCTTCCGCTTAAAAATATTAGTATAGATTAGATAACTTACCGCTGCTTGCTATAAAAACAATAAATACAATGTTTAAAAATAAACAAGTTGATTTTTGGAGCGATATTTTAGTAAAAAATCTAAAATAATAATATAATTGTCAAAAACTTACTCGGCACATAACCTGGGTCCACTGAAAATAAAAAAAAAAACAAATATAAAGAATACAAATCGTTGTAAATTATTATTATTCTAAATTATCTTTTAAAAAATTCTTTACTGTCACTTGAACAGTCGCTCTAGCGGTTAAACGATTTTGACTTTTACTAAGTTGGTGGCATGATAAATGGCGGCTGCAGTAAATATGTAGTTCGTATTGTAATTTTTTTGCTTTTAATGTCATCCTTATACCTACAGAATAGGAGTTAAAACCGGTTGAAATCGGACAGCAAAAAAGTTTGTTTAAATGTGTAATCTTAACGCAAATGGAGTATAGGTACTTACATTTTGGTAAAGGCTTTGCAGTCGTACATCTTGGCACTCTCTTAGTTTTCGGTGCTTCAGTATGTGGGCCCCCGTTTTCACAGTTATTCGGCCTACCCGGTAAAGCGGTGGGATATACAGGTGTTTTTGGGAGCGGTAATGGATGGTTAGGTCCACATGTCGGGTCGTACGGACGAGAGATGGGATGTACAGGTGCTTTTGGGAGCGGTAATGGATGGTTAGGTCCACATGTCGGGTCGCACGGACGAGAGGTGGGATGTACAGGTGTTTTTGGGAGCAGAAAAGGAAGGGTTATTTTAAGACCATATGTTGGGTCGCACGGACGAGGGGTAGGATGTACAGGTGTTCCTGGGAGAGGATAAGGAAGGTTTATTTTAGGAACATAAGTCGGGTCGCAAGGTACAGCGGTGGCATTAACAGGTATTTTTGGGGCCGGAGAAGGAAAGGTTATTTTAGGATCATATGTCGGGTCGCACGGACGAGGGGTGGGATGTACAGGTGTTCCTGGGAGCGGAAAAGGAAGGTTTATTTTAGGGCCATAGGTCAGGTCGTACGGTACAGCGGTGGGATCTACAGGTATTTCTGGGGCCGAAAAAGGAATGGTTAATTTAGGGACATGTGTCGGGTGGCACGCACAAGGGGTGGATCCTTTTGGTTTTTTTATTGGTTTTTTTGTTGGTATTTTTATTGATTTTTTCTTTGATTTTGGCCTTTTGGGAACTCGTTTTTTGGTTGTTGGCTTTTTCTTTATTGGCCACTGCGTTTTGGGGCTTTTTGTTTTTGCTGGATAGGTATTTTTTGAGCTGTATGTTGGATAATATTTAAAAGTAGGGTGTTTTGGTATCCGTGGTGACCACGGCTTTCCGGGACGACGGGTTTCCCTACTCCTGGAGGTCTCTTCGTCGTCATACGCTGGGTCCTCGAAATGAGGCAATATACGCGGCGTGTACTCGTCGTAAGATACAGTAGTACGGCGGGGGTCCGGGTAGTGTCTGGAAGGGGGATCATTACCATTCTTGTTGTTGTCGTCATAATCTTGTCCTGGCTCCGACCCGTTGTTGTCCTCAGTCGGGGTTTCATCATCATGCCTTTGTGGATCATCACCATACTCGTCTGACACACGATTGCATTCATTGCATCCATAAGAATCATGTGGTTCTTGGTGGTTGTGATCGAAGTGTATGTGAGTTGGTATTGTGGTTGTTGGTATTTTGGTTTTTGTTATTTTGGTTGTTAGTATTTTCGTTATTGGTATTTTGGTTGTTGATATTTTGGTTTTTGTTATTTTGGTTGTTCGTATTTTGGTTGTTGGCTTTTTCTTTATTGGCCACTGCGTTTTGGGGCCTTTTGTTTTTACTGGATCGGTTTTTTTTGAGCTGTATGTTGCATATGGTTTCTTAGTAGGGTGTTTTGGTATCCGTGGTGACCACGGCTTTCGAGGAGGACGGGTTACCCTACTCCTGGGGGTCTCTTCTTCGTCAGGGTTCTCGAAATAAGGCAGCGGACGCGGTGTGTACTTGTCGTAAGTAGTAGTACCCCGGGGGTCCGGGTAGTGTCTGGAAGGGGTAGTGTCCGGGTAGTGTCTGTAGTCATAATCTTGTCCTGACTCTGACCCATAGTTGTCCTCAGGCGGGATCTCATCATCATACCATTGTGGATCATCACCATACTCGTCTGACACATGATTGCATACGTTGCATCCATACCAATCATCTGGATCTTGGTGATTGTGATCGTTGTAATCGAAGTGTAACTCTGCCCTCATCGGTTCTTCATTATTCTCCGCCATTCGGCCTATAATAGATAGGGATATATTATTAATTCTTAAAATTATTTAATGACACATGACATATTGTCTATTAAAAATAGGATATGTCTTACTAACATAGTTTATAAGTTTCTGACATTCTTAAAATTCGAATATGGAATAAATTGATTAAAATTTTATTGACTTTGCACGAATTCGGTGATCCAAATCGTAACACTGGTAGATTTGATGAATCGGGCGATGGACTGGAAGAACTTGCATTGAGAGGCAGAGGGTAAGTAAGTATCGGCTAAGATGATGATGGCCAGACAACCGGATTTTTAAAACAGATTAAAACCGAAATTAACCAATTTTAAAATACGTAAGAACTTCCTTTCATGGGGTTACTGACCTCCCTCGATACCTGAAAATAAAAGAAAATACATAACAAGAAAATAATTATTAAAAATACAAATAGAGAAACGGTAATAAAAAATACTCACTGGTCAATGGCGCGCCATATTCTAAAGATAAAATAATCTTAATTATACGATATAATAACGGACGTCTTTTGGATGAAATGATAACGACGATGATTAAAACATGACAGACACACATACAACAACATATAATATGTTGTTGCATATACGAGTACAACATGACAACTACGAAATCTTGTATCGCCATTTAAAGTTCTCCTCATGATTTGATTTGTTTTTCGAAATCATCGTACAGTCGATATAAGACTTGTCTGGTTGGAGGATCCTCCCTTTTCAACAGAGGTATGTGGAACTTTACACCCTGTTCCGCATACGTCCAAACTGGTGACCCTCGACAACGTACGTCAGCATAGCCTTTATACCCCTTTTTGACAAAAAGGCTTTTTACACTGACTATGTTGAGGACAAAAAGGCTTGTGATTGACCTGCTTCAGTACTCGCTATATTGTTGTCGTTTTTTCTTTTCAATTCAACTTTTAATTTTTATTAATTTGACATTAATGTTTAGGTATTTTTTTTTACAATCTAACTTTGTTGATTTTTTGCATTTTAGAATTAGTTTTTTTTTTCGTTTTTGAATTATGATTTGACATAAATATTTACTTTGTTTATTTATAATTATTTATACATTTACATCTGTAAATTTTATTTTTGTTTTATTATTGTGAATGAAAGGACTATGTAGATTGCTTTTTCCTTTTCTTTTCAGTAATTACTTTAACGTTTAATCTGGCAATTTTAGTTTTTTCTACTGCCTACCCAAATGTCTTTTTCTTGGTATTGTTCGTCAAGTCGTTGAGCTCCTTAGTAGTCCTGAGTTGAGCTTTACGAATACTGACAAATGCTTGCACTGACTGGACAAGTCCACTCAAATTTGCATGGTTCTTTCCTCAAAAGGCCATCTTAGACACTAATCTGCATGGTTCTCGTGTATGTTTGACCATTACAGATTTTGTATGGACTACTAAGATAAAAAGGTAAAAGCAAAAAAAATGTTTTATAAAAATCTACTTGCAAAAAAAAAAATCATAAACTTATTAACAATATGTTCAGTAATATTCACCCATGTCCATTTCTTTGATTTTCATTGCTGAAATTAGAAAAAAATATTTCGTGATATCTCGTGGTAGTAAAACAGGTGAAACATACGAGATATATATCGTAGGACCTCTATGGCCGAAAATGATGGCCTCTAATGAAAGAATTATACTTACCCCCTAGTAAATTTTTATGATGGTAATTATTATTTATCGTACAGTCAAAATTCCCGGGATTAAAGCCTTAATAGGTATATCGTGATAGAGTAATACTAAGGGCCTGTTCCACAATGTTCGAGTAGGCACAACTCACTGAATAAATTAAAAAATGTGACAGAAAAAATGAAATTATCTGCCAAGTAAGATATTGGCGACTTAATCATAGGTGGTGAAATAGGCCCTTAATGATTTTATTTGATTTTCATTTTGATGTACAAATACTGACCCAGTTGTGCATCGTAGTTTACCGTACATGTCGGAATGATTGCAAATGCCTGAAAAATTTAATTGACTATTCTATATTCAGAAATGAAAATCATATCTGACAGTACGCTTGTAATTACTATCTAAAACAGACTAATTATTTAGTTACTACTATACAATGGCGTAAGTAAAATAGTGCCTAGCTACACTTTGATGACTAAACTTTAGGGGTTGTTCCCGTTCGTCCACACTGCGGACGACTGGGAATGATGCGTTCTGTTCGTTCACGTTTCGTAGACTTACTAGGTACCTATGTACTTTTATAGTACATTACGATATTAGTGCGTAATGATGGTTATAACATGCGAGGCGGAATTTCAGCCCGAGCCGAAGGCGAGGGCATAACTGAGCCGAGCATGTTATAACCAATACGCACGTATATCGTACGACGTTTTTTAACACATTTGCGAGGAAACAGAAAAAAAAACATTTAACATCTTAGTGTTTGGCGCCAAAGAAATCGAACGCAAATATTGTTTGGTAAAATGACAAAAATTACAAAAAATGAAGAAAATGACTAAAAATGACAAAGAGTGACAAAAAATGACAAAAAGTGACAAAAAATGACAGAAAATCACAAAAAATGACAAAAATGACAAAAAGTAACAAAAAATGACAAAAAGTGACAAAAAATGACAGAAAATCACAAAAAGTGACAAAAATGACACAAAGTAACAAAAAATGACAAAAAGTGACAAAAAATGACAAAAAGTGACGAAAAATGACAAAAAGTGACATAAAATGACCGAAATGACAATAAATCACAAAAAACGACAAAAAATCACAAACGTTGACAAAAAATCACAAAAAGTGACAAAAAATGAGAAAAAGTGACAAAAAATTACAAATGTCACAAAAAATGACTAAAAACCACAAATAATCACAAAAAATGACAAAAAGTGACAAAAAATTACAAATATCACAAAAAATTACAAAAAGTGACAAAAATTTACATATATCACAAAAAATGACAAAAAATGACAATAAATGACAAAAAATAACAAAAAGTTACAAAAAATTACAAAAAATGCCAAAAAAAGACAAAAAGTGACAAAAAATTACAAGAAATGTCAAAAAGTGACAAAAAGTTACAAGAAATGACAAAAAATTATAAAATGATGAGGCTATTCAAATTTCAAACTAATCGCCGCTTCGTGCGCGGCGATATGGCAAATAATGCTGTTATGGAATTTGTATGGACTATAACTTAACTATTTGCTTTGGTATAACACACGCGTTTTTTATGACCCGCTTTACATACCTAAAACCGGTGGAATTACATCAGCTTTACGAGCAACTGTGTTAAAATAGTACATTACGATATTAGTGCGTAATGATGGTTATAACATGCGAGGCGGAATTTCAGCCCGAGCCGAAGGCGAGGGCGTAACTGAGCCGAGCATGTTATAACCAATACGCACGTATATTGTACGACGTTTTTTAACACATTTGCGAGGAAACAGAAAAAAAAAACAATTTTGTTAATTTTTAATTATTGAAACAGTTAGTGAAATTACAATGATACTGTCTTTGGATATTGACGGCAGCAAGCTGTCGCATGCGGTTCGCGCTTCTGTTAGTATATCCGGTGGAGTTGAAGTAATATATGGCTCTTCTTCATTATTGAAAGTTGTCATATTTATATTTTCACAATACAAGTACAAAGAAAAGAAAATTTGAGAAAATGGCGCGAGGATTATTTTCTGCCATAGCTGCGTGAAAATGTTGGCAAAGACGTTAGAGACCATGCAGCCAAGTTTTTAAATTACCGAATAAACTGTTTTTTTTTTTACTCACTTATTTCATGCAATTTCGTGTTTAAATAAATTATTTAAAACTTTACATATTTAACTAATTAAATCTTTTATCAAATTTGTATTTTCTGTTTATATGCAACCTCATTCATATTTTTTCTAAACCAATATATTTTTTCAAAATGGCGGTCATAGACTAGCTACTCTAGCTATAGCTAGTCTATGACCGCCATTTTTCGCGCATGCGCGCGTTTAAGAAAAGTCATTTTTTTTGCCGCCATATTTAAAAATAAAATGCCGATTTTATAAATATGTCTACAAAAACTATTTATGAGGAAAATGATTTGTGCTGTACGCAAGAAAATCTATGTCATGGGACCACTATACAGTCAAAATAGTTAATTATAACTTTACTGACTGCACATTTACGAACTGTTTCTTTAGATAAACTTTTCGTATACCTACTAAATAAAGTTGATTTTTAATTTGTGTGTCGAATTTTTTTTTTATAAACTGAATCTGTCTGTGAAATCGCTGCCTACTGACTGGCGCCGCGCGGCGATTACTTCGAAATTTGAATTTGCTATTCAAATTTCGAACTAATCGCCGCGCGCGAAATGGCAAATAATGCTGTTATGGAATTTGTATGGACTATAACTTAACTATTTGCTTTGATAACACACGCGTTTTTTATGACCCGCTTTACATATTTAAAACCGGTGGAATTACATCAGCTTTACGAGCAACTGTGTTAAAAAAGTATTTGCCTTACTAAAGTAATAAAGCTAAGTACATAATATTTTAAAAATATGTTTATTATGTAAGGAAAGACTATCATCATATTTACTTTTTATTAACTCTTAGACTAGACGTGAGATGATGGGGTGTGGACGACGGGGTGTGGACGAGCGGGAATGACTCAACTTTAGGTACCTTATTACAGCCATAAAAGAAAAAATTTTCCCCCGACGAAACTCGCATTGCTCTTCGCCACATGAAGAACCGGAAATCGGTCGGGTCTGACAATGTGCCAATCGAAGTGTGGAAGGCCATGGGCTCACATGGTGTGGACCTTCTGACGGATCTATTTAACCGCATCCTGACCACCAAGGAAATGCCGAACCAGTGGCGATCAAGCCTTATTATTCCTATTTATAAAGGCAAAGGTAGCGTACGGGATTGTAGTAACTACCGCGGTATTAAGATCATGTGCCACACCATGAAGCTCTTCGAGCGCATAATTGACACAAGGCTCCGTAGCGAGTGCACTGTCTCTGAGTGTCAATATGGATTTCGGGCGGGCAACAGCACCATGGACGCAGTGTTCGCCTTGCGGACTCTGACTGAGGCTTACAGGGAGAGAAGGAGAGCTCTGCATATGGCCTTTTTAGACCTGCAGAAGGCCTTCGACTGTGTTCCTCGGCAGTGCATCTGGTGGGCACTTCGCTTCAAAGGTGTGCCCGAGGCCTATATTGACATTATCAGAGACATGTATCGCGATTCCGTGTCCTCTGTCCAGACCGCTGTTGGCGAATCCAAAGTCTTTCCAATATCTGTTGGCGTTCACCAAGGATCGGCTCTCAGCCCGTTCTTGTTTAACGTTGTGCTCGATGTAGTTACGGCATGCATCCAAGACCAGCCTCCATGGCTAATGATGTATGCCGATGACATCGCCCTCGTTAGCCAGAACAAAGCCCAACTTGAGCGGAAGGTCAACATTTGGAAGGACACGCTGGAAAACGGCGGTCTGAGACTAAATGTGGCGAAGACTGAGTACATGTCCTGTGGCAGCACGGATTCAAATACCATCCGAATAGGTTCGGACCGGATCACAAGCTCCGATACGTTCAGGTACCTTGGATCCGTGCTGCACGAGTCTGGCAATGTGGACGACGATGTCCAAGCACGTATAGGCGCGGCTTGGTCGAAATGGCGAGAGGTAACGGGCGTTGTATGCGACCGCAAAATGCCTCCGAAGCTTAAGGGACAGATATATAAATGCATCATACGTCCTGTCCTCCTGTACGGCGGCGAGTGTTGGCCAGCACTGGGCAGACACACCCAGGAGCTTCGCGTCACGGAGATGAAGATGCTGAGGTGGATGAGCGGCGTAACGCGATCCGATCGCATACGCAACTCATTCATCCGAGGTAGTCTTGGTGTCCGTGACGTGGGGGAAAAACTGCAAGAGTGTCGTCTGCGATGGTATGGCCACATCATGCGCCGCCCTATGGAGTACGTTGGCCGGAGATGCATGAATATGGCTGTCCTTGGCGGTAGGTCGCGTGGTCGCCCTCGCAAGCGCTGGCTGGACGTCGTCAAGTCCGACATGAGAGCCAATGGCCTTACTGTCAAGGATGTAGAAGATCGGGCAAAGTGGAGCAAGCTAAGCCGGAAGGCGGACCCTGGCAAAAGCCGGGACTAACGCCTAGTAGAAGAAGAAGATTACAGCCATAAAAGAACAGACGCAAGAGCTGAAGAAAATGCAATTGCCCACAATGTTTTTCAACACACTTTCTCGAGAATAATAAGAACAGTAGTAACTAATTATTGTAAGAAATGGCTCGCGGATCCTTATTTATAAGTGTTCAAATAAATATGTTCATAAATACATACTCTTTTCGCCTCTGTAGTCGACTAAAAAAGATAGACGACACGACATTCTAGTAAGAGCTAGCTAGAATGTAGAAAAACACCTGTAACCTATAGAAAAATACAAAATAAAATCATACCAAAAGGTAAGAAATCGAAAGCTGAAAACATATCCGGAACTCCATTTCTTAGCACAATTCTAAAAAAACTATTTCAAATTAAACATCATCCTGACGATTTTCCTTTAGAAAAGGCGTCGTTATCGTCGGATTTTATGACTGAAGTATTATTCGTTCCCAATAATATTTAAGGAAATCGACTGACAAATAAATCAAAAGTTTACGTTTGTGATAATAGTATTTTGCATTGATGTGTAGAAGTGTTAAGATACCTCAGTTTAAAGGCGCGGCCCCACCGCGGCGCATGCTGTGCACGGGCACGCGGTGCATTTTAGCTGCGTGTATTAATTTGTTTAACAACGTGGGTCAGCGTTTCCACTGGAGTACACGAATATAACCCACGACTATGTATAACGTGGCTCGGCGCACAGAGAGGCTACGCACGTGCCACTGCAAAACTGCGCTGCGATAAGCGAACTGTCACATAGTCAGGGGTCATATTCGTGTACTCCAGTGGAAACGTAGACCCACGTCGACAGCGTTGAGCTATGTAACGTAACCGTCTATTCGAGCAAGCCACGCATGTATCAATGACGTCAATTCATGCGTAGCCTCTCCGTGGGTTGCAGTGGACACAACCACATACATTTTCTTCCAAAGCGAAGCTTAATACACGTGCGTAGCCTCTCCGTGCACCGCGGTGGGCCCGCGCCTTAAACTACACACGACGTGTTGCTACAGTACACTCAGTAGTACTGTAGCGACATCTAAGGCGTCACGTGAGAACTAAGAAATCCGTCTGTGTACATCACCTATCTTATTTTTGTGTACAATAAAGAATAAGAAATATGAATAAATCCTGTGTCGTGAAATAAATGTTCTATGTGTGGCCACATTATGTGTTATGCCCAGAGCTAGGCAAAGTTGTAAATTGGGTTAAAACTCGACGATTGTCCTTAAAACCTTTTTCTCTGTTGCATTTATAGAAAATAGGTGTATATGTAGGAGTGGGGGCCAGAGAAAGTGGGCCGTAAATAAATTCGTATTTCGGCCGCCAATCATATTTTAATTAACGAACGAATTTTGTGTTGAATTTTATCTACCCTTTTCTCCTTTATAAAATCAGGCGCCATAATTCTTCTTTTGCCCACCAGGTGGCCGAAGATGGCAACGACTACAGTCACAACGCGATATCCGACGGTGATATCACGAGAGGAGAGTACCCGCAAGTACACCGCTGATTGGAAGAACGGATTCAATGCAGAGGTAAATTTATAGTTCCGCTACCCGATAGTAGACGGCGCTGTTTTAAAATATTTTAGAACTCGATAGTCATAGCTTTTTTTAAGGCAGAAAATTAATTCCTGGGGCCACAATGTCACGATAACTTTGAAAAGGCTTTAGAAAAAGTAGTTTTTTTTATCTCATTTAGCTTTCAGTTCATAGAGATGTTCCTAAAATGCCATATTTGTGTAAGTAGGCAGTTTTGTTTTCGAAGGTTGAACTTTTTACGTAAAACTTTTATTCCAGGTGACTTACGAAGGCGACCCCAGGTACCCTGACGCGCCCGCTGCTAGAATTCCGCGAAACATAAAAATAGTCGATTAGTAATATATTGAGAGCTCTAGATCTGTCAATGTGACAGTAACAGGCGTGACCGGCGTGACAGCTGACATTTCAGTACACAGAGGAAAAATTATTGGGATCAAAACAGTCGACTAAACAGTCTGGATTCAAATCTTGTACGTTGTAAAGAATCTTTACTAGAATAATTGTTTTTAATATAATACCTATAGTTAAAGTTATATAAATACCTGTAATAAAAATGCAATATTATATACCTGTACTTATTAAAAAAGAAAGCTAGAAACCATATTGTGATGCTGAAAAATACAAAATTGCTTGTAATAGTTTTTAATTTATAATACTCATTACACTGCCGTATTTTGTATATTTGTTGTATAGGATAGAGGAGTAAATTGACAAATCTTTGTTAAAAATATGATGTGTCCTTTTGTACAGTACGGCCGTTATAAGTTGATGAGTCTGAAGTTAGGCTCTGCGAATTTTGGCGCTTGAAATCTCGTACAAAAATAAAGATTAAAAAAAATGCAATTTTTAACAGCAATAACAACTGCAATTGTAGTTATTATGTATAACCTTTATTTTTGTACGAGATTTCAAGCGTCAAAACTTGCAGAGCTTAACTTCAGACTCGCCAACTTAAAACGGCTGTACTGTACCTTATTTTTTTATAAAAACAAATATAAGCTACAGTTACAAAAGCTGCTTTTTTATTATTTTTTTTCATAGGTTACTCAAAATTAATTATATACAAAAACTCTATACAATTATCAACATTATGTATAAATGTTATCTTTTATGTTTTCACAATTCTATGTGCTGTTTTATTTAAATATAAATAAAAATAATAATAAAATACTGACATCTAGCTGCCTATATCATCAAATTACATTGTAATACTATTTTCTACCAGTCAATATTTTGATGATGTAGAGACAAATACAGTTTGTAAATTAAACATTAATAGAAAAAAGTAAAGCACATGGCCAGAAAGTGGTTCCTTAACCTCTGGCTATGTGTTTTACCTTTGAAATACTGTAGGTAAGTTATTATTTAGCAATTATTATGGTAAGGGCCTATTTCACCACCTATGATTAAGTTTCGAGTATCTTACTTGACAGATAATTTCATACAAATTCTGTCAAATTTTTGAATTTATTCAGTGAGTAGTGCCTACTCGGACATTGTGAAACAGGCCCTATGTCTATTTAACTTGAACAAAAAGAAGGTTCTAAACTTTTGTCCATATTGTACTTTTCCCAGGTGAAATGAATAGCTCATCTGATATTAACTGGAGAACTGTAAATTTTGGGCATTTATAGTTTTACAGTTACATGAGGTAACTATGTCACATAGTCCTGAGGCATAGTCAAAATATGTAATGAAGCCATTATGTGGGAATCCTCATAACTTTCGCATCATTTATCAATCTAATAACCTGCAACTCAGTTTGCTCGTTTTCAAGTTTCAAAATATAATTTTCAGCACCATGCACATGCTTCAAGTGAGAGTTCAAATCTTTTTTCAGGCTGAACTTTTTATCACAGACAACACAACATTCAATCTTCTCCATATGCTTTCTCTTCATATGTTCTAGTCTACGACCTGATGTGATGAATTCGGCATTGCATATGTCACATTTGAAAGGCTTTTGGCCAGAGTGCAGCCTTAAATGTTCAGCCAAAGTCTTATCATTCACAAAAGCATTACCACATATCTCACAAGTCTTGTCCTTTATTTTCTCATGTGTCAAAAAGTGTTGTGTCAAATTACTCTTTTTATAAAAACCTTTTTGGCATATCTCGCAGACGAAAGGCCTTATGTTTAGATGTACTTTATTGATGTGAGCTTCGAGTGTGTTTTTATTCAGGCTCCTATAGTCACAGTTGCCACAACAATGATATTTATTGACTCTCTTTCTCTTAGTCAAAATGTTGTGATTTTTTAAATGTAAATTGAAATGTGAATGAGATTTCAGCACTTTGAAGCAAAGAGGACATTGCTTTCCTTTATGACTGCTTAAATGCACTTTTAAAGATGAACTTTTAAGAAATACTTTCCCACAAATATCACAGATGTTAGCTGCATTTGTGTTCTTATGAGTAATTCTATAATGATTTTGAAGTACTACTTTTGATTTGAACTTCATGTTACATTTCTTGCATTCTAAAATATTTATTTGCTTCTTTGAATTGGATATAATACTTTCAGAGGTAGGTAAGTTAACTTTTAGTTTATATTTCTTTGGTTGTCTACTACATTCTTCTTTATTGTCTACTTCTTCATTAATATTGTCTACTAGGAGGCTAAGCATTTCATTTTTGAAATAGTTTCTTTGTAAAAGACTAAAAATCTTGATTATTAAACTTGAGCAGTCTTCGCAGGCTTGAGGTAAGAGTAGGTCCTGAAAAAATAAAAAAAATTGTTGTTGTATAAATTAGAGGCAGTCCTGAAGTTTCAGCAGGATGAGTTTAGAAAAAAATATCTTTCCATTCTTGACCAGAAACTACGAATAACCGGCTCCTACCTACATATCGGCTAAGGATTAAATCCTTCAGAAATTGTAATAAATAAGTGTCTATTACAAATTGACGTATTTCTAAAATAAATCTAATCACTTACGTGCGACGGAAATAATTTTTTCATAATATTCCATAAAGTTAAATTTGAAGTGCAGTATTCGTCATGAATTTCGATGTTTTCATGTAAACTTGTAGTCTTGTTACTTTGTTTATAACACAAAAAGCATACAGTTTGCATGTATTCTGGATTTACAAGTATATTTAGCATGTCCATGTTAAAAATTTAATTATAATTACAATTAAATTATGAAATAAACACGGTCACAAACAGAAAACAATTTGTTGACATCGCAAATGTCAAAATTGTTATTTTTAATTTAGAGTGGAAAACGAAAAACTATAAGAATTATCGAACACTTAGTCGACTAAATTAATATCGGAGAGTTGGTAGCGTTTCATATTGTATAGATGGATATTTCGAGATTTTTAGCCTGTGCTATTTAGCAGAAGGGCGCGGTGTGCGGTTCGGACACAAAGCTAAGCGTCACATAAAACGTCTCCGACTTCGTCGTATCTTTGCAAGGTTGTACAAAAGCATTCCATGCCTCAGTTTTCAAAAAAATATAAATAACAAAACATCGACGTTTGCGTTTTTTGTCCAAAAATCAAGATAATCACCAGCCTACCTATTTAGCTTCTAAAGTGTGATAAAAAAGGTGTTATTGATCTCGTTACGTGATAACCGTGAACCGCAAGGCGCCATAAGACAAGCTAATTTTATCGACTGGACGAGATTGAAACTGGAACGTGAAAGGTGCAAGGTAAGTCAACATCTTCCAAAAATATTTTATTAAGAGTTTTTTTGTTTAAAACCGGCCGATATTTCCTCGTTTCCCGCCAGCTTATAAATAGAAAAATATCGCCATTTTGTCCTACAAGCTGCATACGTAACATAACCTAGAAATATGCGTTCGAAAAGTAATTCTAATCATAACAAAAATATTCGGGTACCTTTTTGAAATGTTAACATTTTTAGCACGCATCGTTACATTCCATACTTACCTATATTTCTTAGAAACCAAGCCTTGGAGCAGTTGGAGCGAAAGATAATATTGAGACAACAATAAAACGCTAAAGACAGAAGAATTTGCCGCCGAATTGATTGAAATCACAATGTAAAACATTTTTGACCACTTGAATTTTTTTATTTTAAGATAATAACAATGATTGCAATTGGTAATTTCTGAAAATGAAACCTGTCCTTTAAAGCAAAGAGCAACTGAACAGGTGTAGATTTAGTCAGTAATAGTCTGATAGGTACGTTAATAGATAGATGATGAGTCTGATACGCTTTCTCGCTCTACCTTAGAGCGGGAGAGGTGATATAAGAGTAATCTCAGGAACTACCATCTGATGGGGAATAATCTGTATGGTTCATGACCCCAGGGTCATGATGAATAGTAAGTATAGGTCATCATCATCATCTCAGCCGTAAGACGTCCACTACTGGACATAGGCCTCCCCCAAACGTCGCCACAACGACGGGTCCTGTGCGTCTCGCATCCATCGGGTTCCCGCGACCCTCGAGTTCCCGCGACCCTCGCCAGTATAGGTCATATAACACTAATCTACAATCCATGGAAGTGGAGCAGTAACCAAAGGTGCTATGAAATTGCGGGGCTGCTACTAACTTATAATTTGTTATTCTAAATTCCATAGTATTCTGCAATTTCAATCAATAAATAATAATAATAATAGGGCTAAATCTCGTGTGTTTAAAACCCACAATCACACCCATTACCATTTTAACAAATAAGAAACTAAAGATCGGAGATTATGACCTGAAATAAGATATTGGATAGGATCTTTAACATATATATAGATATAGAACATAGAGATAGATAAATAAATAGTTTTAACCTGATTAAAAATATTGTTTTTACTATGAACTTCATAAAAAAATACCTAAACCTATTTTTTTTTTATTTCCAGCCAATGCAAAATGGAGGAAGCAGGGCTCACCTTCAACAAAACAGATCCAAAGCATTTGGAATGGATAAAAGAAAAACTCAAGACCGTATGGACATGTCCCACGTTCTGCGGGCTCTGCCTCGAGGGCTACAGCAACTTCTGTTCCGTAGACGTGGAGCTGGTGATCAGCCATCAGACATTCTCTAAATGTCTGCGGGATATACTGAATTATGTGTTTAATGATGATGTGAGTCTGAAAAGTTTTGTTTTTGAGATAGAAGCGTGAAGTAAAAAATATAAAGATATAAAATGAATTACTTTAAGCAATCATTAATGAGATGATCTATTAAAACGATGTAAAGGGAGATTTACAACTAAAACCAGATTACCTATAATTTTTTTTTAATAGTATTTCCTGTATTGACTTGCAAATTTAATTTGCATGATTTTATTCTTATCTTATCTATATCCCTGTCAGAATTTGTAACAATGTTACATGGTTTATTTGGATTTCCTTAAAAAATATAAATAGTACAACTTTTAACATAAATTCTTATTTTCTTTTCCAGGTAGAAAATTTCATGTCAAGTCCAAACTTATGCGACAGTTGTGCAGAGAAGACCATACAAGCCTATCTCTTCATACACAACACAAAACAGCTGAACAAAATCATCACCAACTGCATCTCGGACCTTGATTCCAAAGTGATTGACATCAACACACAACTGGATGACTCCATGACATACGATACAGCCAACGTGATGATTGTCTTAGAAAACGACACAGAACTATACAAGACAATCATCGATGTCAAATCCATGACCGAAGTTGTGCCAACCACTAAACCTATTGCTATGAAAGATCCAGTAATCCCTAAACCAGAACCAAAAGTGGTTCAGGTAGCTAAACCTGCTAAACCTATAGTAATAAAAAGGGAACAAGAAAAACCAAAGGAAGTAAAACAAGTTAAAGAAAGAAAGATTGTAAAGGCTGATGGAACTCCAAACATCAGTTTGAAAGAAGGTCACATTGTTATAAAGCCATTAAGTTCTGTAAGAACCTCAGCGCCTCGATACAACACGTATGAATGCACCGAGTGTCCAGATATATTCACCACTTACAGATCACTGAAAGAACATGAAAAAGCCAAGCATAAAAAGTCTGTTTACCGATGCAAGCTGTGTGATAAAACTTATAATACTCAACAGTATTTGTGCATACATTACAAGACACATTCCCGGGCTAGATGTAAGTTATGCCAAGTTATATTACCAGAAGACGATTTGATGGAACATTTAAGGACAATTCACCCTAATTTAGTGTACCCTTGCAAGTTCTGTGATCTAGTCTACTACACGCAAGAGTCTATGGACACACATTTTAAAATAAGTCACTTAGTCAATGACACTAAAACGAAATCCCAATGTGTGATGTGTCTCAAAAACTTTGTGGATGCAGAAATGAAGAAGCATAAGTGCAAGTTCTCATGCTCCGAGTGTTTTGTCATGCCGTGCATTCACTATAGATATTTAAATTCCTACAGAGAGCAAGTCTTAGGCCATGCTAATAAAATACAATGCTTGGACTGCGATTATGTTACTCGACGCAAAGAACATCTCATTGGTCACACGAACAGGGAGCATTTGGACCATCATCCATTCACTTGTGCAGATTGTAACCAACAGTTCTATACAAAGTTGAGTTTAAAAACACATATCATGCAATTCCATGAGGATCTGTTTTGTCCGCACTGTGACTTTGAGTTCAAGGATAGCAGGACTTTGGTAACGCATAGGAAGGCTTGTAAGCTGGTGGTACGGCCATTCAAGTGTACCCAATGTGTGGCCTCGTTTGACGTTGCCGAAGAGTTGAGCAGACATGAAGCTTTGAAGCACAGTGAAGGAGTACAGTCTTGCTCTCTTTGTAAAAGCAAATTCCTTACTGACATAGAGCTACAAGAACACCATGCCAGGGTTCACGGAGGCATACAATGCAAGAAAAGGAGAAAACATATAGAATGTTCCCTATGCGACATAATGTTTAAAAACATAAAAGAAATGCTTCAACATGAAAAATTCCACAACGCAGATGAGGTTTACCCTTGTAAAGTGTGCTCGAAAAGCTTCAAATCGTTAAGGAAACTGTACATACACAATCAAAGGCATTATACTAACAGAATAAAATGTTCTGGTTGTAATAAACGAGTCGCTGCTTCGTTCTACCCGCAGCACGCAGTGAGGTGCCCTTACAAAAGAGATACTACTCTCAGTCATATCTGTGAAGTATGTGGCAAGTCCTTCCACCTGGAGTCCTTGCTACGTTTCCATCAGAGAATCCACATGGAGCCCCAACCGTGTCCTCGTTGCAACAAGGTCATCAAACCGACAAGTATGAAAAGGCATATGGAGCTAGTCCATGCAGAAGAAGATGATAACAACGATTGGTCCGTCCAAACAGTGTCCGCTATGGAAACCAAACCTAGGAAAATGAAAGGCATATCAAGCAAACCACCGTCAATTGAGTGTGATTTATGTGGGCATGCGGTTAGAAAGAAATGTGATCTAGAAGCTCATATGAACAGATATCATTTGAAAATCAAGCCATACGTCTGCCATATATGTAATAAAGATTTCTGTGGTAAAGTCCGATTGAAAGAACATATATCAACGCATACAACGGACAACAGTTGCTTCTGTTCCGTTTGTGGAGGGAAGTTTGCTAACCGTGTGTGCCTTAAAATGCATATGAGAATGCATACGGGTGAAGCACCGTATCCCTGTGATCTTTGCGGACAGAGATTCAGGTCTTCGAGCATGATGAAGACACACAGACTAAAGAGACATTTAGAGAAAACTGTTTGCTGTCCACTTTGTGATAGTATGTTTTACATGGCCAGAGATATGAGGCATCATTTCAAGAAAACTCATTGGAAATTCAAGGATGGGAGGCCGTTCAATCCTAAAGATGTTGAAGAGTTGCCTAAGGAGTGTTATTATCTTTTTGAAGATGGTCGACTGCCGAAAATTAATCAAGACTAGTGAAGCTATATTTTTTCTTTCTGATCAATCAATTATCCTGCCTTTTGGTTGGCTACTAGTCAAACTAAATACTGCTGGTATTTTACATTAGTATAATCAATTTTTATGGCTGAAAATATACAATATAGGCTTTTAAAACTTGGTAACAGAATCGGAAACTGAATGCATATCTGGCCGAGCCCAAACTTCTATCTAAGTAAATAATTTGGGTGCATTGCAATACTATTCTATAAGTACCTATCATAATTATGATTCATAGATCAGTAAATTAAATTGTAAATAAATAATATTATGTAAATAAAAAAAACTTTTCCACTTGCTATTTTATTTTCATTTCAATCTATATTAAATAGGGGTGCCAGTTTGGGCGCCGTCGCTGGGTAAGCGACCGACGGCCAAACTGAAGCGCCAGGCCACACCGCCAGATAGCGGGCGGGCGAACATCGTTTCACCTCTTTACATACTTCGGTTCACACCGCGAGCTACCGACTAACCTGACGAAGTACTTTTATTATATATGCTTACGAGCTAAGCTAAGGGTTCATACGCACTATGCGGGTAGCCGCATTGCGGCTAGCCGTCCGGCTGACCGCAAGCACAATTATGTACGTAATATTCATTTCTATGCGCACTGCAATGCGGCTACCCGCAGACCGCTCCGGTCGCTCGGAGGGCTGCGGCCCGAGTGACGGCCAGCCGGACGGTTGCTATACGCACTGTGCGGTTCAGTCTGCGGCTGCCCGCCATTGAGTGAGTGTGTGCACTTTTATAATTTTTCTAAAATGTTCAATAATTCTTCAAACGTTTTTATGCTCATTCTTGTAAATCCGAAAAACTTATCTTCATATTTTTTTAGTTCTTCGAAAAATATTGCAAAATGCTTGCTCTCATCTGGTGTTTGCAAATACGGATGCACCCAGTACTTCTTTCTTTGTTTTTTCTTCTTTACGTAACGTGTGTAAATGTAGTAAATAGCTGCAAATTCTTCCACGTCCATCTTTTAAATGGATCGACATGACCGCAAATCGCAACGGTTCTTCAACCGCACGTTGCGGTTGCGAATGCGGCTGCCCGCGATCCGGCTGGCCGCATTCGCAACCGCATCCTGCGGTCAGCCGGACGGCTAGCCGCAATGCGGCTACCCGCATAGTGCGTATGAACCCTAACGAAATATCCGACGATTCCAGCGAATCGTTCACCTCGTTGGCGCGCCCGGCCGCGCTTCGCTAGCTTTGCTAGCCCGCTCGCCCGGTTCGAGTAGACTAGTCGACGTTCGTCTTTCGAATAGCAGTGCGCCCCCCGCTTAGCCCGCATCGCGCGCTCCGCCCCGTCGCTTGTCTGTCCGTAGTTTTCGGTGTGAACATAGTTTAGCCTGGTAGGGCCCAAGCCTCTGGAGAACACGGAAATTCCGAAAGGTGCTCACCGTGTCCCCCAGATCGAAGGAACGGAGTGGGGTTTAGTCAGTAAGAGTCTGACACGCCCTCCCGCTCCGCCCAAGAGTGGGAGAAGTCATTCTGATGATTGCTCATTTGAAAAAGAAAAAAGTCTATATTAAATAATAACGTATAAGAGGAGAAAGTGAGTGGACAATTAACACAGTCGAAACTACAGAGAACATGAAAGGAAGCTTATTTTTATATGTAGAAGAGTATTCAGAGAAAGGCCCCTCGTCTACGGCAACTTTTGCAGCGATACAGTAGTGATGCTGTCGCGCGTTCGCAACGATACAGTCGCGATGCGTTCGCTAGCTGTTTGCTCTCGCACACACTACGATTCTCAGTCGCAATGCAAACGCCAAACTGTCACGCTTCTGTCGCTATGCAAACACGATTCAGTAAGTAACGACACAAAAATGAAGTTTTGTTATGTGGAAGATTTCATTCACGCGCCACCGACTGCCACCTGCACAGAGGGAGGGTTCTCTGTTTTCTCCACGATGTCCATATTTATAATAAAAGTACTCTGTGGTCAAAATTTTGCAATAGAAAGAAAAGCTTCTCCATAGTTTTGCCTGCACAGGCCGGTTTGTACATAGGTTTATGGGCCTACCACACGCACAAGCTTCACCACAGTTATGCCTGCGCAGGCCAGGGTTTGTATATATATATACATAGAACAGCGTGCGTGTGGTTGGTTAAACTCATATAGTTTTACAGGATGTTCCGTGTACAAAGCGCAGGCAAGATTGTGGTGAAGTTTTGCATGTGGTAGGCCCATAAACCTGTGTACAAACCGGCCTGTGCACGCAAAACTGTGGTGAAGCTTGTGCGTGTGGTAGGCCCATTATACTTGCCAGTGAATTGAGTGCTATCTTACCAAATATTTCCTCCCGCCGCCTGAACGATATTTTTAACAACTAATAAGTGTTTTGAGCCGATTTTTAAATTTATCGAAAACAGCTGTGAAAGTGTGTAGTGAAAAAATCAAGTGTTAACTCCTAAAACTACAAACTTTTCAAATAAAGACTTGGCTTAAAGGTCTTGTAATCAAGCTGCAGTGGCATAGCCACAAACATTAAAAAAAAAAAACAATGTACACAAATGTCACAAATGACAAACAAAACAAACTTGGTTTGCGTTAGCGCATTTTCCGCGTCTTGCTTGTTTTTCCAGATTTTAACCGTCCTAAAGTGCTTTTTCCACCTAAGTCCGTTGAGTTGAGCCTCGGCTTCTCCGGCCGTGTTGATTGTTAGAATCAAGTTTTGAGTCAGGACTCTGACGAACAGTTTAGTGCCGCATTTTTAGTGTTTGTGACATTGATATCTTCCCATTATTATGTCTAACAAACAGTGTTGCGTCCCCGGATGCTTGAACAGCTTAGGTAAGAGTTTCATGTAATGCCACGGGGCCAAAGCTTCGTATTTTGCTGGCTGATATTTACGCAATTCAGCCCCCGGATTCACAACCGCTCGATCCGAGATTTCGATTCAGAAATTATCTCTGTCGCTCGCTTTCGTTAAAAAATATAGACAGAATATCCGAAATCTCGGACTGTGTGTTTGCAAATAAGGGGGCTGATCCATAAGACAGCCCCACGGGCAAAGTCCGCTACCTGTAAATTTCAGATTTTGACTTTCAACTCACTAATTACTTACTTGATTATTTCAGATACCAATGCGAATTTGCATAAATTCCCTAACCCAGATAAGGATAAGGAATTATTTAATAAGTGGGTCTATTCCATTGGTGGTGATATATTACAACTTGGAAATGATCATATTTTCAAATATCGCCGTGTATGTCAAGTGCACTTCGAAGAAAAATATCACTGCCGGAATAATCGACTTAGCAAAGGTTCTGTGCCAACAAGAAACATGCCAGGTTAGATATAATAATTTTCTTAGAAGCACAAAGAATAAAGACTTAGGATAGTAGGTTAGGTGTCTGTTTCTCAAACAGGTCAAATCTTTATCATCTAAACTTAATAATATCACAGATAATATAATATACTATAATATTAAGAGCAAAAATTTAATTTTTTATTGTGTTTGTTACTATTTAACACTAAAACTATTTTAATTTAAAAAATTCAACACTTCTTTACTGAGTATCATAAGGCTATATTTTAACCCTGTAGTCCCATAGGAATGGATACTAAGCGGTTGAAACCGACATCAGCTACTTTCACACAGCATCAGATCAACATCAGTTTTTGCTTAGATATACAACGTGTAACGTTAAATGTGCAAAACCGGAAAATAGTTTGATCAGAATAACGAGGAGAATCAATTAAACCACTTTTTAATATAGGTCATATTTTTCAAAAATCTTCATTAAAAACGTTGCCGTGTCTATTTATTAATAGGTCTATATTATCATCCGTTCGCAAGCCCGCTAAAATAGGTAAACAAACGAATCCTTTTGTTGTCGACCAATTTAAATTTTCTCATAACAACAATAATGCTATCTATAGGGTTAGAAAGAGAAAAGACGATCGGCTCGTAGCAGCGCGCGTGCGAAATTCGTGACAGTGGCCATGTTTGTTTACATCAGTCTGAGCGGCGCCGGCACGAGCGTCACAGGTGCACTCGTTCGTTTTATCCCGCTACCCCTACCCGAGGCGGGGCGCCCGCGCGCAAAGTTCGCGATTATGGCCCTTTTGATTACAAATGTTCAGTATTGTGATTGTGAAATGGTGAGAATGTTGGCGCGTTGTAATGATAATGTGAACTTGGCAGTGCGACGGTTTCGAGAAGAGTTTGGAGTATCAGTGTCTAACAGAACTATCCTAGCAGCTACACAGAGGCTTCGAGATCACGGTGCATTTATGCCTCGGGTAATGGACAGAGGGGGTTCCGTACATGTTGCCCAGAGATGGAGGAACGAATACTGGATTATTTCAATGAGAATCCAACGACCAGTAGTCCCGACACCTTCGTATCAGCCCTATGATTGTTTGGAGAGTTTTAAATAGTGAAAAAATCGCCTGACTTGACACCATTGGATTTTTTTTTGTGGGGTCGAGTAAAAGCGCTAGTGTATGACGAATTGACGATGGAAATGGACCAACTAATGTGACGGAACGTAATAAAAAGTAATCAGCGTTTCAACAAGTGAAAAGTAACACTCAAGTGCTCGAATCGCTGATCAATAACTTAAGAAGGCGGGTTGTGTTGTGTATTCAACAAAGTGGTAGGCATTTTGAATCTTTGCTACGGCAACGACCGGACCTGTGAGTAGAGATACCTTATTATCTACTTTATTAAAACGTCGATAAGTTGATTGCGTGACAAGTAAATACAGTGATTTAAACTTTTCAAACAAGCCAACATTACTTATGTAGGTACGAGTACCTACTTAGGTATCTACATAATCAGCACGTCATAATTACTGTAGGTAATAAGCTATTTAGTCTGAAAATGTCCAAAGCCTGGAAAAGTGTGACAGAAACATTTAAATCACTGTCCAAAGATAACCTAACTTTTTTAGGAGCGCGCGAGTGACGAGTGTTGATAGTAAATAATAATAACCCCGCGGCGCGCTGGCGCGACGGCCGCGGCGGCGCAGCGGCCCGGTGACTAGACTACCTAAGTACTCCCTCGATAGAGCGTTGTCGCAGACGCAAGAAACGATCAGAATTGCCACTGAAACTAAAACAGCTCATAAAACCTTTACAATATTTTTTATCCATTTTTTTCTCTCTGAATTAGGTCAATTGAATTATAAATCAGTTGGGGTGTCTGAGGTTTTGCGCATTTAGCGTTACACGTTGTATGAAGCCGAAACTGATATTTGCTACCCCATTCTTAAGATAAGTTTTAAGATTAGTCTTATGATTAGTTTTAAATATGGTCATAACTGAACCAAAATTCACTTACTCCTTTTTATAATGGATTTTTATTTTTGTTACAGGATTATCTGCTTTAAAATTCCACTCGGATAGTGGTGTGTTGAGACCTCTTCAGATACCAGAAGCATCTACATCAAAAGGTAAATACATATATTTTTAAGGGTTCCGTACCTCAAAAGGAAAAAACGGAACCCTTATAGGATCACTTTGTTGTCCGTCTGTCCGTCCGTCCGTCTGTCAAGACCCTTTTTCTCAGGAACGCGTGAAGGTATCAAGTTGAAATTAAAACCATATATTGAAATCCGCGGTCCCTTGAAGTTGTGCAAAAATCAAACTTGTAAGTTGACGGGAAAAAAAGATACGCCCGTTTATGTTGCAAAAAACGTACATTTCGACACTGTCAAAGGAATCAAAACTCATAGGGCGCTTCCCGTTGACCTAGAATCTTGAAATTTGGCACGAAGCAAGGTATTATAGCACTAATATCGGGAAAAGTCTGAAAACTGAAAATTTTTAGTTACGCCACAAGAAAAAAAAATTGAAAAGTCTTCAAGACTCGATTCGAGAATTAAACTGTTTTCATAGGTAGGTTGGTACGAAACCCTCAGTGCGCGAGTCCGACTCGCACTTGCCCGGTTTTTATCATGACATTAGTTCATGCATCCCCGACCGGTCGCATGAGACTGCGCTAATATTGTCTTACTATTGTGTCTCGTTTCGTGGGTATGTGATAGGTTAGATCTCCCATCATGAGCTCCTTATTAAGCCTCCTCTGATGGACATGGGTATCTTAACTGGTACCTATACTATAATGTCTGGTGAAATTCTCAATAACAAATTGCCCCAAGTTGGGAATCAAACCTAACACCACAAACTCAGTGGTTGCTTCTGCAACTATTATATATATATGTACCAATACCAATGTAGTTTCACATCATATGATGACAGTTCACATTTTACCTGTCAAGCGGTGCTAATGAGACACAACTGGCAATATACTGTATCTAGTCCTCCAAGGGTTATCGCCTCTTGCTGTAATAATAGTTTAATTTGTCATTCCAGAACCTGTTACTTCACCATCAGACTCTGTAGATATGCAGGCACACACTCAAAGAGCTGTGGAAGAGAAGCAAATCAAGGAAAATCTTGGTAAGAGAAGATATAATCATAACAGCATTTAGCAGCCTGTTTTTCTTTTAAATAGGCAGAAGCTAATATGAAAATGTATTTATTGTATATATGTAATAAGACTTGCATTGCATTAGTTCATGAATCCCCGACCGGTCCTATGAGACCGCCCTGTTATTGTTTTACTATTGTGTCTCGTTTTGCGGGTATGTGATAGGTTAAACACTGTTTCAAGTTTTTACAGTTTATAACTAAACTTAAAACATCATTAACATCAATATAAATAATAATAGGTATCTTCCATGTTTATTATTAATTTTGAAAATGAATAATAATTATGAAAGATATCCATCAAAAGCATATTACATCATGCAATATTTTGTTTTTTTTAACTAGCTTAAACAATATTAAAATGCAATTCAACATAAATACTTTCAATATTAGCTGAGGATGTAATAGTTGATAACCTGTTGTTTTTGTTATGCCCTAATAAACTTATTATTATTATTTACACATTAATTTAGAACTATAATAATGTATGAATTAATTTTCATTCCAGATCCTATTACTTCACCTAGATGTGCCACAGTTTCTAGACATTATGTGCCTATACATGCTACAGTTGCTGTGGAAAATGTGCAAAGTAACCAAAATCGTGGTAAGTCTTCTTCTTCTTCCTCCCCTTATCCCATATTATTAGGGGTCGGCGCAACACGTTTTCATCTTTCATTCTGTCCTGTCATCCGTCAGACTATCACCAACTCCTTTTTCCTTCATAGCGCTCCTCACACAATCCATCCATCTTTTCTTTGGCCTCCCTCTCCCTCTCCATCCATCTATCATCAAAATCGTGGTAAGTAAAGATAATTATTAATTATCATCATAATTATAAGTATTTTTCCTTACTTATATTTTTATTTAAGAAATTAGAGACATTATGTAGGAAGGTATAAGTACAGAATGATGATGAGGAAACATTCCTTTATTTTTAAAAAGAAACAAAAACATTAACAGAATTCTTGACAAGCTTACAACTAGGAATTGTATGAATCCCCGACCGGTCCTATGAGACCGCGCTGTTATTGTTTTACTATTGTCTCTCGTTTTGTGGGTATGAAACAATATTAAAATGCTATTCAACATAAATACTTTCAATATTGGCTGAGGATGTAATAGTTGATAACCTCTTGTTTTTGTTATGCCCTAATAAACTTATTATTATTATTTACACATTAATTTAGAACTATAATAATGTATTAATTAATTTTCATTCCAGATCCTATTACTTCACCTAGATGTGCCACAGTTTCTAGACATTATGTGCCTAAACATGCTACAGTTGCTGTGGAAGATGTACAAAGTAACCAAAATCGTGGTAAGTCTTCTTCTTCTTCCTGCCCTTATCCCATATTATTTGGGGTCGGCGCAACACGTTTTCTTCTCTCATTCTGTCCTGTCATCCGTCAGACTATCACCAACTCCTTTTTACTTCATAGCGCTCCTCACACAATCCATCCATCTTTTCTTTGGCCTCCCTCTCCATCCATCTATCATCAAAATCGTGGTAAGTAAAGATAATTATTAATTATCATCATAATTATAAATATTTTTCCTTACTTATCTTTTTATTTAAGAAATTAGAGACATTATGTAGGAAGGTATTAGTACAGAATGATGATTAGGAAACATCCCTTTATTTTTTAAAAGAAACAATACCATTTACAGATTTCTTGACAAGCTTACAACTAGGAATTGTACCAGCTAAAAATTATTCATTTTTATTCAGTTTTTACCTACTATTGCTCCTTACTTTTTTCGGAGTTGGTTGCAGGAACGTTTTTGACCTCGAAAAAATCGTTCCTACACGTAGGTGAGCTTGGAGGCTTGTATTGATGATTTTTTGATTATAATTATGTAACTAGTTACGTTTTACAGTCGCTTAAGTATTTTTAACTTCATACAACCTACCACTGGCTTGCAAATTGCAAAAAACGTAAGAAAATTTGAATTTCGCGGGCTACCTGTTTTCACCTTAAAAGAAAGAAATTTGTTTGTATGTAAAATTTTGTTACCTGGACTATTTAAAACTTGACATAAATAGTACCCAAAGTAAATAAAAATTGATTTATTAAATTATATTCAAAACATCCCCTGTAAAACCGATTAGCTGGTGTCAGATTAGTTCATTCCTTTGCGTTCAGAGGTCGTTGCTTGCTAACTAAAGTGGAAAGAAACGTCAGATTTAATTATGACATAAACAAACATAACCTAAATTTCGTTGTGACGTTTAAAAATAAACAATTTAGTAAAATGATTCTTTTGCACGTTCTCAGGCTTTGAAAAGATGGAGAGTTTCAAACTGAAGCTTAATAATGTTCTGCACAGCTCCAAGTTTTGTGGGATATGCTTGGAAAATGACGAAGGTATGAGTACCGTCGACGAGGATCTAGAGATCATAATTAATGAACGGACTTTTACGAAGCCTTTGCAGGGACTCATTGATGTTATGTTTAAAGAGGTATGTGTAATTTAAACAAATCAAATCAAAATCGTTTTTATTTTACGTAGGTCTATATTGGCACTTATAAAACGTCAGAAGCTAGTGCACGGTTCCAATTGGTCGTTTCCTATGGAGAAGAACCGGCAAAAAACTCTCTTTTAATATGCTATATTACTCTTAACATTTTTTCATATCAGATCTAAAGTATGTTCCTACCTATCGATAGTCAATGTTTACTGAAGGCAAGCACTTTTAATGAATTTAAAAGGATGTTTAAGTGTACTTAAATATGGTTTGCTAACATGCCCAACTAACAATTACAAGCTGCAAGGCTCTGATGTTAATATGTGCACAGATAATATTAATCTTCCAATTTACTAATCAGTAATGAAGTCAGGGCCTGTTTCACAATGTCTGAGTAGCCACTACTTCCCGAATAAATTCAAAAATGTGACAGAATTTGTATGAAATTATTTGCCAAGTAAGATATCAGCAACTTACTCATAGGTGGTGAAATAGGCCCTTAATCTAATAAAATTTTAACATGATGCTGACATTCCACTTTGATTACTCTATCACTATAACTGTCATCATCATCTGCCTAGCCTTTTCCTAACTATGTTGGCGTCGGCTTCCAGTCAAGCCGGATTTAGCTGAATACCAGTATTTTACGAGGAGCGTCTGCCTACCAGACCTCCACAACCCATTAACTGGGGTAACACGGTACTTCATGGCAAGATTGGAGTCAGATTTACTGGCTTCTGACTATCCGTAACGACTGCCAAAGATCTCCAAATGACAGCCGGGACCAACGGCTTAACGTGCTTTCCGAGGCACGGATCTATCACTATAACTGTATGTAAGCATAATTTTAATAAAAATTTCTTTCTGTTTTTTCAGGCCATTAACCTAGCAAGTTCAAATGTATGCAACAGCTGTTTGGAAAAGCTGATCCAGTCTTACATTTTCATAGAAAACGCCAAAGAAACATTACGGATATTAGACAATTATGTAAATGATTTGTTTAGCAAATCTGATGATATTTTTAATCACTTACCGGAGTCAAACGTAGAAGTTACAAATGTTGTTATTGTATTAGAAAATAATATTCATGGTTCAGTCGAAGTAAAAGATGAATCTAATATAAAAGTTGAAAAAAATAATGAAATAACTGAAGAGGAAAATAAATTGCCTTTTATTAGAAAGAAATTCAAATGTGTGAAATGTCAGTCAATGCTACCGACACACAGAGCTTTGAAAATACATAAAATGAAATGTAAGAAGCCGATATTCCGATGCAGAATATGTTTTAAGCTATTTAGAAATAAACTAAATTTTAAAGCACACAGTGAAACACATTTGAAAGTTAAATGCAAGTTCTGTCATGAAATAGTTCTTAAGAAAGAGTTATTGGAACATTTTAAAACAAACCATGGAGACACTTTGATTAAGTGTTTGAAATGTGAAGTATGTTATTCTTTAGAAACATATCAAAGTCACGCTAAAGTCTGCCAACAAATTGAAGAAAACAAACAGCAATGCTTAATGTGTCTGAAGACTTTTACGAAGAACGATTTTAAGTCCCATATCTGCAAGCATAGTTGTCCGGAATGTACGGACGTACCTTGCATGCACTATAAGTATTTGAAATCTTATAGAGAACAGATCTTAAACAATGCTGACAAAATCAAATGTGTTGACTGTGACTATGTTTGTAAAAGAAAAGAGGTATTACTCGGACATGTAAACCGGGACCATTTACATCATCATCCGTACACCTGTGACAAATGTGGAAAACAATTTCATTCTAAAGCTGTCTTACGAGCTCATATTCTCAGATTCCACGAGAACTGTTTCGTGTGCCAGTTTTGTGACTCGGAATTCAGCAATATTAACAATTATGAAAGTCATGTGGAATCCTGTGAGGATATAAAAAGGGAATTCGCTTGTGAGAATTGTCCAGCCTCTTTTGATTGTACTGATAAGTTGACGAACCATGTGAAACGAAGACATAGCACAGACATCTTTCCATGTGGCCTCTGCAATAAAAAGTTCCTTAAAGATTCTAAAAGAAAAGAACATATGGTTAAAGTTCACAGCGGTCTCGAAATAAAAAATAGGGTAAAAAATATGGAATGTGTTGTGTGCCAAGAACCATTTGATAACAAAGGAGATTTGGTGCAGCATATGAAATCTCATGGTCCCAACATAACATATCCATGTAGGATCTGCAATACAGAGTATCAGACTTTGAGACAGTTTCGGGCACATAACCGTAAACACAATGGACCGTTTGCAACATGCCATGTTTGTGGTAAAGAAATGAGGGAGATTCTTCTGAAAAAACATTTGACTACACACTCCGATTCTATAGAAACTTGTGAGACATGCGGGAGATCTTTTCAAAACATCACTTTATTAAAATACCACCAGAAAGTTCATTTAGAAAGTGTCCCTTGTCCTAAGTGTAAGAAAATGATCAACCCAGCGAGACTACGCAGGCATTGGAGAGGACATCTTATGGAAGAAAATCCTGAAAAAGGAATGAAAAAACAACAGCCCAACTTGAAATGTGAATTATGTGAATATAAGACTTGGAACAACACACTATTAGAGTGTCATATGAACCGACATCACTTAAAAATAAAGCCCTATGTCTGCCATATATGCAGCAAAGATTTCATAGGAAAACATTTACTGAAAAAGCATATAGAAACACATGACATGAAAAGCGTTGTCTGCATGGTATGTCTGAAGAGTTTTGCCAATTCCACCTGCTTAAAAATGCACCTGCGTTTACACACAGGAGAAAAACCATTTACTTGTGAAATTTGTGGGGACCGATTTCGGTCATCAAGTATTATGAATGTTCACAAGTTAAAGAAGCATTCAGACAAGAGTAATATTTGTCCGTTATGTTCAAATAAATTTCATACAATCAGAGATTTGAGGAGACATTTGATAAAAGTGCATTGGAAGGAAAAGAATAAGAGGTTTGATCCTCGAGAGTTGAAAGGACTGGATGAGAAGCATTATCATTTGTTCCATGATGGTAGAAGAGTTAAAGTTGCTGAGGAAGATGTCGATTTTTATATGCCTTGTTGAATTTATTTAATAATGTATGATGAGTGATGACTGAAAGCAAGCTTTGTTTTTTTTATGCCTTCTTCCTAGTATGCCCATGGCGACTTTTTGTAGCGCTGCTGACGCGCTAGTCGCATTTGCTACAGAAGCGATGCTAACGCGCTACTGCATCGCGACTGTAGCGCTGCACACGCGCGACCGTGTCAGACGACATCTGGGAGAGGATGGCGCATGAATGAAAAACAAAAACAATCTACACACTACGCGCCACTGTAGGTATCGCGTTTCCTTCGCAACAGACGCGCGAATGTATCGCGTTTACATCGCGGCAGACGCGCGAATGTATCGCGACTGAGTACTGAGACTTGTGGCGTGGGTGAAGGCAAGCAGCTAGCGACTGTATCGATGCAAACGCGCGATAGCATCGCTACAAAAATCCGCCGTGGGCGAGGCTTCTTACGAGATTAGACTGGTATTAATGAACCTTTGAGATTTACCATTCTTGAGTGAGTGCTTTTGTGGCTCTCTGCTCGGAGGGCGTATTAGGTTTTTGTCTAATTAACTGGACTTAACTTTGATAAAATTAAAGCTTCCTGCCAAAACTCATAAAACTCTTAGATCCAAACAATACAGGTGTCGCTGCTGGGAGGAAAGCAAAAATAGCTTCACAAGTCTTAAGCCTTTATTTAGTATTCCTGTTTTTTACCGTTTATTTATTATGTACACACACTTTGAACACTTGAGTTTGAAGTCCTGGGTTCGACTCCCGGGTTAGATGATGTTGTGTTTTTTTTTACATTAGGAACTAATACGTGTGCACTTGATGGCATTAGGCTCGCCCCCCCTATCATATATATGAATGACACACCAGCACACCACAGCCTTACCCTTCCGCAAAAAAAATGTCTTAATGATGATAAGTTTTATTGGCTCCTAAACCATAATGTTAATATAGAAATATTAGTGAAAATCGGATCAAAATCTGTTGAGTACCTAATTAAGGAGGAAGGATTTTGTATTTTGCAACCGCGCCAAATAGGAGCGAATTACTTAAGGGACGCCAACCCTATTTTAATATCAACATTTCAGCAGAAAGACGTCCAGTTCCGGACATAGGCCTTCCCCAAGCGTCGACACGACCGGTCCTTATTAACATTTCATTGTTTAAAAAAAATCACTTGTATTAAAACAAGGATACCTATAAGTTTTTCTAACAATGATCAAAAAAAGATTACTGATGTTGATCAATGATGTTTTGATGATTTTTTAATTTCACCCTTCCAAGATCTACTAATATATACCTACTCTATTTCTTCGTAAAAAAATTGGCAACCCTAGATTACGTTGGTAGGTAATAAAATAAATTAGCCACTGTGTATGTAAATATTTAATTAACATAATATCTTAAAATCTAATACAATATTTTATTTGTTATAAAATATTGCAGTAAAATATTGCCTTTACATATATATTGCTAATATAATATTATAATAGCGATTCATTCGATATTAAGATTGCAATTTTAAACTAAGGTACCAATCTGATAATACATAGTTATTTGTTATACAAGAGTGCAAAGTTGCTTTTTAACCGCGTGTTCAATTTTGATGACCGAGCTAGCGAAGGATTCTAAAATTGAATCACGAGCGCAGCGAGTGATTCAAAATTAGAATCCTGAGCGTTAGCGAGAGAATCAAAAGAGCACGAGGTGAAAAATCTTTGCACTCGAGTGCAACACGTAACTTTTCATTCCACCTCAGCGAGGAAATGACTAAATGCAGAAAAAAAACGTTTTCTGAGAAAGTTTTGGCTCCTTTTGCTAGTCGCCACGTGTTGAACATATCGTACTGTTTAAAGGTGAGTATAAACTACAACATTTACTTGTAACAGAACAACGAGCCGCTCTATGATATGTTCTAGTGTATCATCCTTTTACGAACTACACGTCGAGCACGCTCGCCTCTTTGTTACAAACCAACGAGCATATTGGTGTAACATTTCGTCGAGCGTATTGGTGTATCATTTCGTTGAAGGAATTATGAAAAAGAATGAACGCAAGGGACAACGAAATGTTGGTAAATGAGCATTGTCCATTGTGAGCATTTACCCGTAACATAACGCCGAGCATTCACAGGAACGTTACATTACATGAAAATGCTTTGGAAACTGAGCTTTTGCCTGTATTGTACCATTCGTAAGAACGTTACATTACAGAGAAATGCTCCACAAAATGTTGTAGTGTTTACTCACCTTTAAATACTTCTCGCGTAATTGTTGAGGGAGAAAGCTCATTTGAAAAAAGAGCGCATTATTAAAAGTTTCAGTCAATTCTGTTGGCGTCAAAAAAACTTCCTCGTCGCTAAAATCACTCATTTTAGTTTTTTCACTTGTTTTCAAGTTTCTTGTTTTTAATAAGTTTTTAATATAAGGTTTAACAATGACGTGAAAAAATGCCGCGTAAAGAACCGCGTACAAAGCAAATTGAAAAAAGAACACCAAGAAGGTTCCGAGTCTGAGTTTTTAACAAATTAAAAAAAAGTTGTATCATACAACTATATTCGGCACCATAGAGGTAGCAGTAAATAGGTATAATGTTTTTTTTAAATTCACAAACTTAGTGCACACGATGTTCTAAATTCAATTTACTTTATCCTCTAGAGAATAAAAACGGCTTTTCCACTCAGATATTGAAGATTAAAAATACTCTTTCCGAGATGGTGTGTTAAAAAATACATTATTTTACAGCAATAACAAATAGCATTTTTATTCAACTTAATTTTTGTACGAGTTTTCAAGCGCCAAAATTCGCAGAGCCTAACTTCAGACTCGCCAAGTTATAACGACCGTACTGTAGATTGTTCCTGCCCAAGTCCCGTTTTATTTGGGGTCGGCGTGACACGGATTTTTTTTTTCATTCTGCCCGGCACACGTCACGCTATCACTAACACTCTTTTCTTCCAGATTACAGATGTATTAAAAAATTTGAGGTTTGGGATAAGAATGGGGGGACTTTTCCCAGCAATGGGAGACAAATATTAGACTAGCAAAAGAATTTTGTTATGCCCAATGTTCGCAATGGAAAGGTTAGGTTCGGAGTTTCCTTGCGTAACCGCATCAGGAATTTAGATATCCACAGGTCCAGGACGGAAGAATCGCCAAACTTAAGTAGCAGTGTGCAGGGAACATTGCTCGTAGAACAGATGGTCAGTTAGGCCGAAAGTTTCTGGAGTGGCGACCGCGCACCGGAAGATGCAGCATTGGAAGGCCTCCTACAAGGTGGAACGTTGCCCTGATGAGAGTCGCGGGAATGCGATGGATGCGGGGCGCACAGTTATGAATATACATTTGAAAGAAAAGATGGATGAATTGTGTGAGGAGTGATATGAAAGAAAAGAGTCTATGATGGCGTGACGGGTCACAGGACAGAAACGAAGAAAAAACTGTTGTTGTTGAAACTTCTATGGTCCGGACTATGCGTTTCGCCTCGTCGTTTATACCGCGTACATCGAAAGGACTGGAAAAATTGGCCTGCTACGGTCTTCCCGTCCGTTTATAATTTAGGTGTTTTCAAGGCTAGAGTGAATAGGCTCTTATTAAACTAGTGCGCCTCACCTTCAACGATTGCACCACTGCTTACCATCAGGTGGGATCGCGGTTAAGCACTAGTTTATAGCAATTAAAAGAAAAAGATGTTGCGCCGACATTGCGTCAAATTATTGGTAAGTATTCGTCTAGATACTGAAGTAGCTCATCGTAATATCGAATGAATCGGCAAATACATCAAACATCCTGTGACGATATATTAGGTCTTTTCGGAACAAATATTATAACTTAATATATTATGGTAAACCAGACTACTACAGAGAATTTGTAAATAGTCCCCTCAAGTAAGAGACGCGGTGCAAATTAATGCATATTGTATGTATGTACAAATAAAAATCTTATTATGCCTATTATTTTTATATGTTCAGACTAAGAAAAAGGATGCCATAGGCTTTTATAACTACACACATCAAAAGTGTCTAGGGATCAAGCATTTTTATGCGGATTTCTTGAGATTGAGATGTGGCTTTGTAATAAATTTATGATTTTATAAATTTATATGGATCCTTTTTGGTGCATTTCATAATTTGAATCAGGAACTTTGAATCAAATTCGAGTAAAAGATGAAAATCAGCTGTCAATATTTTCCCTATAAAAACATACAACGCATTGAAGACATTATTAGTGCTACTGTTTCCCTACTACTGATTAAAACCAACGTTATTATGGAGCGGCGACGTCATTTAAGCAGGGAAGAAATGCTCAGAGCCGTGGGAATGATAGAAGCTGGTTCCCGGCAACGTACTGTGGCTTTAGCTCTGAATACAAGTCAGAGTGTTATCAGTCGACTTTGGACACGTTACCGAAGCACTGGTACCGTGGCTGAGCGCCATGGAGGACGGTATCGCTGCACCACACGGAGACAAGACCGATACATTCAAATCTTAACTCGAAGAGCTCCAACAATAACCGCCATGATGTTAGCCGTGAGGCTTCATCACTCTTCAGGGAACTTAATTAGCGACCAAACAGTCAGAAACCGCTTGCATGAAGTGAACCTTCATTCCCGAAGACCGCTACGGGTACCACCTATAGCAATGCACAATCGTAGGATTCGATATCAATGGGCTCTTGAACACAGAAATTGGGCAGAAGAACAATGGCGTTTCGTGTGCTTTTCTGATGAGTCTCGTTTTGGTATGAGACTGGACACAAGACGTATACGACACTGGAGAACCCCTGGACGCCAACAGCGATTAAAATCCTGCCAGGAAGTCCATCCTTATAGTGGTGGAACCATCATGGTATGGGCGGGTATTTGGATCGGCGGAAGAACTGAGTTGATTTGGATCAGAGGCAACCTCAACGCTCAAATTTATGCTGAGACGATTGTATCAGACGTCATCGTTCCTCTACAAGTGCAAATCGGTCCCTTATTTCAGTTAATGCATGATAATGCACGACCGCACACCGCAAGAGTTGTAAGACAGACTCTCGCCGCAGCTAACATCAATGTCCTGCCCTGGCCTGCTCAGTCGCCAGACTTGAACCCGATTGAGCATGCATGGGATATGCTACAGAGAAGAGCTCTGCCGAATATGGAGGGTATCCAGTCGCAAGAAGACCTTTTTTTGTTGTTGCAACGAACATGGGCGGCCATTCCACAGCGTGATTTGGATGAACTCATTTTGAGTATGCCAAACCGATGTTCTTGTGTTGTTAGTGTTCGCGGTAGAAACACGGATTATTAATTGTTTAAGTTACCCAATAAAATTTTAAAGAAAACTGTTATTTCAGTCTTTTTTTCGAACTTTAATGTTAGTGGTTCAAATGTCAAAAATCCCTTTATTAGGAAAATGGCAAATTTCTTTATTAATGCGAAGGTGACTTGGTTTATCGTTACTGTGACAAACGAAAACACTTTATTTGATGAATCCTTAAAGAAAATTTTAATTAATATCAATCAGGAGAAAAGTTATTGCAAAAATATATGTTGATCCCTAGACACTTTTGATGTGTGTATTTAAAAATTCTACAATGAATTAAGCTCGCCTTTGTACATGAAATGTCAAATGAATGTGTGTAAATAAGTTATTATGTGTACATCATCATCTGCCTAGCCTTTTCCCAACTATATTGGGGTCGGCTTCCAGTCAAGCCGGATTCAGCTGAATACCAGTATTTTACGAGGAGCGGCTGCCTACCAGACCTCCACAACCCATTAACTGGGGTAACACGGTACTTCATGGCAAGACTGGAATCAGATTTACTGGCTTCTGACTATCCGTAACGACTGCCAAAGATTTTCAAATGACAGCCGGGACCAACGGCTTAACGTGCTTTCCGAGGCACGGAGGGAACTCGTTATGTTAAGATGGTCACCCATCCACAGACCAACCTAGGCAAGCGTTGCTTAACCTCGAAGATCGACCCGTGCGGCTGTTATTAAATAAATGAGAACCTTCTCCATTTCAGTCTCATCTGCTTTCCGTTCCGAAATACATACGGTATTTTCGATGTTAGAGCGGCAACAGTTCTTCCGAATTAAGCGGGAACTACATTAGACACGCGGGCGACGCCTGAGTTGTACGTAGAACCGCGTCGTGTTGCGTGGGTCTAATGTAGCTCCACAAGTCTAGTTGCCATATATTTTCTTTCTTTGACGGCTGATGGGTTTTAGGTGATAGAACATAGACGCACTACTTCTCCTGGTCTAAGATGAAGCAGGAGGGCGTGTCATACTTTTACTGACTAAAACACGCCTATGTCCTTCAATTGTCCTTTGCATTCTAGGACCACGGGTTTCCTTTTCAGAAATTCCTCACGGCTTTAGCAGGCAGCGGTCCTACTGGGCCTCTACGGTTTTGCTGACGTCTCTTTGAAGAGCGACCGACGACAACTCGGGCTCGGTCTAGACGGTTACCGAATGACCGGACGGCGAGCTACCCATTGCTCGCCGTCTACAAGACCGCGGGTATAGACACTGGCAAAGATCATCTGCCTAGCCTTTTCCCAACTATATTGGGGTCGGCTTCCAGTCAAGCCGGATTTAGCTGAATACCAGTATTTTACGAGGAGTGGCTGCCTACCAGACCTCCACAACCCATTAACTGGGGTAACACGGTATTGGCAGAGAGTTCACTGGAAATTTCTTAGAATATAAGCAATCTTTTTCTTAGCCTGAGTTAGTGTAAAAATGTGTATTAAGCTTAGAAATATTCGGATAAGAGGAATCAATTATGTACTATGGTTGCCTGTATTAATAATAGCAGAAAATTTTATACAAAAGTATGGCTATATGTCCATATGTTTGGCATAATGTATGCAGAAGGCTCTTAATGAAAATCATAACAATTAAATAATTCATTTTATGTACTTAACTAATACATTGACTGAAATGAAAAATAACTTGATTATGTAACTTTGCAGCAGAAATCAGTAAAAATCAACATTTCAACAATTAACTGGTCAAAACCAGGGCACATTATATTGCTTCTATATTTTCAAGCCAGTAAATGGCTTGAGCTTTTGCTAGATGACATTATGATCTCTACTCACGTGGTCTTTAAGGTCATATTTGGTTGCGAAAATTGATTTGCATATTCTACAGCAAAATCTGCCTCCGTGGCTAATTCTCATATGTTCTCTAACTTTGTACGCCGAGTAGAAGGCTTGCCCACAAACTTGGCAGCAGAACGGTTTGGCCCCGATATGTTTCCGCACATGTATCACTAACTGTCTCCTACTCCTCAAAGTTTTGCCACAAAATTCACACTTTTCCTTCGAAGGCATACTGTGCACCTTTTTATGATTTTTCAAATTAGTTTCAGTGTAGAACTGTCGATCACACATATCACAACTGTACGGTTTTATTTGTAAATGTATTTTATTAACGTGTACAGAGAGTTCATTGTCGTTTGCACATTCTTTCTCGCAGAAGCTGCATGTCTGAGATTGTTTCTCTTTTAGAAGCTTGAGTTTGACTGCGTGCCTTTGGATGTGATTCTCATAGTGTGCTTGGGTAGTATAGACCTTATTGCACAGTTCACAAGGTTTAATTCTATGTTTCTCTTCATGCGTTTGCAACTTATCCGTATCCGTAAAGTTCCTACCACACACCTTACAAGACATATAAAAGCTCTCCTTCAACAAATGAGCCATTTTAGTGTGCTCATACAAATAGAACTTAGATTTGAAGACATCATGACAGATATTGCAATATACTTTCTTGTTTACATGTTTAAGAATATGTCTTTTTAAGAAATATTCTGATATAAAATGTTTGCTGCATAGAGGGCAGGTGAATTTGAAGGCTTTTTCAACCTTTTTTCTTTTGTTGAACGTTAAGAATTCGCTGCAGACATCTACGGAATATCTAGAACTTTGTAAGCCGTTAACCATCTTCCTCTTCATATAAGTTTTAGTTGCATTACTAGCTAAATTCTCCATTTCTGGAGTAGAATTTTCCGATCGTAATCTTTTATGTGGAGAAGAATCTAACACTCCCTCCGGTTCACTCTCACTGTCGCTCTCAGATTTCAGTCTAAACTCATCTTCAAGAACGTCTATTTTAATCTTACTCTCATCTATGAAGTCGTTTTCGTCTAAGAGTAATGTTTCATCCATTTCTCCAGCGGGTGGCATGATGACCGGAGGTGAAACTTGTACAAACACATTAGCGCTAGGCCTCATCTCATTAAGGTTCTTCAACATAAGGCTAACGCATAGATCCAGGCGTTCCCTGGTAAATATGAACTGGTTTATAAAAATGTACGAAGTAAGGGCGTGGTTAAGGCACTGATCACATATTTTTGTCCCGATAAATTTGTGTAGGTATTCCATCTGTAACAAAGAAAAATGTGTTAAAAATTAAAGTTTAACAGGCTTAGGAATTGGTTGGGATGTGTAAGTAAGGAACAAACCTGTGATTTTCGGGGACACGAATAGACAAATTCGCGTGAAATCACTAGTTTTGAAAGTTTAGGTTTGCTAAAAGGCTGATTATGACCTTGATTTGAGTACATGCTGGCAGTATCCGAGCAAAGATAAAATATTATATTTTGATACAAGTGAAGAAACTTTGTCAGTATGAGAGAGGTTGAATGTCTTTTATGATTTTATACATACAAAAACAGCAGATCAAAGATTAGAAGGGTGTTTATTAATATTTTAAGCTTTATAAAGTAACTTATTACAAACATGACTAAGCTAAAATAAATAGTAATGAGTATTTAGAGATCATATCAACACAAAATAATACTGTTTTTCGAAAATTATACAAACCAAAAACTACAGGTTGTAACGAAAATGGGTGGTCATATTTTATTTAAATACTGCTTCAACCCTTCTGACCATGGGAAGCACAGAACAGTTGAAAGAAGTTAGAATGGCCTTGTAGGCGGGGCAGGCGTGCCTCAATGTACGACAAATTGTCATAGTTCAATTTTGGTTCAACCGAAATTTGATTGACACCGGTCGTCAATCGCGATCTTACTGTTATTGTGTATGAAGCTCCGTGAAAAATATCAGTTATGTCGACTTGCGCTATCGCAACGTGTCGTAAAAAATACCAAGTGTGTAGTGTAGCCCAAGAAGGGATTTCTTTTCACCGGTTAGTCTAAAAACCTTTAAATAAAATTGATCTTTATAATTATAATGATAATATTATGGAATTTGTACATTATAACGATAAAATCGCAATGACATGCAAAATTATACATTGTGTGCAATTCATTGGTACAATCTTGTACTAAGCAAACAAGCGCGCAATGTAATGTGTTCATTGCGATATCACGTGTGGAGAACTATGTCTTGAATTTGACAACTTCACTCCATGGACATAGTGTTGTACCAACTTGTAACTGTAACCATTATCGATCTATTAAAATAACTTGGTTTCTTGTAGCAGTTATTATTTTTTAAATATTTTATTATTAGTGATATAATGTAGTGTAGTTAAAACGGTTTTGTTTCACCTATTCGTCCTCGAACAGAGTTTTAACACTAATCAATAGGTTATTTTTCATTCAATAGTATAAATTAGTGTCTTATTTGCAAGGTTTCATGCAATTTCGTCCAGTTTATTAGAAATAAAATTTGTTTTACTTTGTGGTCTATGGCCGCCATTTAAGAATGCCCGTGATTTTTGGCGTGATATATTTGAGCGAAGTTTGGCGGCTGTATTAATTAAATAGAATTATATACAACAAAAAGCTAGTGCGCCTCACCATCAACGATTGCATCACTGCTTACCATCAGGTGGGATTGCAGTCAAGCACTAGTTTATGGTATGTAAAAAAGAAATACATAGAAAATGTTACGATTTTATTCTATTGTCACTCTGAAAGACGTTAGGTATCATAAAAACTTTTTACGCAAGTATAAACATAAGACTAGGTAATATAATCAAAAGACTATATCTTAATTTTGATGTACGCATAAGAAAACAAATTTCATTTTTTACCGCTATGTTACAATTCTTTATACTAGTTTTACTGTTGTGTAATGTAATAGTTAGATAAATTGTTTTTTCTCACAAATGAGTTGAAAAACGTTGTATGATACATGTGAGTAATTGGTGATGGCCGTTCTTGGCTCTCTTGTGGTAATCAACAGTATTGTATTCAACACATTTGTATTTTTAGCAAAAAATATGTTTATCTGTTAATATACTACCTATAGGCTACAACTTGTTTGACATAAAAAAGGCATGGTAATTGAGAGTTTTATATGCTCACTCAAATGTCTCGGAGAGTGACTGGATCATTCCATTGCTTTAAAAAGGTTGAACAGAGTGTGCCTGAGCATGCGTCTTTTACTTTTTTTTAATTATTTATTTACATAATAAAAACCACAAAAGAGAGTAACCGAGATTACGGAGATACGGAGTTTCTTGCACGTTCTTCTCCATAGAAATCTACGCTTTGGAATATGTAATTAGCATCACTTCTCTGACAGAACAATTTTTTGATAAATAATTCAAAAGTGCCTGTAAGAGGTTTTTCGGAACCAAATGATTTAATTTTATAGTTTTGTTTTATTTTATTTTTTGTTCTTAAAAAGTAATATAAATGTTATATTACTTTTTAAGAACAAAAAATAAAATAAAAATCCATCGTATTGGTACACCACCTTAAATTATAACGATAACTAGTCGACAATATTATCAGTTATTTTTAAACATCGATATGAATTATCGACCTTTTAGTCGCCCTAAATTGCTTTTTTGCATGTGTGATACAACCAATAGCAAACTTGCGATCTAAGTGTGCATTGTCTACTAGTGTGCGTAATGCGCGTCCGTATAGGCTTCTTGCCTGTAGTGGAGTTAAAGAGTGGGAGACAAACGGCGACACGCGTTCCGATACAAATAAGGAACTATTTCCTTTCTAACTTCCTTTATATGTTCTGTGATGGGAAGTAACAATCTTTTCATCAATTTCTTCAAGGTACTTTAGAGGTTTTATTCAATTGTTTGAACATCTCGATGGTTCTACATTGTTTTGACTTTCTTTCGAGTTCGACTCGGTCTGTTATTGCGACTGGTGCATCATGGCGCTTTCATTCGCAAGTTGTTCCTTGATGGTTTAGAGTTTCGAGTGAGAGTCACTGATTAAAACTAAGCGAAAACTAGCAGTCGATTCTGTTGACTCGTATCAACCGGAAAACATCTCGATCATTTTGTAGAAAGGCGAGTCGATGGTTGACTCGATGGAGATGGGTTGTGTTAGTAGTGATATGAAAGAAGAGGGATTTAGTGAAAGCGTGACAGGCCAAAATAGAAGAAAAAAAACGTATTTCGCCAACCCCAAATAATATGGGACAAGGAAGATAAAAATTATTATACGAGATCCAATTTTTTTTCGAAATTAACTACTTTCTTGAAGAAAGCTGTTATTTCTATGAGCCATAGCAGAACTTAAAGTAAGACCATCCTTTCCCGTTACACCTTAGGTTTTTTTTATATATACCTATTACTAACACTTATGGTAAGCTAGGTCTTTAGAGAAGACCTCTTCAATGCTGAAAATCTCAAAGAGTACTTATACTACGCATAAATAGTAAATATCAAGTTTATACAGAGTCAAATCAATATACAGTTTGTCAATATCATCATCAAAGACATATGACATCCACCAACCCGCACTGGGCCCGCCTGGTAGTTTACGGCCCATTCCCTCTCCTAGAGCGGAGGCCTGAGGCCCAGTAGTAGGAACATTATAAGACTGATGCTATTTCAATATCTATACTCCATTCGCAATATCATTAGACATTTAAATAAACATTTTTTGACTGTCCTTCCTTACAACCGATTTTGACTTTTATTGCATTGGTGGCACGATAAATGGTGGCTGGTATTATAACGACTTGTTTGCTTTTAAATCCATCCTTATTATTAACAAATAAAAACCTTATGATTTTAAGTTTATTAAAATCATAAGGTTTTTTTTTGTTTTATCTATATTACATAATTATATGATGCTTACACATGATAAGACAGGATTGTCTGTGTAGTTTTGCAAACCAATTAAATACTAACCCTATATACAGGGTTATTTGTAAAATACTGGCAATCTCTCAGGACTATGTAACTATCATCAAACAACAACTATTGTTCTGACTTTAAAAAAATATCATGTTTTATTTCATCATATTTTCATATAAAAATATTTAAGTTGAATGTTCTTAATGTTACGAAGTCTATTCGAAGCAAGTGACAGTACAATAGCGGGCGCGGGAGCGGGTGCTATGAGCAGGGGCGAGAACAGTGCGATGCAGAGTTGAAATGTCGTAGATAGAGAAACGAAATCTTGAAGGTTTGTTTTTTAAAAAGTCATAAACAATAGTTGTTTTTTATGAACTCAGTAATACAGTTCTGCAAGGTTTTTAGTGGTTTACAAATAACCCTGTATAGTTTTATTATACACTAACAGTATATTTTTTAAATAAGCACTTGCAAAACCTACAAACTAATTTACTTATGAAAAGCTTTTGGTAAATTTCTAACAGCCCTTTTAAATTTTCTTGCACCCTTTTCTTGTACAGGATTAGATCCAATATTGAACTGAATGTTGGTTCCAATATATGGCACAATATTTGCAGCCAATGTTGGTACCTGGTCAAATGGAATGTTGGTTCCAACATTTGGCACAATGTTTGCAGCCAATGTTGGTACCGGGTCAAACTTATGAATGAAAGGTTCTTCTTCAACATCCATTTTTTCTTGTATTGGGCCCAAAGCATAGTTAACTGAATCTGTTTCCATATCTATACTATGTATTTCATTGATATTATCCATTTTTATCTCTGCATTATTATCATGTATAGTAAATTTATCATCCATCATAGTGGTTTCATCAATTACTACAAATGGTTTAGTCTTTTGAATAGCTGTATCAACTTCTTTTTCTACATCAGAATCATTTTTATTGTCTTTTTCATGTCTTGTATAAAAGAAGTTTTTATTATTTCCAAAAGTGACTTTGCAGTTTCCATTTTCGATATTTTTCTTTGATTCACAGCAATGGCACATAGATCTATCATTATTATTGTCAGTTAAGCAAACATTGCATTGCCATATTTTGTCTGTTTTATGTTCTTTGGCATATACAATCTCATTTTTAATTGGTTTAGTTTGTATTTCATCACTTTTGTTAAAAAAAGTTGCAGTTTTAATCGGTTTTTCAGTTTCGTTATTAGTTTTACCATAATTAAAACTATTTGACTCTGTAAATTGTTTGCTTTCTTCAATAATTTTAACATCTTTGTCCATTGATTTCTTACAGTATTCACATTTCTTCAAATGTTTGAATAACCAGCAGAATTTGCAATCCAAGTCCTTTATTTTTGGTGTAGCAATAGCAGCAGTTATATTTTCAGTTTTTTCAATATTCTTGAGTATGTATTTATTGTCAGAAGCCTTAGTAAATATCCAAGAAACGTCAGTCTTCACTTTAATTGGTCTTATGTCATGTTCAGGAACTTTAATTACTTTCATTTGTTCACTGTCTTTGATTCCCTGGTCTCTACTTATATCGGCAGGTTTCGAAAAATCAAATATAGTTGCCATATTATTGTCTGTATCATCTTCATCAAACAGTCCCAAAGTTATAGGATTGGAGAAAATGAATGTAGGAGTCTCCAAATTGTTTTGATCAATCAAAGCTGTTGCATTTTCCTCATCAATTTTATCTTCTGCAATATCATCTAACTCATTTGTTTGAATACGATTAATGGGTTCTTTAACTTCATTGAATATACCGTCTTCTTCAATAGCATCCATTGGTGCATCATGTGTTAGGTCTTCAACTTTAAAATTACCAGTAAAGTCAATTATTTCTTTCTGTTTATTAATAGGAAGAATTTTATCAGAATCATTTTGATCCAAATCCACTGATCCTATGGGATCAGATACATTTCCACCACCAAGGCTAGCAACTTCTAGTAATTCTTTTTGTTTTATTACATTTTGTAAAACATTCTTAAATGTGTTGAGAGTTTTTTTGCCAGTTTCTTCCATAACTATTTCAGTTGTTTTATTATCATTACCAGATACATTTATAAGTTCTTTATCATAAACCAGCATTTCATCATCAGAAACATGTCCAAAAACTGGTATGCCTTCATTCTCTGTTAGCATTTTATCATCTAGAAGATGATTCATAGTTTCTTCATCAGTTACTTCAAAAATTCTTGCTTTTTTAGTGTCCTGAGTATTATATTCAATAGTTTTGATTATATTATCCTCTAAATCCGGTTCACAGAATACATAATAATAAAAATCAGCAGTTTTCAGTCTAGCTTTTGTGATTATTTCTGGTAATGATAGTTCAAACTGTATATTTGTAATCTTAGGAATTGCTTTTCCTTTCTGCATTTCCACAGATTTCCTTTTCCGTTTTGTTATAGTCATTATGTCTGCCTTACGGGGTACATGTAACTCTTGATATTTGTATGATTTTCGCTAGAAAAGGAATCACTTCTTACAGATGGAACAACTTTCATAAAAAAAAACTTACAATTCTAAAAACCGGTTTCTAGAAAATGTAATGTAGAAGTAATGTGAGTTTCCCCTTTTATCTTCTTAAAATTCGCATGATACAACATTGGTTCATATTACAACCATTGAAACATCCACCAAATACTGTAGATTTGAAGTATTTGGCACTTCAGGCATTTTGAGATAAGTAATAAATATTGAATGGGTGATTATGATGATCATAAAACATGTAGAATTATGGTACAATTCCTCCCAGGGAGAAGAGGTCTGTGTCCCAGCAGTGGGAATATTACTATAGTTAGAAGCAGAATATTACTTTTCTTGTATAATTTGGTAGCAATTTAGCTTGCCAAATCTTTTTTAGAACTTTTACTAACAAAATGAGTCAAATGAGTCTTCAGTCTTTAGGTATTAACCAATCAACCTTACAATGCAATTTAATTAAAACTATGTTAGTAGATAAATAATAACAATAATACTCACATCGGGTAAAGTTGACGCTAGCACCGTATACAAAGATTTATCTCCAACCAATTCTGGACAGCTTCCATGTATGCACACCATTTTATCTAACTCCACTAAGTCCGAACTCTTCTTCAGACAAACCAAGCACAGTTGGTCCGTTTTCTTCTCAATCAAATGCTTCATTATACTTTTAAACTTATGCTTTTCTACATGCTGTAGATGTTGTATATAGTTCTCCGTTACATTCCCACATTCTTTACATTTGAATGTTTTATCTGCTTCTTCCGTAACACCTTTGCCTCGTACGTGGACTTGATTAAAGTGTCTCTTTAACTGGTTAATTTTTACAAAAGATTTACCGCATAACCTACAGTTATACCACATATATTTTGGATGTATTTGCTCATGGTTTAGCAAAGATTCTAAGTCTGGGAGTACTTGCCAGCACTTTTTGCATTCAAATTCGTTCCAAGCGGGTTCGTTGCTCAAAGATTCCGTTTGTAAGTTGATGATGTTTCGCATTGGTTCAGCGTAGTCCATAACATAATTGTGTTCTGCGTACAATGTGTTAGTGTTTGGATTTAGTTTTTGTCTGCCTCTTCGTTTCTTTTTATCAATAGGGTCTAGTTTGTTGAATTTCTCATTCATATCATCAAAGCAGTTATGTAGAGCCCTCTCAGCTTGTTCACACTGCTGCGTGAAGAGGTACGCGTTGATAGCTCTGTCTAAGCACTTCTGGCATATTTTTTCTGGAAAGCTTTCTTCTTGGCGAGCCTGAAATGTTAATTTTGTCATTATTTAGTATGCACAAAATTAATATAATAAAGGCCTATGTTTGTACTTGTGCTTAAATATATAAATTTTATGTAAAGTCATCAAATACCAAATGAGCACCAGCATTCACAACTCATAATTAGGAAAAAACAGCCATATTGAGATGTTGATCTTGCCTTTTGGTACATAAAAATATAGAATCAATGAATACTTAGATCAGTTACAATTAATACACCAAACATTACAATTAATGATCATAATGGTAACCTTAGTACTACAATAACAAATCTTATGCGCTCAGCCACACACATGTAACACATTACATTGACTAAATTATAGGCATCATCAAATAGATGCAAAACTATGTACATACTAAAAAACTGGGTCACCAGTAAATACCATACCTTGAAAGGGTAGAAACAGGCTATCATTTGCCTTATAGTCACTTTGTACAGGGCTCCTGTGCCAGCTATCTGCATTATCTGGTCCAGTTCGGACAGCCCTACCGTTACTTTGAGGCAGTAACGACACACACTGGTCTTTAACTTCCCACTGAGCAAATACTCCACTGCAACTTTAGTAGTCAAAGGGACACCAGGATCGGGAACTTTTCCTGGTCTTCTATAGATATTATCCATATCATTCGATTCAGATGTTTTAACCTTTTTAACCGGTTTAGAATACGTTTTCTTGGGACATATTACCGGAAAAATATCTTCTTCATCCATTATTTAGGTTATGCGATGGTTGTTATTTTATGATAAGTTGGTAAAACTCAACATATTACAAGCACAGCTGGTAATTATTGTTATACCTTGCAATTACTACGTAATTTCAAGTACATAGTATTTTGTGACCAATTATTACAAAATATTTTCGATGACAAGCCAAGCAAGTACGAAAATGGCGGAAAGAGAAGAGCGTCGATGTCAAATAAATGTCAGATGAAGCATATACTTTTCACGCATACTTTTTTGCTCTTAAAAAAATATATTTGATTCTAGTTTACCTAAAATATATACCATATAAAATAAAATATTTTGCTGAACAGCGGCGCCACAGGTTAAAATACTATAATCTAAGTATCCACTTCAGATTTACGTTAAAATAATTTAATTTTTGAGTAAAATATAGTAACAGTCACCAATGACATGTCTACAATCTGCGTAAATTCGGGAGTTAAAAGTTTGTTCTATTTCATGTGCAATTTATTTCAGTTGCCATTGTTGCCAAAACAAGATTAAAAATTGTAACATTTTTGACGAATTTGGTAAGTAATATTTAATTATTAACCCAAATATTTTATTAAACAGGATTTATTTGAGCCTGAACAATTGTGTGTATTAAATATATTGAGCTCAATCTGCTCATTATTGATTACTCATACAGGTCGGCAGTTTTGACAAAATATAGCAGAATAGTAACAATCCAACCCACCGCAACGCCAATTTACACAAACGTCAAAAATGGACATAAAATTTTTCTTCACCGTCTGATTTTTCCTGAAAAATAATCATTCACAAAAAATCTGGTTTCGTCATCCTAGTGCGGTTGAAATCCTGTGTTAGAAAAACTGTTTTTGTGTTCAGTGTTAGTCAGAGTGGACAGTTATGACCTGTTTTCATTTATGGTGCAAGGCTTAGGGGCATCAATACTTCGCTAGCAGTGAGTATAAAAAGCTGAGACTTCGTCAAGGCTAGGTCTCGTAACTTAATTATTAATTATCTGTTTGGATGATATCATGATTAGTTCTTTGAACTTTATTTTGTGATGTAATGTCTAAATATTGTGAGAATAATTATTCCTTTGAGTTTTGAAAGTTATTTTTAGATGTTAGAGTACGCAATTACAGCTGGGTTTGTTTGTGTAGTGTTTATAGTGTGGTTATTTAAATTTGGAACGCCTAAAGGGTTCTCTTTGATCGAACAGTGAAGTGGTAGTCAAGTTTACTTCCTGTTGATTTATTTTTAAAATATTGGTAAGTTTTTTCTATATATTTTCACTGGAAAGTTTATTGTGACAAGTTTTTAAAACAAATAATATACAAATAAGCCTTATTATTCTCTATATTATAGAATAGTTTAATATTTTTATTAATTTTTTATTGTTATCATTGGCTACATAGTACATTTTAATTTTTATAAATTACTATATTTCCTGTTACAATATCCTGTTTTCCTGAAACATTGCTAACCTAGATGCCGGATATGTTGATTATTTTACTTCAAAATAAACAATATAATCTGAGAAAAACCTCTAAACATGAATTTTCAATTACTTTTGATTCATTCATAGAATACATCCTGACACTATCAAACTACG